>OZ010662.1:17415565-18654850 GCA_963932335.1 Andrena marginata | reverse complement strand
ATCGGGCTTAAAATTTTCGTTGTTGCCATTGCTGGCTAAAAAGTGCATACTCAATGAGCAACACGGCTTTGTACCTAAGCGCCCAACGCTCACTAACTTAACACTATTTCACGACACCAGGATGACGTCACATTTACCGAGTTCCGAAAAGCCTTTGGCACGGTTAATCATGCGATCATTATAAATGAACTGGCTTCTCTGGCAGCATGCTCTTCTGGATATTCTGCTATCTCACGGGCAGAAGCCAGACCATCAAATACATATGCATAAAAACACACGCTCCAGACGTTTGTCGGTGCTATCTGGACTCTGGACCCTGGAGTACCCCAAGGCTTTCATCTCGGCCCCCTTTTATTTAATTTATCTGTTTTCCAATACTGCAACTGCTTATTGTACGCCGACGATGTTAAAATTTTCCTTAAGGTAGAATCTTCCTCAGACGCAGTTCGTTTACGACATGATTTGAATAATCTTGCTATGTGGCGTAGAACGAATCGCATGACCATAAACATTGCTAAATACAAAGCCATGCGTTTCACCCGAAGAGGTGGTAGGTATCGTGCTGAACGAAATTCATAGCGTAGATATATGATCTCGGGGTCCCATTCTCCTCATCCCTATCATTTAAAGAGCATTATAGCAACGTTGCTCACAAGGCTTCTAGAGCACTTTGTTTTATCACGATGGCATTCTCTGAATTAAAAAATCATCCTACTTTTAAAATATTACACTGAGTCCTAGTGTTTCCTTATCTTAATTACTGCTGTACATTATGGAATCCTCTACAACAGGTAAGTACATGTAGTCTCTTGGAACAGATTCAGCATAAATTTCTGCGTTTTGTCGTTTATAAATTAAAAGAGCCGATCCCAAAGACCTGTCACGTATATGACCCCCTTCTAAACTCACTCGGTTTACCTACCCATGATGAACACAGATCTGTGTCCAATTTAATGTGCGCTTTCAAAATCTTAAATAATTTCATTGACTCCCCTGACATATTAGAAGTTATCAAGCTCAATACTCCACCTAGAATATTTAAGCAATTTCCACGTTTCTCTCGCATGCCACGAGCTTCCGAAAGCACAATCCCATCGATCCTGTTCGCAAAACTGGTCAATAGTGTCAGGCACAAGATAGACTTTTTTTCGCACAACTCTACCATCTTCTTCAAAAGACAAACTATTGATGCGTTGCGTGACACCGTGCGTGCCTTATGACTCTATCATAGCTTATGTGTATGTAACTTCGCTTTTCTTTTGTGTATGTATATGTAACCAAACAGTGACTACCCGTTTAATAATAATAATAATAATAATAAGTAGTGTGTGTCTTATTTCTGTTATATTAACACCTTTAGTGACGTCGTCGTGCTATCACGCCGAGAAATTTTTATCCTGTGCCTAGTTTTGGCGTGTTTTCAATTCGCTATTTTCTGTATACTACATACATATGTATAGGTGATCGAAAGTATTGTCCGAGTGTTTACTTTGAATACAAACGAAACTCGGATTTCGCATTGTAGGTACGCTTTATAGAAAATTCGCACGGCAGAAGAGATTGCTCGGTAAAGCCTGACCGACTTAAGGCGGATACACACATACCTATCAGTTCCGTAACGGTTCAGTGCCATCACCCACACAGCACCATCACATTGCAGCAACGTTGTGGCAATATTACGGTGCAAGATTGCAATGTTGCGCCGCATCGTTGCAGAGACGTTGCTGGTTCACTCATATGTCCGCCCTGGGTTATACAGCGTGTCCCAGAATTGATGTACATCCCGGAACATGCAATATCCTGATGGAAAAAGACATCGAAAAGTCCTTAACCGTTTTGGGATCCGGGGTTTCGTTTTCGAGATATTAAGAAAAAACCCCGACCAATCAGAGCGCGAGCCTTCCGCTGGAGCTCCCGCGCTAGCGTGGCCGCGCGCCGGGCCGCGCCGCGACTACGAACAAGCAGGCGCGGCATGCATCGAAGGAAATTGCGTAGAATGGCAAATGAAAAAGACTTAACAAAAAAATCTAACCTTTTGCCATGGTTTGTTTGCCATTTAAAGTGAATAATGAGTAAAGGATAAATGGATGAAAATCATGTGTAACGTAAAAGGACGAATACACAGTTGTTTTTTTTAGAAGATTGGAAAATAATAATTATTTGGTGTGAGAGGATAAAGAACATGTAAATTTCCTTTTTTAATAACGTACAAACGAAAAGGTAATGCAACAGGGAACGAGTGAAAAGTGATCGTAGTTCGTCATTGTGATAAACATCCGTAGTTCAATAACGGCCAACACTGTTGTTGATAATGAATAAGTGCGTTTAAAAACTGCGAAGAAAAATTTACATACGGAAATTTGGAGAGTTATCACCGGAAATAAGCCATAGCCTGCGTTAAATTTAAAAAATATTAGTCGCCAATAATGTAATTAAAACTCACCCTTTCGGAAATTCACCTGCAGCTTGAAAACCTGTGTCACTAGGTCACCGAACAGATCCTGGTCGTCGACAGACGCACCGAGTGCACAGCTGTTCTAAGGTACACGACACCATGCAAAGTTAAGGGTCGCAACGTCAAGTGCGTCCGGATTAATGCACCGAATTCACTGCACTGCACGCCTACTAACACTGATCACTTAATTTATTTTTCATACAACGCGTTGTTCTTACGTTATAAAAATTGGTGGAAATGAATTTTTACTTGGCGTTTGGAGCCGTGAGTATTCCCGCGCAAATTGTCACGCTGCAGCACTTGCGTCCCCGTTGTTCGGGGGGTACACCGAGAACATCGCGTAATACTCTTGAGCAGAGAACATTTCTGCGACGTGATTGCTTACTGACTGACAAGATTTTTTCCAAGCGACTTCTTCTACCCCCAAATAGATTCTCTCGTTCCATTATGAGTTGACCCCCACCAGGTCAAGAGGCTTCAGGTAAAAAGAAACACACGTGTTTCGCAGAAGTGCAACGAACGGGCTATCGCGCTCTTTTACAAAAGTCCGCGTTCCGTCCTTTTACTGCCAATGTACCCATTGCTTCGAGGTAGGCAGCAGACACCACGTGTTTCGGTTCGAAAGGGTCCGAAGAGAAGAGAAACAGAAAGTCTTCCAGTTGCTATAAAGAAGAAAATCCTGTTTCCTGTTTCCCTTTTCCGATACCCTGAGTTCACGTCTGCTACGAGGCGGAACCAATTAAGCCATGAATTACCCAAAACTGTAGGAAACCGTTGTCTACCGTCGACTAGCGGGACAATACGGTCATAAACCGCGACCCTAGCGAAATGCTCTGGCCGATCAGCCTGATTAATTTTTGGAAACTAGCAATTTAAAAGTATTATTTAACATCAACACGGCTCGCGAAGAGACACAGGAAGAAAGAGAGCATGTAGTTCGCTGACTGCGCGTTGTCCCGCCTGCTTCGTCCTACCTTCAAATTAAAGACGGATCCCTTATCTCTCGAGTATAAACACGCGCTCGAATTTCAAAACAAAAGCACGCGTCGACGTATTCCGTGCGAGAGACGATGGGCTTGAAGTCCGATTGGCCCTACATCCCTCCCAAACGGCCACTGTTCTTTAATTTGAAGGTAGGACGAAGCAGGCGGGACAACGCGCAGTCAGCGAACTACATGCTCTCTTTCTTCCTGTGTCTCTTCGCGAGCCGTGTTGATGTTAAATAATACTTTTAAATTGCTAGTTTCCAAAAATTAATCAGGCTGATCGGCCAGAGCATTTCGCTAGGGTCGCGGTTTATGACCGTATTGTCCCGCTAGTCGACGGTAGACAACGGTTTCCTACAGTTTTGGGTAATTCATGGCTTAATTGGTTCCGCCTCGTAGCAGACGTGAACTCAGGGTATCGGAAAAGGGAAACAGGAAACAGGATTTTCTTCTTTATAGCAACTGGAAGACTTTCTGTTTCTCTTCTCTTCGGACCCTTTCGAACCGAAACACGTGGTGTCTGCTGCCTACCTCGAAGCAATGGGTACATTGGCAGTAAAAGGACGGAACGCGGACTTTTGTAAAAGAGCGCGATAGCCCGTTCGTTGCACTTCTGCGAAACACGTGTGTTTCTTTTTACCTGAAGCCTCTTGACCTGGTGGGGGTCAACTCATAATGGAACGAGAGAATCTATTTGGGGGTAGAAGAAGTCGCTTGGAAAAAATCTTGTCAGTCAGTAAGCAATCACGTCGCAGAAATGTTCTCTGCTCAAGAGTATTACGCGATGTTCTCGGTGTACCCCCCGAACAACGGGGACGCAAGTGCTGCAGCGTGACAATTTGCGCGGGAATACTCACGGCTCCAAACGCCAAGTAAAAATTCATTTCCACCAATTTTTATAACGTAAGAACAACGCGTTGTATGAAAAATAAATTAAGTGATCAGTGTTAGTAGGCGTGCAGTGCAGTGAATTCGGTGCATTAATCCGGACGCACTTGACGTTGCGACCCTTAACTTTGCATGGTGTCGTGTACCTTAGAACAGCTGTGCACTCGGTGCGTCTGTCGACGACCAGGATCTGTTCGGTGACCTAGTGACACAGGTTTTCAAGCTGCAGGTGAATTTCCGAAAGGGTGAGTTTTAATTACATTATTGGCGACTAATATTTTTTAAATTTAACGCAGGCTATGGCTTATTTCCGGTGATAACTCTCCAAATTTCCGTATGTAAATTTTTCTTCGCAGTTTTTAAACGCACTTATTCATTATCAACAACAGTGTTGGCCGTTATTGAACTACGGATGTTTATCACAATGACGAACTACGATCACTTTTCACTCGTTCCCTGTTGCATTACCTTTTCGTTTGTACGTTATTAAAAAAGGAAATTTACATGTTCTTTATCCTCTCACACCAAATAATTATTATTTTCCAATCTTCTAAAAAAAACAACTGTGTATTCGTCCTTTTACGTTACACATGATTTTCATCCATTTATCCTTTACTCATTATTCACTTTAAATGGCAAACAAACCATGGCAAAAGGTTAGATTTTTTTGTTAAGTCTTTTTCATTTGCCATTCTACGCAATTTCCTTCGATGCATGCCGCGCCTGCTTGTTCGTAGTCGCGGCGCGGCCCGGCGCGCGGCCACGCTAGCGCGGGAGCTCCAGCGGAAGGCTCGCGCTCTGATTGGTCGGGGTTTTTTCTTAATATCTCGAAAACGAAACCCCGGATCCCAAAACGGTTAAGGACTTTTCGATGTCTTTTTCCATCAGGATATTGCATGTTCCGGGATGTACATCAATTCTGGGACACGCTGTATTGCAGGAGCGTATTCCCACAACGTTTCGGAGATTTTACAGCAATGGCCACGCAACGGTTCGGAGATTTTATAGCAATGGTCCTGTAACGTCTCGAAGATTTTACGGCAATGATCACGCAACGTTTTGGAAATTTTACAGCAATGGTTCCGTAACGTCTCGAAGATTTTACGGCAATGATCACGCAACGTTTCGGGCAGGAGCAAAAATAAAAATAACGCTGTGTGTGTGTGCGCGCGCGTGTGTGTCTGTGAGGGACGCGACGACATGAAGTGTGTGCAGGAATCGTAGCAATATGAAGCCCGTGTTCTCTTTTTCTCATAGAAAATTCTTTTTCTTCCCCCCAGGGGGATTCGAACCCACGACCTGTAGCATCGTCGACGAACACTTTACCGCCGCAGTTACAACCGCTGATTGATAAGATTCCCAAAGTATTCGAACTTATACTCATACCGTGCAAAACTTTAAACTCAAATTATTCAAAAATGAAGACTCATATGACAAACCCTAACAGGGTTTTGTAACACTATACGTGTGTGTTACAACTTTCACAATTTGTCATTTCAGGTTAGGTTGGAAAAAAGTCGTTAGACTGAACCGTTACATTTGTCTTTTCTTCTCTCTTTTCTCTCAGCTGGATTGTATAAAGATGTTTGTGCAATAAAGACGTTCAATAATAATAATAATAATTTCGAACATTAAAATATATAGTACGTACTCTATCTAAAAGAATTAAATTGATTTTCAAATCTCCTCTATAATTTCATGTACAAACAACTCTCACGATAACACTTTTTTCATATCGGCCGACGAGATATTCTAACGTATCCAGTTAAATGAAACACGCTGTAGAATCCACTCGACGTCATGTACATATTCCCACAAATTTTGTCAAAGTCATAGTTGCTTCAGAATATTGCTGTAATGTTTCCACAATCTTTCACTACAGTATTGCACGGCCATGGGTGCGTAATTTTGCTAGGGCGTTGCCACTACAATATTGCATGGCAACGTGTGCGCAATATTGCAGGAACGTTGCCACTGCAATATTGCGCGGCAACGTTGCCACAATGTCGCTGCAACGAAGTGTGTTGTATGGGCAGTGCCAATGGTATATAAAACATATTGTGATAATTATACACGCATAGAAGAGCGCACACCTCACCAATTTTGATGACCTGAAATATGTTGTCGGGGCATGATTCCGAACAACAATTTCCTATAGATGATACCGCCGCTCGGGTTTAGTTTTCGAGATATTTGCAAAAAACTGTGATCGGTAATTGGGTTGGGTTAGATGGCTTAGCGCGTTTTGGAAGAGTTGCACATTTTTTTATCTTAAATCTCCCAAAAGTTGGCGGTCCTCCATACGGGGGACGCTAAGCAATCTAACCCAAACTAATTACTCATCACAGTTTTAGCAAATATCTCGAAAACAAAAATTCAGAATGATGACGTTTACAACATTTTTCAAGGTCTTCCATATAATTACCCATATCGTTTCTTTCAGTTATTGACACTGGCACAAAGAGACCACTGACATTGACAGCACTGGCCTATCGCGGGACTGATATGTGTGAATCTACATTTAAAGGGCCAGTTTTCAGAACGTTGCACCACTCGAAATGGCAACATCGTGAAAACCCTGGAAACACTTCGTTGGAGAATTTACGCTTATCTCTTGTAATAACGATCATGGCATGGCGATGAAAAAGGGAATAACCATTATCTTTTCTTAGTTAGTAAGCTTAGCAAGTAAGCTTGATGTCATAGTTTGAAAATGGTTTGAATTATAAAATGTAATTCCGCTCCATCGTAACGCAAGACTTAATGTGACAACGCTGACATAGATATTGAAAAAATGTGGCAAATAGAAATCAACGATAGAAAAATATAACAAATCAGATTATTAACTTTTATCATATCTACATATATATCTAAATCCACACTTTCCGAACATTTGGATTATTTTTTACGAAACGATACCTATCCACATTACGTCTTTAGAATTAACAAACAAGTAATCGATCATTGGGGAAGTATGTAATAAAGATTCCCGGGATATTCAGCAGAATACACGCAGTTTTAATGAAAATGTGTGCCTCTGAGGCCAAAGATTTCAATACTGGCACAAGAAACAAAGAAACAAAGGAAAATTTGATACAGGTAAGTACCCCGATGTAATATTGCCGACGGTACAGTTCTCCCTCCGTTAACGACGTCTTTTCTTAGATTGGATCGATAGAAATATGATAGGAAGCCAATTCTATGTGACGCAAATCCATGTCGGTTGTCGTACGAGGCTTCCACGGGCTCGCGCTGTCTGTCGGATTAATTGCAGGCCTTCCGACGGTTACTGGCCGTCTTCTAGCTTTTTAGGTCCTCGGTTAAATTCGCGTAACACGACGTTCTCGTGGATCAGCTTCGAGACTCGAGGCTCTGCGGTATTCCCCGAGTGCTGATGCACATGACACGTGCGTATGTACCCTACACTTATGTACAAACGATACACGTGCTTCCGTGCACGCGTTTCCACACAATGAGACCTCATTTACTACGTAGTAAAAGATGATGGAAGAAAGGAAAGGTGATCGAGACGCTAAATGATTTCGACGGGCGAAATTTCCATATCCAAGCATCGTTATTTACGAGACATGGGGGCGAGATGCTTTATAGTAAAAGGGATAGCGGTAGAAAATGTGTGATTTCGAAGGTCATCGGGAAAGAATTTTTTTTAACAGCTTAATTTTGTATGCCGTAGGAAATCAGTAACAAATCCCTACAGGTCTACGACGAACAAACTTTTTTCTATATTTTAGGCGTATTTGGTACATATGTTTGGGGGCTAAATTCGAAAAACACAATAAAAATTTCATTTTTCGTGCAGGTAAATATGAAAACTTACTAGAACTAAAGCCACATCAGTTAGTAGTGGGTTCAATAAAATTATTACTCAAGTTTGGTGTCAGTGGGGGAGGAGCAAGCTATCAAAGTACCTAAGCAGTTAGAAAATTCAAGCTAAGCTGAACTCAGGTCACGTCATACAAGCCAAGTAGCTACTCAAATGTCGAAGTAAAGTAACGAATTGAACTAACTTAATTATTCAAGTAATAAGCTTGAAAACTTAGATCTTTTTGAACGATTTGAGCAGCTTGAACGTTATAACAACTTACATTCAAGCCACTGGAATTGAAATGATGATCCAAATCCCGCGGAGCTACTTGGAAAGCAGCAAGTTACTCGTGTAACTTCAAACTATTCAATTAAGATGTAAACAACTATGTTTTATAGTTTCTGTAAATAAATATGTTTAGAACTGGCCTTAAAATAAATTCCGTGTGATCATTTTTCACTACTAATTTCGTTAAATCACATATTTCAACGTGAAAACATTAAAGCAAGTTATGAAAAAATTCTGTACGTGATAGAGGAAACCTGAGGCCATTTTTGCATTTAGAAGTCCAAATTCCGGCAAAACCAGCACGCATTTCCAAAAACATTTCTTATAACCCAGTGTTATTTATTCTAAAAGTGATTGAAAAACGATAAATAACACTGGTAAATGTGAGAATTTAATCGTGATCATAGTTCATATTCTAATTCCTACGTTTCGTTCTCATTTACTTGGGATGAAAGTTTAAAGGTAAAATCAATGACCCAATAAAACTGACGAATTATCAAACTGTAGCTACCACGGGGACAATCGATGCGTAGTTCGGTGTTCATATGTTGACATCTGCAGATACCGTCACAATGCACAGTGGGAATTGATCATGACTCACAGTCATTCACAGTGACCATTGTAACAGTATTCCGTCCACCTACTGTCCGATAAAAGTAAAAGCGGGCTCGGAGAAAGGGTTGTAGGATGTTACTTTCGTGTGGCAATAGTTTTGTGATTTTACTCAATACCAACCAACCATCGATCTACCTGGTCGTTTTCTGAATAACTATTTCAAAGATGGATCAGAATTCAAAGAAAATGAAGGAGAAACATAGCAACTAATAAGGGAACATCCCGAAGACACAATCGCTAATTTTATGAAACGTGAAAAGTAGTTCTGAGAGAAATATTTGACACATATTCTTTTATCGTTCAATCATTCAACTGCAATGCCCATACTGGAGGAGTGAATTGAAAGCAGGCTTAATATCAGTTAGCGTGAATAATTTATTTAGTGGAGTATCTCAGAAACTATTAGAACTAGAAAAACGGTGTAAACGACAGAGTTCTGTATTTTGGGGTAAGGAATAGCTTCCATTAAAATATATTTCTGTAAATAATACATTAACAAATAACAGTTTTTTTTGTTAATATTTCTGATCAAATGTTAACCTATTTTCCTGTGGGAATACTTGTGTCTGAAAGCGATATAGTTAAGTACCGAAATACAAAACACGGATAAACAAGGACTTTGATTTTTTACATTATAAAAAAAGTTATCATACTGTAAATATTCTCACATTTCGTACAACACGAAGTATTTGCGTGCGTATAATCACTTTTACAAACGTATAATGCTCCAGGTTCAACTTTTTAAACATTTCGAACATTTCTGGTCCAATAATCTTAAGAAACGTGTTACGACAGCGAAAGGGTTAAGTGCCGGTCGCGGAGGTCTGCACTGTCTGCTTTGTCTGCACTTTCATACCCGCGGTATCATTTTTCACCGTTCAGAAACGAAATACCAAACGGTGTACTATAACACATTCACCTAAAATAGCATAAAAGTTTACTACCTGTTTTAATTGTATGCACTCAAATCTTCCGTCCAGTGCTGGATTAACCAATAAGCTATATAAGCACGTGTTTAGGGCAGCAATTTTCTGAATTTTAAATTCTAACTTTGGCTAGAAACACATTTTATTCAACATATCGGATATGTTTAAGGAATCATTGCATTGAAGTGATCACCCTGTATAAGGGGTTCTTAAAATCTTTTAAGTGCTTAGAGCCTCTAAAAGTCTTTATCCGCCCCTGACTCCACCTTGCACAAAATGCGAGAAAATTATAAAAATAATTTTTTCTTCACATAATGCAACAATCAAATTCCAATGTATTCATATTTTGTGTTTGGGTATATAATTCCTAAACACAAATACTTATACAGGAAAAAAATTAACATATGATCAGAAAAATTTAACAAAAAAAGTGGTATTTTCTAATGTGTCGTTCAAACAAATAAATTTTTCTGGAAACTGTTTATGTAGTTGGATTCTTTATCCAATAATACACAACTCTGTTGTTTAAACCGTCTTTCTGGCTCTAACAGTTTCTGAGAAGTTCACCCAAATAAATTTCTCACACATATCCACATTTTTCGCTGAAAAAAATGTATGAAATATTTTCATGGACCTACTTTTTATGCAAGTTTCATAGAAATTGGTGGTTCTCACTTCGAGGCGTTCGTTCGTTCCCTTATAAGTAGGTTGTCATTACAATTACATTCATGCATTTACACGCGTTGATTAGTACTTTCTCCTCAAATTTTGTATATGTGGAGTTTAAATAATATTTCATTTCTGACTCTTTAAAAGGAACAAAATCATGCCATGGAAAAATTTCCATTTGCTTACTATTGTCCTTTTTCAAGGGATCGAATGTTTTTGTACGTTTCACAATTACAGTTTGCATTCTTTTCTAAACAGTAATACACAAAATGAGCCACAATTTGTAGTAAAATCAAAAATGAATTAAAAACCATTAGATAAACTCTTTTTGTCTGCTTTACAAGTTATTTCTATTTGTATCAATAATTGTAACACTAATTTTTTGTCGAATATTTTAATATTATTTGTTTTTTTAGTATATTAAAAGTTATTAAAGTTCTACTAGGCGAATAAAAGATACTAATGCAATCTATACTTTCGTTTTTTGGTCCCTTAAAGTCTTACATATTATTTCTTCTTTTTCGTGAAAAGATCAATCAGGCAGTGTCAGATCCGGCAATCTTGGAGGCCAAAATATTTTATCTCCGCAACCGACCGAAACATGATTTGTGACATAATGAAATGCCAAAAAAATGTCATAATTTGTTATATTTGAAGCTCACTACCGTCAACGTTTATAAATGTTAATAAGCAGGTACAAAAGTACAAGTAATAGACAAATGAGTTAGTCAACTCGTAACCAAATGTACGCGTGTTCAACAAGTATGTAAAATCGAATTTCTCAAAAAGGTGATTTGCTACAAGAAAACTTCCATTTCATATTCTTAATTTACACATTTACAATTCGATCACGAATACGACAAACTCTGTGGAAGTTTTGCCTGATCGAATAACAGCGTAGATAAGCCACAAACAATATTATCTTTAACTTGAGTTTTCCGAAAATTGCAATCTTATGCAAAAGTACACGGTTGCCAAGAATTATCTTCAGTAGAGCACTGAACTTTATTTAGATTAATGTTTGAAAACATTTTGACCAAGATTTAATAAGAAAAATAAAGTTTCCTGTTCTGCATATGTGGAAAAACTATATGTTAGAAAAATATTAATCCTGAAAACATGATAAGGTAAATGTCCCCATTAACGACCGTTTAAGAGTGTGACTGGTTCAAAATACAGTAATTCGTCGTTAGTGTCCCGTTTTTACCATGCGTTATAATCACGCTCACTATCCCCACCATTTCTTGGAATCCTTCAGTCGAGAGTGAGAGACTCCGAGACGTGCGAGAGAGAACAAAAGAGTCGACACGAAGTTGTCGTCGGCACGAAATAGTGTCCACATCGCGTTATTGTCACGCCTCCAGCCCCGATCGTCGTGATTCTAACGAGGCATTACTGTAGTAATTTTTTTACTAATATACGACAATATTTGAGTAAAGTATGGATCATTGTATTTGTTGAAGTCTCTAGTTTCTTAATCAAATTAGTTTTACAGTGTTATTTGACTATTTACACAAAGATTATGGTGAAAATTATATTGGACCTGATGTCCCCTTTAGTGACCATCTATTTTATACCACGATTTTCTGCTACAATAATGAAAGAAAATGGATATTTTCTTTTTATTTTATAATTCTGTTTATATTTCTCGTTAATTTGAGTAAGTTACTGCATGGATCCATGTATTTTTATTGTAAAATTTGCGAGTTTAATGATATCTGGAGTATAACCTCACGGTATTAGAAGCTGTCAACTTTCATGCCAATGACCAAGTCTTAATTTACATGTGAATTTACTTAAAGATGAATAAATTTTTCGAAAATATTTCGAAAAATATTTCGCTTATATTTCGCTTTCTGTGTTGCAATAAACAATAAGAAAATGAATTGGTCACTAATGGGGACGTGGTCAGTAATGGGGACATTTACCTTAGAGGTCCAAACTCCACACTTCTAGCTCTTTTTGAAAAATGTTTATCTAAAGCCTAATAAGAGCAATTTCTGATCTTAAAATATTGCCAAAGCACCCATTAACATTTAGAGGGCCGAAATGGCCACTATAGTGGCCACTTAAGAATTTGGATACTTTACCGACCATTTTGGTGGTATATATGCATAAATTTTAAGTAAATAAAATTTACAATTTCAATAAAAAAATCCCGGCCCTTTAAAGGTTAATATGTTATGAAAAATTTTATCGTTGTATCTATACTTATCTTCTATTGATGCCTATCTATGCTTTCAACGTTTTTTAAACTTCTATACTTACTATGTTAACGATATAATATGTACGCTGCCCTCCTTAGTTAAAACATCCTATCTAACATTTTATCATTTTTCAAGATATGTTGAAATATTTGAAGTTCCACATGTCTTTTACCTTTTAGGTAAAGTTAGAAAACCCTACGTGCTTCGTAGAGATCTAAAAACAGACTAATTTATTCGTCCTAACTGCTTTTCAGATTGTTTTACTAGTTTATAACGTCCTATCTATTTAATTACATTGTCTTAAGTTTACGTAAGGTGTTCGATTTTAATGATTTTGAATGTGCTGTGTAGGGAGAAAATTCTTCCAAAGTAGACGTTTGTGAAATGGATATCAGTGATGTTTGTGATTGGGAAGACATCACTTCTCAGCACAAATTAAAAAAAATTCTCCTAGACCGTATCTTCAAGATTTTGTATCTCTTCAATTCACAAGAGGGGAAAAAAATCTTAAAATATAAAAATGATTTTTCCGCTGAATTTAAGGAGTTAAATTTTCTTAATGCAAAAGCAATGAAAACTAAGTTATCAAAACCAAAAGCCAGAGTTCAATGTAAAGGAATTTCAGCAGAGGGGAAAAGAAAATTTAATTACGAAATTGAAGCCAATCGCCTTGCCTTTTGGGAATCATTAAACGTGTCTAATAATAATGACGATGATGATTATTAACTTTAAATCGTTATGTTCATGTCTATGTTTATTTTGTTCGTATGTTTAAGTTATATGTATATGTTTAGGTTGGTATGTTTATTTTTAACTATCTAGTTTATGTCAATGTTATTTTTGTTTAAGTTGTACATTTAAAAGTATGAATTAAATACGATTTCAAGTGTTTGGTACATTAAAATATCCTATCTGAAATGTTTAATTAATTGCCACGTTAGTAATAACTTATATTAGGCTGCTACGAAATAATGACTACATATTTTAACTTAAATGACGACAAACAAGAACGGCACAAAGGAAATTATTAAACCTCAGTTTTCTTGGATATTTCTAAATGCTAAATAGGACGTTTTAACTAATGAGGGCAGTACGTTAGCAAGTGGTAATACAGAATATTGATCCTGCGAGGATGTCGATTCGCAGGCATTGTAATTTGTTGGATAAAAATCAGAGAACATGATTGATAGTAATAGAAGAAAAGAAGTCTGTTTATTTCTGTATGACTTTTAAATTATTGTTTGCATACACTGTTTAAGCTAATAATTAGATGATCTACAATCTACATGAATAGAGCAATTGATTCACAGGTTATCCCAGAAGTCATTATGTATATAGGTAGATATATATTATATACTAGCAAAATACCCGCGCTTCGCTACAGTAAAATAAATAAAAGAGATAACATTTACATTCTATTATTTTAAGTAATTTTTAGATTAATGTTTGTAATGTAACCTTTGTTTAACGAACATTTATATATGTATATATGTTGTATTGGTAACATTTGTAAGTAAAAACCAAATTGATATCTAATCGGGCCTAAGAGATATTAAGGAGTCCGTGAAAACACATTTTACCCTCTTCCGCACTCTTAGGGGTTGATTAGGGCAAAATCTTGAAATTGGTTTTTTGGCATTTATGTAGGTAACATTTGTGAGTAAAAACCAAGCTGATATCGAATCGGACCTAAGAGATATGTATTAAGGAGTCCGCGAAAACTCATTTTACCCCTTCTCACACCCTTGGAGTGGAAATTTAAAAAAAATCTGATGGAGCACCTATGTCCTAAAAGGAATATAGGTACTATCTGAATTTCGTGTTTCTAGTATCAGCGGTTTGGGCTGGAGGTTGCTGAATCAGTGAGTGACACAACGATTATACATATAGGTAGTGATGGGAATGATACCGCTCAAGCAGTATCGAAACCGGTAAATCGGTTTGCAATCCCTAATTGTAATTTTCCGCGTAGGAAACGAATTGCTTTAGTCGGCATCAAAATCTTGCCACGCCGATCATCTTTTCTCACATAAATAAAGTATGTTTGCCACGAAGCGTCTTCTTGCGTTCTATCTTAATATAATCCAGTTAATTATAAGGCCATCTGCTCAATTTTATCCGAATAATATCGCTCCCAGAATATAGTTCACCTCCGATGAGTAAACCAGGCAAACATCAGAACAGGATAAACAGGCCTAATCGGATTCCGGATGAATAGATTGAAAAAGTAGACTTCCAGATAAGGAGCTTTCCAGACCATGAGTCACGGTACAGCAGAAACGAAAGTCCTCGCTTTTATTTGTCCCCTGATTTAAATGTGAAGAGGATTTATAAATTACATTTAAAACGGAATGAACCGAAAAGTGATAATAATCCTGAGTATCTATAAACCCAAAGTATCATACGATTTTGATTATAGGTGGGTTTAAAGAAAATTTTAACTACCGTTTTGGATTGCCTCGTTCAGGTAGCTACAAGAATAAATTGAAAAATGTGACTGTTGACGACAGTGAAAGACGAAAACTGGAAAATGAGAAGACTCTACACCAGAACAAAGCTGCAACTTTTTTTAGCGATTTAAAAGACACAACCAATCTTGAAAAAAACAAACGATGAAGTTAAAGTTTTAACATTCGATGTTTAACAAAATCTTCCATTGTCGAAAGTTTCAGTAAGCGAAGTTCTACGATCGGCAACTCGGGGGTTATAACTGTTGCATTCATTTTGATAAAACAGGCCTTGCTCACTTCTACTCATATGACGAAATCATAGCCCGCAAATCACCTAACGAGATAGTCTCTTCCTTATATCACTATGTAAATAATGTAGCTACTCCCTAAAACAGTAAAAGTGCTCTATCTATTCTCGAACAATGCTGCAGCAGAGTATAAGAACTCCGCAATAATGCAGTTCTTGCACGCTCTTCTAAAGGCCAATCCCATTGTTAAGATAATAGTACACCGTTTAATAGAAAAAAGATTATATTATCACTACTGCAGATTACTTCGAATGTATTAAGCGAGCATGAAAAAATAATTATAAAGTTATGATGGTCGATCAAAGTGTGATACCTAAACTTTAGTGAACATTATAACAGTCATTTGACAAAAGTGATTGTGAATACAGAGAGGAAGAGAGTCAAAATTTCTCAATATTGCATTTTTTAATAGAGCAGAACCCACGTGGCTACGATCGGTGTCAGCGTATCAACTGATATTCCCGTTTTTCAATACTTTTCCGTAATGAGAGATGTCGAGTACAATCTATCATTTGAGCTCCAGGATCCAGTGTACTTTGCCACTGAAAAAGGCAGAATATAACGACGTGATACAGTTAGCCACCAACTACGTCCCACCTAAGTATTTAATAAGCAGCCTTTTTCTAAGACTCTCAAATGAGTCAAATGTGCGTCGACTGGGGACAGTGGAGGATTTAAGAAAAAAGGCCCAGGTGGCAAACGTTCTGAGGGGCCCGTTTTTTCGGGAAAATGAAGAGGTAGTTTACTAAAAGGGGGTAAATGCATAGAAAAGTATAGAAAAAAATAATGCTGGTTAAAATCATAATTTCTTTTTGAAGACAGGGCCCTAGTGGGGGCTTCTGAACAGGGGCCCATTTTTCGAGAAAATAAAGCGGTAGTTTACTAAAAACGGGCTCAGTGTAATAATACAGAAAAAATATACTTTGGATAAAATCATAATTTTTTTAAACAGGGAGCCCTGAGTGGGCCTTCTGAGCAGGGGCCCAAGTGGCAACTGCTCATCGGGCGCTCTGTTAAATCCGGCACTGACTGGGGATGAGGATATTTCCATTTTCCACAGACAGTGATGACGAGCAGGCTGAAAAATAATGTTATTTTTGTTATGTCTACAAATAATGATAACAAGAAATCAATAAATTTTGTTCTTTATTGTGCATAGTTAACAAAGAGCAACCGTTTGTTCCACACTTCGGTGCAAGCCGGGGGGCAGTTTCAAATTTGAAAATTCGCCAAACATAGAAATAAAATACTTATCAACTCAATAAGTACTACTTATTGTGTGTAAAATATATATATTTTCGATTAGTGTTCTCTTTATAATTTTACGTCAAAGCAATAATTTTATAAACATTTTTTTTTAATTTACTCAGCCGTGGTAAGAATGGAGCTGCATCCCTTTAGCTGTAAGATCCTCAAAATTATGAAAAAGTGAGGCACTACAAAGCCCCGGTATTAATCCCACTGACTATTTATAGACTATAAACGATAAAAATTGCCAAATTTGAATACATCCACAACAGACTTTATAAAAGAAAGAATTATGAAGATATGGAATTTCATAATACATTTACATATATATTTATCGTTACCATAGACATAATTAGTACTAACGATGGTTCTGATAAACCCAATATTGTATTAATAATTTACTCTTCGAATACTATTGTGGTTTCTATAGACGGCATATTTACGAGACACGTTATACAACTAATTGTAAGTAGTTTTTCAACTAAGGTCTTTAGTGGCCTTGCAGGACATATTGTTGCTGATTGCTGAATTCGTCTTTAATTGGCTATCAGGTACTGGCAAATGTAATATAGTATTCCATTTAAAAATAATGTTGACCTTCGTATCTCATTAACCCCTCCCAACAGAATAAAACTATTGTTGCTATACGCCGGCTCCCAAAAAACTGTACAACTCTTGTAGGAAACATTTTTGTCCTTTCTTATCAGAATGTGTACTGAAGACCTTGACGATTACATTTGTTACATAAACGAAACGTCCATTAAAAATCCTACGATATTGTTATACAGTGTTTAATGTTATGTAACAAAGTATGTATTACATGATATGTTAATAAAAATTGATGATCAGTTGTTAATTGTCAATGAGATAATTAAAATAACAACGAATTCCTGTCAACCTCTCAATACAAACAAACGTGTGCCTTAATAATAATTGCTTTATTTCTACATGCATATACGGCGATCATTGACCGTGCAATGTTGCCGTGACATATTAACTGGATAATATCTCTTTCATTCGCAGTATTTAGTCAGCATTGTTTTGAATAATAGGTATGTACATTTAATCCTGATCGAATCTGAAATACTTTAAACACCTGAAATATTTTATCTGCAGAAATCGGGCCCGAATGAATTCTAAATTAGATTTATTCCGTTTCCCACCGTCGAGAATAATTAGAGAGGGAAGATACGGCTGTGAAATAAAAGGAAAAAAGGTGTTGTTTACGGTGCTACGGTATCGCAGATCTTATCGTCTCGTCTTTACGCGTGTGCAGAGGCCGGGGCAGAGCTGTTTTTCTGGAGAGGTCTAGTCAGAAGTAGTAACACAGCAAAATTGCGTAAGATCGGTATTTACTCAAGTTTTACGTACGCGACGAAATCGCTCATACAGGAGATAATTATTTTTATAACAACCATTTATCTCAGACACGGAAATTGTTTGCTCTATATACATATTTGTTACTTTTATACGCGTAAATGGGGGTACCGATACGTAAGGATTCTCAGTGAATTACAATAACGCTTCTGTTTTACAAATTAAACAATTGTTTCCTTAACAGCTCGAGGGGCATTGGCGTGTATTCACGTCGAGCAATTTCTACTCTGTAAACAGTTTTATCGTGTTTTTACGTTGATATTTTTTGCGAAGTATCGCTGATATTATCCGGGAGTCCCTGAGTATGTACATATGTACTTGCTTCGAAAACAAACTGAGATCGAAGTGCACTTTATACATGGCCGGTTCAGTGATTTTTTGCCCACTTGCAGATCAAACTAGAGATAAGAAATCTACTTAAGAAAATTCAAATTTTTGTTTTCTATTAGATCTTCACGGGAGTATTGCCAATGAATTGATAAACTATGCCTGATTAACATTTTGAGTGGTGTAAAGTTTGATAAAAGTCGATCAGGTTGAGAGCGGTTAATTTTACCAGGAAAGTTTTGTCTAGCTTGCTCCACACTTTGAACATACGCATGCTAATACTAATACAAATTTGAACTTCTATATAGTATTTTCTACTCGATCTTCATGAGTAGGGGAGGCTGTGGTGAAATGAAACGCTTAACTTTGGAGGGTGATAACTTAAAAGCGGAAAGAAAAAAAGGCACGGGACTTCAACTGGAGTCTTAAGTGGATTTTAGACCATAAGAAAATCAAAGCGTTTGTTAAGAAAAATATTTGGCAACAAAGGAAAATGAGATTTACCGGAGGTATTGAAATCTTCGCCTCGCTTTAATGGTAGGGTAAAGCGGACTACCCACTTGAAGACCATGTAAACGTACAAAATCTTCATTTTTATGATTTCAAATGTATTCGTTTATGTAAAAAACTATAAATATATGTTTTAGGTATAACTATTACAAATACAATATAACAAAAATATATATTATACACATAAGAAAAAATATTTGACCAAATAACATAAAAATTACTGAAAATAATTAAATACACATGGACTTTTACACGAATATTGAATATCAACACCTGTATGGAGAATTTTTCAGTTTTTAGTGCATTTTAAATAAAATTGTTTAACTTAAAAAAAATTTTTTTTGCATATTTCTTTTAACATTTACTTTTTAGTGTATAAGTTTTGATTTATGGTTATATGCTGATTGCATATCGATTGAATGGATTTGATTTGTGGTTACAGGCTGCTTTCAAGTCGTTTGGACTTGTGGTTATGGGTTATATTTATTGATGACTTAGTCATTTTTTCACCCCTCCCGTTGCTTTCATAATTTTGTATTGTCACCATAACTACGCACGCCTGCAATGTTTCAAGACAATTGGATTGGTGGAAGTGGGTTGATTAGGTGTTCCGTTTTACCCCACGCAAAAGTGTTCCGCTTTGTCCCACATGCAGTGATTTAGTAAACATTTAATATTTACACTTCAGCGTGAGGTAAAGAACTGGGTAAAACGTCAAAATGTAGCGCAAGCACTATATGTAGAATCCAACAGTGTTTTTGCCGTTATAAATTTTCTAAATCCAAGTGAAGAAAAGTGGTCGAATGTACAACGCAATAAAACTTCGATACCGGAAATGTTTACAACACTATTAATCGAAAAGTAACATGTGCACGGGTCTATGGTCTGTCACGAAATGCTGTAAGGACCGTTTGGTCCCATGTCACGTGATACCAACTCATTCGCAGCTCTCATTTAACAGAAACATTGTTGTTCCGTTTTACCTACCCGGTCCGCTTTACCCTACTCCCCCCTAATAACAATGCATAGGCGAGGATTTTCTAAAAAAAGGTTATGATTCCAAAATTGTCATCATTTGGACCATTTTTATTGTTATATAATTCTAATGACTTTTGAATACCTACTTTGGAACAATTTGACATTAAATATGATTAAAACAGTCTGACTGAGCTCGAGTTTGCACTAATTTGTATCAGAATAAAAACCAATCCATTGGTAACATAGTCATCAAAGTCTGATAGAAAATTTTCATTAGTAAATGACTTGTCTCGGTCTTAATTGCCTTAGCAATCTTATTAGCCCATCTCATTAATAGCAGTCTTAAAGGCCCATTCTTAATAGGGCGAGCGAATGTTCGCTGATCTTAGGCTGGTGTTTTTTTAAAGTAAATATTCGCGGGCTCTCGGATAATACTTTCGATAGGGTAGACTTGCCTAATTCGTACTCCTGCTGTTTCTTTCAAACTTAGTTAGCCATACAAGCAACAGTTAGCCATACGCCATTAACAAGCCGAGTCACCACGCGGCCACTCTATGAAATAAATATAAAAAGAATCAGTTTTCCGGGTACTTTTCATTAAAATTTTATCACGATTCTTAAGAATTTTGTACAATTACTATTTGTGGGAATCGGTCAAACAAATTTTGGTGTGAAACTATGTTCATTTTCAAGTTTATTTCTTATTTTCACAGCAACGAACACTGCCCTATATTTTAGCGGGGTAAATTTGAATTCAAATTGACCTATGTGCCTGTTTCGTACCACCGTGCGTAAACTTAAATCGTACTAAACTAAAACCGTAAGCAGAAATTTAAATGGAAGAGTGAAGAAAACTCGTAAGTGAAAGAATATCGCCAAAGCCGATACACAAAAGGGCAAAAAGAAAAAAAGAAAAGCGATGAAAGTGAAAGCTGGTTCTGTAAAATGTGTGAAGAGAATAGGCAGGAAAGTATGTATAATAATACAATACACAGAGTGGAAAATGTTAGCTTCGAAATACGTGCGGGAATAGATAGACATACTTTTGAATATTTATGCGATGATTGTAGTGATTAAATCTCAAAGTATGAATTAGGATAAGTATGATACTAGTGTTCCTGATTTCTCGATATTTTTCGCATCTCGAGAAATGAGAAATCAGATTATATTTCTCGAGAATTCTCGAGAATTCTCAAGAAATTAAAAAAATATTGCAAAATTTATATTTTTGAAATATTGTTGATAATATTTATCTAAATTTGTATTCTTTTCCAACTTAGACAAAACTTGTCTAAATGAAAAAACAGATATTAAATATAATTGATAAATTTATTTATTTAATATAATATGTGAGCAAGCATTACTTTTTTGTTTTAAAGTAGTTCTTTCAAAAGCGTAATGTTCTAATGTCGCGTCAGCCAATCTACTTCTTTTTTTTTTGTGACAAAATCTGCGTCTGTAGAACATTTCTTTCATTTCGAGTGGATGTTGTTTTAATAGGCGATACGAAGAGAAAAGTTTATAAATAATCGCGCAATTCTTCCTATATATTACTAACATTTATTATTGATTGTAGATGTGTTTATACGTTCACGATTAATACACAATTTGAACTAACTGAAAATTCATTTTTTGGAAACAAATGGGATTTAAAGTAATTTTCCTACACTGAAGATTCTCGAGAAACACTGTAATTTCTCGAGATATGAGAAATAAGAAATTATAAAATTTCTCGAGAAGGAACACTATATGGTACGATTTAGAGACATTAATAAATCATACTTTTTTTCTGAGTAGAAGTTGATTATTTTTTTATGTTTGAGTTTATTAAACTGTGTACTCTGTTAATAGAGAGTTCATTACCACTAATTTTATTTCATTCTCCCCTGTTATTTTACATGTAATAAGCATTTGTAAATATTGTTACGAGTTTGGTGAAGTGAACGGTTTTTGGTAGCGTCATTTTGGTAGCCACGATATTAGAAGAACGGGTTGGTTTTCGACCGACGGATTTTGAGGCGAGAGAATGCAACAGATAAGCGTTTCTCCTCTTCAAATAAATTGGTTTCTTTTTATTAATCTTTGGTTTTAATTGAGAGGATGCCGCGCCTGCGGAACACTGGTGTCACAAGTGGGATGCGCTCGATGGCCGTGACCTCGTTGCAACCAACAAGCGTTTGAACAGTTTTTGGCGGCTTTGACAGAATATTTTGACAGGCGGGTGGCTGATGTACACGAAGTTGCGGGGGTTGAATTGGATCGGAGATTTTCCGAAAATGAAAACACTAATCAGGCTAGAAACGATCAAATTTACTTCCTTATTAGTGAATATTTCTCCTAGACTTGAACTAGTAAATGAGACTAATTCTAATACTCAGAACAGAAATAATATTTCCCCTATTGAAAAAATTCTTGTCCTCTGTCCTCTTTATCATATCGCGCTAAACCCGCGAAATTCAGTGGTTCAAATCCGTGGAAAAAGTGTTTGACACAATTTCTGACTTAAGGGGGTATAGGACTATTGAACGACTAAAATCGACGGTTTCTTGTCGGTTGGATTGTTTAGATACCAAATAATCACCGTACCGGCACTTTTCACAGTTTTGATGTACGATTTTACAAGTAATGTAAAATAAAAAAATTGTCAGAATGTTGAAAATTATTCAAGTTATTTGACGCTAAAGATGGTAAACCAATTATCTAAAAGCAAAATGCTATGGGGCGAGTAATTTCTTCACTAATAGTTATCGTGTGAAATTTTGCTGGGCGAATTTAAACAAAAATTGTAAAAGTTACACACGAATCAATTTTTCCCCACATTATTATGGGAAAAACGTCTTTAATTAGTTATAAAATGTTTTACAAACATCCAATGTGGATGCGCAAATTCCACACGACAGAGAAAGGAATTCTACAGCACCACTGTAAATTTTAAGTGAAAATATTCATTGGTTCAAGAGTTATGATGTACACCGTTTCTGAAAATGGTGTTTTGAGAAAACCGGCTTCAAAGTTGAGTGCCCTATGCCAATACCGGTCTACGAGGCGTTACACTCAGATACGTTCAACGCTGTAATTTCCGTAATTATTCGAATTTCCATATGAAACTTTTTTGTAAATGTTCACAAAGGATGACACTTTCAGAATTAATAATAATAATAAAAATCGATTTTTCGATATTCCAATAGTCCTATACCCCCTTAAACGAAACTAAATAATTGGATTGAGAACACGAAAACTATAGCTTTGATAGATTTCCTCGAAGGTGAAGCTCTATCAATTTTGACGTGTTTGGAAGAATCCAAACGAACTGATTTTGAGGCGTTGGTTTCTAGATTAAATACTCAATATGATAGTGAAGATGTGATGCAGTTGAATCGACATAAATCTTATAAATGTAAACAAAATATTTTAAATCAAATTTGCCTTGTAACACAGTCAGCTTCCTCTGATTCGACCTTTGAATTTCGAAACAAGCAAACTTGCCAGAAATTTGTTGAAGCTATTAGAAATAATGACTCGAAGAAGATGTTATACTCGCTTCAATAAATTCTGTTTCTTTGAGGGGTTAGCCTACTGTGACAGATAAGCATAAAAGGATTTTTTCGGACACAGATTGCGAGAAAAGTACAAATTCAATCAATTTGCGGTTTGGCCTTTTATTTGAGCATATTATGAAGTAATAAAATCCATTGCAAAAGCATTAAGAAATTGAATATATTAACCGTGAGGCGACTGCGCGTAAGTTATATCTAGCTTTTCGCGAACAGCCAAATAGTGTACACGATTTTTCAGGATCTAATGGTTCGATTGCAATAAAAATTTACATACATATGCGTCATAACAGTCATTAGGGGTTGACCCTCGCTTTTCGCAATATCAGTTTTTTTTATTGTAAATTCTAAACAAATTTAGTAAAAAAAATTCTGCAGAAATCCGCAAAAAATGTTCAAACATTTGCCATTTAGTTCGTTTTTGACAAATTAACGAAAACGATAGGTCATCGCCTAGGCAATGCATTATAGTTAATCAAAAATATTCGCTTTTTTATTTCAGATAGGTACTCCTACAAGGCACAATCGTGTGCACCGATTGGCGGTTTGCGAAAATCAACAACTCACGCGTAGTCGTCTCACGGTTAATATATTCAACTTTGTAATAGGTTTGCAATGGATTTAATTACTTTATAATATGCTCAAACAAAGTTACACAAACAATTTTTACTTTTATCACAATCCGTGTCCGAAAAAAGCCTTTTATTTTTATCTGTCACAGTAGGCTAACCCCTTAAGGAGTCATGCCTAGTTGGCAGGCGTGATTTTCAGGAATTTTTTTGGGAAAAATCTAATGTATATCTTTTACAACTATTTGCTTATTTTCAAAGTACATATATTCAGCAACTCTCACAAGGAGAGTATTTTAGGTGTCCGCCTCCGATCATTTTGATTTTTGGATATGTTATAGAGGACCGAAAAATAAGAAATACGTGTTTTTTTATTTTTCCCCGTTTTCATATTTGGGGGGTGAAAACTGTGTTCAAGGTTAGGGTTGAAAAATCATTTTTGTGGAATATCTCGAGAACTATTAGAGATAGGGGAATAGTGTCAATGGACGAATTTTGTGTCTTTGAATGCGAAATATGACTGACTCACCAGATTTTCAAAAAGTCCATTTGTTTAAATAAATTTATTTATTTCTTATTTTTCGGTCCTCTATAACATATCCAAAAATCAAAATGATCTCCTTGTCAGTAATTTTGTTATAGAAAAGTATTGAAAAATGAACGAATAACAGTCACTCTCCCGGAAGCTATTTTTTGGGGGGTGAGCACGATTTCTCAGAGTCGGCTCATCTGAAATCGAAAAGTAAAGAAGATTCTGTAAGTATATGAGTTTATCTAGATCGCGAACGAAGGATTTTTCAAAAAAATGATTTCAGACAAAATGGCGGCCGTTTAACATAAAATCATGATTTTTCGATGCCTGAATTATTCGTTTTTCGAGAATTAAAAATAGAGTTTTTATCAAAAACAAAAGTCCTTCGTTCACGAACTATATAAACTCATATACCGTCAAGGACCCAGTTCCTGATCAGTACCCAATTCCTGATCAGTTTAGTATATAAATACCAAATAATAAGTTTATCATGATACAAATTTATTCCAAAAAATTACTAAAAAATTATGAAATATTTTTAAATTTATACGCAAACATTTGATAGCTCATAGTAAAACGTGTTTTGATAAAAAAAATATCAAAGTAATACGCTTGTAGCTACGTCTGATTTGTCGCAATTTTGCTGTAATTCAGTGTAAGAGTGCACGTTGTGAAATTTAGGTATTTTCTGTAAGACTTCCAAATATTTTTAGGTAATATATATTTAGTTAACTTGTTTCATACTTTAATAATATTAAATAACTAATTTATGAATATTTTGCATTATTTTTATAGAAAAAAACTGGTGATTAGGTATTGGGTACGGTTTTTATATGCTTCCGCAATTCCTGATCATCTGATCAGGAAATAGGTTATTGAGGCGAGAATTTTGAAACTCAAAGTTTAATTACTGGCTTGAAATTTACTACCCGATTTTTTGGTACTATCAAAAGAATATATAATACTTTAAATTGAGTAATTTCTGATCAGGGTTAGGTGTTGAAAATTATAAGGTATGGTTATTAAATTATCTAAGATATTTAGGTTATGTATACGCACTTAAATGATAAACTATTAGAATTTTGTATTTAAAATTTTTTAAATACCAGCTAAAAGATTGTAACAACTTTGTTTTGTAATATAATTGTAACAAACATAAATGGTTTTCTTAATATAGCTTGTAAAATGTACATAGGTAATCTAAAATGTAATCTAAAACAGCAGGTTTTACGAAAGAGGAAGACTAAAAAAGATTAAAGAAAAGAGTTGTTTTTATGTTTCAATTATAATATTTAATATATTTATGTTTCGTAAATAAAGATCCCCAAAAAAACGATATTTTAATGATTTTTTATGAAATTTATACGGTTCAATTTATTTGATCAGGAAATGGGTATTGATCTGATCAGGAAATACTCCCAGACATGATTCAGGTGATCAGAAACTGCTCCCCTTGCATTTTTCACTTTCAAAGTTAAATTCTAAAATAATTATTATTTTGTTTGCACTTTTTTAAATGCCAAATTAAAGATAAAACATAGATTTACAGAAATAATAAAAAGTCTTTTGAATTTGGTTAAGTTTCCCCTTTACAAGTTTAAAAACCCGCGGTAGTTACTCTTAAGTGATCAGGAACTGGGTCCTTGACGGTACCAACAGAACCTTCTTCACTTTTCGATTTCAGATGATCCTGCTCTGAGAAATTGTGCTCTCC
The DNA here is from genome assembly GCA_963932335.1 of Andrena marginata. Lineage (NCBI taxonomy): Eukaryota > Metazoa > Arthropoda > Insecta > Hymenoptera > Andrenidae > Andrena > Andrena marginata. Next base: position 18,628,423 of record OZ010662.1, on the reverse strand, counting down.
CCCCCCCCCCCCCCCAAAAAAACAGCTTCCGGGACAGTGGCTGTTATTCGTTCGTTTTTTAATATTTTTCTATAACAAAATTACTGACAGTTGCTGAATATATGTACTTTTAAAATAAGCAAATAGTTGTAAAAAATATACATTAGACATTAGAAAATCACGCCTGCCAACTAGGCATGACCCTGTAAGGGGTCTCCCAACCTTGACAGACGAAAAATGATACGAACTTTGAGAATTTTTTAAAACAAAAGCATTAAACATATTTACCTCCAGCTGTGTGGCTTTATTTGTCAAATTCTGGAAATTATGAAAAAAAATTGTATGCAAAAATAGTGGTTATATCCAGAGTTATAGTTCTTCACATAGAGCGCCTTACAAAAATCATATACGCATTATTAGCATAGAATCCGCAATTGTAGTTGTCGGAAATAGAAAATTTAAAAATTTGTGTAATCTGTATGATTGTGGCTATCGCCTGAACTAGTAGATCAAATGAGAAATATTGAAAATTAAGAAAAAGAGTGGCAGCGTATAAAACAATCATCCATTTCTGCAAAAAATTCGCTGGTTTTGTAAGTCGCAAAAATCTAATTTTGCAAAAACCGACTTAGTTTTAGTACCATCGAGAATGGGATATCTACTGAAGATATATGCCAAGTTTTAAGTAAATCGGGTGATTGGTTTTTGAGATAAGCTACCCAATTCGGAAAACATAGTTTTGAGAGAAACGCGTTCGAAGTTTTAGGTACGATGTTTTTAATTATTTTTTTTTAAATGTTGCCTAAATATGTACAAATATAGGCATAAAGTTTTCAATTAATATAATTTGAAGGTTTCTCTTAAAAAAAATCCCATATATCGCGCTCCTCTTCAGGCCGTCAAAGTAGGGAAACCCCTTAAGTGAAGTGTTTAAAATGGCATTCAAAATAGAAGCTTTGCATAATTCTATTTATGAGGAGAATTACGATTCAATGGTCCCTTTGAGTAGTCAACGTTTTAAACAAATTTATAATTCGCAGTCACAATTTCAGAGAAGTCAATAATTTTATAACGTAAGCGGTCCCTTTCGGACGAATAATTTTCAAAATAATTCCTTACGACAGAATTTGAATAATCAAAATGATTTTAGTACTTCTGGAAATCTCAATTCACAGAATAGTTTCCCAGGTTTTTAATGTTTTGGGAATAATTCAAGAAATAGAGAAATTACGTGTTGGAAGTATGGACAAATTGGACACCTTTCGTCAAATTGTTAGCCAAAGTGAGAATTATAGTAATTCACAGTTTAAGAATTTTTTGAATAACAAGGTGAACTCTAGAAATGGTAAAAATGTTTTGTCGGGAAATAAAAAATGGTCGAAGTAAAGGGAGTCACGGAGACTCTGATTCTCGAAATTCGTAAAAATCCACCAGTTTCGGGAAGTGAATTAATTAAAAAATTTACGATGAGAATGATACAGAAAATAATTCGTTGAAAACATCCAGGGTAATTTCTAACGATATTTATGTGAAAGATTTACTGAATAATGTTTCGCAGAAATTTCTACTTCTAATATGAACTTAGAAACACGCCAAAGCCATGCAATACCTGGATAGCTGTCGGCGGGAAAACACGTCGACACCACTCAAAGTAGTCTTAATTCTTTAAAACTCGTATTTCGAATCAAATGCATTTATTGAAGAAGTAAATACGTTGGAATACATAAGCATTAAACTTTCCGTTTCATTTGGAGGGTACGAAGAATCCAGCACTTTACTATATTTTGCACTCGCATACTATATTTTGCACCCGCAAATTAAGCGGCTTCGAACTGAAGGGAGATAACGAAAATACGATATAACGTCTAATATTACAATAACTACCAGGTCGGTTAAAACTGGATCACAGGGATTAACCTTAATATCAACAGCTTAAATAAGAAACCTTAGTACGTCATTTTGTGCTAGAGAAGCAGTGAATCACAGAATAGAGAAGACGTTTGTTCCACTTTCAAGCATTGATCCTTGCCCTTTTTCTCGGAATTCGAACAGGACTAATAACAAATATCTAAACATCGATTTTGATACAAACATTGTCGTTAAATTGGCTACGACATTAAAACAATTTTCTCAGCAAGTTCGACGATCTTCTGTTTACGCTTCTTTCATTCAGGTGCATTTGAGAGCACGCATACTACTTCGAGGGAATTCAATAAATACATTTAAGGGGGAACCTGGTTTAGAACGCTGAAAACACGGTGATTTTTAAGAATTATTTTCTCAACAAATATAAAACGAATCTTTCCAAAACTTTAAGGGTGTTTTACTGTGTATTCAGACAACAAGAAGGCTGTTTTTTTATTCAAGAATAATTCATTTAATATTGTTTTATTGGTGTATCTTCGTGGCGCCGCGCCGCTGTAGTTGTCAAATTGTGTACATCCTAGCGGATCCAATTTTTGTCTGATATAAAAAAGGAAGGTTTTTCTTAATTGGCATGAATTTATCTCGTCGATGAATTAAACAAATTAGGAAAAAGTCTAAAATTGACGACGTTGTGGAACTTTAAAGAAAAAGTTACGATTATGACGGAAAAATTTCGACGTTTTTATGCAAAAAATGTTTGAATTTAATTTCTGCATAAATGTTTTTCATTCATCGACGATGGTTGATCAGTATGTAACTAAAAAACTCCGGGTGGAGTTAATCGGTCAATTAAATTTTTCTGTGTCGTGTACACAAGTTCGGAAACGCATCTTTAATTTTGGGAATGAATTATCCATGAATATTACTATCGATTAAAAAAGTAAAAAATCGATGTTTTCAGTGCCCTGACCACAGCCCCCCCCCCCCCCTTAAGGGCGCGTACAGACTTGAGCATGAAAGTAAATGAGACGCGAAGCTAGTCGAGACCGAACCGAATGAATCGGGATGAAAAATTTTTAAGCTTAGTCAGGCTGAGGCTTGTACCATTGTTTTCTACAGTTCGTTCAGGAAGAATAACAAGTGCATAAGCGAAGGTGTTGGTGGTCATCACAGTTGTATTTAAACAAGAGACAATTAAGTAATGTGAACAACACCTTTTTGTGCAACAACATATTGATTAAAAAAGAAAACGGCAAATTCAGAAATTTGGTAAGAATATCAGAAGAAAATTTCACTACTCTTTTAAATGCTGTCAAAGATAAAATATCTAAAAATGATACTACTTTTTGCAAAGTCGTCCCTGCAACTGGCATTCCTTTACCAGTTGGCAGTATTTGTTTAAAATGTCGAAAGAACTGATACCATGAATAATTCCAGAGACTTACGAAGCAAACTATTAAAATAAATTAAGTAATTAATAGTACTATTTCAGATTACTCCTAATGATATTGCCGTGACTGTCACAGCAGTGCATGTGTTAATTACATTAATACAATTTCGTTTCCGTATCACATTGCTAGGGAACCATCTGTACATTTGTGGACGTGTGGAAATCAAATTTTAATCATTTTCCAAGTGATAAACCGTTTTTAATAGTTTTACATAATCCGATACAATAGGTCAATAGGATATCATCGAAGTACCTACGAAAATCTACTTTTTAAGTAACAAATCAGCTCAGAGTATAGAAAAACTAAAAGTATCATTTACTGCCAAGTTATTCATATTATTGATTGCCATATTATTCATTGATACTAGCTAACAATGTTTAAAGCCGGACACCTTTCGTTTATTCCGGTGTATGTATCCGTAATCTAAATTTGTCCAAAGTGTACACGATTTACTTTAGTGAAGGTACCTACATTTATTTTCAACAATCTGTTGATTCATTGAAATGAATGTTTTTTTTTAATGAAAATCAAATCTCCAAAAAATATCCTATAAAATAACACAGATGGTCACTGCTCGTGCGAGAGTTAAACCAGAAACAATAATATTTACAAGCTGGTGCAATTTTTATGGCCACTACTTTATGTACATGTGGGGACACCTGATATTGGACCCAAGTCCTATACGAGAACCCAGAAGCATGCATCTCGCCATTTGGTGAGCACGACACAGTAAATCCCTTGTTTCGGCCGCTGAATCCAACAGCCAGTGCCAGATAACACAAACAAACAAAGAAGAAGGCTCGTCTTCTCCTTGCTTTCGAAACACAGTGAGGCAGATCCGGTCGAAACGCGGCACAAAGTCCTTTTACAAATACATATAAGTATTGTCATACTGCAAATTTTTTTACAGGTAGTTGATTGAACATTTGGATCATAATGTAGCATGATTGTTTTTCACATTCATTAATTTTTACCGCGACTACGCGGTGTCGAAGAGGGCGACCTCGAAATTCTCCATAATTAGGATTGTTATTTAAAGCTTTATTTGAAATGTACCAAATTTCATTGTGTCATCTCGGTTACTTTTGAAATTATACCTTACTGAATGTTCTCCATTTTCATTGTTTATTTTGAACGGGAAGACATTGGAATTCAACGAAGAGAGCTTGTAATATTTGTTAAAATTAATTAAAATATGTTTGTTAAATAGTTTCGAAGTAACATAAATAAAGATTTGATGACTATTAAATTTTATATGATTTCAAATATTCTTCAAAAATTTATGTTCAAATACAGTTAAACCAACAAGTTTCATTAATTATTTAGTAACAGCAAGATCGCAAATATACCTCCCGACTGAATGAAATAAAAAATAAAGGGTACATATATGATTTCAGTTACAAAATATTTTGTGCTGCGTTTTGATTGTGCGACGTGGCCGTATTAGTGTTTTCGGGGCCCCTGATAACGAATCTAATATCAAAATGATAAAAACAAAATGACAGGCTCAAAATGGCTGACGTATATGTTAAGAAATATCAAAATCGGTAATATATCTATATATAAATATTTTTATTTTATACTTTTACAACATTTATATTTAGCAATTAAAAGTCTCTTCGTCTTCCTCACTGTTTTCATAGAATTCATTTCCTACTGCAGTAATATTCATTATGGCTATACATACACTTTTGACTCTTTTAATAGTTCACCAAATTGTACTGGATGAGATTTAATACTCTTTTTGGTTTCTTGTTTTATACTTGAAATAAGAGGATTTGAAGAAAGTAAGAGCCTATACGTCTTCCAATGTGTTTGTCTTGGATATCTTACGGGAAAAGTCTGCACGATATTTTCTTATATCCTTGTTGCGGACTTCCAAAGCTTCTTCAGAAAGCTGCCCAGTTGGAAGAATTGTATATGCGGCTACCAAACTACCCCCGCGCTTCGCTTCGGGCCTAAGAGATATTAAAGACTCCATGAAAACACATTTCACTCCTCAAGCAAACTACTCAAAATGTTTTTTAGGCATTTACGTATATAGGTAATCTTTTGAAGTAAAAACCAAGTTGATATCTAATCGGGCCTAAGAAATAGTAAGGATTGCGACAAAACATATTTCACCCCTTTTTACCCCCTTCGAGTTGGAATTTAACAATTCCCTCTTTACGAACACCTACGTCGCAAAAGGAATATACCCTTGGAATTTCATGCTTCTATGGTCAGCGGTGTGGGCTGGCCGGTGCTGAATCACTGACACAACGATTATATAAGTATAGATTACCTGGGATCAGTGAATGAAATTTTTGTGTAGCGTTGTTCGCATAATTTTGACGTTTCCAGTGTAAAAGTGTTAAATGTGTTACAGTGTTAAATTTAGAGACATTTATTATAAATTCACTAGATACTGTTACAAGGATTTTATGGAACCCGTTGATTAAATTTTTATCAATGCCTAATATTTTTTATGCTGTTTCAACATTGGCAAAGAAACGGCGAGTAGTATTACCATCATTAATGTTTTCGAATTCTTGTTTCGGGTTATCAACTAGGAGGTTTCTTATGAGTTGCCTTAAAATATGTACTTCTATCAAAACAGTCGTCTAACAGTAAACACAAATGTATTTACTATTAATTGCTCGGTGACGAATTACTTGGGCTCGTAAAAAAAAGCTCGATGTAAAAAAGCCAGCCCTAGTGAGCTCAAATGCAATCGAAACTCGATCGGCCACAATCGTTTGAGCCGTGTGTACAAGGTTCGCGTCACGGCAGACACGTCACCGTGGATGCGCCACCATGGACGCGTCACTCTGTACCCCAGCGATGCCCCGATGGCCGGCCCGAGATAACAAGCATTCATCATGTAACCGTTACATGCTGATTTCATTGCGATTAAATTGATTTGATTTGTGGTTATAGGCTGATTTCAAGTCCTTTGGATTTGTGGTTATGGGTTATACGTATCGATGACTGGGTAATTTTTTAAACCCCGGGGGCGGTTTCTTTTTCTTCATAATTTTGTATTGTCGTTCAAACTACGTATGCCTGCAAAGTTTCAAGTCTATTGGATAGTTGGAAGTGGGTTAAAATTGAGTTTCTACATTTGAACTGTTACGAATTATAATAATTAAATGTCTGTTGATATAATTCTTTATTAATAAGATAGTGTCCCTTTTTTTATGTCATGACATTTAAGTCATTTACAACTGGGATAGGGACTACGGTAGCGCGAATAATTATGTTCTCCGCGTGAACTTGCTTGCTAGAAGCCTGAAAGTCAACTGACTCTCTGCCTCAAGGAACCCTTATATTTTTAAAATACTGGGTAGAGAGGTTTCACCCTCTACCCTCGAATGGCCAAGATGGAGGACAGGCCCAAACATTCCCACGATCCAAAGTACTTTGCTGACGAAGTCCAGACATTGGCATCGGCGGAAAGTCGTTACAGCGTAGGCCCTGAAAATCCTTGGGTCCACATCTGGATTTTTTCACCAACACTTTCTCTGACCTGGCCATTCGTTACGCACGTAACAGAACTAAACAAACAAACTACACGCGCACTACTAGAGTTTCCCCATCCGTGACATGCCTGCAACGTCATTGGTTTCGAGCACCCCCTTATCTCGGGCCGCCCATCGGTGCATCGCTGCTGTACCCCATCACCAAAGAGGTGTAGGGGAGACCGGATCAGGTTGTAAAGCGGTGTAAATTGTAACATAAGTAAAATCTTTTGAACGACAAATCTGGTAAGCCACAGCATGCGAGAGCTGCTTGAAGATATTAGCAACGTCGGTTTTAGTGACACAAACGAGCGTTATGTATTCATTTTGTGGTTATAGCACAGAACTTTAGTATTTAGAGCACGTAAGCGAATGTTGCCTTAGCACTTTTATTTCAACTAACCGCCGTTAGAAACCGTTTGAATTTTTGCTTCTTTGTCGCAAACGAATCAGTACACATTGGTTTATTACAATGTGTAAGGGAGAGTGGGGTATTCGCGAACGCGATGTAACAGTATTTTAATAAATAAAAACGATGTTCCCTCTTCCACTAGCTATATAATAAATACAGAACGCTCATGCTATTCAAGATAAACACAATTTATTATTTTCATCATGTTTCAAGTAATATTTAGTCCATTCCAATTGCATGTAACTAGGGGAAGTAGGAGCATGACGGGGTAGCGAGGTAAGATGGGGTATCTCCCTAAACCCTAAGTAAAAGATGCTAGGCACGTGGCAAATACATCATTAGGAAGCCATTGTGTTATAATCGTGTGGTTGCTAGCAAAAGTGAATGGGGGAGCACGCGTTTTTTATTTATAGCTGTGAACCGTTTGCGTGCTGCGTCGATGTTATTTCGTGTGATAAAAAGATTTGAAATAAATATATATTTAAGAACGGTAAGTCTATTATTTTTCTTCCATGACAATCTCTATGTCATCTACTTTAATGTGACATATTCAGAATTTCACTATTTCTTTATTTGTTGTACAAATATATTAATCTTTGGAAAACGATGCTTTGAGGCAAGATGGGGTCCATGATACGGGGAATTTTGGGGTACCCCGACCTAACCCCCTAATGGGCTTGTTCATCTGAGATTAAGGACCGTCATCGTTTTCTATTATAATTTAATTCCAATAAACCACGTTATTTTATACCTAGTTCGAATTTATAAAATGGTCAGAACATATACGAAAAAAAAAACAGAAGAAGAGACTGGTAAATAAAAGTGATGAAAGACGCTGTAAATAAAGTTTAGAGCAAGAAAATGGGCTACAAGAAAGCTGCTCAAGCATATTCTATCCAACAGACAACATTGGAACGTTACGAACTTAGGCAAATCATTTCGATCCCCATTTTACCTCGCGGTAGGGGCAAGACCGTTTTTTCCATCTGTTTTGTAAAGTTTAATAACTTAGACACATGACCTCGGATAGTCCGAAGTGTGTAACAAATGTTAAATCATTAACTTATAGTTGTATTTGGAGTAATAAAGACTTAATTAATAGGTACAATCATCACTTTATTTGCATTTTTTTAGCTTCCCCATCATGCCCCTAGTCCCCCTACTGTTGAATTAATGATACAATTTTTTTTAAGATGAAATAAAGTACTTTTTTACCAACATTTTGTGGCCAAGGCGTTGCTTGAATTATGATTCTAACCTCTGAAATAAATTCTTTTTTATTTTTTGATGTCGTGAAACATTGACGAACAATTCGGATGGAGTATTCTCGAACCTTCGAAATTAGCAACGTTAACCGATTTTGATGAATTTTTCAGCATGTATAAAACTTACTTAAATCTACAAAAGGGATTTTTGAATTTTCATTACAGACTCAGAAAAAAAGTTTCAAAAACGACCTTTACTATTTTTTTTCGATATTCCGAACAATTGCAATTTTTTCTAACGCGCAAGAAGAGAAATTTGAAAAATACATTTGGTATAGGTTGTAGCAACATTTTTTATGGTTTGACCATTGAAATCGCGCTTTCTGTGCGACTTCTGCGATATTTAGCACTCTGTTCGTGATTATCCCACGACAGTCGAGTAATCACGAACACCCAAGGGTTTTGCTTTTTCACTATAAAGTTGATTTTTTTTATAATTTTCAAAAATTCTTCACAGTACTTTATAGATGAATAGTTTAAGTATGTTTGTAAATAATGAACAAATCCATTTCTCATATAGTTTTCGTTTTGTTTGCTTTTTTGCTTAGGTGTTCGCAATTACCCCCTTACGTATTTTAGTAATTTGATGTTTAGTTTTTCGTTTGCTGAGATAAAACGCAAAAATCCAAGCTCGGGGTAAATTGTAACATGTTACTACTTACTCCGCTGTAAATTGTGATAAAGCAAGCTATTTGCTGACACATCGGAAAAAGATGCTCTAGACAAACAACAGAACAATCGAGAATCCAAAAAGTATAAAAAAAAAGTATAAAGGAAAAAGTAAAGAAAGCGAAGAAGATTTTGATAGAATCAGATGAATAAGGTTTAACTCATGTATATCAAATGTTTAATAATGATCTGTGTTTTTATTTACGTTGTTTAGAAATATTTATTTGTGTTCATATTTGTATTTAAATAAATAAAACAGATGTGTTAATTTACCCCGGACACATTGGGGCACATTGTAAGAAAGGTTCAGATTTGTTTAAGATGAAGCTAGATGTCCAAGTGTCCAAGATTTTGTCACGTACTTTCACGCAATCAGTTCACCACATATGTAAGTAGTAAATCATGCAAATTATTTCCTGATTGAGGAAAACACGTTCGAGAGAAGAACTGTGAAACCTTTTTTGTTACAATCTGCTCCGATCTCCCCTACTTATAATAGGACCCCAAAAACAAGAGCAGTCAGTTCCAAAAACGTGACACTAAGCGAGCAGTCATTATTATTCAGTTACCCACGCGCACCAGAGTTTTGAGAATACTCTTGTCCCTTCCTGATTTAATTAAGTGTATTCTATTATTAAGGTAACTTGTTTGAAATAAAAGTGTAATTAGTGAACCCGAGGTCTACCACTTCACTTCACCTCATAACAACCCCAATTCTGATTTAAGTAACGAATTTGTTAACGCATTAATTTCTTTTTCTCTGCTACACGCATCATGTCTCCGTTTCTCCGCACTTGCCACGTTTTTTTATTTCTATCTTATAGGAAAGATGTAGAATGGTCTCGAAAAATCTAATCTAAGCGTGCAAAGTTGATAGCCCAAACTGTAATTAACTCACATCTACCTATTGGTAATTTCACAATGTTTTCGAAGTTATTAAAATCCTTTGATGTTGCCATAGTCATTGACTGTGGGAGAAGGTGGCTTTAATTTGGTTACTTCTTACTCTATAGTATAGTCTTTCTCGTGAACAATGATATCAGTGCTTTTGCATATGTTTAAATTGCATCCTGATTGGTCAGCAGAAGGTAGGGGAGACCGGGGCTAGTTGACTAACGAGGTTAGTTGACTAATTCCCTTTAATTCTTGTATTGTGGAATAAATTATGCTGCGATTCGCAATATTAGAGCATATGAATGACCAGCTTACCATTTAATGTGTCGCCGTGACAAAAACTTGCGTGTTCTGTCAGTGAGAATGAAAAATCTAAAAAGGTTGGCTGGAAGTAAATATTTTCGTTTCGACTATTTATGAATTTTTGTCCACTAAGTACTGCTTCATGTTATTTCATGAATATTTTGTGGAAACGTGATACCTTGACTATAATTTACGGTATTTTATTTTATTCGGTGCGTGGAGGTTTTGTACGTACAACCCTTAACATGTTAACAATGTCGGACGGGGTTACTTGACTAAGCATAGGAATACTACTAATAATTGCATTTTTTATCCTCAAAATGCAGTCGAGGCAAAGAGTTTAGCTGCTCAACTCCACTTCCCCCACCACAAATCCTTCCAAACTCACCCCTACCAGTTTTACACCCTATCCTCCCTTCAAACTCTCAGGCCTTCCAAATAGATCATAACAAAGCAGTACAAAATAATTACAGTATCTTAGACCATGATAATTAATAAAAAAAAAATAACACTGTGAAGGAGTGAAAAAAAAATAAAAAAAAATTTATTGGTCGTAGTATACATATGTATGCGTTTCGTATACTATATTGATGCAATTGGCAGCGTATATATACGTTTTTCACATTATATTGATGTACCGTGACAGCGTATATATACACCTTTGGCAGGCAAAGGGTTAAAACTGAGAAGTAAATGTCAAGTCAACTGACCCCATCATATTTGTCAACTAACCCCGCAGCTGGGGTTTGTTGACTTATTCGTCTTACTACTCTAAATACAGTAAAAACTACAACCTAGAGTCAATTAAAACGATTTTCAAAATTATGCCTGTATACCTAATGAAATTTGGAAACTTTTGGTATGCAGTAAGTCAACAAAATACTAATGGTCTCTTTATAAAAATTAGAAATGTAAAAAATTTGTCAACTAGCCCCGGTCTCCCCTACTGGATGTTTCAAAGTTTTGTTTATATTCGCTATGTCCTCAACTATCACCACATTCTCATTTTGTTATTAAACTTCAGCTACCTTCTCTTAAGAGAGTACAATTTTCTAAACAGTAAGATCCAGCAAGCTCTGCAACGATACCTCGGCAGTTGTTTCTGAAATTGTTATACATGGACAATACATTTCCTTTGCTTCAAGAATGCGATGGTAAGGAGGATAAAGTGGACATCCGTTTTCAATAGCAGATTGACGAAGTAAGGAATATTGAAATTTGTTCAGTTTGGCATCAAAATTACTAATGACAACGCTTTATCACGCGAGTATTGGGAATGCATGTGACTAGATGATTGGTCAGACGAAATAGAAGTTCCTTATTTTATTAGTTTGGCGACGTCATTACTTCCTTCCGACTTTAACTTCATTCCAGCTACACATAATAATTCTTCCGAAGGCACTTCTGACCTAAGTTACTCCGTCTTTCTCCTTTTTGATCGTCCGCTACGTGGTCAAGTACGCGGCGTAGTTTTGCAATATAGATTAGCTGTTTGGTACGGAGAGGATGGCCAACTGTTACTAGCAGAATGAGTAAGGCGAACTGTGTACAAACTTGAACCTTAAAACGGAAAGTATGTGTGATCAGTAACGTATTTTGAAAGGAGTTGCTAGAAACCCCTTATCAGGTAGATACCTCGGTGGCTATAGGTATAAGAAAATACACATTCCGCCAAGATATGATCGGGATCGTTACTATAAATTTGGTATGTGTACATTGCACCACCTGTTGGTGCTATAGCATATCGTTTGAAATAAATCAAAAGGATTTTCAACCAGAAATAACGACGCGTTATGGTGTTATGATATTTGGCGTCACAGTAAAATGGAGTAAAGAGATGTTATTAAATTTCATGCAAAAGTTGGTACAACCGCTACAAAATCGCACAAAATGTGGCAACAAGTTTATGGTGATAAGTGTTTATCAAGATCGCGTGTTTTTGATTCGTATAAAGAATTTCGCGAGGGCCGGGGATCAGTTGAAGACGAAGATCGCCCACGGAGGCTTCAGATGGCTTACACGCCTAAAATGATCGAACATGATAGAAACAGGTGACAAATAAATGGATAATAAATAATAATAATGATCCGTGCGCGACCAGAATACCGCGAGCCAGAAGGCTGGTCTTTATTGCACGACACGCACATATAGCCACCGCTCGATAAATGTGCGCGAGTTTTTAACTGGTAAACAAGTCATCGTGTTCAATCACCCGTCTTATTCGCCAGATTTGGCTCCATGCCACTTCTTTCTTTCTCGAAACTCAAAATGCCGCTAAGAATATTTGTGACGCGTACTTACTCTGAAGGCTATATCAGTCAAGGTACATGTTGACCCTTTTGAATAATTATTCAACCACCACCAACGGTGTATTGGCACGAAGGGGCACTATTTTGAATAGAGATAAATGAAAATTTGGAAAAAATCCACTTGATTTTGTTTAATCACAGCAATCCTGGCCATGTATTGGCGCACTGTGCAGAATGCTGACACAAAGCTGGTCGTCCAATAAATCACAGGATGAAATACTAATGATGTAATACATACACTTTCAGAATTCGCGAATAGGTTCAAATGGAGCCCATAAACATAGCGAAGCTAGTTACAAGTAACATCACCCAGTTCGTACCCTCAGAGTTTACATAAATAATTCAATGTTACACCCAAGTAGAACGACCGAAAATAATTGACACGTATTTTTTGCAGCTGCTTGGATTCATGTTTGCGGGGTGCAAAGAGACCCTAAAGTTGGAGGTGAAACATTAATATTGTTGAATTTTTTTGGAAAGTACTGAAGACAGAAAAAAGCTTGGATAGAAAAGTTGCTTGTTCTTTTATGACGGATAAGATGACGTGAGCAAAATTTCTAAGAAACCATACTGTACCGGAAATATTTGTTGCAATACCCCCAGATCTACATCCTATGAAACAATTGTCATAACTCCATAATTCATAAAGTAATTGGTATCCAACTTATTTTAACCAAGATATCGAGCACTGTATGTCTAATTAGTTAACAATCGCGCAAAAATACTTTTGGAATACTAATAGGGGAGAGTGGGGTAATCACGAACGCCATGATTACGGTGTTTTAATAAATGAAAACCAATGTTCCCTCTCCACCAGGTAATAGTTTAGGTCGTATCCAACGCCGGGAAGAAAATAATAAATATAGGACGCTCACGGTAAATACAATTTATTATTTTCATCATGTTTCAAGTAATATTTTGTCCATTTTCAATTGCATGTAATTACTGTTAAGTTAATGATACAATTGTGATTTTTTCAAGTGGAAATAAAGTAGTTTTTAAACAACACTTTGTTACCAAGGCGTTGCCTGAATCGTGATTCTAACCTCTGAATTAATTTTTTCCTATTTTTTTAACTCATGGGGTAATGACGAACAAATCGGGAACGGTCGAGATTACCCCTCATCAATACCAATACCTTTTTTTCTTTTGTTGCTAAATTTTAATATTGAATTGATCGTTTCTGATGCCGCGAAATTACGAAAGGAAAAGGAAACCAAATTATGAAATAGATACATCACAAAGAGGCGTAGAAGATGTGAAGAGTAAAAAATTATCATTAGGAAAAGCAGCTACTGTTTATTCTGTACCTGAAACAACTATATTTGACCAGCTCAAAAATACAGTTATAATTCAACCAAAATGTGGAAGAAAGTCTATATTTTCTAACGCACAAGAAACGAAATTGGAAAAATATATTATATGTTGTAGCAAGGTTTTTTATGGATTGACTATCGAAAGAGTGAGAAAAATTGCTTTTACTTTAGCACAGAAAAATAAACTAAAACACAATTTTAATAAAACATCAAAAATAACAGGTAAAGACTGGTACTACGGATTCATAAAGAGACATCCCAACATTTCATTAAGGAAACCTGAGGCTACCTCTTTAAATAGAATCACTGCGTTCAACAAAACAGAAGTGAAAACATTTTTCAATAATTTGGAAACCCTACAACGAACTCACCACTTTGACGGTGATCGATGAGACAGGCATCACAAACGTCCAGAGAAATTCGAGAATCATAGCCCCTAAAGGCCAGAAGCAAGTAGGAATGGCAACGAGTGGTGAAAGAGGCATCGCAACAACATTTGTGTGTGCATTCAATGTTACAGGAAACTACATCCCTCCATTTTTTATTTTTAAAAGAAAGCATTTCAACTACCAATTATTACGAGGAGGTGCCAAAAACCCCATCGCTATCGTCAATGATTCGGGTTGGATTAATGAAAATTTATTCGTGGACTGGTTACAACATTTTATTTTATTTTCTAAGCTATCCAAAAAGAGTCCAATATATTATTAGCCCTGGATAATCACGAAAGTCACGTTAGTCTAGAATGTCACGAGTTATGTCGCCAGCATGGAATTCATTTGTCGTCTCCTCCTCCGCATACCTCGCATCGTATGTAACTATTAGACTTAACATATTTTGGTCCATTGAAGATTGCATACAACAAAGAATGTGATTTATATATGGCCGAGAATATAGGGCGAAGAATTACACAGTATGAAGTGGTTGAACTGTTTACGAAGGCATTTAATCGCGTTAGTAATTTAGAAAAGGCATCAAATGGATTCCATGCAGCAGGCATTTTCCCATTGGATCCCAACAAATTTAATGATTTTTTCGTAACTGCGATAACTGAGGCTGCGCAATCAGAAACATTATTTAATGTGCAGACATCGCTGGATGAACGTGAAGCTACAATCAACCAATCGGTACTACTGTCAGATATTGTCCCTCTACCTACTTTGCCACAGAACAGTACGAAACAGAATCCTAGGAAGAGGCATTCAATTATTAGAACCAGTGAAAGAAGTTTTACGGAAAAAAGAGAAGAAAGACAAAAATAAGACACAGAAGTGCCAAAGAATGAGACGAAAAAAAATGATAAAATAAAGAAGAAATGTGTTAAGAATTTGAAAAATTTTCATGAGGAAAAGCTGGAGGGGAATGCAGATGAAGAACCAAAGAAGAAGAAAAATGAGGATAAAAAGGAGGACACAGAAGTGCCAAAGACTGAGATGGAAAAAATGATAAAGTAAAGAAGAAATGTGTTACGAATTTAAAAAATTTTGATGAGGAAAATCTGGAGTGGAATGCAGATGAAGAACGAAAGAAGAAGAAAAAAAGGACGAAAAATGTTGATAAAGAAATTATATATATATCTGTATTTATTGTGATGAAATGTATACACACCCACCCACTGAAGACTGGATAATGTGTTACAAATGTAACTTATGGGCACACGAAATATGCAGCGGCAGCAGTGAAAGCACATCTAGAGGCTTTCTCTGCGACTTCTGCGACATATAGGTCTGTTCGTGATTACCCAACCAGCAGTAGGGTAATTCCGAACAGCAGGAGTTTTGTTTTTTCATTATTAAATTAATTTTTATTAAAATTTTGCCACATTCGTTAGAGTAGTTTATAAAGGACTAGTTTAAGTGTATTTATAAATAAAAAACAAATTCGTATCTCACGTAGTTTTCATTCTGTTTACTTTCTTGCTTAGGTGTTCGTAATTATCCCACTCTCCCCTACTAAATTAGGTGAAAC
Organism: Andrena marginata; assembly: GCA_963932335.1. Classification (NCBI taxonomy): domain Eukaryota; kingdom Metazoa; phylum Arthropoda; class Insecta; order Hymenoptera; family Andrenidae; genus Andrena; species Andrena marginata. The sequence continues at coordinate 18,612,491 of OZ010662.1, read as the reverse complement.
TGAATACACGCCGAATATGCGAGTGACGCAATAAATATTTCTAGTACTGCATTTTACAGTTTTCCCTGTCCGTTGTAGAATGTACACCCACAGTATCATTGGCTTCGAGCTCCTCTTCCGCGCGGCTCTGGAAAACACCACGGAGGACGGGCTCCCAACCGTCCCCAACTGTCCTAACCTGTCAGCTGGCTAGGAAACCACGCGGCATGGTAGTCGCAGCGTGTCTCCGTAAATAACTGGTTTCAATATATCGGGTAATGTAAATTTATTTGTTTTTCATTATGTAACATTGTAACACATACAACCCCGATGATGTCTCACGACATATGAAGATAGGAGAACTCTATACAAAAAAAAGGTCCCGGACAGAACGTGTTGCAAATAACCCCAGAAAAATGAAAAATCTGCCACAATTTTTGACAACCACGGTGCGAAAGAGTCAGAAGCTAACGAGCTACACACTTCATTCCAACGGAAGGGGTTAATAATTACCTATATCCTTAATTAAAGTTCCTATTTTATTTCAGCTCACTTTACCCAGGATAGTAGCACACTTTATCCCATAGGGGAGACCGGGGTACAGTGAGCCTGAAAAAGGTTGAAGTCGAATAAAATTTTTCCCATTCAATAAAAATGTGTGTAAATAGGTTTAGAATATAATTTAACCGTTTCTATTGATAAATGACGAATATCAATACTTAAAATAAACTTAAAGTATATTAAAATTCAACTTGAAAGAAATGATGCAAGTGGTATCATTTTACCCTATGTATGGGGTAATTCTCCTATCCAGGGTAAAGTGAGGTGCAACAAAATAAGAACGTTAATTAAGGATATAAGTAAATATTAAACGCTTGCGCTGGAATGATGTGTGTAGCACGGCAGCTTCTGGCTTTTTTGCACTGTGTTTGTCAAAATCTGTACCAGATTTTTCATTTTTTTGTGGTTAGTTTCTGTTTTAACACGCCGCGTGGTTGTCTCAGAGCAGCGCCGTCCAGCGTAGGGGCCCCTCATGCGCCTGCTTCCCCTTCCAACATTTCTTTCGAGCAGCGTGACTTGTTGTCAAGGAAACCTCGCGACGCTAAAAAGGAGACCGCGACAGTTCCGTAGACAAGGGAGCTCAGACGCGAGTCGCAAAACAAAAAACGACAATCAAGAGACACGGTAGTGTCTCGCGCCAAGTATATATATATGCGCAGCGCGAGCACTGCCGTGTCTCTATTACGCCACGACTCGCTATTCTGAACCCTGAGATTTCCGAATCTCAATAACGGCTGATCCGATTCGATTTTGAATGATCTTAATGGATAGCCTGGGTATGATTTACATAAGAAAAGTGTCTTCGTTTTGTTCCTACGTGTCTTATGAGCTGAGATATTTCGTTGTAAAGTGGCAATTTGCCGATTTTCATGTTCGTAAAATTAAGATCTTCATCGTCATCGTCCTACACTTCTAGGCAAGAGGGGGTGAGGAAATGTCTCTCAGGCACGTCGTTCATTGGATGTGGGTTCGGCCAATCGTGTAACCAAATATTTTGTGTTGTGACAGCTAGACAGAGATATACTATAACCAACCAAGTGCTAAATGTCAAATGGAGTAAGTTGTCCGAATTTGAAATGTCACTAGTTTTTACACTAAATAGGAGACTGAATTATTGTTTTAATGAACAAGGTAAGTCGTCAAAATTTTTTAAATCGATTTCGTATATAGAGTCGCAGACTTGGAAGTTGTCTGGAGAAGGTTCGACAGAGAAGCATCTTCTTTCGCACAAGTTTCTACAAATTAATATATTGTTTTTATACCAGCAAACAATTTTTACACAGGCTCGAATAAAAATGAAGGGGACGTCCAGGCTTGGATAGAAATGAAGGGGACGCACAAGCTTGGATAGAAATGAAGGAGATGCACAGGCTTGGATAGAAATGAAGGAGATGCACAGGCTTGGAGGTTGTCCAGAGAAGGTTAGACAGACAGAAAAACATCTTGTTTCTCACAAGTTTCTGGAAAGTTGTCAAATAAGGTAAATCGACAAAATTTGTCAAAGTAGCGTAGCATTAAGAATTAAGAAAATTATAGCGTACTGCTTGCAACGTTGAACAAGTCACATTAGTGAAGAAAGTACGCTGAAAACGCATCTCCCTTGATACTTTTCAATCTCTTTTGGAAAGGTATTCCTAATACTTTATTAAAATCCACAGTAGTTCCTACGCTATTCATTAATTTTATTAGTTTCCCGTTAACAATATTTCATTTCAAAAATATAAACATACTAAATTAATTTTATTCCAATACCAATACATTGTACGTTAAAAATATTGAATCTCTTCGTTCATTTTGCTGAATTACCATTAGCATTTAAATTTCCTGCAACAAGACATTCTGCCATACGCTCTCACCTCCTTCGGACACATTTTGTAGTCTGTACACTTAAAATAGCAAAGGGCCAATCTATTTTTATATGTTCTACGTTAAGTCATAACTAAAATGTGGAATTTTGTATATTTACAGATAATCGAAGCAGAAGCGATAGAGAAAGTAACCCTGCTGCAAATGAGAAAAATAAGCACATTTTCATGTATAATTTTATTCTAGAGTTTTAAGAAATATGTTTATACAATTAATATTGAGTTTTATTATGAATGTGAAAAACTGTATAATTCAGACAACAAAAATAAATCGGACATAATATTATATTAATTAAACGATTTTATTCAGCTTCGATTCTATGTTTGCTTCTTGTATGTTTGCTTCATATCTGAAAACTCAACTATAAACCAATTCGACCAATCCAATTGTCTTGTAGCTTTGCAAGCGTGCGGAGTTTGGATAACCATATAATATATTGTTGAAAAAATAACCCCGAGGGGGTGAAAAAGTTATCCAGTCATCAATAAACACTACAAAATGTGTGAAATCCCCACAAAATTACCTTTTTTAAAAAAGGTACAAAAAAGAGCGCCAAGTATATAATTCCATCATAAAGAATTCCATTTAAAAACATTGTCGTAAATTAATATAAATTTCTTAATATGCTATATTTAACTTTACAAAAGTGATGAGATACAACAATTGCGCCAATTATCACAATGGCTATTTATACAAAGAAAAAAATGTACTCCATAATATTTAGCCGACATATTTTTATACAAATCAATATTTTAATACGAATAAATATTTTATTCAAAATACTTGGCGCTACTCTCTGAATTGGTGTTGCTAAACTGAATAAATATGCATAAATTGCATTAAAATCTTTTTCTTTCTTTCTTGTCTCTGTGGTGTCTTGTCTTGTTTTATTTATTAACCAAGACAATTAACATTTTTTCGGAGAGCAGCGCCAAGTATTTTGAATAAAATATTTATTCGTATTAAAATATTGATTTGTATAAAAATATGTCGGCTAAATATTATGGAGTACATTTTTTTCTTTGTATAAATAGCCATTGTGATAATTGGCGCAATTGTTGTATCTCATCACTTTTGTAAAGTTAAATATAGCATATTAAGAAATTTATATTAATTTACGACAATGTTTTTAAATGGAATTCTTTATGATGGAATTATATACTTGGCGCTCTTTTTTGTACCTTTTTTAAAAAAGGTAATTTTGTGGTTGTATTCACGCGGGTAGAGATCGGATTAGTTATTTTGACTCGGCCGCGACTTCGCGCCATGGTAACGGCGGACGGTGGTGGGGGGCGGCTTTTGCCTCTCAAGAGGCAAGTTGGAAGGCGCTGTCTTATAGCATATACTATGGAGGTCTCATTGAAAGCTTGAAACTGTCGCCAACATGGTGCGAGAGAGAAAGATATGTGCGAGCGAGAGAAATATAGAGTCCCAATCGACCGTAATGCGCATGCGCCGATATCGTGCGGGAGAGAAAGACGGGCGATTGAGAATCTATACTTATCTCTCTCACACCAGTTCACGCGTCTTTCTCTCTCGCACGATATCGGCGCATGCGCATTAAGGGGGTAGACACGGGTAATGCAGCGCGCTGTATACCGACACAATCTGGCCCAAAACATGGGTTTGGGAAATTACGTTGTTTGTCCTTATATGAGCAAATTTTGGGCTGGGCGAGGTCTCATTCGAAAGAGGAAGGTTCAATGCAGCCCGCTCTGGTCATGGCTCAACGAGATTGTGTTGATATCTGATAATATGAGTGTCCAAAGTAGAGAAAAAATTGACAAAATACACTCGCAGATTCCAAGTATTTGTAGGTCACTAAAAGAGTTTTATGACTCAAGCGATGACCAGAGCGGGCTGCATTGAACCTTCCTCTTTCGAATGAGACCTCGCCCAGCCCAAAATTTGCTCATATAAGGACAAACAACGTAATTTCCCAAACCCATGTTTTGGGCCAGATTGTGTCGATATGCAGCGCGCTGCATTACCCGTGTCACGTGGGATGTTTACCTCCTTAAGTATTTTTAGGTCACTAAAAGAGTTTTGTGACTCAGACGGTGAGCAGAGCGCTCCGCATTGAATCTTCCTCTTTCGAATGAGATCTCGCCCAGCCCAAAATCTGCTCATATAAGGACGAAAAACGAAAAATCAAAAACCCACGTTTCAGGTTAGATTGTCGGTATTACAGCGCGCTGCATTACCCGTGTCACGTGGCGTGTCTACCCGTGTCACGTGGCGTGTCTACCCCCTTAAGGTCAAATAGGACATATACTTCTCTCGCTCGCACCAGTTCGCACATGTCTTTTTCTCTCGCGTGATGTTGCCGACAGTTTCGAGCAGTGATGCCAGAATCGGGGGCCGCGGGATCAAACGCTTACCCCCACTATGACCTACCGTCGTCTCCCACTATGCCCTACCAGCGTCTCCCACTTTCTTCCCACCGCACTGCACACAAGTATATTTTTACTCCTGTCTATGTGACCTGCCTGTTGGGCTGCCAATCACACGGACAGGGGTAGGGATATGCTTGTGTGCAGTGCGATGGGGAGAAAGTGGGGGACGACGGTAGGGCAGAGTGGGAGACGACGGTAGGTCATAGTGGGGGTAAGCGTTTGGTCCCGCGTCCCACGATTCTGGCATCACTGGTTTCGAGGCAGTCACTTTATGGCAATGATACCTCCATGTATATATGCTCTAAGGTGGTTGCCTAGCTAGCTGACAGGTTAGGATGTTGCGCACATCACTTGCGCATCGGTTCTTAGCAGCCATTTGCAGCACAGTTTACTCCGGTCACTTTACCCCGAATATGTACTCAGTGGAAAATTAATTATGTAATAATGTTAGGATTAATGTTTTCTCAAACGCGTGCATATGTATGTTTATAAGCTTGTTTTAAACACGCAGAAAAAATTTGGAGTTAAAATAACACATTTATGACACATTTACCAAAAAGCCAAATGGAAAAGAAAACCAATCGGAATTCTCTAAAAATTAATTTTTAACTTTTTAAATGAATTTACATTTTTCGATATCTGAATGTGCATAATTATCATTCTTATATTACATACATTCATTGCGTCACCAAAAATTTTAAATATATTCTATTGTTAAAGAACAAATTAAGGAAGCTCATTTTACCCCCAGGTTCACTTTACCCCGGTCTCCCCTACATAGATCCTTCTTGCATCTTTTCTTTCAACTTAAAGTTTAATATACTCTGAGTTTATTTTAAGTATTGCTACTCCTAATTTGTCAATAGTGATGTTGAAATTATATTATAAATTTATTTCTATACATTTCTATTGAAAGGGAAAAATTTTATTCTACTTTTATTCTCTAAATCTTTTTATTATATCATCGGCCAGAGTCAATAAAAATTAGAAATTCAAAAACATGTTTGTAATACTACAACATGTTTGTAATACCACCTATACAGGTGGAACTTAATAAGAGGAGAGAAATTATTTCTGTGAAATTTAATAATAAGAATTGATAATTCGCAAAATTAAAAAAGGTGTAATTTCTACGAAACGAAAAATTGTCGGCCAATACCGACCAACTATTAAATTAATAGATTTTCATGTCTAAATGATTAAAAATGTTAATAAAAAGACATTTAATTGGTATAATAGAAGATTTCTTTCAAATTTTATTTGTACAAACACCGCAAGTAAAATAATTAATATTCTCCTGATCTGTGCATTCGACGTGTGCCCAACCTTCACATTCGATACACTGCACCCAATCTTCGTCAAATGATTCGTTGCAAATAACACACTAGGTAACTTCCTCATTAAATCTTAGCTTCCTGTTTGTTGGGTTATCATACCTATCCTTATTTACTTAACCTTTAGGCTGCCGCTATTTTTTCGTAAAAATAGGGGTTCTTTTTTTCCAAAAATTTTTATGTATGAGTAGTCAATAGGTCCCATAGAGTCGAGGGGGTAGAACCGTGCCAATATAGTGGCTATATCGGCAGCCTAAGGGTTAATGGTTCTGCGGGAAAAGGTAGAAGGAAGGCTAAATGAACATCTTATAAATTAATCTGAGTTGCTAACAGATAAGAAAAATTTGGTCTCTACTGGTTGACAGAGTCTGTTGGTCGTTACTGCACAACAGTTAGATGGTCGATATTGTATTACAAACACGTGGAAGCATTTTAGATCATGGTATATTATGAACAAAAAAATATTGCAAAACTGGGGCGTTTTATTAAACATAATAGACTAGAAACAGTATATAATAGAACAAAATCATTTACTTACACGAGAAACAAAAGATCAGCTTTAAAATATAACTTTTAACCCACTGAATATCAACGTATACGTTTAATGCCTCAGAACATCGAGAGCAATGGAGTAAACGATATGGCCCCGAAATAGGTTATACAGAATTGTGATTTTCATTTGTTAATTCAAATAAAGTGCTAATATCTGGTCGAAGAAGCGAGAACTAGTTGTGGTTGGTATTGTACGCTGGTCGGTACTGCACGACTCTCCCCTATTAAAAATAGACAATTGTAATGCGGGATACTACCAAAGCTGATTGTGTCTATTGCTTTAGGAGCGGTAGCAAAAAAAAACAGGGACTCGAGACCGAAGTCACGATTCACACGATAATTTCTGATCGTAATGAGGGATGAGAGAAATTCTGACCGTAATCGTGTGAGAATCTGAGCGGTAACCGAAATGCCTGACTGGTTGCATTTCGGTTAGGAATCTCTGACCATATTGGGAGGAGAGAAATTCTCAGAGATATTTTTACGGTAACTCCGACCGAAATGAGCGAAACTCTGACTGTAATTCCGAGACAAACGGTCCGATTTTAGGCCGGCGCCACACTTGCGGTTGGCCCGCGCGGTTGTACAGGCGGTCGAACCGCTTGAATTTCATGCGTTCACATATAGGCGGTTTGTCCGCGCGAATCTATATCTGAAACAGCAGTTTTCTGGCAGTAGACCTTCGTCCGCGGTAGAGTAAGGAGCGAAAGAAAAATGTCTAGTGCAAATACAATTAAATTAGTGTGTATTGCATATACACTAATTAAAAAAACACAAATTTCGTCCCATGCTTTGGCGCGCTCATTTCTATCACTATATTTTTTATTTGACAATTGCCATAGACATTCATTGTTCTGTATTAAAACGATGAATTTTTCAGTATCGAACATCTTCGTACATTGACAGTCAGATCCTGAGTGTACGACTGTTGCAACCGCGCGGGAAAATATTCGCAAATGTGAACGCGCTCATTTGAAACAATGTATCACACTCCAGGCGGGTGAACCGCGCGGAGCGGTTCGACCGCTGCATGTCGCGGTCAAAAAACCGCCGCGCGGCTGAACCGCTCAAGTGTGACACCTTCCATAAGATTCTGTGTGTTACGTGAGGCGCGGGCGAACCGCGGCGGTCGAACCGCGCGGGCCAACCGCAAGTGTGGCGCCGGCCTTAGGTTCTGAACTGAATAGACCGGGAAGACGATGTTTTTGTCGATCACATTGTCTGTCACTCTCGTGACGGGGCTTCGGCTTCTTGAGAGCAGGCTTAAGCAGTAATTTGTTAATCTGACACTGTTAGTCCCAAACAGCGTCAATCTAGCGAGACATTGTTGTATTTTAAATTCTAAGTTATGTATTATTTTAGTAGCAGTAGTTAATTTCAATAGAATATATTAGCATTAACCCTTTAAACCCCAAAAAGCTTTTACAGTGTCAGCGACTGGCAACTGCCAGATACTTTTATTGTTGCTCTTCGGAAAATTGAGTGTTGTATTCCCAAAAAAGGAAATGTTAATTCCTCTAATTTATCTTTCATTTATAAATAAATATATCATTTATAAAAAAAATTTTAACATAGACTTATTTGCCAATGTTCCGAACTCTTCGAAGCGGATGAAAAAACCTGGGCTATAGTCGTGTGTCACGTTGCGGCGTGAGATGACAGCACCTATCTACTTACGTATTCGGCAAAGTCTCAATAACGACATAGATCTTGTAATTTGACTATCGCGAGACGAAGAAGAGATACAAGTGTGACGCGGTTCGCGATGATATTTGAGCTACAGTGATATTTTATATTTTTATCCCACCGCCGCACAATGGGACGAGAACATTATCTCGTGATTTATTTAGACATCAGCCAAAATATGAAGTGTCGAAATTCTGTTCTATATTTTCATTAAATCTTTAATAAGTGTTCGTAGCATTAGAAAACACAAAGAAATAAACTTTATATGGAACCTGTATGGAAATCTCAGTCTTTTTGGCTTTCAGTTGCACCACTTTAAACAATTATTGCCGGAATCCTATTACTTCATAAGTTCACAATATTTCACATATTACTGAGTATCTTATTATTAATGATTTTGTACAAAAAACATTCTGAATTAACTTGAATTTCATCACTAAACAATTGTATAAAATAAAAATGCGTTGCACTCAATATTATAATAATTCAACTGGTAATTTAAAGTTTTGCTCAAAGTCGCTCAACGTCTAAAATACCTGAATTTAATCCTTTAATGGTAAGATTTTAAAAAGTAGAAAAATTACCTGCTACTAGCTGCGATTAATAGACTAAATCTATTTTACAGTTCACGAGTTATAACACAAAATCGGAAAATAACCGTATTTTCAGGGGTGAATTACACGCCCTTAGAGTGAATTTGGGTAGCAAACAAAAATTGCGTTGTAATCAGAAGGAAATACCCTACATATTCACAAAGTTTCAGAATTTTTTGAATTTCCAGGTTCGAGATGTTCCCTCGTTATTTGTACAAAGCCCAGAAGGATTGCAAGAAGGATTTTTTTCTGAATCTCAGTTGTCCTACTTAACATGAATTGAAAGTGTGTAAATTTTTACATTGAGAGTCCAAACTGTTTGGAAGTATTTGCCATGTCCAGTTATTGTCCTTAAATCGTTCCACTGTGCGCCGGCCACTCTCACGCCTCGTCAGTACCTTAATCTCACAAATCAATAGATTATCCTACATTAAATTATTCATAAAAATTAACAAATTAATAAATATAAATATTTATTTTTAAAGGTTTATTATAAAATGAACCAATTAATTTTATTATAAAATTATTTCATGTTTACTACGTATTTTGTCGTGGGATGCGAAGGCTTAAAGGTCAGGTTACAAACGTGATAAAATATAAATTAATCTAAAAATTTTATTCAGGAGCCACAACTTGCAAATCGTGATCGTGATCGTAACAAATTCTCTTACAAAATCGACCGTACTCGTATCTCTCATGAATTCTGGTTGACTGTATTTCTATCTCTTAACAATTTCGGTTCGCCATACTTCTATCTCTCAAGAATTTCGGTTAACCGTTAATTCTGAGAGAAGCTCTCTCACCAATTTCGGTTGAGAGGAAACTATGGACTGTTTGTTGCTCATCAATTTCGGTTAAGAGGAAACTCTTATCCGATTGTCGCTCCCGAATTTCGGTTGAGGCGACCGTAAATGCCATTTCGGTCGTCTCACTGACCGTGACCGTGACCATAACCGAAATTATATCGGCCTCGACCCCCTGCAAAAAAGCGATTTGACTTAAGTAAACGATAGCTATTTTAGGACATACTCAGACAACATCTACAAGGACATATTACACCAATTAAACATAGATGTGCAATTTTATCTTGTATTTTCAATTATGCGCCTAAGGCTAATATCGCAATAGAGTTTGTACGTACCTACATACACTAGGCGCCAGAATTGGCTTCCCTTCGGAAATTTGAATCACTGAGTTATGCCTAGTGACATGCAATGTTGCCAAATTTCCGAAGGGAAGCCGATTCTGGTGCCTAGTGTACATTAGATCTGACGGACATATTATATATGTTGACAAAACATTTGTTGTAGGTGAGCGTAGGGGGCGAATAGGGTAAAACGGAAAGGGTAGGTAAAAGGGAATCGGAAATTTTTGTCCTTTTATATAGTCTTGAAATTGATATCCCGTTTTACGCCACTATTTGAACTAGGCAGATATTTCAATACCTCCATTAAATCTCATTTTCCTTTGTTATCAAATATTTTTCTTAACAAACTCTTTGATTTTCTTATACTCTAGGGCCCACTTAACCAAATTTTTAAAAAGGCTTTTTGGATGTCGGTTGTTACTTTATTGTAATAAACGTAAATATTTTCCTACGAAATAATTTCCAAATGTTCCTTAAATGTTGCTCTTGTAAGGGGGTATTCTGGTCTGGCGAGGTGTTTTTGTCGCGTTATTTCGAAATTTTTTTACAAAGAATTATGATAAACTATTTGTAAACATTCACAGACCTTTAAAGTTGAAAAAATATGCGTGAATCAAAACATAATTTTCAAACCGCCGCCATTTGCTTCATTTTCAATATTTTTATATCATTCTGGTAGGAACGATAGCCAAAGGCATACAAATAAAGAATCTCTTTACATTTTTTGTTTCAGATCACTAGAACGAGCCTAATCATGGTCGCAGTGACCCAATTGTTTTCACCATTACTTTAAAGCAGTCAACTGCGTTTGATTTTAATTTGTTTGTATTGACAAGATTTGTAAAGATAGTTCAAATATCAATAAGCCTGTAGCAATAAACTAAATAATAATCAAATTTATGTGTTCTTTGTAAAAAAAAATCCGAAATAACACGACGGAGACGCCTCCTCAGATCAGAATACCCCCTTAAGTGCAAAGAATTCTGTAAAATTATATGCTTCTGCTTTTTCAAAAAAATTCACAAACGTTCGCCTCTTTTCGGTCAACTGAGTATGTATAACCACTTAAGATTCCTACTGCAGACCCGTGTCTTTTTTTCTTCCAATTTTATATTATCACACTCCAAAGTTTTACGTTTGTATTACCCCACTCTCCCCTATACATATGTATGTTCTGTATAAAAGATATGAATGCAAAAGCTGTATGAAGTACGTACTAATTTCTCATGGGAATGGATGCCAAGTGGGAGTATTAGAAAGTAGTATTATCTATTTTTTGTAACTGTTTCTTTAGTTGTAAATTTGACGGATGACTGCGTATGATTCGTGAATGATTCGTTTTTATTTTGTATTAAGGTAAATCCGGGAGACGCGGTCGGGTCGGAGAGTTGGTCGAGTCGCTATATTTCAGACACTATACGTAAAAATGCGTTAAAGTGCAGACCAATTTCTTCTCTAAAAGCCAAACAGTTGAATGAACAGCGTCATTTCGCTTCCTTCTGTGTTTTACCGGATTTATAGGCTTTAAAATGTAAATTGGGGTTACATTTAACCTCTTTTGTCAAACTTTTGTTCTACAGAATCGTATTTAAAATATACTTCTAAGTTTATTTTCGTTTAATATTTCGGATAATAAGATAGTAGAGACATTGAGGGACAATGTAGCAAAAGTATTTGGCCATATTAACTCTTCCTCTCAAAGCTAACGAGAAGACCATCTCTCGCTGCAGTAAAGAAAGATGGTCGAGTTATGATTTTTTTATTATTTTTTATTTTTTATTATTATTGTATTATTATTTTCGTTTATTTAGCTTATTTATTCATTTTTGTATTCATTTGCCTTGTTAATCGCCAGTAGGTAGTTCACTTTTTGTTTGATGTGTTCTTTACTTGTTTAGCGTAAACAAATTAAATATCAATGAATCTGTAGTTGTATTCACTCATAAATAATTTTGCTTTATCCTTTGTCCATTTTCCATGGATAATTATGTCAGTGGTCTCTGCCAACGACGAAAACCGTTTCTCCCGGTACCTCGGGAGAAGTGGTCAGATGTCATGACTTCTGTTTTCAACCCGATTTACAGTAAATATTGTCTTCAAGCAAATATCGACCAGTTTTTCTGAATGAGCATAAAATTCTGAACATATAGGTTTGTTCTGATAAAATAAGTAATGTCTACATTAGTTTTTAATATCCATTTTATATTAGGTCGACCGCGTCACCCGGGTTTACCCTATATTCATTCTACACGTTATCCTTCTATCGCATTATTATTATGTTATATGCCTGTATCAGCGAATATATTTAATAACATTATGTATTTACATAATAAAAAATAAATGGAATTGTTATATGTAAACTTATGAGTTGAATATTTACAGGGTGGTCCAATAACTACGTTATGGTGGTTTCAAAGGATCTGTCATAAACAGAAATGCCAATGAACTTTTTGGAAATCCCATCGGCTAGAACGCTTTTTTATAATACATTTAACAAAATTTTTAATCTTCTGTCGGGATTAAAAATTATACTCTACGATTAATCCAGGCATTATGTAGATCTAATCTAATTGTAAGTAAATAAATTATCCTCTCCTGTTTCCGCACGAGGAGTTTTATTTGCATTTTAAGAACACCATACTTATCCGATGCTAATGGATTTATGTGTATCTACGCTGCGAATCGAAAACCAGTAGAGGGGAATCGATACCTCGTATAAAAAGGAATTTCCGAGCGATGTATTTTTAGATTAAACAGATGCCGCAACCTTGAGCGTGTAGAAGTTGATCTAAAAATAAGTGACTAATCCCAAATGCTTATTTAATAATGGGAAATCGGTTCATCGACGCGTAACGGTATTAGTGCAAATACCGTTTTAAGAATGTGGTAAGCAAACTTCTTTTTCACGAAAACGAAATAACAATCTTGTTTTTCTGGTGTCGATGGCTATTTCTTTAGCAAAGAAGGAAAAGAGAGGAACTTTGTTTCTTTAAACTCTTTTGCAAAGCTAGCATAAAACTCTATCCAAGTTAAAGGGAAACAAATAGATTTGATAAAGCAACAAATAAGAATAATAATTTATCTTGTTTCCGTTTAGTTTAATATATCCTACTTGAAACACAAAGGGCTCTTTTAGGTGAGAGAACAGATGGCGAAAATTGATATCCAGGATGTAGCGACTTAAATTGCGGTTGACATCAATAATTTTAAATCACTCAATTTACTTATCTTCATTTTAACCTATCGCTGATAGATACGGGATCAACTTCGACTATTCTTACGTATCAAGCTAAATAGGTATTCCACATTATCAGTATTACTTCTCGAAGAGAATATGAATTTTAGATCACAAGATCAGAATATAACACACCTAAATTTTATTCTGAGGGGTGTACGAATAAAATTATGAGATAAAATGCACCCTGAATCCAAAGAACGGTCAAACTATCCGCCATCCAAGAGTTAACTTGCCCTTTCATCGTATTTAAAACTTCAAATAGAATCAAACTAAAATCGCATTTAGCACTTCAAAGTATTGAACAAGTAAGGACCTTCTCACACTTTTTTGCCCAAATATATTGTGAAAAAAAACACCATTTCACAGAATTGAGACACTAATACTCCACATTCTTATGGATTATCATCGGCTATTATTAAAGTATATGAAATCGATAACGAGTTCTGAAAATACTATGTAGCCTCTTTAGAAGTAACCAAGTGTCACGGAATATAACATATGAAAAACCCTTATCATCTCTACATATTTCCTTCGCGGTTATTATTAAAATCTTATCGAGTTAATGTACATGGAAGTTCAATTAATACGTAAAAAAATACGTTCACGTGTGATCTGATTATAACGTAAACGTTAGTTTACGGGCTGGAGTAGTACTTTAAAAACGAAGTGGCTGCTGTGTTTCAACCAGGGAGTCGAGACCGATATAATTTCGGTTACGTTCACGGTCACAGTCAGTGAGACAACCGAAATGGCATTTACGGTCGTTTCAACTGGAATTGGCAAACGACAATCGGCCAAGAGTTTTTATAGACTGGAATTGGTGAACGAAAATCGGTCAAGAGTGTCCTCCCAACCGGAATTCGAGAGAGAATTCCTTTCAGAATTTCGGTCAACCGAAATTCTTGAGAGGTTGCAATACGGTCAATTGAAATTCTTGAGAGCTAGAACTTTCTAGCAAATCTCTTGGTACCCGGCACCAAGCTCTCCTCTCCATTCCTTCTTATTCCACAACTAAGTTTGAAGCATCTTCTTCTTGGCTGCCGCCTATTACTTTAACGCTCTTCCACCTTTCATTCACGAATTAAATTCTACTCGTCTTTCAGGTCTCATACTCGATTATTTATCCTGCGACACTATTCCTAGCACAATCCACTTATCCTTTCCATCCTGCCTTAGTTCATGTGCACTTACTCTTACTTCGTACTTTATTTTACTTTACTCTACTTTTGTGTTTCTCATGTTTAGCCGAAAGTCACAAGCTAATATTACTTTAATTTAGTTAAGTGTAATAAATCTCCTTCACTTGTTTATTCTTACTTTTGTAATAATTGTTTTGTTGCTCCTATTTTAGTTTAGTGTATAGTTCGCGGTTAGGGTTGCCCACAGTGCCACCACTGCAGCCTCACCTTTATTCTTCTTGTCTGTGCTTTTTGTAAATAGTTATGTTTCTTCTATTAGAGTAATACAGACGACTAATAATAAAAAATAATAATAAAATAGGAATACGGGCAACGAGAATTCATCAATTCATGAGAAATGGGTAGAAATGCGGTGGATTAAAATTTCCGATTCGCAAGTCGTGACTAAAATTATTTAATAGATTATTTGAACTATTTTTTATCGCGTTAGTAACCTGACCTTCGAGTTGCCTAATATGAGACACGATTCTTTAAAAAATCATAACTCTCAACTAAGACTTTTATTACAATTCTACAGGTACGCGTTTTAAAAGTAAGATATGTATTATTTTTCAACCTATTAGAATGTAGGGTGACTGTACCTAATATCGCCAGTGTTCCTAATATCGGCACCCCCTATATCTCGCAAAGTGCGCACTAAAATTTATCGGTTATGCACTCAATTAGAACCTAACCATATGCAGGAAGACATACTGTAATTGCAGCGTCATGTGATCAACAATTACAGAAAGAGAAGTATTTTAGTGAATCTTAATAGTGTAAAAATTTATTGGACTGTCACAATTTTACATCCCATTCGGAGAAGGTAAGTCTAATAATTCCGTAAATGCAAGAATATCTACTAGAAAAACCTAATTAATGATGTAGTTAAGGACTGTAATCGATTCAAATAGTTTTTATAATGAAAATAACGTTTTTCTTGTAGCAGTATGTGTGTTCCCAATACCGCCTACCGTTAGAAACATTTATACAGCAAAAATAATAAAAGCCCATGTGAAAATGACTTTATTTGTCGAATATGTACATCGGAACGTAAAAAATAAAATACTTTAAACATCTATATTTTTAAATTCTATATTTTTCTTATAAAAATAAAATCAAAGATGTATAAAAATACATTTGTAGTGCAAGAAATAATAAAAGCACGTGTGAAAATGACTTAAAAAACTCATATATACATGAATTAATCAATATTTCTTGAGGTGGCGATATTAGGTACACTTTTTTCAGGACCCGATTTTTGCATGTCTCAAGTTTTTTGAGTCCTAATTAAAAATTTGTAGGTTTCAACGGTTCTAACTTATACTACATGAAATATGAATAATTTCTCTTTACTTTGAAACAAACTGCATGCAAAAATATCAATTATTATTCAATTGACAGCGATTTAACTTTTGCCTGGCGATATTAGCTACAGTCACCCTAGGTACAGTAGAAAAGATTCGGTTCTTTCATAATAAAATAAAAACGAAAATTATACAAATGCACAGATGAAAAAATGAGTTCCTAATATGAGATCCAGTTTGTTTCTTCTTAATACACTTAACCCATTGTTCACCATGTACATCTGAAGAATACAGACCTGTACAAAACAAGCATTCTGCATCATAACTTTCTTCATAATCACTTTCATCATTCCGAACAATTTCTTCTTTACTCTAATCAGGTGAACAAATGCACAGCATCGCCACAACATTGTCTATACCGTAAACTGGGGGAACATTGGCATGTTTTTGGAACATTTTGCTATATAATATAAAAATTTACATTTTTACATTTGCTTTAAGTAGCCTATCATAACATCGCATCTTCTGTGAATGCACTACAAGTGTCAAAATGCATAAAATTTTTGTCCTAAACCTTTTTTATTACATGTTAAATATGTGCCAATGATACCCCGTAACCGGGTAACATTGGCAAATCATATATAAATAGCACTAAAAAGTTAAAGTTTTACCACATCTGAACTTACATTAATACTTAAATTTGTTTCTTTTTATGTTCAATGCACTCTATTTTGTTTTTTTAATTTTTTATTTTTTTATCTTTTTAATTTACATTTTTAAATTTGGTTTAGGTATCCTATTATAACATTGCATCGTTTGTGATTGTATTACATGTGTAAAAATGCATAAATTTTTTTCCTTTCCCTTTTTAATTAGATGCCAATGTTACCCCGTACTGCCAATGTTCCCCCAGTTTACGGTACGTTAGTTCTGTAACGGAGACAAGCTAGGGTCTCATATTAGACAACTGTACTCTAACGTTATTATGAACGAATAGCAACTGCAATGATTGCTCCGAGCAATCACAATCATTATTACAGGAACAGTATCAATTATTTATCAGCCCGCTGAACAGTTAAAGTAAATATTAATTCGACGATCAGGTAACTAATTAAATCGAGATTCGTTAACGTTTAATTGAACGGTCATTCCACGCCAACTCGATGTCGGGGATTTTGTTCCAACTGAAAAGTGATGTAGTCCACATGAAATTATCGGGGGTTTAAGTAATTATTTTGCTGGTTTCGAATTTCCTAAAACAATTCAAGCCGTCAGCTTGCCATATTTGCCTATTTTCACGAAACCCAACAATACGTATAAATTTTTATTTTCGTAACTATTTATCCTATTGAAGGCATTCTTCTTTCATTTTAATCTGGAAAGTTTAGTCTATTCGAATCATATTTTTGAAAGTGAGAAATCATTTTGGTAACATGAAAAATTATTGTTGTGTCGGAGCGTTTAAATACAGCGCGGTTTGTAACACCGGCGACGGGCAGCGCCGCCCGCAAGAAAGCCGGCGGATCGAGCGATACGTCGAACACACTTGCTTGCGACAAGCACGCTGATAGAAGCGTATACTTTGTACACCTTATTGGAAGTTAAATATAATTGTTAAATAATTACCTTGGGAACGGGAGAGCACTTATATGTCACATACACGACAGCTTGGCGACGAGGATGGGATCCCGTTCGAATTATTAGTTCGGGAGTGAAAATTTGCAAAGGAAAGAACTTGCAACGTGCAACACGTGCTCACCGCTACCTTGGGAACAAAAGGACCCCCGAAGTGCGTAGTACGAAGCAACGGATCATTACGCCTTCCACGTACTACAGTATTAGAAATCTATCGTTGGAACGATGGCGGAGTCTAAATATGGAAATATTGCAATCGACATGTTCGACTCAACAAATACGAACTGGAAAAGATGGCCGATGAGGTTCCAAGGAGCCGTCGCAGTTTTCGACATCGCAGAGACGAAAAAGGTAGCGTATCTGTTACATTTTATTGGGGCAAAATCCTTCGATATACTTTGCGATAGCCTATCGCCGAAGGACCCCTACAGTGCTACGTACCAGGAACTGACGGCGAAGCTGGAAGAATTCTATGCACCGACGCCATTAGAGGTGACGGAGAATTTCCGGTTTCATCAACGCAAGCAAGTCGAGGGTGAAAGCGTGCGAGAATATGTGGCGGCGTTACATAAACTAAGCATACATAACAAATTTGGGGGCTATTTACAAAATGCCCTCCGGAATCAATTCGTTTACGGCTTAACGAGCAAACGCAGCCAGTCGCGGCTACTGGAAATGAAGGACCTGACTCTCGAACGAGCGGTCGAAACGGCCATTTCCATGGAATTAACTGAAAAAGACGTTAACCAAATACAAACGGGGACGGCCTCGGTAAACGCCGTGGCACAGAAGAACCCGGGGCACAAGAGGAATCGGCAAGAGGGGCAGAAGATGACGTCAGAAGCCAAAACGCACGCGTCCGCGAAACCCAAGGACACTGTAAATCCGAACCAAACCGCTAATCATATTTCTTGTTTCAGGTGTGGTGGAAAACACTTCGCCACCAGTTGTACATTAAACAAAAATATAGCCTGTAGAAATTGTGGTACAAAAGGGCACTTGCAGAAAGTCTGCATGTGGAAAAAGCCAGTAACGACAAACCAACTGAACGACACCTCTCAATTGAACGACATCTTATGTTTACAGACAGGACAAGAGAGGTACAGACAGAAATACATGGTCACAGTAAAGATAGAAGGTAGGCAAATACGTTTCGAAATTGATAGCGGTGCGGCAGTAACAATCGTAAGTAGGTATTTCCGTGAGAAATGGCTAAAAAATGTTCCTATTAAAAATACAGATTTAAGATTAACTAGTTATTGTAAAACGAGCGTTAAAGTAATCGGATATGTAGAGGTGAAAGTTGAATATAATGATGTCACGCGGCTCTTACACATGTACGTTACGGACACGGATCGGGAGCCGTTGATGGGCCGAGAGTGGATTCGACAATTGCAGGTTCAGTTAAATAATACATTGTACACTTTAGTTGAGGATACCGAAAGGTTGTTACAAAACACGTTGGTAGAATATCAAAATAAATTAGACGAAAAGTCCACAAAGATAAAGGACGTACAAGCTAGATTAACACTGGTGGAGGGGGCACGACCCGTGTTTTTAAAGGCACGGAGGGTTCCTTTTAAACTTATTCCTTTGGTTGAACAAGAAATAGATAGAATGGAAGCCGAGGGCATTTTGGAAAAAGTCAATACCTCGGCGTGGGCAACACCAATTGTTCCGGTCCTAAAAAAAGGAAACAAAGTCTGCGTATGCGGAGACTTTAGCGTCACGTTGAATCAAAACTTGCAAATCGCCGAGTATCCACTCCCCACAACGGACGAACTTTTTAGTACCCTTGCAGGAGGAGACAAATTTTCAAAAATAGATTTAAAAGAAGCGTACTTGCAGATGGAAGTGCATCCCGACGACAGGGAGTATTTAACTTTGAACACCCACCGAGGGTTGTTCAGATGTACACGGTTACTATACGGTATCGCTTCAGCCCCAGCGATTTGGCAAAGAGAAATGGAGAAGATCCTCGGAGGCATTTCCGGAATCTCAGTTTTCCTAGACGACATTGAGGTAACGGGAAAGAATGATACGGAGCATTTACAGCGTCTCAGGGAAGTACTTACAAGGCTCGCGAATTACAACATACGAATCAATAGGGACAAAAGCGAATTTTTCCAAAAAGGCATTAGTTATTGCGGACATTACATCGATAAATATGGAATTCACAAAGAAAAATGCAAAATGGAGACAATTAAGAATATGCCAAGACCGCGAAATACAAACGAATTACGCGCATTCCTCGGTATGGTCAATTATTACGGTCGTTTTATACAAAACTTGAGTACATTGTTAGCACCCCTACATACACTATTAGAAAAAAGGGAGGACCGAGAGGTGTCGTTTCAGTGGACACCAGCATGCGAGAAAGCTTTTGTTACAGCAAAAAAAGAATTCATGAGTAATAAGATTTTAGTACACTTCGATCCAAAACTTCCGTTAGTCGTAGCTAGCGATGCGAGCGCTTACGGTGTGGGAGCGGTGCTCTCCCACAAATATCCAGACGGTACAGAACGGGTAATACAATATGCATCGCAGTCCTTGTCTCGCACGCAAAAGAAGTATTCTCAGATAGATAAGGAAGCATACGCGATCATTTTTGCGGTAAAGAAGTTTTATCAATTCCTATACGGGAACCGTTTCACGTTATATACGGACCATCGTCCGTTAGTACAGATTTTCTCACAGCAAAAAGCACTTCCGATACACAGTGCAATGCGGATGCAGCACTATGCAATTTTCCTACAAGCATTTACATTCGATATTAAATATAAGAATACAAAGTTACATGGAAACGCGGACGGGTTGTCGCGATTGCCCATCAAGATAGAAAACGACTACGAATACGACGTGGTTGATGATTACGAAATTAAATTAATAGATACCTTACCGATCACATTTAAGGATTTAGCGAGCGAGACAATGGAGGATGCGGAATTACAAGCGTTGAGAAACGGGTTAATAGGAGGAAAGAAAATAGAGTTAAGTGATCGTTTTAACATTCCACAAGAGGAATTTAGCTGCCAGAGCGGAGTAATTCTACGTGATAGTAGAGTAGTTATACCTCGCCGATACCGAAAAACAATGTTATTAGATTTGCATGCGGACCATGTGGGTATAGTTAGAATGAAGGCCATGGCGAGAAGATATTTGTGGTGGCCAGGCATCGATCGCGATCTCGAAGCTACTGTAAAGGATTGTGTAAATTGCAATCTGACGCAAAATGAGCCACCAAAAGCACGGGGGCAAGGGTGGAACTCAACGGAGTTTCCGTTTCAGAGAATCCATATGGATTATGCAGGTCCATTCATGGGACATTACTTCCTCATTATGATTGACGCATTCTCAAAGTGGCCAGAAGTCCATATGACAAAGGATACGACTAGTGCCACAACGAATCAGAAATGCAAACAAACTTTTTCTACATTCGGAATTCCAAAATTAATAGTATCCGATAATGGACGTTCATTTGTCTCAGGTGAGTTTACACAATTCCTAAAATTCAATGGAATTAAACACAAGACGACAGCACCTTACCATCCTGCCGCGAATGGGCAGGCGGAAAGATTTGTTCAAACAGTTAAAGCGGTATTAAAAAGAAAGTTTCAAGGTGCGCAAGTAAATAGATTAGAACTTCTTGAAGCATTACAAAGAATTTTACTCAGGTACCGGTGCACACCCCACCAAACCACAGGTGTGACACCCGCCGAAAGAATCTTTAGCTATAAAGTACGTACACGATTGGACCTTTTGTTACCTGAAGTGGGAGAGACGGGTGATAAGAAAAAGACGATCCAAAACCTGCGAACACTGAAACCGGGTGACAGAGTAAAATGCAGAAATTACTACGGAAAAGCGAAATGGATTTTCGGCGTGATTAAGCAAAAATTAGGGACATCACATTATATAGTGTTGTTAGACGACGGGAGAAATTGGAAACGTCACATAGATCAAATATGTAAAATAGGAAATATTCCAAGGCAAGCTACGAGCCAAACCGAAGAACTAGACTACGAACCACCGGAGGCTGCAACGCGAGGAACCGAAGGAATGCAGAGACCAGAGGAACCGAATGGGGCAGCAGGCGTAGTTGAAAGACCATCGACAGAGCAAGAGACCGTCCAGACACCGGGGACTCTACGGAGGTCCGCACGGAAACGTACCGCCCCAGATCGTTTCGGTACAGCCGTACCATAAGAGAAATAAAACGCGCCTAGGTTAAGTTTTGATTGTACAAGTATGGGTAGCGGATTTCTCATAGGGGGAGGAAGAGATGTTGTGTCGGAGCGTTTAAATACAGCGCGGTTTGTAACACCGGCGACGGGCAGCGCCGCCCGCAAGAAAGCCGGCGGATCGAGCGATACGTCGAACACACTTGCTTGCGACAAGCACGCTGATAGAAGCGTATACTTTGTACACCTTATTGGAAGTTAAATATAATTGTAAAATAATTACCTTGGGAACGGGAGAGCACTTATATGTCACATACACGACAATTATAAACAAATTTTTATTTTGCAAATTTCTCCTCGATGATCAGGGGTTTAAAAGTTTGAACAAAATATGACCATATTCTTTGAAATTATACCTACAAAATATGCTTCTTTGTAAGGAGGAATGTTTAAAATTAATGTCGCAATAAGCCGTTAAAGACAGAGGTGCGCTTCGTTTCAGGACTTTCAGGTAAGCGCGCCGCAATGGATTACGGTCGGCAGATCGTACGACTCGCACCCCATATCAGTTCAATGAGGCCTAGAAACAATATCGACAGGTCTCGTATCCGCCTCAATGGTGTCACTTATACGTGCGATAGAATTTTACTAACCCACTCTTTGCCAATGACACTTTTTTTATAACAATCAGACATGTAAATTATTATTTCGGGTGTTTGCTCGCTCTGGTTTCTTTTCAAACCCACAGGCCTTGCTATCCCTTTCAATTATGGGACTGCTCGTAAAGGGTTGACTCTTTAAGCGTTCGAACACGGTGATCCTGGAGCCACTGGACTCAAAGAGACGCCGCCGGGCACCCCGTGGCGAGGACAACCCTCGCAGTGCCTCGCCGAATTTTATGGCTTTCGATTCTCGAAGGGGTTACAGTAACTATTAAGAAGTTAGAAATCTTAAAGTTCCGCATTTGTCATCAGATCTCTGCAAAAACGACGTCAATCGATTCCTTATGTTTCGCCGATGAAACTGACACCAAGAACGGCGCAATTCGGAGCATAATGAAGAAAATCAGATAAAAAATTGATTTCCATAATCTTCATTTGACTTCGTAAAAAATAGTCGGATTTACATGAAATTTGGTATGATTTTCATCGGAAAGACATAAGGAATCCATCGGTGTCACTTCGATGTCAATACGATAAAGAATAAAGAATGCAGCTTTTCTGAAACAGATAAATCCGAGTATGAACCCTCGGCCGACTGCAGCGAATCGAGGTCAGCGCTCTGCAGTCGAGGGTGAAAATGTAAAATATTCATTTCAGCGTATTAAAAAATTCTTTATTCTTCACGGTATCGATATAGAAGTGACACCAATGGATTCCTGGCGTTCTCCCGATTAAAACCGTACCAAATGTCATGCAAATCGGTGTAGCATTATACAAGCAATAAAAATCACGAAAAGGATAGGCAGTTTTTTACCGCATTCTGTTATTTTAATGAGCAGGGAAAGGATTAACACAACACACCGTTAAGTGATTTTTAGCAAATAATAATCGAAACAAAATATAATTTATTAATTTTTATTAGTCATGGAATGTACGCATTATTTTTTCCTATGCCGGCTACTGCGATTTGTAAATATCACGACTAACAATCTGTTCCAGTAACGATGATGATAATCATTAAAAAGAAGTACATAATGTATAGGATACATAAAATAGAGATAGTTATTGACGCTAGCACTGTAACAATACTATTAATAATAGTAATAAAATTTAAAAAAAAAAACATTTCTAACTATCTGCCTGAAAATTGTAAAATACTTTTAGTATTTCATTCAAGGTCTCGAGGATAGTAGAGGTAGAGCAGAGAATATGTGTTCTTAATTTTGCAATTTCCCTTATCGCCCAAGTCGAGCTTTTCCTCAACCCCATAGTATATTACAAACGCGATTATTTTGGGAACTAGGAAGGACAGTCTGGACTTACCCATTGATGATGGAAGAGGATTCATCACTGTTAGATGGTCCTGACACGTGGACTTTCGGTACGTTGAGAACATCCACTTGTCCTTGACCATGACCATGACCCACTTGCTGCTGCTGATGGCCGTGAGATGTCGAGTATTCATCGCTGTCGCTACTCTGCGGAGGCTCAGAACCTACTCCGCCACGAGGTCTAAAACAATAGAAATATATGTTAGCTGACAGGGGTATACTCTCGTCCTAGCGAAACATATAATTACTTAGTCTTGTTCGTACAAGAGCCTTTTCTTAAAAACATTTTTTTGCGCAACATTGCTACCTAATCTCCGCGCACTTTATTCATCAAAATTTATCGAGCGCAAAGTGGGAAAATTTTGCGATTTTATGGCCAAAACCACAAAAATGATATTTTTGAATTTTACAAAGTTAATACAAATGTCAATTGAAGAACAATATCCATTTTCATGGTGAAAACCTCAAAACTTATTTTTAATATATAAAATTCGGCACTATTACGTTCTGATATATGAGAAAGATTTTTTATTATATACATTTATACACTTAAACCTATGAAATTATATGTCCTTAAAACTAGTACTCTCAGTCGGAATCGCTTTTTCCTTTGTCAGTGCATGCCTCTGCTACAGCGCAGAAGAGCATAGAAGAAGGGTTATCGCTTTCGACGACAAACTTTTTAATCAAACAGAGGATCGAAGCTGAATAAATTCGTTTAAAAAAGAATAAAAAGGTTTGTAACGTATAATATGTGAACCAGTCTCGGTCACAGTTATGTCGTATGTTGTACAAGACACACTGGATCGTGATTAAAAAAATACATATAATTACAAGATGAGCAGTTATTAGCAGTTAATAATTGCATGTATAGAATCAAAATAGTTGAACGTAAAATAGGAATGAAAAGCATTGCGGGATATTATGGAATTAATAAGTATTTTATGTATTGAAAATTGATTCTTATATGAAAAGGTTATTTCTAAAACACTATTTTAAAAATTGTATAAATTACGTATTAAAAACCGAAATATAATTATTTTGAGGACAAAAAGATATCTTACGCACCACCAGGAATGGAATCCATGCCTTCAAATTACTTTGGGAACTTTGGATAACAGAATATAAGTGTTTGAAGCAACTTGAAAATCTAGAGTAATTCTATGCGATCGGTCTAACCTCACATGAACATAAACATTGGTGAGTCTCTACGAGCTTTGCATTAAAACATTAACCAGTAAAATTGGAGGCATTTGGTGCTCTGGTGGTTCTTCAATTGACATTAGCATTTATTTTGTCGAATTCAAAAATTTATTTTTGCGGTTTTGGCCATAAAATCGTAAAATTTCCCCACCGTGGAGCGGTGGGATTTAATTACAAACACGTGAATCCGCTGCATTGATAACGTCTTCTTAATCCACGTTCTTTGAATGCGAAGATGACGCTACATGGTTTTCGTAATTACTTAGTCGATCGAATTTTATATTGAACTCATTTTCGCCGGGATATTTCGAAGGTTATCAAATTAGTTATTAAAGTTCAAGGCTTCTAAGTAATTTAAATTATTTGGTTTGTTGATTTTAATTAAAAGTTTCCGTAAACATTGTATAGATGTCGGGGAAGTTTCATAACAATTGCCATAGTCTACGTGTCATGTGTACATACACTCTGAATGATATTTTCGTGAGAATTGAAACAGAATTGAAAATAATGGGGCGAATAGAAAATGAAAGAAAACGTTACGAAATAATCGATGCATAATTCACTAGAAAGCAACATTTTCGGTATTGATGTTACCATAACCTCGACAACACTTCCCGCGCTTCAAATCCATATCGTTTTCTTCGATCCCCGAAATCTGATATGTACGACTGGAAATATGTGAGAGATGAAGATTTTTACCTTCTTATTCGTAGGATGATAAATCGATCTCAACATGGTAAGGCGACAGACAATTAATCAGGACACTAAACCTGACTTTCAACGACAGTCGTGACTTTCGATATACGAGATTCATAGAAGGAAGGACCATTACACGTTTTAAAATTCACTGACCCAGGCGAGAACGAGTTTAAAAAAGTCACACCTGCGATGAGTATTGTCGTAGCTAGCAGTCCAGTAGAGTGGCGCCACTGTCCCACGTTACTGCTGTACAGTCGCATGCGAAAAAACCACCTCGGAATTGGGTCTTCTCCCACGAAAATCAACTCCAATTGTTGTACACTTCCTGTGCCCTCTTTCTGATCCACGTTTTTGCGTAACACAGAGGAACTCGGCGAGTTTCTTTAGAAATCGAGGCACCCCGGAAGCTCGCTCGGTCAATACAGTCACAGCATCGTTCTTCTTAGAAATGGACCGGAAGATCAATTAAATCTTTAACCGTCGATATTCGAATGTTACTTATTTCCGCATAGATCTTTTTCGCCCTTGTGTTCTAGATAATGTTGAGTATAATTAGTGCACTTCTCAAGATTCTTTTCTTCCAGCACGAGCAGCTTGGGCACTTCGGATGTAGCCGAGAGGGATCTGAATCACCTTCAAGGGAATGCGGAAACTGTGCAATGCGAGAGTGACGGGATATTCCACAGACGTTCGCAGCGAAAATACGGCAATGCGGTGCGTGGAGCGTGGTGCAGTCCGCGCTCGTGCAACTCCTCGCTAGTCGACGACACTTTCGCGGATGTACAGCACCAATTGTACAGCAACATTGGATGTACGTGAACGCACACTCAGCTGATTCGGCGCGTCTGCGCCAGTCTGCCAGCTATTGACCGAATAGCACGCTTGCTAGTCATGTATATCCAGTGAGTCTCGTGAACGCGTGTTCGAACGTGTGCACGCATACCAACGCTCGCGGGGATCGCATCGCTGCACCCGGTATCCGAGAGACCACCGACAGAGGGATCACGGTGCCGGTCAGCTGATCCTACGAATGTTGTGTTTCCTGGACTGGTCTAATCCTTTCTTCCTCTATCTCGCACGCGAGATCCGCAACGGGACGGGCGAAACAGACCGATCCACATGCGCAGCTCACGCGACACTATACAAGGTGTATGTCTTATTAGTACTTAGCGTTTTTCTTATAACAAAAATAATATGTAAACTAAACGTCCCCATCACAAATCGCAGCGCTCAAGTAATTTTTTTTATTTTTCACTTAACAATGGCATACTGTGGTTTATATTTCAAATCGTCCATTATCTTTGGCTTCACATTTTTGTTAGTTTATTATAGCAGTAACGCATTAATGTCCATGACGGATTAACACGTGTAATCTATATATATGTAAAAGAAGAAGTCCAGCTCAAACCGTTTAACCTAGGAACGTGAAATTTGGAAGGTACATTGTTTTCGTGGCGTAGGCGCCCACTAAGGAAGAATTTTTGGAAATTCCGTACCCAAGGGGGTGGAAAGGGGTGAATTGTATTTCTTTCAAAATCTTTTAGGCTCATTTAGATATCAACTAGGTTTTTTACTTCGAAAGGTTACCCACATAAATGCCTCAAAACCAATTTCAGGATTTCACCCTAATCAACCCGTAAAGGGGTGGTGAAAAGAAATAAAATGTATTTTCTCGGATTCCTTAATATCTCTTAGGCCCCATTAGATACCAAGTTGGTTTTCACATAAAAAGGTTTTCCGCACAAATCCCTAAAAATAAATTTCAGGATTTTGCACTAATCAATCCCTAAGGGGGTGAAAAGAGGTGGAATGTATTTCTTTCAAAATCTTTTAGGCTCATTTAGATATCAACTAGGTTTTTTACTTCGAAAGGTTACCCACATAAATGCCTCAAAACCAATTTCAGGATTTCACCCTAATCAACCCCTAAGGAGGTGGTGAAAAGGGGTGAAATGTGTTTTCATGGATTCCTTAATATCTCTTAAGCCCGAAGCATAGCGCGGGTATATTTTGCTAATGATACATACGTAGAAAAGGTACCTCTTCGAGTTAATTCTGTTTCAGTATTTCTCGTTGTTTAAACATCTATTTTTCGTAAAAGTAAGGCTCGAAAATCGCACGCGAACTGCACCAGAGGAAGAATAATAAGTGATGTTAAATCACAATGCAGAAAAATCTTCACGCATGATGTTGCATACAATACTTAAAACGTGCAAGAATAAAATTGCATGAATCAACAAGAAAATGAAGAAACAAATCTTTAATGACAACAAAAAATGATTTACACCAATAAAGTTAATTAAAAACAGGCTTACTTCAGTAGCGAATAATAGAAGAAATATTCCAAAATATTAAACTTATATTTCTTTGCAATTAACATGGAAAATTTCTTAAATAAATGTACATAATCTTTTCCTAATAACCACCTCCAAATGTATACGTATTTATTTGTAAAAATATTTAGGAGAAAGGGGCAGAACTTTCTGTGGAGACGAGAAGGCACATAAAGAGAAATCAACGCGAAGAAAGAGAGAAACGATTGCAAAATAAATGAAACAAGAACACACTTTAAAAAAGATAATGAGAAGTACTTCTACAAACAGTTAACAGAAACAGTTTCTGTTTACTATGAATTACCCTTTAATATTATTATAAATTAATTTTTATTAATGCAATGGTAAAGTGCTAAATAAATCATATACAGCAACTTAAAACAATAATTGGCATAATATAAGCTGCTGGATCGTCGGCACATATATGTACATATGAGTAAAACAATAAAAGTGTAAGGGATTCCACAACCTAATTTCGTTGCAAACGTTCATATTTCGCTTGAAAATTAACCTAGTTAGGTTAAACTAGGAAAATCAACGTTGCCAATAATTCGTGCTCGATACAAGTATTTTTACCTATCAGTGAAATATATTTATCATTTATCTTTAATGGATCCCATTCTTATAATATAGGTATACGCGTAATAATATAATTTTCCTTAGATGACAAAAAATAATGAAGGTGGACGTAGTGTCTGTATATACATGTTATAACTGAATACCAACAACAGGATAAATCAGTTTTCTTGAATTTGCAATAGATTTCGGGTAACGAAGGTGACCTTAATTGTATCAAACGGGAAGTCGTAATTTGTGTTTACACTGTGTGCCAAGATATGATTGGGATTGCTGTGATAACTCAAAAGCAACTGAATTTTTTACAAATAGGTATTCATTATTCTTTATTCAAAATAGTCCCCCTCTGTGTCTATATGTACACCGTTGGCAGCGGTTCAAAAATGAATCAAAAGATTGAGCAAGTTCTTCGACAGGTATGTATAATTTGTAGAATACACATCACGCCCTTTTGAATGGTGTCTATATGGTAAAAAACTAGAAAAAAATTCAAACCGACTTCAAAAAATAAAAATGCACTAAAAAGTAAAAAATAACTTTTCTCTTATTTAATCTACGATTCTCAATTTTTTAAATCGGCGCCAGATTTACACAGTGCAAATAATGAGGCGCCAACATAAAAAAAATTGAGAGTCGTAAATTACATATGGAACAAAATTATTTTTACCTTTTTACTGCATTTTTATATTTTTAAACTCAATATCAGGGCAAAATCAAAGATGCTGTTTCTAAAACACTGTATAATCAGCCTCATGTAATCCGGACTTAGATATTTTCACTCGACAATACGGAACTTTTTCATTACGCATAATAAATTAAATGTGAATGGTAGGGACACTGTCAGTAATTGGTAAGTGTGACACTTATTTGCATATCTCTTTTGTTGCTGCATATAGTTAATGAATTTGTTTAAACCATATGTGTTAATTGATTAATCGTATTAATTATTTATGTCAGATAATGTCCACGTTTGCACATATTCCCTCGGTGGTAGCCTGTGGCATCTTAGACCCTATTCTGCGTGTCGACAATTCGGGATCGCTCCGCGTAATTCCGGATTTATTGCGAATTTGTTGCTGAAACGTTTCACGTGGATTGTACCTCAATTTATGCGCAATATTTCACGGCAATATTTGGGCAATATTCCCGAAATATTGCACAAACTTGACCATTGTAATACTGCACTTCAATATGTGCGCAATATTCCTGAAACATTGCATAAACGTGGCCATAGCAATATTACACGGCAAGGTGTGCGCAATATTTCTGTAACATTGCACAAATGTGGCCATTGAAATATTGCACGGCAATGTTTCCACAATTTTGCAGTGATATTGCAATGCAACTCGCAACCAAACGGCAACATTGCAATGTACTGCAAATTTTGTGCAACGTTTCTGCAACAAAATGTACTGTAGGGGTACTGTGGACAGTTTAATTGCCCTACAGGTCAGCGAAATAAAAATAACTTCCTCGTTAGGAGACTACCGGTATACAAGGTGATTCCCGAATGATGGTCGCCGTGATTTCTTAGCCGCTTTCACTAGTGTGACAGAAACATTTTCAGCAATCATATCTCTTTGTTTAACCGACAAGAAGTGCTAGTACTAAAAATAGCATGAACACTTCTTCCGAATGATACTATTTACAAGGTTAATTTCACTTTTCTAAATGGAATTATATACAGGCCGAGGCATTTATAAATCTTAAATTATTGAAGGTGATGCTAACTGTATTGCATGACATCATTTTAAGCTTAGACGTTCCAGATAATTGAAGGAGAAGACCCTTGCTTTGTTAAACCAAAACACACACGGTTTTATATCAAGGTTATCTTATTATTATAGTAGATATTATTGTAAATAGGAGCTATTGTACATGGCTTCATTTATAAATGTTGCTTCATACTTTTTACTGCCTCAATATAACTGCTACATTTTCCATCTGGAAATATGAAATGTAAATGCAAAAAAGACTTCATATTATAAAAAGATTTTATAAACACAATAAGCTCTAGCTAACAAAGTGCAATTGCCTACACAAGGCTGTAGCATCACTTATTTTTTTACGGTACCTAAAAATTTGCTGATGTATCTACTTTTTGATATTAATTTAGTGAATCATTATCAAATATTCGATATTCAACGCTACGTACAATAAACCGTCAATTTTCGAGACCAGATGTAATTAATAATGGCAAAAAATAATTTATAGTAAACGCCAAGTTGACAAAGTGGCAAAAGACTGGGTGTATTTTTATCCACAATTTTCTCGTAAAAATTCATTATTTGAGGCACAAGGAAGCGAATGTTTTCTACAGTTTGTTTATTATCTCCAGCTGTTTTATTTTAGCCATTACTATTTTTAAATAATTACAGTTTAACCTGCAGGTATGCATTTTTAGATAATCTTCTTGATTGCAAGAAGTTATTCATTTATAAGTTGTGGATGAATTATCAGACTCTAATGAAAATCGAGCATTATTGTGAAAACAGACGTATATAATAGGTACATATGTGATTTCATTTAAAAAAGCCAAGATGTCTTTGAGGTTTTCTTGACAAATACATATTCCAGCATTTTATTAGTTGAATATTTTTGTTGTTAAAAACTTTCTGAAATAAACACCAAAAATAATCAAACACTATGGGAAACAGGTGAAAAATAATGGCGACCGTTATGTGGACCAATCTATACACCAGTGAGTATTTCAGTGGTGTAGCGAGCAGAACGTGGATCCTGCAGCACGACGTCGAGATTGATGCTCCTTTTCGTAGTAACTGTACTGATTTACACACTTATATAATTCGTTGAGAATACACTACTCTTCTGTGATAAAATAAAAATGATGAAATACACAAGGCCAATGAATAAATGCAAAATAACAATTCTACAACAGAATCCTGATTCTGATCAAGGAGCCACTAAAACACAATGAAAATTCAAAGCGACGGAACTTTAAGAAATACAGGAAAAGAGTGTAACGTATCACCTTGTTCTCGAACTTGTCACGGTATTCAGAATGCCTTCTTCCACTGTTGACATCACGAACAAATTTATTCGGTATCGTACGCCAGTTAGTTAACACACCCTTGCGCATGGAGCATCGCACCACACCAACCTCTCGCCGAGGAAACGTGCGCAGTGCTTCGATTCAATGAAGAACCATCAACAATGTTGGATTCGCGAGAATCGTTATCTCCGCGCAGATGTAGCCGGAAGAATCCAGTGGACCGTTACGGACGCACAAGGAATAGATCAGAGAGACTTACGTGGGCATTGACACGACTGGGCAGCCAAGTTGCAGGAGGTTCCTCGCGAGGTATTCTGGCGCAGGTGCGTCGATCGCAGGTGCGGAGTGCCTGGCGGGCCGGGCTGGCGTGGCATCGGATTTATCCGGCGTCCACGCCATGGACGAAGATGCTTTTCCATCGCACGACGACACTTGCAGCCTATTACCCGCATTCGAGGACTTTGGTATCCTTAGGGAGCCACTGCGTCGAAGCTGAGTACCCAGTTCACTATCTGAAACAATATACCCATCATAATTTTCACTGTACGCCCTTAACGGTTTAATATTATGAGAGGCTTGAATTAATTGAATGGGCCCACACGTTTAAGGGAGAACATCTTTATTACGACCGGAACCGTAAGATATTTTTAAGAATTTTTTTCAGGAAAAATTTACTGTTTTAACACTGGATTATCGGATGTTGGATATATGCCTATATTGCCTGAAATGAGTCAATTTGACTCAAACATCAAAATTGAAATTCTTTCAAAAAAATAAAATTTTATTTTGAAGAAACTTTATTCAAAACAATTTTTACACATATAATTCTGTTTTTTAAATACATATTTTTTCCGCAGATTTGTTTATTACATTTAGCACAGACGCCCTTACTTCTATTTCTTTTGCATGATACTTGAACTTGACAATTCAACCGTTTTTCAATATTCTGTATATTAGATAGAGGCGTGAAAGTATTTTC
Organism: Andrena marginata; assembly: GCA_963932335.1. Classification (NCBI taxonomy): domain Eukaryota; kingdom Metazoa; phylum Arthropoda; class Insecta; order Hymenoptera; family Andrenidae; genus Andrena; species Andrena marginata. Next base: position 18,580,042 of record OZ010662.1, on the reverse strand, counting down.
GGCTTCATGGTCATAGTTGCAGCTTAGTCCTTCAGCCAATTGTAAAATAAATTACTTTCTTGAGATTTTGACTTGAGTGACCTCTTTATATAAAATCCAAGATTGATTGCTGCTAAATCTAGGATATTATAGAATAAGTGAAGAACGAATATGCGAGAACCTGCTTTGGTACTATATTTTCGTTGACAGCATACTTAGTATTATTATAAAATGTTAATGAGTCGATCTGACTCATATCCGTTAAAATAGGTATAGCACACATGGATTTTTGGAACTAAGGAGTGGGGAGGAGCAGAACGTAATATTTGTATACATTTCATAATTCTATTAAAAACCAACATATCTTTTACAAAAAAATATTAAAGTCTTTCTATATATATAGCAATAAAATCCTAAAGTCAAATTGACTCGCTCCGGCAATCTAGTGTCAATATAAAATTTTTATTACCTACCTTTAGTACAATGTCTTTAAAGACTATAAAAAAATAAGTAAATAGAAAAGCACGCATAAATTTTAATATATTAATTAATGTGAAAGTGTAACTATGGAACAGCAGGTCCGAAATCAAATTTAATTTATTTTTTATAAACTATATGAGTGTAGATTCCGTTGCATGTACGGATTCTTTAATTGAAAACAAATTTTTTGAAATACGCTTGAAAAACTGTCCATCTTATTCGCGAATTTTCGAAACTTCTTCCAATGCGTATCATTTTTACAAAAATAATTTGTTTAAGAAATCGGTATGTGCAAAGGAAATTGTTTCTTGAGCAATTGTAAGTCGAACTGTATATTCCTATAAAATAATATTTCTATTATATAGTGACAGATAATTATGGAACTGATATTTAGTAAAGTGCACGCATACACGGCATATATATACAGAAACAATTTTCTATTAGTAAAAAATTTGCAATTATAGGTAAGTACATCTATAGATGTAAGTTAACAGGCAAAGTTTTATAAAAAACTTGGGCGATCCACACAATTGGCTACAAGTTAAAATTAACGTCAGCTACAAGTAAAAGGATACACAAATTTCTAAAATTTGTTCATATTGTCATACAATTTTATCGTATTAGTTTGACGAAATTTCCATACAAACGTGGGTACTGTAATTATGCACGTCACTGTATGCTTAACATCCTAAGCAAGTAAAGGTATTATAAAAAAATCTAGAATCAATTTTCTCGTAAATGAAGCACTGTGTAGAAAAAATTCATTCTACGTTATCAATCTGCTTTCTATTTTAACGTCGTCCTTTGTGTAAGAGAGTTGTAATATTTATTATGATTCTGGTTAACACTATCTTCTCATTTAATCTTATTACAGGAATATTGGGGTATTTCGTTAGGCTAAAAAATGTCCGGAGCTGTAGCATATCTTTGAATAGTAATAAATTTCTGTTATAAAAAAGTAGATCAATTTTGTGCAACAGAAAATGGATAGCTCCACTTCTTTCTGATGACATTATTAGGAAGCATCAATGTGACATTTGATAAAACATGTATCATATGTTTTATGAGTTTAAGTTAAAAATGCAGGAAAAACTATGAGAAACGTTTACAAACAATGATCGAATCCAATTTACATACTGGCAAACGAAATGAACGAAAAGTTTAGACACTTAGAGTCTATCGAATTATAATATTACGAGAAATTTGTAAATTCAGAATTGTTTTGATGAATTACCACCAAAAAATCTTATGCTTTTTACAATATGCATGCCAAAACTCTCAAACTTCCTTGAATGCTATAGTAACTCGAGATGATAGATAAATTCAATGATTTATTATTGTTGTATGGTAGAAAATGTAGAGTTTAATAACAGTGTTTGTAATGCTAAAAGAAGCTGTAGGTACTAACATCGATATAAATGATTAAATATTAAAAAATGGATAGAAGTACTAAACATTTCGACAAGGGTACTGTTGGGTACAAAGATGGCCTCAGGACATTCATTGTAAGGCTCATTTTGCATAAAATGTATAATTACATTCCACATTCTTTTTTACATATGCCCTCTAAATTTCATTGCCGTATCTTTAAAATTGACAGAGGTATGGTCAATTTTGTAAATCGATATTGACCAACTGACCCTAACTCGTATACTTATATAATAAGGGCAGTTCGGCTTCTCGAAAATTCTGATTTTTTTTTAAACTGTGCAGGTTTGCAGAGGACCTCAATAGAAGTATCAAGCATTTTTTTCGTTTGTGCCCGTTTTTATACAAAAACAAGCTTGCAAGGTTGTTTTATTGTATCTTGAGCTATTGTTCTGATTTTTTTCTGGCAGTGAAAAAAATATGACAGATACAGAGTGCTGCCTCAGAGCGTTGAAAAAAATCGGGTGGTCCTGGGGTTGGTGGAAAGTACTGTCAGGGTTATCAGAAATAAAAAGGAAAAGAGATTTGTAATCTATAGGGGGCTATTTGTGGCAATAGATTTATTAAAGAAAATAAAAAAAATGGTAAAATAGCAGCCTTCTCAAAAGGATTTCGACCGTATATCAGGCAAACTTCTTTAAATAAATTTAGAAAAAAATGAAAATAAGGAAAAAATAATTTTTTACTTTTTAGTACACTTATATTTTTTTTTAAGTCGGTTTTAATATTTTTTTAATTTTTTATTTTTTTACTTTTTACTTATTTAAGTTATATAACTACATTTATTTTAAAAAAATATTGTTATGCTTACAAAAAGACCTGCTCGTAATGATAATAATAAAGAAGTCGGATAATGAATCAGATTTGTTATTTTTGGTGTTACTTCAAAACTATTTAACCAATTCTGATAATTCTTTTTCCATCACCTCAGTCGATTGAAGCTAAACTAAATGCAATAAATACATACCTACCAGCATACATACATACAAACACATCGAACTCAGAACCTCTTTCTTTTTGAAGTCGGTTAAGAAGGAGTGGTACCAGATACGACAATATATCTACTACCACAGATAGCTACATTCATATTGATTAAGAATTTCTCTTCCTTTTCCTCTTCTCTACAAACCTGCACAGTTTCAAAAAAATCGGAATGTTCGGGTAAGCGTGCTTCCCTTGTAAGCCAAACATACATCATCCTGAATATGACATGATCTATAGTTATTTTTATGACTATGTTTGTTGAATATTTTAAATTTCTTTCAAATATACGAATATTAAATACCTAATAAAAAATAATGTGAAAATACAACGTTGTTTTTGTGCATTTCTCCATTTTATGCAAAAAGGGCCTGACAGAGCTATAATTAAAATTAACTTCACTGATTAATTTATTACATAATTCCGATTCTAATAATGCAACTACTTACAAAGATGATAGCTATATAGCATATATCGAATTTTTAAATATTGTAGACAGTTTTACAACAACTTCACTATGTATGAAAAATATCTAACTTCGTAATGTTTACAGATACACTTCTCGAAACTGACTGACTATTGGGACTGAGGCCCTTCTTGCACTCAACAGTACAATTGTAAACGTGCTACTTTTTATCACGACAAAACTCAACTGAAAGTTGTAATAGCGATACGAAAGAGAATATCGACGGCAGCATTTTTACTTTTTCATGTTATTTTGACACGTATAAAAAGACAACTGCACCCATTATCGAAATCGGAACTATGTATAGACAGACATTTGAAGCTTGAAAATGCTTATACTGAAACATTGTCAATAACGTCTGCTATGTATAAAAATTTAATGCCACTTTGTCAACAAAATCTCTTTCCACCAGGATAGCACAATGTTTGTTACTGAAATGAGTAATTCCCATTCTGATGAATAACTTTTATGAATTAGGCTGTGGAGATTTTAATGGATATTTTTGAGTCTGATTTAAGTTCCTTAAACGTTAAGATGACTTTCCGTTGTGACCGAACAAAATGTTTAAATTAAAGACAATTATTAAGTGATTATTAGCTGCAGGTACATGATATTTTGGAGACCACGTTACTTTTTTTGATAAATGTTGTATTTTTTAAACTGATTGACTCCTTTAATATAAGTGATACCTACTTTGTCATTGTAATTTAAGTCTAATTTTCGAAGAAATGAATAATTATAATTAAAATATTTGTGATGATTATACAGTAGTCTGCATAAAACGATATTTCTTTCGACCTTTTTCAAGAAATTTATAATTACGTTAATAAACGTCGTTGATTAAAATGATGGATCTTTTAATTCGTGTCTAAAAACCTCTGTACCTACTCATCAATATTGTATTGTACTTGTCTTTATTTAAAGGCCGAATATGTTATTTAACGTATATACGATGTAAGATAATTGCAAGAATATACTCAAAATTTACTTCTTATTCATTAGAAACGACTGATTAAGGTACCTAGCGATAAAATATTTATCATTATTAAATTAAACAATGTTTTTTATCATTTCTGAAATCCCACGCAAAAACGAACATGTGTATAATGTAGGTACACAGATAAAGACAACTCCACTATTTTGCAAAAAAAAAGAAAAATATGACAGTAAGTTAATTCCATATCCCGTGTTATGTTGTAATATTGCACTGTTATAAGTTTGAGATAAATCTGTTCAGAATTTTAGAAGATATCCATTTTTTACACTTAAAGTACTCAACTGAAAACTGCTGTTTTAGAGTTGCCCATTGCTGCCGTAACGACATGCGCGTTTGATTGGAAAATGTTAAGCATCTGTACTCTCCGGATATTGCGTAAAGAGATGTTTAATTATTACCTTTGCCAAAAATCTTTCTTAAATAACCAAATATTCAAGATTACCAAAGGAACGAAAAATAGCATAAGTGATTTGTTTTCAGGTTCAGAAGTAAGACATTTTTCGAAACAGGAGTTCCAGTGTTATTTGAGAGTCAGGGAAAAACGTATCGAATAATAATGGACCATACGCGTTAGGGTTAATTGAATATATACATACTACTGATCGCAATTCGCACTGATATGGGTATCGAGTATTTCAACGAACAGAACTTTTGCACTTATACAATATCTAACATGCCACTGTATTATCATTTATTTTGTATGCATACAGATGATTTTAATTTTTTATCACCTGAGTATCCACGTCGCGACATGGTCAGTAGCGCGTTTTAATTTACAATGCTAATGAATCGAGTCGCGCGTAATAAGTAGCTCTAGGCAGTTGGAGCTCGCTAGAAGTTAGGCTGAGTGTCTGTTGAATGAATAGCGACTGACGTTTAAGAAACATGTGTGGTAATGTTGGGAAAGAACTCGCGATTCTAGCTTATTCTTGGCGACGGTGCTTTAATTCGTTTAAAATCCCTCTTACATCACGCCAACCTTAGTGTTCGCGTACTGCCTTTGGTATACCGTGAGTTACGTGAGAGCATTAAACACGTCTTTCTGTAATCAAATCAATGCTGAAATAGTTCGTGCCCATTCAAACAACTTACCTCGTATTTCATAAATGCGCAATGCCATATCATTGAGAATAGACGTATGCTTGTAATCGTTTCATAACGCGAGGATTGAAGCAAAGAACCCGAGACAATTACGCGAAATTAGTAACAATTAGTAGCATCAGCTTTACACGATATATATTTAACGGCACATCTATTTACGTGACAAAAAACGAGTCACAGGTTTCCCCTTTTAGGTTTGGGATATGGAAAAAGATGCCCATTTACGAAACATGACCCCGCGCACCTGTACCTGACGACTGAAGAGTCTAGTGTCTTGCAAGTACAAGGACAGTCGCGTTTTTGGCAAGCAGCCGCGCATCCTTGTCGGGAATACTGCATTTCTTAGAATATTTGTCACATGTGCCGACGTTACTTTTTTTTATGGATTCTACTGACTTCGGTACTATATCCGAAAGTGACCGAGTCCCGGGAATTTCGCGATTTAAGAATACGCGAAACCGCTGTCTATGCATAGTGCAACGCAATGGAGATTCTCCGTGACTCACAACTACATAGCTAGGGAATTCAATCCCGGGATACGGGATCCCGGCTGTTTTTTGGACTCCGAAAATTCCGGGATTTCATATAACTAATGCCGAGAATTTCGGGATTTTTTAAAAATGTGAATTACTTTATGAACACCTAAAAAATATAAACATAAACAGAATAAATAAACATAGTCATTTTATAATAATAAGAACAATTATAATAATGATTTATTTAAATAATAATATTAAGTCACGTGTAACTAACTAAACTATATTTATTTTAACAATGACACTCTCACTTTCCGTCATTTCGAAATCGCGCGAATTGCAAATTGAAACTTGTCTGATCACGTAAAGTCGAAACATTGTAGATATGCGCTTTAGGTGCTTTGCTCTTCCTTCGTTCGCATTTCCAAAAATCTTCATAATGGTTTACTGATATTATCTACTTATTCAGACTTTATTATTATTCATGGTTCTACTGTTTTTATTGTTAAAAATGATTTTAGCTTATGTTTCAGACTAATGATAGAAAGTTAGTGTTTACTTTAAATAAAAATTTAGAATTTTAGCACATAATAAATCATTTTAATTACTGAATTTTTCTATTATTTCTATTATTTCTATCCCGAGATAGACTTTAAGAAATCCCGCAATCCCGGGATAGTAAATAATGACCGGGATTGAATTCCCTACACATAGCATCAACAGCAATAGGTATGGCTGAAGCTCGAACAATAGCACGTCCCAGTTACTTTTATCCGTATGCTCATTATTTCAGTTTCAATTAGTATTAAGTGAGCGTATGTACGTGCACGTCCGTCCCATCGAGAAGGTCATAAGTTCAGATCTATTTCGTGACGAGCAGGACAGGCTCTACGGATAAATGATTTTTCATCGGACAGCATAAAGATGCTAGCTTTGGCTACGACCAACATGTTCGTTCGCAGTATTCTGCACTGATACGAGCGGTTTTTACGAAGCCACGTGAGACCAAGACAAATTACTTGTTTACTCAGCTAAAATGTAATGACGAGAATGTGCGAATCGTAACGAACGCGTTGGTCGAAGGACTCTACACTCTGCTTGCGATGACTATGCCAATAACAAAAATAGAGTGTCGGCTACCTTTACACCCGGAATGCTCGCATTTATTTCACGCCAATTACTATTTAGGGAACAAGTACATACATATACAGTAGATGCAGCAACTCGTAAAAACGACTTACTTGTTTTTTAGTGTTTTGAATCGAATAACCATCAACTGATAAGGGGTGGATTGTGATACGTTCGTATCTAATTCTGGGTCTATCAACACTTACCGTTTGCTTGCAATTAAGGACATTTTAATTTCGTCGTATAATAAAAATATATTTTCCAAAACATGATCAATAGCGAGAAGTTACTTACAAGCGAGAGAATGAAAACTAAGAGCGGTATTCATAAACGTGTCTTATTCTTAAGCAAATGCCTAAGCATGCGGCATCCTCTAGTAACCTAGTAGCATAGTAAAGGATGCCGAATGCTTAAGCATTTGCTTAAGATTAACACACGTTTATGAATACCGCCCTAGGGCTGGGACTATTTGTCGAAATTTTCGATATTCAAATATTCAAATACTTCAGTTGCTCAGTTATTTGGCGAATGTAATTCGAATATCCAAGTATCCAAATACTATTCGAATATTTAAGTATGCGAATACTATTCGAATATTTCAGTATTCGAATATTATTCGAATAGCACACAGTTGCACACAGTTGGCACACAGTTGCGATGGCAATACAATATTTTCACTAAAAAGCATGAAATACTTTATAGTCAAAAAAGTTCTTTTTAAAAACAAGCTTTCATTAAAATGTACTAAAAAGGAACCAATAATTTTAATACCGGCCCAGATGACTGCCAAAGAAGAATTCCCTCATATGACTAAATATAAACGCGTGAATATATTTAAATATTTAGTATTCGAATACTCAAATATTCGAAGTTTATTCGTAGCATTGGAATACTCGTAAAATATTCGAATGTTAAATTATTCGAATAGTCCCAACTAATGAAAACAGAGCAGGCAGAAATACATACTATACCTATGTATGCTAAAACTAAAAATGAAGTGAATCCATGCTTGAAAATTAGACAAAATAATAGAGTGGGTACATTTGTCTCGTACGAAGCATTATTTTCTACAGATCGCTCTTATGTTTCCTTCTATGCATAATACGAGGCCATGACTTATTTCCTGCCAGAATTAAGTTTGTTACCGCCTGTAATATCGATATTAAGTACGAAATATTACTCTGGCATTCAAACAATTGAAAGGGCAAAATATCTTCGAAACAAGGTCATGCTACATTAATTTGCCAACTACGAATATGTGTATACCAAAACGGGTAACATTTTCAGTAGTATATACAGTTACTCACAAAAGTATCCGTCCACCCTCTATGTAATATATTTTATATATTAAATCAACTTGAAAGTAAGAATTCGCAATTCTAATTCACATCAATGTAAACCTTGATTAATATATGTACTTTTGTTTTGGGTGCATTTAATTGAAAAATTGTACACAGTTTATTTAAAAAAAGTATTATCCGTGGAAGTAGCAAAGATCGTAAAAAAAAATATTGGACCAAATTCAATACATATATAAATAATATTTAAGCTAATATTCTTCTAATATTCCTGCGATCTTATTATAGGCTTCAATCTACATATTATGCATAAATTCAACGATTGTTCCGTGAAATTCGGGTTTATCTTGTTTTATTCTTCTAGCAATTGGAATATCTTTGTGCATTTCTGGCTGTACTTCCGAAACCCCCATGCTCCTAATTGGCTGAAATTTTGGAAATAGGTTCATTTTGCATAGAAATAATGTTTGCGAGAAGGATTTTTGGCGACTCGAAATTTTATTTTTATCATATAAGTGTCACCTCCTATGTTACCGCCACGTTGAAGGCGGCTCTAAAGCCACAGAAACTGCGGTTTTCAATTGTTTTTAAAGGTATCGAGATTGTTGGGACTACAATGTAACACGTGGTTCAGTTCGTTGTGGCTCGACGTTTTACTAGTAAGTCTTTGTGTACAAATGAATCACATCAATTTATTTTTCCTTGCGAAGAAAATGACCGAGCACGAAACAGGAATTGAATGGCTAAAGGAAATGTCTTTAATTCCCAGAGAAAAGTGTTGTGCAAAACATAAAAAAAAGATTGTTTATATCGAAACAAGAGGAGGTTTGGGCTATTTTCGGTGTCATAAATCAGGAAAATATGATCATAGTATTACAGTCGCACATAATACATGGTAGTTATTACTTTTATTGTCTAACTTATTTTGAAGTTATACTTCTATTATGCATGTTATTGTTATGTTACGTGAAAATTTCCATAGGTTCGAACGTTGTGATTTGAGTTTCCAAAGTTGCATGCTAATAACTTATGCTTTTGCATGGCGATATTCATACGAACAAACCCAGCATGAATGTTCTATCGCTGAAGACCGAACAATTTCGACTGAATCAATTGCAGATAGATTTTCATTCTGTAGAGACGTATGCACTCTAGCGCTTGACAGACGATCCCAAACAGCACACTTCGTTGCGGCAAAGTTGCAGGATGGTTGCAGTAACCTTGCGATGTTGCATGGTTGCAGCGCAATGTCGATGTATGGTTGCTGCGACGTTGCCGTGCAACATTGCACGGGGCGGACATAGAATTGTTGCTGCATAATTGCTGCATAGTTGCGTTACAATAATGCACTGCAACTTTGCCGCAACTATGCAGCAACTTTGCCGCAATTATGTCGCAACTATGCAACAACTTTGCCGCAGCTTTGCCGCAGTTTTGCCGCAACTTTGCCGCAGCTTTGCCGCAACTTTGTCGCAACTTTGCCACAACATTGCGGCGTTAGCAGATTTTAAAACATAATATCTCCAAATCCGGCTGAAATAAAGTGTATACATTATACTTTATTGAATTCGTCTTGAAACGCACTATCATGTGATCTGTTAAAAAAAGAGTTCCGTTTAAAAAAAAAATTGATCATCGTATCTCATAAAATAATAATACAAGAAAAAATCGTCTGCCCCAGTGAATTTGCCCCCTCCAACCATGCAATTTCATGTAAACAATTTCTTTTATATCTCCAATACGTTAGGAAATATCCAGGTGTTTATTGTTCCCGCGGACATCCTGTATAATGAACTAAAATATAAAATATATGTCGGAGAAGGCAACCATTTAATCAGTTCCAAGCATAAGTCAGAATCTATTTTACTGGTGGTACGTGTTTTTAACGTACGGAGTAATCAGTATATATACCACCTACAGTAATCTACATCCAAGAAGGTTCCGTGGCCACAACGGTAGCGCGTCAGATTGTCATGCGGGCGGTCCGGAGTTTTCAAGTCCTGTCGTAACCGATAACTTTTTTTTATTTTTTTTTTAACAGTTTTTCGTTGCCTCAAAGTTGCCGTGCAAAGTTGCCTCAAAGTTGCTGTGCAACTTTGCAGCAGGCGGACATAGAATTTTTGCTGCATAGTTGCGGCATCCTTGGGTGAGTCGTTGCCATCTTGCACCGCAACTATCCTGCAACTATGCTGCAACGAGAGTGTGCTGTATGGGATATGAAATGCAAGGTTTAATCGGTGGTCCTGGTATTATAGTCGAGATTGAGGAATGCAAAATTGGACGCAGGAAATTTGAAAGAGGACGTTTCCATGAAGGGGCATGGATATTAGGTTCAATTTTTCTGGCCATTGTTATTTTAAAAGTTTTTAAATAATACGTTTAATTTCTATTGTTTATTTTATATAAATAATTTGGAATAGGTATGATAGAACGAGGAGGACAAAAGTATCGTTTAGAGATATGTCCTGAAAACAAACGAGACGAAAATACTCTTATTTCATTAATTGAGAAACACGTAGCAGTAGGTTCAGAAATACACACTGACTGTTGGAAGGGCTATGTAAATTTAGAAAAACATGGTTACGTTCACAAAACTGTGAACCATAGCGCTAATTTCGTAGACCCGGAAAGCGGAGCTTATACACAAAATATAGAGGTGTCGTGGCGTGTTTTGCGAGCTCGACTAAGTAGAGGTGGTATTAGAGAAGATACACTTATTGACCACATGTGTGAATTTCTATGGCGTTTTGAAATAAAACGAGATGGGACAGATCCATTTTTACAAATAATAGAAGATATTAAATATGTATATCCTGCCGATTAATAAACCCGTTCTAAAAACCTAATCCAAGCCTGTAACTTTGGTCATTGTAATTCCTGCCGCGGAGGGGGACGGGGGATGTTTTATATTTTATTATGGCATTCCGACCCAATGCAAACCAGAGTTAGACTGTACTTCCGAATGAACTAGACTTATTCCGACATAACCGAATTCCACTTTTCAACTTGTTCCGGATATTAGTATTGGTTTGGGTTAGATTAGTGCGGGGGGAGCACGTCCGCTCGCGGGCGCGTAAAGCATGGTAGCGAACTGATGAGAGTTCGGTAATTATTTGTTTTAAAAGTTTTGACCATTATACATTATAGTGTAATATGTATATAATGATTATACTATATTGCATCGGTAAGGTAGAGAATGACATCAAAATGATAAAAAAAAAAATTTTAAACTTCGAGTCGCCAAAAATCCTTCTCGCAAATATTATTTCTATGCAAAATGAACCTGTTTCCAAAATTTCAGACAATTCGGAGCATGAGGGTTTTCGGAAGTTTAGCCCAATATCATTATGCCAATACCTAAGCTGTGTGAAGAAAATGTTCACAAATATCCATTCACAAGGTCAAGTCGATTGGTTGAATATTTTTGGAGTTAGATTGCCCGCAAATTGTAAAACTGTCGTTTCGAGAAAAACACATTTCAAGTTTTCTGGTAACATGGTGCTCTGTAGCAAAACTGGCTATATCCGTTTTAATTTTTCGAATTTCGTTTTGCAGCTTTGGGAACATATTATCGCGATGTTCAACTATTGATTTATGCAACAAAAAAAAATCGGTTTCTTCGCCCCGCTACACCAGGGTCCCCCTTAAGTGTAAACTATACAGAGTATTACGTCAGGAAAACTCTATCACATAGTTATTATAACCACGCTTTGTATTGGGCTCTATCCGTTTATCTTCTATAATAAATAATAATAATAATAAAATTCTTTATACAGACAGTGAATTTGAATCCCTTGGATATCCCACGTATGTACAATGAAGGAGCCAGCCTCCTCCTATATAGGCGCTCCCTAGGGTAAAGGATTCAATTACTATCGCCTTAAGAATTGACTCTGACGTTACTGCATAGTTTTTGTATTTATTGGCCAAAAGTATAAGTTTTTTTTATTTATTTATTACTATTTAATATGTTTAGTTGAACAAAAAAATATTTGTGACTCTCAAAACCTGTATTTTTATTTATGAATTCATTGATTTAAAAAAAATGTCGAGAGCTATTACTGTCATTAAAGGTGCAGAACTATCGATAGTGTTGACTATCGATATTATCGAATGTGATGAAAATTTAATATATATGCTTTAAAATATTATATTTGATTTTTGTAGTTTATTTTATTATATATATATTTCATATATATTTTATTAAATTTTCATCACATTCCATGATATCGATAGTCAACACTATCGATAGTTCTCCACCTCTAACTGTCATCCTTAAGGGGGTAGACACGCCACGTGACACGGGTAGACACGCCACGTGACACGGGTAATGCAGCGCGCTGTAATACCGACAATCTAACCTCAAACATGGGTTTTTAATTTTTCGTTTTTCGTCCTTATATGAGCAGGTTTTGGGCTGGGCGAGATCTCATTCGAAAGAGGAAGATTCAATGCGGAGCGCTCTGCTCACCGTCTGAGTCACAAAACTCTTTTAGTAACCTAAAAATACTTAAGGAGGTAAACACCCCACGTGACACGGGTAATGCAGCGCGCTGCATACCGACACAATCTGGCCCAAAACATGGGTTTGGGAAATTACGTTGTTTGTCCTTATATGAGCAAATTTTGCGCTGGGCGAGATCTCATTCGAAAGAGGAAGGTTCAATGCAACCCGCTCTGGTCATAGTTTGAGTCATAAAACTCTTTTAGTGACCTACAAATACTTGGAATCTGCGAGTGTATTTTGTCAATTTTTTCTCTACTTTGGACACTCATATTATCAGATATCAACACAATCTCGTTGAGCCATGACCATAGCGGGCTGCATTGAACCTTCCTCTTTCGAATGAGACCTCGCCCAGCCCAAAAGTTGCTCATATAAGGACAAACAACGTAATTTCTCAAACCCATGTTTTGGGCCAGATTGTGTCGGTATACAGCGCACTGCATTACCCGTGTCTACCCCCTTAAAACGTGGTCGATTGAATTACACGCACCCCAATTGCTGCCAGCTACTTAAATAACCAGATATCGTGACAGTAATTTAAAAATACTTAAAACGCTTGTATCGACCACTGTCATCCAAATATTAAATAAATATAACTTGATCAACCGTTGAATTCCGATCGTTATTATTTTCTATGATGCCCTATATTATCTAAAACTTATATTCTGTTACGTTAATAGCGTAAATAAATATTACAATTATATCCGTTTCTTTAATGCCTTCCCAGATAGTACACAGACGTCTAAAGACGCCAACAAGACACCCTAAAACCGTCCAGACCTAAAACGGACGTACAATTGACGTCTTTCAGATGTTTTGCAGACTTTATCGTCCTTAAGACGTCTTGAGGGTTTTACCAGACTTATTTAAGACGTTTTTGTGCTATTTGGATATTAAGGAAGTCATCCTTTTTACGGTTCTATTACCCACTTCAAATTCTTGATTGCTTTATCAATATTAACGAAGAAAAAATTGAGTACTGTATTTTGTATCGTATACAAACAGTTGCAATTGTATGTTAAATTTTTGTATGTATGACTTCACAAGGTTTATTCGTTATTTTAAGTAAAACAGCTTAAGGTGATAGTAATTTGGTAGATGACAGTAATTGGATCCTTTACATATGTACAGGGTGTTCGGCTACGCGTGGAATAAATTTAAGGTGTGATTCTAGACACCAAACTGAGAAGAAAATCAAGACTAACGACATTGTGACTGAAGCTTCGTTTGTTAGTTATAAGCGTTTAATAATATGCCTAAAAGCAGGCAACCCAGCGTGCACCGCTACACGCGGGGTAAATCAGCCAAGTGGCCAAGCAGTGGTCGTCAAAGCCACTGCCACACGAGATCACTCACCTCAGAGAAGCTACAACTAAATTTACCGACAATCGGCATGACCACACGGTTCTGTGACACTTAATTCAAAATTAAAGTATATGCCGATTGTCGGTAAATTTCATTGTAGCTTCTCCGAGATGAGTGACCCCGTGCGACAGTCGCTTTGACGACCACTGCTCGACCCCTCGCCTGACTTGCCCTGCGTGCAACGATGCACACGGGTTGCCTGCTTTTATGCGTATCTTCAAATGCTTATAACTAACAAAGGAAAACTTATTCTTGATTTTCGTTTTAGTATGATGTCTAGAATCACACCTTAAATTTATTTCCACGTGTAGTCGAACACCTTGTATATTTATAGATACATATCGATGGCTCAATGCACAAATATTGTATGTCCACTGTTTGTAAAATTTGAGTTTTTATATACAACATATAGTTCTCGACTGTTTCGTTTTGCTGGACGGTAAAAGATCCAATTATTGACACCTAACCAATTACTGTCACCTGAAGCTATTTTACTTAAAATAATGAATAAATAAACTATAGTATAGATTATAGGTTGAATTACATAATTCTTTTTGGGTATGACTTTACAACGTTTATTTATTCGTTATTTTAAGTAAAATAGCTTAAGTTGACAGTAATTGGTTCGGTGTCAGTAATTGGGTATTTTACCCTATAACAATCACATTTATATCTACTTCATAAATTTGTCAAAAATGATATTTCTATTCATGGTAAGTCCCTGAATCTTATGCACCATTGCATGTTTAAACCCGTTTTTCTTGAAAACCCTAAAAGTGGACATACAATATTTATGCACTAAGCCATCGATATATATTTATTTTAAATGAAATATAGAATAATCGACATTAAAACAGCAGGATTCTTTATTATGTAAACAATCACGTATCCCTATTAATTCGAATAATGGAGGTTTTACTGTAATTTGCATGCTCCCAGACTTTATGAAAGCACCAGATCTCATACTCGTGTTTATAATCTGAGAAACACATTACAGAAATCATCTTAAAGTCTTGGTACCGTTTTGTATAGAGATTAAACAGAGCTCTTGAAGGATTTTTACTCGTATTAACGAAACGCGACAACCACCTCTGCGTTGGTTTATTATTTGAGAAGAATTCATATATCTCCGAGAATGACAAATACACCACGAATGTCGCTTTGAACTCTGCCCCTCGCAGCTATCACGCAATTTGCAAATAAAGGACAAAGAGGAAGGCTAAATCTATACGGTGACTAATTAAGCAGTAGTCCAAGGTTCAATAATTGTCTACATTCGTATCTAATTTTTATTCTGCTACATTAAATTCTAATTGTTAAATTACATTCCAATGAAATCCTTCCTCTGCATCCCGATTACAATACAACTGTGACACATCTTATAACGGCTGAATGTTTAAAAACGTAAATTCGCCCTATTTTACAAAATTACAGTTTGAGATTGAACGTTCAACAGACGAGGAAGCGTCTCATATTTTAATTCAACTTTGTACACGTATAGATCTCACCTCAGCGATGCAGAATATATGTACTTATACAGTTATGGGCGTATACGGTTTATATTTTTCGAGATATTTGGCTTTAAACATTTGTAAGCGCCGTAGATTTCTGTAAACGCCTTACATATCTGTAAGAATGGGGATCGATTATAAAAGTGAAGACAATGTTAAGTCCCTAAGGGGATTACTGACCTACGAGCATGCAACGATTCGCCAAGACGATTTTTACCTTCGAAATCAGATGGGATCACCTCGAAAAATGGCCTCAAAGTTTACGCTTTTGCGATTTTGAACAAAAGAAACGGGTAGTAAAATCTTCGGGTATGCACTTGAGGAAAACCCGAGGGATATAAGGGGCGTCCTTAAATTACGTAAATTACTTTTCAATTTCAGTTTATAGTATGTGAAGTACACACTGCATGCAGGGTGTCCCAGAATTGAGGGACTATCCTGAACATGCACTTTTCCCATGCATAAAGACATTAAAAAGTCCATTAAGGTGAATGTCCCAATTTCTGCTCATTTAAGAGGTTACTCATCATAAAGGTGTAAAAAATTTGTTTGTCATCAAAATTTGCAGAGTAATTGATTAATTCTATAATAATAAATCAACCAATTCAAAAATTATTTATGAAAGATATTTCAAGATGTTTAACTATTAGTAATTTTTAATTAAATACAATACTCTAAATGTCCATATTTCTGCTCACGAAAAATAGCGTTGTATGTATTTCTACTCACCATTTGTACCAATTTCTGCTCACATAATATGTTGCCTTTTCACGTTAAAATAAGTTACATCTTTTATGGAGAAGTTTTAAAACACAACATTAAAGCATAAAATAATGATAAACAAAAAAGAAAGTGCTTTCGAATAGAAATAGGGATTACAGCATACATTGAATTGTGAGGTTATGTTACTATAAGTGTGGTGAGTAGAAATGCGGACATGACGGCGATTCACTTGACCCTAAACCTACTCACCTATTTTCTACTTAAAAAAAATTAAAAATAGTAAAAAAATCGAAATCCAGGGCACAATACAGTATCTGTTTTTCTTATTAAATAAGAACTTTTACTGCAAAAACTATTTTCTTCCCAATTATCGAATACCAATAGTGACGCTGTTCCTTAGCACAACCAGATAGAATACGATCGAAACATCATGAGTCTCTCGTTTTAAAAGTTTTTCGTTGCTTATGCTGTACTTGTTTAGCTCCAACCTCGTGCAACACGCGCCTAAATGTTCAAATAATTTAGAATCATTTTGTGGCAACTATAGTACAAACTTAACGCTAATAATAATAAGAAACATACGAAATGAGCAGAAATGGGGACATGAACAGAAATGGGGACATTTACCTTACCGTTTGGCAGCGCTGTCCAACGTTGGGGCTCCTACGTGTCTGCTTCCCCTACCAATCTTTCTTTTGCGCAGCGTGCCTTCCGTTGTCAAGGTGACCGCGCGACGCTACGAAGGCTACCATGACGGGCTGGTCGGGCTAGCGTCTTCGTAGTTAGCGTCGCACGGTATCCCTGACAACGCAGACAAGAGTAGAACCCTGAGATCACACGGGCTCGACCTTGGGCAGCGCTGCCGTTTTGGGATGCGAGGCTTCGTTCTCGAGATATTAACAGTTGAATATTGGCGGTCGAATTTCCGGGCCACGCGGTTTAAAGCCGAAACAGCTGACCGCGGAGCAGCGACCGCTCGTACCCACACGCAGGAGGCATGCGTAGATACAGATCCACACTCACGGTAAAGCCGACCGCGCTGGTTCATTTTCACGGCTTGATCCTAACGGTGAAGGATTTTTTATCTCTCTTTGACTGTCCCTCAATTTTGGAACACACTGTATATAGTATTCTCCGGATTAACGAAAAGTTTCTAATCCCGGATTGTCGAAAAAGACCTAGCCACCCCACTCTATTGCTTCCTCGCTGCGAGCGAGGGCGTTCCGTTCCGAGTAGGCCACCCATGTTTGAAAGCCGAGAGCAATAAGTTCATGAAAGTATTACCAATGGATTGTTGAGTTTTTCCAGATAAATATGAATCCAAACACGAAGCGATTCGGTCAATTTTTAATGAACCTGGTGCAGGGATGGATTTGGGATTTCTGGGAGGAGGGGGGGGGGGCGCAAGGGCGAATCCAACATTTTCTGGAGGAGGGGGGGAGGGGCGTTGGTGTAAGAAATAAACCAGGGACCTTTCCGATATTTTCCTGCTAAATGAAAAAGTTTTTTTGTAGTATCAATTTATCATATTTTCTCTCATATTGCTAAGTTGAAATAAGTATTTTGCAAATTAACCCTTTCGGTACGAGCGCCGGATATATGCGGCATCCATCTGATGACCGGTGTGGCCGAGTGCCGGATATATCCGGCGCACGCTGGCGCCGACTTTAGTCGGCATCTCCGATAATTTAAACAAAAAAAATTAGATAAAATCACTTTCGCGAAAACGTCCGCAGTACCGAAAGGGTTAAAATAAGTATTTTTCCGTTGAGGGAGGAACGCGCACCCCCCTCTAAATCCACCACTGACGTAGTGTGTGTCGCAGGTCAATCACGAAAAGCATGCTTTTATTATGTTATTGTTCATAATAAATAACCGGCCAAATTGCTTCGTGTTTGGACGCATTGTCATCGACATACTCTATTCATAATCTATATACTAATATTAGAAGCTTTTTGAAGAAATAAGGAAACTGATAATATGCAATAACGAAATAGTTTTTCTGTAAAACAAGTTCTTTATACATAATTAATTTATACATACATCTTTATTCAAATTCAAAAACTCATTTTTATGTACCATACTTAACACTAAAATAATTAGCCTATACTTTCAAGTACAAGTAATCGTACATTCCGAAATGTTCTATGTGTATCGCGTAAACCAGTTTGACTTATGGGCGTCCGAAGAGGGGGTGAACAAAAGGGGTAGCTGCCTCCCCCGGCTTTTGAGAAAAAATCGCTCATTTTTAAAAACTGATCTTCATTAAGTTTATATTAAGATAGTAAATATTTTTAAATTTCAGTTTTAAAACTTTAATTACGTTGGCACTAAAAATAGGTTTAGAAAAGCAAAAAGGACTACTCCACTCGTACAGCGTGTCCCATGATGCGTTTCGTCGATGTCATCGCAAGGGTTGTCTTTTCATTACTATATTTTTCTTTACCGTCACCCCCAAAGTTGTACCACCCCTGGAAAAAAGTCTGCGGACGCCCTTGATTTGACTAGTTTGTATATCATTGTTTAGTTCATTAGGAATTTCAATTGAAATGATACAAATTACACATGCAAACTGAACTTTACCGAGGCAATTATTAATACACGATGGAAATAAAAACATATTTACATATTTTATTTGTACCCAATGATTACTGCAATATATAGAAGGGAGTGGCTAAGTATGTTTAAAACATAAGTGTACTGTTTGCGTTACAGCTCATTATCAGATGGTATGCAGTTCAAGGCGCAAGATAACTGTTCTGTCACTCACAATCAGAATAAGTACAGTTGATTACTAAAACTGTTTAACTGCTGCAGAAATACAGACTCAGTACTTATTGTTACGTAACATGACGTAGATATCTACAAATGTAAAATTTTATGGAAACGTCACAAAAGCGCAACACTTCTGTCCCTTTAGGTCCTCGAAAAACAAAAACAATAAGCTCAATGCTAGAAATGATACATATGTGTACTACTATTCAAAATTATTTACCCACCCACGGTTACAGCAAATATAGTGGAAGCAACGTGTAGATATGTACGCAACATTGGTTATATCAATTAAATATTACAAAATCAGTTGGAAACACATCTGTTTTTTGTGTTACATAAGCACGGATTGAAACGAGTCTCGATGTTGACACCGTCGAAAGAAATTCACAAATGAAAACAAAGAATGATTTCTAGGTAGAAGGACAGCCAGTTTTGACATTTCCTTATAACAGTCGTTGGAGTAAGAATTTTACAGAAATTCGTAAGAAATAAAATTCGTCCCTGCATGGGGCTTAATGGAGTTAACAGATGTGGAACAAATGGCAAACATTTAACGTAATAATACAACCAATTGTAAGTTTACAATACATAGGTGGGCAAATACTTTTGAGCTGTAGTATACATCCTCATAAAAGTCGGATTAATGGACACCTGAGATTTTTCCGATGAAAATGAGTCCAAACATGATGTTATTCCGGCTATTTTTAATGTTATGGTATGTAAAATTGATTTGCAAATTCTGAAAGTGAATCCACTCGGGTATCATTAAAAACAGCCAGAATAACGCTGTGTTTGGATTTACTTTTATCAAGCGAATTTTATCGATTTATTGATGTTACTCTTACAAAAATATGAAAATTCAAAATTTTTAGAGCGCTCGAGGTCTAGCAGGACCCTTTGAAGTTCGCTGGTTACCGAAGGACCGCTCACATCATAATGTATAGGTCAATTTTTCATCAGAAAGATTTCACGAAAAATAGAAAATATAAAATTTTAGTAATTAGTACTTACAAGGGAACATCCTGAACCCGGAAATTCAAAAAATTCTGAAACTTTGTGAATATGCAGGGGATTTCCTCCTGAATCCAACGCAATTTTTGTTGGCTTCCCAAATTCACTCTAAAGGGGTGTAATTGACCCCTGAAAATCTGGTTACTTTCCGATTATGTGTTATAACTCGTGAACTTTAAAATAATGTTTTACTAGATTATAGATCTAATTAAAAGGAGGAACTTTTGTCTTGAAACGTATTTTCTATCTCTTACAGTTCGCGAGTTATAACACAAAATCGGAAAATAGCCGAATTTTCAGGGGTTAATTTCACCCCCTTCGAGTGAATTTGGGCAGCAAACAAAAATTGCATTGGAATCAGGAGGAAATCCCTTGCATATTTACAAAGTTTCAGAATTTTTTGAACTTCCGGGTTCGGGATGTTCTCTTGTTAGTCATTTCATGGCTCATTTTAAGCACTGAACGTATCGCTCTCGGTTTTCGGGCGCCGAACGCTCGACTGCGCTGGACCTCTGGATCAGCGCGAACAAAAAATGTGTGTAGGCGATTCGCAAGTCCTAAATTGGGCAGTATGCATCGCACTTCCCTATATCTATGGCAACTACACAAATGAATTTCAAATTGTCAACGTCTCTGTTAACGAATCAACGCATGTACATATATTAACTTCTAATCAATGTGTATTAGCACAGTTCGCGATAAATAAACATACTGGGTACATATGTAAACAAAAAATAACAATTGCCTATCTGCTACTTAGAATGAAAAGCATACTGTACACGAATTATAATATTTACCTTATGATATTAGGTATATTTTATATGTATAGAATATCTTTTGTTATGTAATAGTAAATATAATATTACATTTGCGAACTATTTAAGTAAATATCGCGGTTGTACTTGCCCCATCAAAGTACGCTCTTTGTCACTGTGAATGCTATTGTAAAAGATTCATTTCCGGGTTCTCCGTAAAATTGTACGTGGAAAAATAATTATAATATTTATAAGAAATCGATGTATTCATAAAAAATGATACAGCAATTAAAGAAAGAGACGTTCGTCTTACCGTTTTTTTGAAAGATCTGCGTTTTGCTCAGCTCCGATGAATTTTTCAGACTCTTCTCAACTGTGGATTCAGCTTTGGACGCCATCGAACCGACTTTCAATATTTTCAGTTTCTAACGAAGTAACGAACGAAGAAAAACCTTGCCCGACCCGCCACTGCACACCTCGTCAATGCCGCCGGCTCAGCGTGTCGTACCGATGGAATTTCTGAGGATGCCTATCGACCGCCTCGTTCTACCGCGTCGTACAATCGAACCGATTAACTAATAGAAGTAATAGACTATAGTCACGTGCCAGTTTCGACAATACATTAAGAGCAATCCGTCAGCAATGTTGTATTCAGCATTATGTCCAAGCTTTTCACCTCGATTAATTTAAATTCACGCAAGCGTGCACGTCGCGCACTCGGAAATTTATATCGTCGATCGATCACTGAGCAAACGAAATCTTTACTTATCGACCGGTTCGTATCGTTGCACGCAAGTCAAAGTCACACACGAGATACCTATGCCCGCTGTGTCACGGGCACTTACATACACATGCAACACGGAATGACGTTACTTTCACCGTGGAACGTCGCGCCGGCAAATTCGTGAACCAATGTTTATTATTCGACTAGTAATCTATAACGATACATACGGGTTTACATCTTTACGTTAGTGATACGTCGATCAATGGTCACGGTATATTTCGGTATGCATATCAAAGCCTAAGTTCTGGGGGAAGATACGCGCCTAAGGTTATCGTTTGCTTTGGACATTGATGGAACTACCGAGCTTGTCATTGTACAACTGAAACATGTGTCGTGCCTCGTGGTTGTCACGTTCTGTCCTCCGCGCTAAAGTTAATGCCCGGAATTGAAGGATATTGGAAGATTAAGGTCAAGATAACTGGAACGTTGTATTAGGGCCAAGATTTAACGTGAAAACGTGAATGCAGGCGGATCGGTGCCTTATGCAGAAAAAATAAACGATGGCAGGGTTCACTCAACTTTATTAACGTGTAACAATGAAACGAAAGTTGTAGGACTTCGTGAACGAGAAATCTGACTATCGCTCGCGCTTTAACGACCGCTCCTGGTCTACTGAGAACTTCAGTCAAAATCCTAAAGGTTTATTTTTGGTCAGATTGTCCCGCCAACAGAGGACAACGTGGCCAATGTCATGTGCGTGCGGTAGTCGCGTCGAAACGATTGGTCTGGGCGATATAAGCTGACCCCACTATTCTAACGAGACGAGGCTACGATCCAGGCGAGTGTATCGGGTGGGACCGGGATCAAAATGTGGCAGACGATTAGTATAAACAAATACTCGAATATTCGTCGCTAATGGTCAATCCGTTTCATAAACGTACCTTTAAACATTTGTGTCCCAGAACTTAACCCATTCACGTACAATTTCCTTTTAAAAGGACATTAACGAATACGAGAACATTTTAGTTTACACAGTTATTCTTATTTTAATGACAAAATAATTTACTAAAAAGATAAACCTCCTGATACTTTTAATAGAAAAATAAAAAAATCATTAATATTATGTACCTTATTTAAATTCTTTGTTAAAATGGATTTTTTCACAAAACTTCTGTTTCGAAAAATATTCAACAAAAATTGATTACAAAATATTTATTAAATTAGAATAATAGAAAATTATGTTAGAAAAACTAAAAAAATTCGGACGTTATTTGTTCAAATAATTTCAAATTATCATTACGGATTCGGTGGAATCGTGCCGAATCATGATTTGAAAAAGTACGAGTCATGTTACGTACTATGTCTAATCCTTACGATTTTATAACTTGATGCCTCAATATGAAGAATCGAACTTGATGATCGAGATACTATTTCCACAGGTTATTTAAGTACACTTGTATGTGAAAATTTGTAATGTTTGCTTCTTGTATATTTAAATCCTACGTTGTTTCCCCGAATAAATGAATTCCTGTATAAGTGGATTAAAAAACAAAAAACAACGCTTTATCTGGAACCTGATTTTCCAAGAATCGCATTTTTTATAGTATATGTATAGTTAAGTATACGAATCTCGAAAACTATTTGAGGTAGAAAGCTGAAATTTTCTGTAGTATATTTTATGTATGATGGATAAATGCAGACCTTTATTGCGTCTCAAGCTTCAAATTTGTTAACAGTTCGACTAAGGTATGACAAAAAAAAATCAAAATTCTATGTTGCGTATTAAAAGAAGTATTTGTATAGAAAATAGTAAATCTGAGGGCGTCATAAAGGTCTATTTTGAGCATATGTATAGTAGGAACATGCAGCAAAAATTTCGTATTTCCAACACAAATACTTTTGGAGAAATGTGTACCTTTTTTTATAATGTACCTAAATTTGTTCACATCAAAAAATTTGTTTGCAACGGTATAATTAAAAAAAAAATATGGGAAAATAGTTGTAATTTCTTATCTTAAAACATTTTCAAAGCACCCAAGGTGTCATATCAATTTAGTAATAGTAGCACAAAAATAGAAAACTCAACATTTGCTAATTCACTCACATACAGGTGTCCTTAAATTACAGTTTTATATAACTACAACAAGAAACATTGATAAACATAATGAGACGTGATAATAAATAAATATAAACGTGGAAATAATCCTGTGGAAATGATATTATTTTTAACTTTCAAGCCCGACTGTTTTTGTCACATTAGGATATGAAAATGTAAATTATAAGCTCATATTAAGCCGAGTACATATGAACGTAATGCAATGTGTAGTGATGTAACGTAATGTGAGCTATTAGCAACGTCTGGAAGTGTTACATACAATGCTCGGCGAACAATTTGCGGTACTACATATCTCATCTCTAGACGGTTTTTATTGTGCGAAACAAAAGGCATTCGTTATTTCGTCTTTGGATGTGCTGATGCAATTTCGCCTTGTGTATGCGTCAAACCGACCAGATGCAGTGAAATAAGAAAAATATGCGAACATCGATGCATTTTTAAGCAGTTTTGAAAACCGATAGCTCACCTGTATTCTGCTTTCGAGCGATTTGTGACAAAGGATTTAGGCTGAATGCATTTCTTAAGGAAATCTCATAAGTGTTTCATTTTTTTTTAATTTTTGGCCCGATCAACGTTAACAGGTACTTAAACTTAGTTGGTGACGCCCGTGTAAAACTTTTATACTGCCGACTTATTTGACTGACCCAGTAGAACTGGCACTATTTTCGAAGTAATAAATGCGTGATTATAAAAGAAGCAAACCGCAGCCATGTCTTGTACGTTCGACATGTTCGCTGTAACTGGCAGCACGCTACGCATTCTAATAATTCGCAGTTAGGTTCATGACACGTCTGTAGTCCGTGTTACATTACATGATGCATTATTCCCGCCTGTACCCGGCCCAATATAGGAAGTACAACAAACTCAAAACAGGAAAAATCTCGATTTTCACCCTCGCTGTGTAGTCGCGAGTCACCCCCGCCACTTTTTTTTTATACATCAGGCGAACGAGTAGCTAGCTCCGGGCAGCTTGAGAATACTGAGCCCAGTGCGCGAGGTAAGTCATCCACTAATGAGAGTCAAAAGTTTCTGTTTTTACATGTTTCGTTAAATCTTCGTGAGATAATCACCAATAGACTGGCGAGGTTTTCCCAACGAAAATGATTCTAAACCCGAAGTAATACAGTATATTTTTGATTATACGTAATGTGTGTTTCACGTCATGCTTGGACTTATTTTCATGGAGGAAGTCCCACAAATCCATAGGTAACACGACCGCGAAGGTTTAATGAAAAATTTAGAAATCTAAATTTTCAGAGTGGATGATTTATCCCGAGCCCGGCTTACTATCTCGTTCACTTTCAGCGTATTCCGTTCATTCTTCCAGTTGAATTGAGGAAGAAATGCTAAATAGGCGACCGATTCTCCCCATAAACACGGCGACGGACCCAATTTTTTATAAAAATGGTTGGCCGTTACCGGCTAACATTCTAGAATCATAGCCTCTCCTTGCAAAGTATCTAGAAACGTATGATTACAAAACTAACATTTTCTTCGCCACTCAACACCTTCGTTTATACATATTTATCTGGCGGCAACGCTTCCTTATAGCCTCAAAAGACACTTTTCTTTTGTATATCACGCAATTGTACTATTTCCCGTAAAAGTCGGGCAGCGTTTAGAATATCAAACGCTAGCCGATCTCGTTCTCCCTCGATTAGTACGCGTCAATATCGCGCTCAAACGTTTCGCAAATGATACCAGGTAAATGTTTAAAAAATAAGTATCAGTACTCTACGTCTCGTATGTGAAATCTTATTAAAATGACCCCCATTTGCATTATGCGCTGGGCATTCGCTGTGCAGGTGGGCCAGAGCACTAAAGAGCACTACTTGTGAGATACAATTCATGAGTAGTATAACGTCTAGAAATAACGTCTACATGGAATACTTAGAGTTATTGCGTGATTTTTTTAGCGTCACTTGATTTCATGCCCGATACGAGTAGAATTAAACAACTTAATGCACGCGCATCAGCGTTTATTTAAAAGTACAATTCCAACAGCTAATAGGATCACGACCTGATCTCGAATCCGATGTTTCTGACAAACTTGAAGAACCTCTCGAGGACTGGGTTTTCGTGTTCATCTCGTTTCGTCACGAGGTCAGCGATCTTCTCCGTGCGCGACCGGAAAACTTTCATGAGAGAATCGTGACACAACTTAACGTCATCGTCCATCGTGACTAACTTGTTCTGAATATCTTTCGTATCGCTGGACTTGTCGGTAGACTCGTCCCTGTCACAGGAATGCTTTAGACACGCCGCTGGAAAACGCACGAGAACATACGCCAAGAACCTACGATGGGACCAAAGAACCTCGTGATCCTTGTACATACAGATGGCGTCCTCGTTGGCGCGGCACTCTTCGGCCCAGTACGACAGAGCGTGGAAGTACACTTGTTGTTCCGTTCTCGAAGAAGTTGGCCTGAATTCGGCGCGCACCGTATCAAGCAGCCTTTGCGATTTATGCGTGTCTTCCACATCGCCGATATTGGGCTTGATGTAAGCAAACAGTTCCTCCATACGTTGCTCGCCGACGTCGGGAGACTTTATCAGTGCCTCATCCGTCGGTTCCTTGAACTCTAATATACATTTCTTCAGTAAGAATTGTCGATAGGAAAAGCCGCTGTAATCCGATATGTGCCGTTCGCTCCACGCGAGGGAATTCTTCCATTCGTTCTCGAACGTCGGATAAGCGAATCCTCGGAACTCGCGCAGCATCATCACGTGTCGCCTGTGACTCCACGCCTCATAGTTGTTCGCGTATCTGTCCGCGCACATAGCCGCCACGTCTAGTTCCGTGCAGAGCGGTGATTCCGCTGAATTGAATTCGTACTGGCTGTCCTTAGCGTTCAGCACGTACGAAAGTAACAAGCGTCGGTAGGCGAACGCGTTGAAACATTTTGGCTTGTGATAGAGCACCAATCGCGAGAAAGCAAATTCATCCGATACTTCTAATTTGTGATGTCTCACTAGTTCCCGTCGCATCGTCCAGAAAGTCGAAACGTCCGGATTTAACAGGAGAGCGCCCAGTAACCATCTTGCTACGGTGCTGGGCTCCTCTCGTCTATGTTGGTTCCGGCGAAGTTCAAAGAGTCGGCGATAAGCGTAACAGTAAAGAGGCTGCACGCACCACGACGCCAAACCTAGGCAGTCTTCTTGATGAAATACTGGTGATTTATTTTCGTTATCCTCCGCAGGCACTATTTCGAAACTTTTCCTGAAATTACACGCAATAAGTATATTATTCCCCTTTTTTATGGTTTCTTATTGATCGTAAAAAATTGAAAATAATAAAATAAACGATCAATTATATCGAGTGCTATTTTGCGTTATCGTTAAAAAATGAAAAAAGGGAGCGTGAAACAAATAATTGTTTATAAAGATTCCAAACAAAACTTTAATTACCACTAGGTACATAAACGTTTTAACATGAACATTTTCGAAAATTAATACCATAACCAGTAACACGTGTTTGAAAAAATATAACGGACACGTTATTAGCTAAATAATAATATACTCGTTTTTATACGCTTATTTTAATTGTGCTCTTAAAACTGCACTTCAAAAATTAACATAAATAACAAGCTAGATTCAAAATTTTGAGAGAAAGGTACATAGAAATTACATAACAATTTGAGAAAATAATTGTAACGTATTTTTCATTGATACAATGTCGACTTAACATACGTTATTGCTAGTAGTTATTAGTTTAATATACTGGGGACATAAGTAAAATTGAGACTTCGGGTATGTATATACCCATGCATGCAGCGGACACACACACACTAATCGCGATTATTAAGATTTAATAATCGCGATGGCGCCAGTTTCCTACGCAGGCATCAAATACCAACATTACTGATGCCCCATTTACTATCCAAACTTTCGCGAAGTGTCGTCGTACTCGTGCTCGATTAACGACATTGTTGTCATTTCGTTTCGTTAGAAACTTAACACACACACTGACTGTAACGTTTCATTGTCGACAAAACGGAAACATCGATGCATTTAATCTAAGAACTTAGTGGCACGTTTCGCAGATATTTTTAAAGCCTCCGCCCTCGTAATGTATCTAGAAAAACACTCACAGTGACGAATTCTTCTTCACCACATTTTCAATGTCAGAAAGGATTTTCTCTGCGGCCGGGAAAATATCGTCTTGCATTGTAACCTTGTCACTATCGTTCGTTACATGTCTCGGGGAATCAAGTGTAAACTAATGCACGATTAACCCTACTGTTTCTCTTGCTGCACCTTTCAATGCAGGCACGATGTAGCGTTTTCCTGCGGTGGTATGTGGAGGGGGAAGGGGATATGCCGTGGTACCGTCTGAAGTTCCCTGCAAGTCTGGAACGTTCGAAATCAGATGGCGCGAAATTATTAACACTGAACTGCGATGATAAAAATTAACAGTTGTATATAATTGATTTTGCAGGCGAATACGAGCTGAAGTAGTTTCGTTATCGCTTCCTTTAAATTGTAATCATTGATTCTCTTTCTCATGTGTATATGTATTTGTAGATAATTTAAAAATTCATATTTCTCTTATTACTGCGTATATATGTATGTATTAAAATCAGTAAACATTTTTAATTGACACGTTGCAATGATTAATGGCAAATGAAGTAAAATGTTTACTATCCTAATACAGTAAACACAACTATTTCTGAGAGATGTTTATTACAAAGAATAAAAATCGTACGCATATTTAGTAGAAGTTTTATGGCTTTCCCAAAAAAATTTTTTTATTCCATTTTAGATTTTAGAAAGTATTGAGTTTAAAGTGAATAATCGATTCAAATCATCGACATTTTGACTAATTGTATGTGGCACGTTATGAGTCATGAGGACATAACCTAACGCGGTACTACAAGTCCCCAGCTACAAATCGGTATAACCTATATGTCACGAGAATTCTCTTCGACGTCGTTTATAGCTACTCATCTTACCTTATAAGGACAAACTTCTTTAATCAGTGAGCACTTCATTTTCTGCGCACGAGGTAAAATATTTTAAATTAAAACAATGTCCGATCCTCGCGTAAAAATTCTAAAAATTAAGACCGGAGTAGTGAAGCGTCTCGCGAGAGAAAAGATCATGTATGAGAAAGAAGCAGCACACCAGCGTGAAAGGATACAAAAATTAAAGGAACAGGGTGAGAATACTTTGAGAGATGCGATCAGTAGCATGCCTTCCTTTTAAATTCGATCCTTTCAATAGCTGTGTCAAACGTGGAAAAGTTTTTCTATATTTTCGTGTTTTTTCCCTTAAAGCGTTGAAGTGATGCTTCGCAACGCACGAAATGCTACCATAGAAAAGTTTTAATTATCCAAACGACTCTCAAAGATGATAAATTTCATGTCACTTTTAATTTCATTACAGACAAAGATGGTTACGATATAAAGAAACAAGAGGAAGTACTTCAAGAATCTCTGATGATGGTGCCAGATTGTCAACGACGTCTTGCGAAGGCATTCGAAGAACTTAAGAACATCTTGCTTACGGAACAAGATTTAAAAGAAATTGGAGATTACGTCGAAGCAGAGAAAGTGTTAAAAGAGGCCGAAACTCAACTTCCTAGAAAGGGAGAGATTATGGAGATGTGTTAAAAAGCCAAGCCTATTACTTCGATTAAGATATTGCTATAATTTATGAAAGAACTATATTTTCATCTAGCTGTAAACAAATTAAAATAAATCATTTAACGCGTAAAGAAAGCGATAGTATTAAGGCGTCCTATATTTTGCTGAATTAACCGTTTAATTTCAACTTACAATGTTTAAGGATCAAAGTTCTTTAGAAGGGTCTACACAAAACTGTGGAGACCCTTGTTATAACGTGTATCACCCAATGAATCGATCCATGTATAATGCAAATTGCAACACGGATATACATCAAAGTTATATTTATCCATTCAGCGCGAGTTTTAATAGCGCTAGTAAGAATACCACACCGATAAGGACGGCAGAAGAACGACTAGCCGATGAAAAGAATATTGAAAATTTTCTTTTAGAAGTTGATCAAGCCAACGGCACGAACGAGCAGAAAAATATACGTAAGAGATCTAAAATTGCAATCGCCAAAGATGCCATAATGTCGGCACATAAATTAAATGAAAAATTAAGAACGATTTGCGCGGAGATTAAAGGCGATCAGAATATGACTGAAGAAGAGTGGCAGGAGAAAATGAATATTTGTAATACGGCGAAAGATGAAATTGTTAAGTTATTGGAGCCTATAAAAGATCAGAATTTTTTTAAGCAGTTGAAGAAGAATTTGGAAAGACGAAAGAAAAAGAGATTAAGAGAGAAGATTAAAAGGGAACAATGGAGGAACGAGAAAGTAATTAGAACGGAAAGGAGAGCAAGATTGCATGCACAGATTGATTCATGGATTAGAAAGGAACAAGCTGTAATAGAAAAGGAAAAGCAGGAGGAAAATTTACGCAAAGATGCGGACATGATTTTGTCCGATGTCAGAGGAAAGCGAAGCGACGCAAGAAAATATCTTGGATTGTTACTGGAATTACGAAATCTGCGGAACGTCAAGGCCAATATTGCCAGAGCACGAGGAGAACATTTATCTTCGGCAGCTGATAAAGCATTTAATAATATAATAGGTAGCGTCTTATTTTTTCACTGATAAACATTCTTGAAATTAGATTAACAGAAACAATTCCTATGCGCAGCGAAGTTAATAGAACAGTGGTCAACGCTTGACCGCGAGTATTCCATAGAGGAACAAGGTTTGAAATTAATGTTAAAGACTGATAACGAAGAACGAATTGAAAAGCAGAAGAAAAGTCTCTTCGACGAGTGGGAAAATGTATTATTTGGAAAAAGAATATTAATGTCTGATCAGTATAATACAGACATAGCTAATTTTATTACAATACGGTCGGTATAGCATTAATGTCGGAATAGTATTTGATTGTCGTAAAATTATTGATATTAATTATATTAAAATTATTTTATTTTTAGAACTGCTTGGGATAAATATATAAATCCCGATAGCGATGCATCAACAATTCCAGTTGGATGGATAATGCCGGATAAGCCATCCTCCGCTGCTTGGCAAAAATGTCTCAAAAAAGAAATTTCATGAAGTGAATCAATAATGCATAATTAATAGATTATAGCTTATAGAAATAATGGAGATTTGATACACACTGTATTAATTTATATCGTATGAACATAAACAGTCTGATGATTTAACAAAAATGACAAAACTCTGCGTTTTAAATACTTGTATTCGTCCTTAGTGTCTAACGATTCAGACTCTTTAATGAACAAAGGCGTATAACGTACAATAGACCTACCAATTTTATTAAAATATATGAGAAATATGTACAGACTTTTCTATGATACACAATGAGATGGTAAAATACGTTGTATTCATGCTATACTCAAAATTAAGCTCTTTTGAGCAGCACTCGAAGGTTCCAAAACTTGATTGTCCTTCACTGGTGCAGGGGGCACAGTTTCTGCGGCAGATAGTATCATGTGCAACTTTCCTTGCAACTCAGATAATGCTAATATTAAGTTCTCCTCCTCTTCCAATTTCGACGCTAACATCGTAAACATTTTTCGTGGTTCCGCTGCTAGG
Source organism: Andrena marginata (assembly GCA_963932335.1). Lineage (NCBI taxonomy): Eukaryota > Metazoa > Arthropoda > Insecta > Hymenoptera > Andrenidae > Andrena > Andrena marginata. The sequence continues at coordinate 18,548,613 of OZ010662.1, read as the reverse complement.
TCATCCAAATGATCTTCATAGACATCTATATTATGCAATCATCGTTGTTAAAATACTCTTAAGAAATTACAGATGGAAAAAGAAAGACATTCGCAACGTACCCATTAGAACATTGGCTACGTGTAATAGTACTCTTCCAAATCGAACGCTTCCTACATGTTTGTTCAGAAATTTCAGAATGTTTACAAGAGCCTTGCCATCTCTACCGCCGAGGGCTTGTTTCAAGCCTTGCCGTCTGATAAGTTCCTGCATAAGAGCAACCGTAACGTGCGGTGCTTTGGTCACTACGTAACTCATCAATACACAGTCCAAAGCTTTAGAATATTGGAATTTCCTTAAATAGGTGTCGTGTTTAGACATTATTTCTTTCATTTCTTCGTGCACAATGATATCCACATTCGGCGTGTGTAAATTTCTACCAGAATGCTTATACGATACTTTTTTACGCCGTGGCTTTTCATTTCTCGCATCCTCCTCTCTTCTCCTCACAGAAATTAAACCATCCACCATGCCGGCTACTATCGTTTCATCATTGGACTGAAATTACAAGATTATGCTCCGCATTGAAAAGTATTATTAAAAATATTCTGCTGTAAGAATAATGCCTTACGCTGATTCCTATGCTAAGAACCGAATTTGGATAATCCAAGGAATGGACAGTCTTATACGTTCCGGAATCATAAATTTTCACATGTCTGTCTAACGAACCGGACAAAATTCTGTGACCGTTCGAAGCTACTTTCAGGCAAGTTACGGTCTTGTGATGTTGGGTAATCTTTGCGAGTAACCTGCCGCCGGCGAGCGCGTCCCACACTCTAATTTCTGTTCCACCTTTTTAACATAATCACGCTTATATTACAATAACATTAAAAACGAGAAACTAGAATGCAGTTTGCAGTAGTATACCTGCAGACAAAAATATTCCACCAGACGGTAAGAACACTAAACTTTCAACGGGAGCTTCGTGGCTTACGTCGAGAATCTTTTCGTTCGTTCTAGTATCGTACATGTATATGTGTTTGTCGTAACCACCAGATAACAATATATCCTTGGAGATGGGGCTGACCGCGCCTGCCCTGATATAATCCGAATGTTCGTTGAAAAGTGCGATTTGCTTTTCGCTGGGTATATCCCACACTATCGCAGTCTTGTCATCGGAAAACGATACAATATGATGATTATCGGCGGTAAAAAACGTTCTGTGTACAGCAGCTTTGTGGCCCGAGAAAAGTCGAAGCAGACTTTTTGTATTGACATCGAATAGCCTGACGACTGATTCTTCTCCACCGGCGCAAAGTAATTTGCCATCGCTTCGGAAGGAGCCACCGTAAGCAGCTTCCTTGAATCTGCTGAGATTTTTCGTGACTAGTTTTGTAATTGGATTGTACACTTGCACCCTTACCGAGCAAGTGACGGCGAAGTTATGTGGCTCGACGGGTGAGAAATCTATATAATCGATTGGTCCAAATTCCTTGACTAAGACAGGTGGCTGTTAAACGAACGACAGATATTTTCGTAAGCAATTAATGAACACCATACAATAATACCTCGCTCAATTTTGCGTTTTGTTTGTTAGGTTATGTCATACACACGTGGATACTATTTATTAATCGAGACGCTACGAGCATAAAGATATTCGTGCTATTTTCGCCGTTGCAGTATACTTACGGTGTACTTTTTCCAATATATATTATCCGGGGTTAATTCCGATCCCGGTCTCGCGAATACTTTGGTATTTATCTTCTTAAAGGACGCCATTTCCTGAAAAATGTCAGCTGTAATAAAAGTTAGTAGAGGGGGTAAAGTTTTCTTGTTGACAATTGATGGAAGTTACTGTCTTCGCTGCTTATAATTATCTAAGAATCAATTCGTTCCTCGTAATTGTTAAGTAAAGAAACTCTTGAGAATTATCCCGCGAGAAGAAACGGCGACATGTTTAGGGAGTTTCAGTGTGGTTTGTTAAGTTTTATATGATTTTGTTGCTCGTTTCAATATGGCGATTCAATAGTTGCTTAGTGCCTCGAAGGTCTCCTTACTTATCATGAATATCGTGGCTTTTCTTTCCATTTCTTCGTATAATTTCGATAAGAAGCCTTGATATTTATATGATTATCTGTAAGTCCATATGAGTTATGTAATTATGAATCTCCGCATCTGACAAACAAAGGATTTCATCTGAAACTCGTTTCCCTCAGGCAGTCGGATAGTTTTGGCAATTGCCGTCCTGCTAGTAAGGTTTGTTATATTTTATAAATGATCGCAAAGCCGCGGACGCTTACGCGTGCATCCCGAGATTATTGGTTCCGAGAAAATGCCGCTCTTCGCGGAGAGAAATTGCTCGAGAAATTCACAGCTCTATTTTGTTCCAGTTACAGAGGATTCGCTGCCAAGAAACTTGCTTGTTATTTCACTGCATACCAGCTACGTTTATAAATATTTCACCAGATGAGATTGGAATCTCCACTTTTTCTGGATACTAAAATCCTTCGACGTCGCTCGGAGAGTTTATCGATTGTTACAATGATCGTATTAGTGCATGCATATAAACAACATTCTTGAATTGACAACTTCCTTACGGAAGCCGAATGAATAAAGCTTGCTTTCCAATATAATGACAGACAACATGTATTTACGTTCCTTCTAGATAGGACAATTTAGTTATATATAATAATTGAGAATATTTAACGTAATATTCTCGAGATTGTATCAATAAAAGTAGTTTGAATTATTACATAGACAGGGGTAATTTTAATAAATCCCCACCAAGGATTTTATATGCAGCACTGTTTAATTATTCTAACGCACGTTAGTTCGTAAATTATAAAATTTCGACGCAATGGCCGAAACGCAGAGAATGACTGTGTACGGCAGACATCCTCCTTGTGCTAGTGGAAATCGTTTAGAAGAACGGCGTGCTAGAAGGTAAACGATCTCTTGTTCTCGTCATAACTTTATTCGAAGCGGTTAAATAAATTATATTTTCTTACAGATTGGCCTTAAGATTAGAGAGAAATCGAAAACCAGACAAACCGGAAGATTTTGTCTGTTACGAGTCGAGCGACGACGAAGCGGAGACTGTGAGCGAGGGAAAACAGTTTTTAAGAACTTCTTTTAATTTTGTGGATTACGTTCGCGCAAGGGAGACAAACACAAAGGAAGTGCGAAAGATTAATCAAGAATACGGATTTCGACATATATTAACGCATGATTTATTCAAAGAATATTCGGTTAGCTTAAATAATATGAATAAAGTCTTTTGCTCTCAATGGTTAAGCGATAGGCAAGTAGTATTCGGTACCAAATGCAACAAATTGATGGTTTATGATGTAGCAACACAGAAATTAGACCAAATACCATCGCTGCATGGAAGGCAAATCAATTCAGGAAGCGGTGCTGTTCCTGAGCAGCAATGTGGTATACATTCTGTTCAAATTAATCCATCTAGGTACGCGAACATAGAAATTTATAATTTTCTAACTCGTTGCATTCACTTCGGCTCGTTTACAATGTTTTGCGTGTCCCGTAGAACTCTTCTATCAACTGGAGCAAAAAATAGCAATGAAATAGCAATATACAGATTGCCAACACTAGATCCAGTTTGCGTAGGAGAAGGAGGCCACAGAGATTGGGTTTTCGACATGTGCTGGTTAGACGATGAATTTTTAGTTTCGGGCTCCAGAGACACTAAAATGGCTTTGTGGCGTATAGATAATGATCTTGCGGAAGCCCCTGACAAAGAAGATGTGCCTACGCACAGGTTGTACGATGCAAAATATAAGTAATAAGGATATCTTACAGTTCTGTATTAATTCGGTTTCTACTCTGCTTTAGGTTGATTCAGCCTGCGAGTGTTAAGGAGTGCAGATCAGCACAAAAAGTACGAGCCCTTGCGTTTAATAGGACATACAAAGAAATTGCTGCGCTTACTTTGAACTGTTTTATACACATCTGGTCTGCTGAGACTTTCAGACAAAAAATATCTAGAAAACTACCACCTTGCCAGGAGAATGTTTGCCTTGCAGTACAAGATGACGGTGTTTACGCAGTGGGATGTCGCTCTTATACTTTACTTTTGGACGCAAGAACTCTGCAACCTATTAAAAAGATACCTTCGCGGTATGTAACACCGTTACGCGAATATTCGAGTGCAGTGGCGGATTTAAGAGAAAAGGCCCAGGTAGCAAATGTTTTGAAGGGCCCATTTTTCGAGAAAGTGAAAAGGTAGTTTACTAAAAAGGAACTAAGTGTAGTAGTACAGAAAAAAACTAGTGTTTGGTTGAAATCATATTTTTTTTGGAAGATAGGGCCCTAGGGTGATCTTTTGGGCAGGGGCCCATTTTTCGGGAAAGTCAAGAGGTAGTTTACTAAAAACGGGACAAGCGTAGTAGTACGAAAATAAATGTAGTGTTTGGATACCTATACCTAATCATATTTTTTTTGGAGAAGAGGCCCTGGGGGGCCTTATGCGCAGGGGCCCAGGCGGCAACTGCTCATCAGCCGCCCTGTTAAATCCGTCACTATTCGGACGAGTAAATTTTTCAAAACTTCCTACGTTTCCATTGCTTTCTGTGCAGGTACAGTGGTTGCGGAATCCGATCAGCTAGCTTTCAAGGTTCTGTTTTAACAATTGGAACAGGCTTGGGGATGCTGATGTTTTACGATGTCAGGGCTCAAAAGTATCTTGAATCTTCAATTAATTCTAATAGAACTGTTGTACTGAAAGCTTCAAAAGGATATGTGGTATGCCTTGTGTTCTTGTTCAATTGAAATTTGAATTTGAATTGATTATTTCTATCACAGCATGATACTCACTTGTACGGTGGTATTAGTTTCCAGATGAAGAATATATTGACGGATTCCAAAATGTAAAATACACACCTGCTATATATACTCATTGCTATGATGGATCAGGAACACGGCTATTTACAGCCGGTGGTCCTCTTCCTGTTAATCTGTATGGTAACTATGCAGGATTGTGGCAATAAAGTTAATCTTAACTAAATTCAGAACAGCATCGACTTTTACGTAAGTGATTATAAGTTGTACATTTAAATAAATATCAAGATTTCATCTACGGAGGTATATACACCCGACCATTTCATTCTAGAGTTAAGCAACATTTTCTAGCAGCAGCAAAACACGAAATATAATTCGCATTTAGGATTCTCTCTCTCTCTCTCTCTCTCTCTCTCTCTCTCTCTCTCTCTCTCTCTCTCTCTCTCTCTCTCTCTCTCTCTCTCTCTCTCTCTCTCTCTCTCTCTCTCTCTCTCTCTCTCTCTCTCTCTCTCTCTCTCTCTCTCTCTCTCTCCACCTATCTTGTATTTTTATACTTTTTACATCATTTTCTCTTACGTTTCGATTCTTTATACGTGTGTACACGGAATTACGTAAAACAGTATCGATCTATTGAGATATGAACAATTGAAAAACTGAATGTATGCTGTTAAAACGTTTTTATACTTCACGAATGAATGAAACAATAGATTAACACATTTTCAAGGTGTATGTACCTCGAACGTCTCAAACGATAACTTAAACAAGATACAATATATCACACCTTTATCATTTCATTCGCGTATATAACCCTTTGCACTCCGCACATTTTGCGCAAACTCAGTTGGCACTAGGAGTGCAAAGGGTTAACACTGATAGTAATTTTCATTGTTTAATTTCATTAAACTAAGAAATCATTAGTATGTTTATATATGTGTGAAATAAAGCAAAATTTTACTCTTGTATTTAAAATAACTACTTAATAAATGCTATCATAATTTCATCATAATCATTATAACTAGCTCACCGTAAAACTTGTCAAGATAATTTCGTTTCTGAATTAAAATAAAATTTCGCACCAATAATATTACAGATACGTATATGAAATTTAACAAACTATTGAATGAGGACCTCTCTTGAAATAACTTTTCATTAAAAGTTACTTCATAAATTATTACTAATTTGAATTAGTATATTACCCGAGTATAATATGATCTTTAAAATGATCTTCGTATGCTGTGTTACGTACCCATCTCTGTCTGACAGAAATGAGAATTTAGAAAAGTAATCAACGAATGATATCGCAATGAACATTAAATTTTGCGAGATACAATTTCTTGTATTGAAATGTATAACTGGCCTTAAAAGAACGATTACGTACACTTCTTTTCGACACGTATTCCAAATATTTTACTATCTTTTTCTGTATAGTAAAGTGCATCAAATGCATATAATTTGTGTCAACGTATGTATCTTGAATGTGCACCACAGTTGTTAAGATTATGTTAAACCAAAAAGTCGAGGAAACGCACGATTCATTATCGTTTAAACATCAGTTTTCATAACGAACTTCTCCTGTTCAATATTGTTATGACTATAAGATATTAAATGTACTAATTATAAGTAATAATACTTGGAATACATAAAGGTACAGTGGCCACCGATTAATCACTTAGAAGAAACATAAATTCACGGTGGAGAGGCACCTCTTCCTAAGGCAATCGATCGTCGTGCATTTGTATCGAGCGGCGCGAATCATCGGCGATCGCTGTACATACAATGCAGATATTTTAAACGATAGCTGCTCAAGGTTCATTTTTATTCATTACCCTTATATTAAGCAATTCTACGATGTCGAAGTATTAGGAAATAGGAGCTGTGTGAATTTACTTTTTCTTTAAATACATTTGCTGTATATAATTGAGAAAATTTGCTTCGATGATTTTTTTTCTCACTAAATAAAGGTTTTACTACAATGACACTGGGTAAAGTCGTCGAAGAGCTACTTCCTCGCCGATTTCAATGAAAACATGCCAAGGTCATTGAAATCGGCAACTTTACCCGACACTGATTGTGCGCGATTATTTGCAAGTTGAATCGAACGCGTGTATATTTGATTTAGGAAACTCGATTCTATCTCACGAACTATTATTGTCGATACAGTAATAACGTAAGTGCAGTTTCAATACTTAAGATAACACATTTTAATGAATCGATCAATTGTTTCCATGTAAACAATAACCAACTGGATTGTCAACATTATGGTGAATATATGATAACAAAATATATTCTGTGTGTAGGTATATTAACAGATTATAGATTGTTAGCGTATACTCATAAAGTCATTATACCAGCATTAACATGTAAACGTGTGTGTTGTATCTACGAATTCATGAATAGACTATAAATATGTATGTGACTGTGCATAATGAACGAATAATACATTGAATGCATTTTAATATGACTAGCGCATGTACTTTTATTATAAAGACAACAGAAACAAATACTACGAAGTACCAATAACATTGTTTTACAATAATCCTACGAATTTTGGTATTTATATCTACAACACATCTTAACAATAAATTCACGTTAAAGTTTAATTCGTTTGAGTTCAGTTCTGACATATAAAGCGTTTTGAGCGATACTATGTAATTATTTTCAGTGCGTGTTATATAATATTCATATTAAAATGTCCTAGTTTTCAAACTACCGTCGCTTAAACAAGAAGTCGCATATTTTAACTCGGAAATGCAATATAAAAAGTATAAATAAATAATTTTTATATTTAATGCGTGTGTGTGTGTGTGTGTGTGAGTGAGCGCGCGTAGGTTATACAACAATTTTGTACAACTGTAATCACTGCATAACTGTGTCAGAAAATGTCCTTTCATACGATATGTTCATCATACAAATATTAGAAAATTTAAGATAGATTACATTAGAATGACTTCAAAATATTCGTCTTTTTTATTTTTCAATCATTTCTCCGCCTCTTTTCTTTCTTTTTGTGCAATGTATTATGTTATGTGTATATTATATTTTTTCGTACTACAATGAAAGCATAGTTTGTTATACATTATATGCTGTGTTTGTTTTCTTATTGTATCCGTAGCAAAATACTGGTTCCGAAGATATTTATCATCCATGTTAAAGATAGAGGACAATATGTAAATTGTTTCTTAAGCTCTTGTATAGATTTCGTTTAAAATTATCGTTACCAAATTTACCTAGTGAAATTAATAGGCTTTCGGAAATTCTTTACAAGCTATAATCATTCGATTGTAGCTTGTTCGTGTTCTGTTCTACTGAGCTATTGGAACGATTGATTTTCAGCAAACATATAATATCTCGCAAAAATTAATCATGACAAAGTAATTTATGTATTTTTATATTATTATTTGACATCTCACATGCTGAATATATCTTATACGCAACGCTGCCCGAACGGTGAATAAATTACATTGAAAAGATTTGCAATCTTGCGTGTGTGTGTGACTATGCTAAGGAATCTGTATAAATAAATATATTAAGTCATTGATCGGAATTGTATTTATTAATCGTATCACCTAAAGAGGCAGCAGATATAGAAATTAATATGAAAACCTGAGATCTCTCTCTACAAATAATTTATTCATGGTATATCGATACATTTTTGTCTCATAAAGAGCCATCAGGAATAACGTGTAAAGTGTATAATAATGTATACAAAACACGCGAAACCGCGATATACTTGTAGTACATGTGATGTAAATGTTTTTATTCAATCGAATTGTTCGGGCTTAGCCGCGACTATATTAGATATGTCGTCTTTATTATGTATCTGCGTTGGAAATGTAGCGAGGCGCAATATTTGTAAAAACGGCGGACCATTTGCCCCGCGATGCATTCGTCGATATGTTAGTGTAGCTCTTGACGAGTGAAAGATTAAACCTTTAAAAAGGATGATCTCTATTAGCGCGATCTCAGCAGCGATAAATTGCTTCATTCACGCGTTAATTCCATCAGGATTAACCAGCCGTTTCTACGGCCATCACTATGAGCCCATCCTCGGGCGTGTAAATAAGCTCATTTTTCTTTTTGGTATAGATTGACAGTTGGTATCCTAACACGCAAGTACCGTAAATAAATATACATTGATCGTACAATATACAATTCTGAAAAATAAATAGAGTATTTCACAATTATTGCATAAATCAGTGAGCATTACTATGAAATCGAATCATTCTCCTGAAGAATGCCATTTCGGAACCACCTTCTCGTATAGTTATTCTTTGCAGACGAGCGTAAGTAACTGTACCATACGTACGCGTGGATTTCGTTCCCTTACGGTATACGTAGATAGGAAGGAAACCCATCTTTATGTTCCCTTAATCGTAATAACGTGTCGCAGCGAGTCACTGCGAGGTTTTCATCCATGCTCACCACTGTGGCCACGAAAGCGCGATTGTGTTAATGGGAGGAAACAAAATCAAAGATGCCCAGCATCCAAGGCCTTGTTGACGTCGCTAACTAGCATCCCGAGGATAGGTCTGTGCTCGGAATCTTGTCTGAAAACTGAGTCTAAGAAGTCGGAATGCGTTAGGAAATCGAACACCTGGTCACAACGGTCTTGAGATTTGTCCGTGAGGTGCGGCTTTATGAGCGCGTGTATCGCGGCTCTACAACGTTCCAGGGACTTGATTAAATAAGCTTTGTCGAAACTGAACTCCAGCTCGTAAAACGACACCACAGACATCGCCACGGCTCTGAGAGCAGTCCTTATTTCAACCAGTTTTGCGTCGTCGGCCGCGTGTAATTGCTGATTACGTTGTAGGAGTCCCACCTGTAAAACAATATTCAACGTATGTACATACAGTGGCATGTATAAGTTGTACGCCAGGTGTGCTAATCGAATGTTTTGCATATAATTAACTCGCCGGGAGGCGCTACTGGGTAAAATTTACCACAGAGGCACAAGTTGCGAAAATATCTTTTTGCTCGCGCAATCCTGTGCCTGTGTCGTTCTAGGTACCTTTCGGCGGGGGAATAACCGAGTGCGATAAAAGGCCAAAACCTTTCACTAATACTATGTAAACTGATGATTCTAAGTATGTAAGGTAAATGTCCCCATTAGCGACCGTTTAAGAGTGTTATTGGTTCGAAATAGTAAAATATGGATCATTGTATTTTTTGAAGTGTCTAGTTTCTTAATCAAATTAGTTTTAGAGTGATACTTGACTGTTTACACAAAAATTATGGTGAAAATTATATTGGACCTGATGTCCCCTTTATTGACCAACTTGTACCATCATCGCTTCTCTGCTACAATAATGAAAGAAAATGAATATTTTCTTTTTATTTTATAATTCTGTAAATATTTCTAGTTAATTTGAGTAAGTTGCTGCATGGATCCATGTATTTTTATTGTAAAATTTGCGAGTTTAATGATATCTGTAGTATAACCTCACGTTATTAGAATCTGTCAACTTTCATCTCAATGACCAAGTCCTAATTTACATGTGAATTTACTTAAAGATGAATGTACGGCTACATAAATAACGTATGAAACTATAAATGAATTCTGGTTTATATTTTGCTTTCTGTGTTGCAATAAACAATATAAATGAATAATTTGGTCACTAATGGGGACGCGGTCCGTAATGGGGACATCTACCTTATGTACTTTAGGAAAATTCTGAGTATTGTTTTGAAAAAGTTGTTACGAATTGTTTCCTTTGCGTTTGTTGATAAGTTCATAGCATCTACTTTTGATGTCAATTTCAATTTCATATTGTTACTAAAGAAAGAAGACTAATTTTTCTTATTCGGTTTTATAACTAAGTTAAAATTAAAAAGACCATTTGCGTTTTTGTTATAGTTTTTTAAAAAGCTTTAATAAAGATTTTGAGATATTTCTTCAATTTCGTTTGCTTCTTAAAACACTGTACATTAGTATAAAAATAACAAAGTGAACAAAAATATTCCGAAACCGTGGTTTTCAATTTTGGGTATTTTTGACCCGGTAGCGACAACGTGTGTTGCATATTGGGGTGCGCGTCCCGCCGAGTTAACGTAGAGATAAATACTGCAATATGTCTTAAACAAATTTTCATTCTGATTGGCAAATTATACGAAGAAATCGCCAATTAATAAAAATTATAGAGATTGGTGTAACAGCAATAAGTTGAAGAATAGGTATCAACTATAAATCGACTATGCTTCACATACGTTATTACCGAATAATTACTTTTCAAATCAGACACTGTAGTTTTCTATCATTAAAAGTGAGATTAATTGGAGACAGAAGCAATTATAATTGAACAGCATTGGTTATAGTTATTTATCAGTAAAAATAGAAGTAGTGTGTGATACATAGGGTGTTTTATATTTTCAGGGATGCATTAGGCACACAGAAATTACAAAGCTGTCCAAATATTAGGAACATCCTTCTAATCACAAGCAACTAAAATGATAATGTGTGAAGTGAATTAGAAGACAATAAATACGATATTACACATAAAGATAAAAAAATGCATTAACGATGATTACAAACAATGAAAAGTAATTGTGGCTTTCCTATTCACCCTCTGTGGCCACACCTTATAATCACAATTTAGTCACGTTGGGTTCACTGCATCCAAGCGTCATTTTTAAGCTACCATTTTCGTATGTTTGAATCTTAACTTTTCAGTGATAACTGTACATTCGTAATACTCATAGAATCATACTCTAATAATCTTTTTCTAGAAATGTAAACTGTGATATCTCTAAATTTGTATTTGAAAAAATAGTTTTAGATAATTTAAAAAAAAAAACAAATTCGCCAAATTCTTAAATTTTATTATTAAGGCCTAAAAATTTACAGAAATATTACCACAGACATATACTCGGGTGCGATACACCCTTGTGTGACCACGAAGGGTTAAATATCAAATAATTACTATAAATAAAGTTTATGTTGCTAATAGCATGTATTCAATCAGAACATGTTACAGTACTTTATATGCAATATTCATACTGCATTACTACTTTAAATCTCTGATTAAAACACTTTATTAGCAATCTGTCCATTAACACACTGTACGATTGTACGCGATAGTTGTAACAGTTTATGAAGAAAAGGGGCTTGCTGCAATTGCAAATATGGGGTGACCTAAAGATGATAAAGAACTTAGGGATTTGTAGTCCTACAAGTAACACAAAAATCGTGCCATCAGTATAGGTTTGCAGGTCAACTATGTATTTAATTTGACTGTGGTTGTCAGTTGTATACGGGCTATTCCACGCCAACTCTATCACTTTTGTACTTTGATGTCAGGGATTTCGATGATATTGAAATATATTATGGTCCATATGAAATTGGGGGGGGGGGGGGTTAATTATCATTGTTCTAGTTTCTAAATGGTTTTGAAAAGTATCAGCCCTCAAAGTGTAAAATATTTGTCGATTTCTACGGAAATTGCATTTGCAAATGAATTTTTATCTCCGAAACTGCTAAACGTACGCATCTTGTTTTGTCTTTACATTAATCGTAACGGATAGGCCCATCTCACTGAATTATTTTTTCTGTTCCGAAAGTTATTTTTGCAACATAAAATTAATGAAATTTTTTTATTTTTCACTTTATTCTTATAGTCAACTTTCGTTTTATAGTTTTCAAAATTTTGAAAAATTATGTCCTTATTCTCTGGTATTTCTTCTATATATTCTTTTTGTAATTGGCGTACACTAAAATCATAGTTTACGACATTTCTCATTACATTCTGGCTGACGTTCTTACCGCGCACTCTATCTTAATTGGTCGCGCTAAAGCTTAATACGTAGGGAAAAGATCACAGAATAAGCACACGATTTTTTAAAAATTTCAGACACGTTTCTATAAGAACAAAGTTGAAAGTAAAAATATTTTCATTCCATTTATGTTGCAAAAATAATTTTTGGAACAAAGAAATTTTCAGTGAGGAGAGCCTATCCTTTGTGATTAAATTCCCCATAAAAAAAAACTTCAAAAGCGTACAAAAATACGCCAAGTACATGATAAAATCGAGGACGGAAAGGAGTAAATCACAAAAAAAATAGAAAAAAATATACATTGTAAAAAAAGGTGTGAAATCAAATTGAGCTACAAGTACATACAGGTGCTTTCCCGCAGCGTACAAAGACGGCACTGTGTAACACAATAAAAGACAAAAAAAGATGTCCGCGGCCTAGAAGTCAAATACTTTTTTGAATTTTTTTTTATAGGGATCTCACTTCTTTTTCCAAAGAATGTATGCATTGTATATACATAAAATCCTCAGTTTAATTACAAATAAAAAACAGTTTGATGATATACAAACATGTCCCAATTCAAATTTCGGCAACTTACCTTGTGTTTGAGACTGCATTTTGCTTGCAATTCAACGGTACAACGATACATACTTGTAAAAACACGTGGTATCTCAAATTTTGAAAACTGACTTTATTTAAACTCGCCAGGTTATAACCTGGCTGTAAGCTGTCAAAATTTGGAGTAGATTGCATAGTGAGGATAGCGATTGACGAACGAAACATGTATTAGTTCGTTTTGGCTGAAGGTGTGCGTGTAACGCGTATGTACGTATTATGTTGACGAAAATTTTGACTGGAGAATCAGAAGACGAAGAAGAAGAAGAAAAAAAACCTTACCGTTTTCGACAGATCCATGAGACGATATCTCTGTCATGGGTGGACCAATTTTATTCAAATTGGTCTTATTGGGAAGCTTATATGCGGTTTACATAAGAAAAATGCCTTTAAATGTAGAAAATATTGCGGGCGTGATGAGATAATTAATGAAATAAGTTTCAGGTTAGGTTGGAATAGCCCGAGGACGAGTAAATGATAGCGGTAGCGACAGTCGACATATACAGGGTGTCGATTCATGTACTTGGCGTTGAGACGCTACCGCGTCTCTAGATAAACGCAAAACGAAATGGGTACGTTTAACAGTTTCGGAGATATAAATTAAATTGTGGAAGCCATTTCCGTAGGAATCGGTAAAAAAAATGGTATACTTTGAGGGCTTGTATTTTTTAAACAATTTAGAAACTGCGAAAATGATGACTTAACTCCCCCCCCCCCCCAGTTTCGACTGAACTGTAATATATTTTAATATCATCGAAATGCGTAACATCAAAGTACAAAAGTGATCGAGTTGGCGTGGAATGGCTCATACCAATTACGATACGGTACGGATCTAACACACTACAGTCGTTGAACTACAATATTCATTTATCTGCACGTCTAACTGAACCGGCTGAAATAATGTTACGTGAAAAATAAGATAAACTCCTGACTATAAAGCAGCAACATTTATCAGTAATTATGGCACCTAAATAAGTCGAAATTATAGAATAACTATCTTCGAGCGGGAGTTTGTTTTCGAGAAAATTGATTTGTATGTGAAATCGATTTTTAACCAAGTGGACGCGTACTTTTGACTCATTTGTGCTCAAGGTTTTAATTCGTTAGTATTTGTGGCCATATTCATGGTTGCATTCTTCCATTTCCTCGGCGGTGCACTCGTGAACAATAAATTTTCTCGAAATCGAAAGCTCACATGAAAAAATTTTCTTCTGCATTTTTGTCTTACAAGGAAATATCGTGAACTCGCACTTACCGATTGGAACGCAACTTTGCGGGTTTATAGAGTGACTCGAGACAAGAACAACGATGTGTTTCATTCGGGCCCTATCGCCCTTTAAGGGGGGAAGCCACTGTGAAATTTTTTTCTTCCGATTTTTTATTTGTGCATTTTCTTAATGCTTGGAATCTCAAGATCATACCTGTACAGTTTCAAAGTGGATTTCGAAAAATTCTCGAAGCTGCGGAACGGTTTGTATCGGTAGTGCAGCGCTCGGAACCGAGTGCACGCATAGGTCACTTGGTGTCAATCGCCTGAAAAGTTTATGTCCAAAAATCCAAATGTATCTAACACGAGGGATTATGAGATTATATATTGTTTAGAACTAGGTAGAGAATCAGTGGCCACGACGAGACCGCATACAGCTGCGATCTTTGAGCTGCAGAAAATAACTTCTGTCGAAACTTTAAACGCGAGTTTCTCGAAACGGCATTTTTCAAAACGGGAGCATTAATAACTAAGTCAATTTTTATTGGATGCACTTGAAATTTTCAAGGAATATTCGTAATACAATTATGGCACTTCAGTTAAGCGTACCAGTTTTTTGATCGAATAATTCATTTAATCGTAACATTGAAAAAACATGTCGATTTTTAATACTTTTTGTTCCAGATTTCTTCTTAAGTCCGCCATTTCTTCAAAAATTAATATTTTTTAAATCTGTACGCTTAACTGAAGCTATTGCAATATACTTTAAAAAAGCGTTCGAATTTTTCAATTCGGAGCAAATATTGGAAAGTTACGCGTGCGCCCGTAATTTTTTTTTGCAGAGCCTAACGTTATCGTATGCTGTGGCCATAGTACCGAAAATTCTTTCAATCTGAGAGCATAAAAAGTTAATTAAATATATATATTTTCAGTTGGTAATAAAGATTTTTCTTAGAAAGTTACATTTCATTATAAACGAATGTCTGGAAAATAGACTTTATTTTCGATCGGCACAATCGCGTGAAAACTAACCTCAAAGTCAAATGGCACTTGCACTTTTTCGCGTATAACTCCCAAACTACAACAGACAGATAAAAATGTTTCAAACAAAAGTTTAATGGTGCAATGAGCGCTGCAAATTTGTGTTAACAAAATTTTGAAGAGTTTAAAAAAAAAATACCTGAACGAAAATAACTTTTTTCAAAATTTTAGCACAAGTTTGCAGCGCTTATTGTACGATTAAATTTCTGTCTGAAATATTTGTTTCTGTCTCTTGTACTTTAGGAGTTATACGCGAAAAAGTGGAAGTGCCTATTCGAGTTTGAGGTTAGTTTTCACTTCCTTAAGGGGGCAGCCTACTGTAAAAAAATCGATTTTTTCTTTTTCACATTTTCTGAAAGACGTACGTTTCAAGATTGCTCTCTCCAAATTTTATGAAGAAATTGGCAAAATTTACGGAGATATAGTATTTTCCGTGAAGCGATGTCAAGCGCACGACTGACAAGGAAACATATCGAACCCGAAAATTCTGATTTTAATGAAACTCCGTACGATCGTAGAGCATGTCGGAGTATGTAAGAAACGATTTTTTTTTCTGCGGAAAAACACTCTGAGGGGCTGAAATCAGCCCCCGAAATTTTCAGCGATTTTTCGTTTTTCGAGTATAACTTTGTAACGGTGCGAGGTAGAAGAAAACCGTAAATGGACAAAATGTTCAGTGTTTGATTCCGTATAACGCGCTGCAAAAGAAATGTTTGTACGTCCACAATTTATAAATAAATTAAAATTTTCGTTATTTTACAAACATTTCTTTTGCAGCGCGTTATACGGCATCAAACACTGAACATTTTGTCCATTTACGGTTTTCTTCTACCTCGCACCGTTACAAAGTTATACTCGAAAAACGAAAAATCGCTGAAAATTTCGGGGGCTGATTTCACCCCCTCAGAGTGTTTTTCCGCAGAAAAAAAATCGTTTCTTACATACTCCGACATGCTCTACAATCGTACGGAGTTTCATTAAATCAGAATTTTCGGGTTCGATATGTTTTCTTGTGAGTCGAGCGGAACATTAAACGCGTTTTGCTCAGAATGACATTTTTCAACCGCGTTGACAGTCAGTCTACAAAGAAAACTATACGTCCAATTGACACGAGCAAGGGCATTTATTGTACGAAAAACCCGTCGCTATTACATGACGATCAGTTTTTCCGATTAACGACCTGCTTCTACTTTTTTTATCGACATTTCCCCCATTTTTTACCCCGAAAATTTTTTATCGTTATGTAATAGAGGTAGGCTTCTAGTTTCTAAATATTATTGTCTTTTTGAATCCGGATTAACCATTCGGCCTGGGCACTGTCAACGCGACGAGCGCGATTTTGCCGCAGCGCACATTTTGTCGAATAGTAGACAGGAAACGGATTTATGAATTTGATTGAAAATAAATTTCGTACCCTTCGATATGTACATTATTAACTATACTAAGCAATACTTTGATTTACTTGTGTTGTTTGGTTGAAATAAATTCCCGACAACACCCTTACATTTCGGATCGTTACAGTGGCCTGCCCCCTTAAAGGGCGATAAGGCTCGAATGAAACACACCGTTGTTCTTGTCTCGAGTCACTCTATAAACCCACAAAGTTGCGTTTCAATCGGTGAGTGCAGGTTCGCGGTGTTCCCTTGATAGTCTTGTACAAGGAATAACCTGCTTCCCAATTGTATCACCATTTTCACCGCACTGTGTATAGTACCTACATAGTTGCTGTGTCAGAATCAGACTACTTGTGACTTTATACCGGCGAGTACATAATGTGACACAGTTAAGCACGTACCGAAGATTTTTCAAGATATGTATAATTCCCTGCCACGAAGATGTGAAATACATACAAGGTGTTTCCGAAATCGGAGTGCAACCAGAGTTGGGCAAAATGTAATCTAATTACATCTTACAAATTACGATTAAAATGTAATTCTGTAGTTGATTACACATTATCTTCTGTAATCGTTAATTTAGGTAGTTGACCATTTGCTTTCGTCAACTACCCAAATGAAATGAACGATTACAGAAAATAATGTGTAATCAACTACACAATTACATTTTAATCGTAATTTGTAAGTTGTAATTGGATTACATTTTGCCCAACTGTGGGTGCAGTCCGAAAGGAGGTGATTCCTCATGTAAAAGGTAGTTAAAAATATAGAATTAAATTTTCTCATACGATGCTTTGTTTTCGAGAAAATCGATTTTAAAAACACGTCCGACATGCGCGCATCCGGTTAAAAATTAGCAGAATTGATCAGTAAATATGCTACACCTGTAAATTAAATGAATACTTGTCTAAAAATAGTTCGAAATTATGGAATACCTTTTTTTCATCGGGATTTTATTTTCGAGAAAATCGATTTCCAAAATCCGTCAACTGTGTGTGCACTGGATTAAGAATTGGTTCCACTTACAAATCGATTTTCTCAAAAATGAAACCACGTTCGAAGACAAGTTATTCTACAATATCAACTTCTTTTGAGGCAAAGATCTATTTCACGTACAATTGCTCCATACTTAGTCCTGTATTCTGCCCAATGCTTACCCAAATGTTCAAATTTGATTTTCTCGAAAATGGAGCGCCTTATGTGAAAAAATTTCATTCTGTATTTCGACGTATTTCCGCATGAGGAATCATCTCCTTCCCAATTGTCTCGCGGTTTCAGAAACATCCTGTATGTATTGAAATGGAAATTAGACACATATACGACATCATTAAATTGATAGAAAACTGGAATAAAAATCACACTTGTGACGATTACCTATCTTTATCTCGCATTTATTTATTTTAAACAGTACTACATGCTCCTAAATTCTTAGATCTCTCTTTTAGAACTCTGTTTTTAGAATAATCGGTTTGACGTTTTAGTCAATTAAGTTATCTGGCTTGTCAACGAGTGCTTTTCCCCCAAGCCTAATATTCGAAGTGATTGCCGCCTACACAACTTATACAAGAGGATCTGTTATTTGTAGGACAGCTGTAAAATGAGCAATTCTTTATGCAAAAGTAAGTCAAAAATAGAGAACAAGGTTTTTAGGAATGATCCTCTTTTGAGAAAATCGATTTCGAAAATTTAAACAAATCTCGTTGGGGATCATGTCTCCCTTGCTTTTATTCGCAATTACCGGTATTATCGTACAACTATGACGCCACATAGGAAAAGTGCGTGTATGAAGCTAAAATATTCAGCTTCTATCAAGATTCATAAATGTACAAAGTTTTGAAAATAATATCTATGTTATTATATACATAACTATACTCTATACCACAGATTTTTACCACTGACATTATGCACGTTATTTGTAAACAGAAACAAGTAAGTTCTGATAGGCGACAAGATTTACTACACCAAATTTTTAGCTCGGTGCACCAATATTCGATAGAATTTTTTAAGTAATTTTCGTGAGAAAACAAGGGCTCATTTATGAAAACGTTATTCGTCTATTTCAATTGTATGCACCACCTTTGTGTTTTTTATAAATTTGGATCGAGTGTTATCGTAATAGGTACCTTAATAGACAACTTGACGATGTTTTTCAAAACTTTCTCAGGCTGTTTTTTATCCAAGCCGGAGTTGGTTTTCGCAGCTCTTTCCATGAGCTTGTAGAGGTTGTCTAAAAGAGAAGTGGTGGCATCATCTATCAGGAGCGACCTCCCGGCTCCCGTAGATACCACTCTGCCGAGCAGTTTCTTCTGAGCACGAAGCCCTAGATCGCGAGCACGACTTCCGGTGCCTCCGGCGGGATAAGATCCGCCGTTCAGTGTAGTCGCAGACTGCATCACTGAAAAAAATTTTACAAGCTGTACAGCTGCTCGCTGAGATACCAGTCGAATAATGGTCGCTCTATTTAGCTGGAGGGACCGAGTCAAGAGGATGGTACACATAGAAGGTGTTTTGTGGAGTATCCGAGAAATTTTTGCAGCATGTTCAGCAAGGCATTCTGAATCAAAATTCTTATATACACTAAACGGCTTGTTTCATTCGTTCTCCAAAATAAAAACTATTTCATTTTCTATGTTAAGTGTGAGAGTAATTTTTGAGTACAAATTCTGTTGCCTATTATCACAGATTACACGTATGTATGTTGCAAATCAATATTGAAAGTAGTACTGTATTGTTTCATACAATACTTTTACCAGATTAGGTATGACAATTGTGGCTACTGTTCATATCATTGCGAGTAAACTGAGTGTATTGCTTCACAGTGAAACAGTTTGTTTTAAAATTCTGGATACGTTATGAAATGTGGGTTGACCAGAAATTTTGCTTCAAATATGACTGCTGTTATTTACTGTTTTTTATGTTTGAAAATATACGAGACATCACGCGGAGCGAAGAAAAATAAACTAGTTAAAAATACATTCATATTTCTGGAAAGCATGGAAAGTATGACTTAAGTGAAATTTTCTCGGAATTTACAAAACTTTACGCCACTCAAGGTGTTGAGATCAAACGACGTTTGTCTAAATTATGAAAGGATCTAAATCTATAATGTACAGAGTGTTGTTGGTTGATAATGACTTGCGAAATATGCTGGAAAAGTTTCCGAGTTATTCCTTCGAACATTCCTTCGTAAATGAATCTCTCTTAAGTAATATTTTGGATCCGTCGAAGATTAATAAAAGTATGTTATCGTGGTGAAAATTTCGATGATTGTACAATATACGTGTGAGTACTTACCATCAAACATTGGTGGAGACGGCTGTTTCCTCTAGGCGATAACGGGATTGTGAATGAAATAAAGAAGCAGTGTTCTGTGAGCACGGGTCGAAACTCAGGCAAAAGTAACTAAAATAACCAAGGGAGGTACAATGTATTGGCGGTTGCAGAAAATGTAAATTAATATATTAAAATTAAACGAGTAGACTAGAATAATAATGCCTGGTATAATTTTGACGAGAGCATTCCAGACAAAGTGTAACGTTCGCATACCTTGATTGCAGTCGGTTACGGCTACAAGATGATAGAGCAGCCAGCTCTGCAATTCCATCACTGCTGTACCCCACGCCACCTGAAAAAAAAACGTTACTTCCTAATACTTTTTCAGCTCATTCCACAAGGTCGTATAAAATGCCGACTATATAAATTACTTCATTCCTCGCAGGAATGTTTCATATTATAGGTAGGGTGTTTTCAAACTCTCATCGAAAAAATTATCAGTCGATTCGGGACACGATTCTGAATCAGAAATGTCACACGACTACAGGGTCGCAACTGAATGGTTAAGGAGGTATTTTTAATCAAAGTTGCTAATTTTAATCGATTTTGACGCGTCTTGGCACCTTAAACGAATCCTATTGACATGATTCTTATTTACTTTACTTGGGAACTTACTTCCTTACTTTTTAAACAGTGTTTTTGCTAAGAGCTACAGTCATTGCTAATGTACCAAAATTATAAACAAATTCGTATTTTACAGTTTTCAGAACGAAATTCTGTTTTTAAAAATCGGACAATTGCAACTAAATTATTTAATCATTCCGGTTAGCGCGCCGATAAATTCAGCGATTTTCAGGAATTTATTGCGACGAAAAGAATTATAGTAATGGAATAAAACTTTTTTCTATTTATTAAACTACATTTCTACAGTGAATATAAAATATAAAATTATTGCTTTTAAAATGCTTTTGAAAGCTGTCTTGATGACATGTTTAAAAATGTATGCCTTGTTTGTGATAACGATTTCAGCTGTTAGACTTATCTGAACCGAAAAATCCAAACAGATTCTTGATCAGTTTTTCGGTTTTTTCTTTTGCTATTTTCGATTTTAAAATTAGGTTAGACTCGATGAAAATACTTGGTTGTAGTCCCTGCGACAGCCATAGGTGTGCAGAATAAGCAGTAAAATTTATAAAACAATCGGTTCGACAGATTTTCAGATTTTATCTTCACGATGTGAAAAAATGACGTTTCGAGAAAAACACGTCCAAAGTTTTCATCTATAGAGGCCGAGCCTCAGCGCTACCTACAAAATGCCTCTGTAGAAGCTAAAATAATCGGAATTTTTGCATGAAAATTTAATAATACATTCTTGAGGATATGTACTTTAAAAAAAATTACAAAAATCGATTTCTTTCAACCGGTCTAAACGGAATGATCCCTTAAAGTTTCCTGTCCAACTTATCATTTTTGGGGTACGGTTCTTTAATATCGCCGTGGGTGCTAAATTTAGATAAGAGATTAAAAGAACTTGTTACTTTAAGAGTAGCATTAAATACCCGACGCAAACTTACGTTTTGATATGAATTATCGGTTTGTACAATATAAATATTGTTTTACTTATATCGATACGGTAAACTGGACGTTATAACATCACAACACTCTGAACTGTCTTGTTTGTATAGTTGCGAACTACGTATGTATGTAGGATACTGCCATAGTAAAAGGGTTAAGCGGTGTTTTGATTCTACCGCATCGAAGAATGCATCAATTTTGGGAACTTTCATTCCAGGGTCTGCAAATCGCACATTTCCCTTTGCCGCGTGCCTTTATCCATTACTTAGCAATATTCTGGAATTCTTACAACTAGAAAGCTGATATACATCGGCGCTGGTACACTTTGGCGTGCAATCTGATTATGAGAACATGTCCCCACGCTACAGCGTATGCTCTAACTTCTCGAGAAATGCCTCGAAACCACCACTTGAAGTTAATTTATAATCTACACGAACCTTTTGGGATACCGGCCCTAGTCTTATGAAAACTTGACGAAGATTGACGAAATGGTACTAACGTGAAAATAAGAATTCATACTTTCTGAAAATGCAAGGTAAGATAATTTCTTTGAGACCTTTAGAGTTGAAGGTCTCTTTAAGGTGCACCTTTTTCTGTGGATGTTAAAATACATTATCGTCACGGATCCGATGAAAATTACCATCGATAATCGCGTCGGACCAGAAGATTAAATAGGTTGGAGTAACATACGCGCTTCCTCATTCGGGTAATTCGTATCAGTCGCTGAGGTCAAACTCGGTATACTGGAAATGGAACGTAATGTGTATTGCGGTTTGTTGCCGCGGGATAAAATTATGTACAGGTGTATACATATGTGCGTGCACACTCTCAAAGGTTATAGTCGCATGGCAGTTGGATCGATTTGTAAGGAGCGTCAAGGCAAGCCAGATCCTCTCATTCTCATTTGTCGAAGTAAATAGGGGCAAATGGAAACAGCGACGACGGGATGGACGTTGGCTAGGTCTCCTCTTCGATACAGCCAAGCCGGCGTGTATTTCGCGAATGCGGCGAACATCGATTATTGGACGTGTTCAAGCATTTCAAAATGTATATGCTGCTATTCGGCTTGGATTGCGAACCTTCAAGGATTTCGGCCATTCGAGACAACTCGTAGCTCGCTCGACGTACTTGAAGACGTATACGTACGTATTGTAATGCTCGAGTTATTTACATGCTGTAGTCCATTCAGAATCGATCAAACTTCTTGAAATTCAAAGCCACGCAAATCGATTAATCATGACAGGTACGGGCAGGAAATGGAAATATAGACGAAATAGAAATGGAATATCTTTTGAACGCGTGAAAATCG
Organism: Andrena marginata; assembly: GCA_963932335.1. Lineage (NCBI taxonomy): Eukaryota > Metazoa > Arthropoda > Insecta > Hymenoptera > Andrenidae > Andrena > Andrena marginata. Next base: position 18,525,674 of record OZ010662.1, on the reverse strand, counting down.
AAAATCATATTTTTATGAACCTCATACCGAAGGTCTTAAATTTATCTACAAGTTTCTTAAGAAATCTAATGTAAGAGTCTAATTACGGCCAAGTAAGATATAAATATTAAATGTTGTAAATGCTATTATACAAATTGGTAACTTGTAATTTGTAAAATGTATGCTATAAAACTGTATTTGCTATATAAAATACATCTGGTTTAAAGCAATAAATAAACAAGCAATAGGAATAATACATTCTATTTTTATTTATTTTCTCTATTCTTTTTATTTCGATACTTTGTGTCAAATGTTTTCATTTTTCTACTAAAAGTGCCATAGAAATAAGTATTTATATGTATTAATCAATATGAGTAAGGAATGGTTTGAAAATTAGATTTTTAAAACAGTTATGATTACTTTATAACGCTATTAATAGGACATAGGTATCATACAAAGTATCTTTTGAAGCACAGCAATTAAAATTAAATTCACAACGTAAATTTATGAAAAGGCTGGAAAGCAAAAAGTAAGAGGAAGTTAATGGAAACGAGTAGAAATTTCCACGTGACGGAAGAAAAAAGAGAGTAATTAAAGAGCGGGAGGAAATGGAACAGGAAAGCAAACGGAAAACTTTAAAAACCATAAATTGTGCCTTTATGAAAGCGTAAAAGAAGAATGATTTTCTCCACTATATAAAATATTTGAAAATAATATAAAATGTTGTTTGTCTAATCACTTGAAAGTGGTTGGTAATGCGAACATAAATGGTCAGTAATCGTAAAATTAGAACATGTAAGTCGATAAAGGGGAGAAAGGACCTTTATGTACTTTCCAATATAATTTTTTACAGACATTCACATTACATTTTAAAATTATTGTTAAAATTGATTTACTTAAAACAATTAAAGAATTAACGTTCTGAGTAATCCACACTTGAAGCAAAAGTTTATTTTTAGAGAATCGAATTTTTATATGCGGGATAATGGGGCGATTTACTGTATTCGAATTTCAAAATACTCAATTTTCAATCGATTAAGTATGACTAACGTAAGTAGCAACGTGTGGGATATGCATAATTCAATACCATTCTAATTAGAGGTCACCTAGATACTACTAATTTGTATACACTTCGCTTATGCAACCACGCGCCGCATTCCTAATACTCTCCATTCCTACTAAGGATAAAATTAAATTCCGTTAGAAACGGGTTTTAATTGATGTATTGCTGTGTGCAGGTGCGCTGGAAAGTTATATGAGAAAATGAACGATCGATCACAGGACTTTCGCTCTCTTTCCACTGGTTGTTTCCAAAGTACGACCGATCGAGTTGCTACACACGCCAATTAAAGACGGTCGCATTACGGCTCGAGTATACACTGGTATTAAACGCTTTATTCGCTACCAGAGTCGTTCACTGTGTAACGTTACATTTTTCGCCGTCGTTCCGCAAATTCTTTCACCAATACCGAATAGCTTACTTTAATTATACGATTTCTATAATTGGAATATTTTCTAAAATGCTCCACTTTCTTTTATTTATACAAGAGATGCATTCCAGAAAACATGATTCCTTTACAACAATTTTCCTGTCTATAAATTCATCTGATTGGTACATTTAACGGTATTGTTGTAACTTTATAGTTAACATACTGCGTACTACCTATCATCCGTTTAACCAGATCTTGGAAAATTCGGTTGCATAAAACTCTACACCTCTAAACTCGCTCATTCCTGCCTGCGATTTATGGCTTCCGGCGGAAGCTTAAAAGTGGGTCAGAACATTTCATTTTAATGCTTAACTATGGGAAATTATCAATCACACCATATTCCTAGTAAAGTCACATCTTTTTTCCTTTCATCATTGCTTGAACATTGCCACACTCAGCACTAGAAAATTTATTCTGCTATCTCACAACGAGAATCACCAATGACTCACAGTGTCAAATATATTAATTAAACTTGCATTATTTTCAAATTATACAATTACCACGATAAAAGTTTAAATATGCTACTTGATATGTTTTCAAACACTGATATTTTGTTCGACCTATGTGAGCATTTTATTAAATCTATGATATGTACAAGGTGTTAAAAAACTAATGGGCACTGCATTCAGCGGTGAATCTACACCTCGGGATCAGTGGATATTTGTAAGAAAAACTTGCTGCGAAATTGTTTATAACATTGAAAATTACTGTCAAATTTTTTCTACATCAACATATTCTGCTGGTTGAAAGGAAAACAAGTTTGAAAGCATATGTCGCAAACGTGTTATTTAAAAAAAGAAACAAATTACTTAGAATAGGGTACACATCACCTATTTTGATGATCTTGAAATATGTTGTCAAGGTCAACATCCTGCGTAATTTCACCAATGCGTATAACCGCCGCCCGACCTTAGTTTCAGAGGTATACGCAAAAGTATTTTTGGTATTATTGCGCCGGGGTGTTTTCTCGTTGGACATCTCAACGCAAAGGAGAGGATAATAGACGGGCGTACACACGACACTATATTTGGATACACAGAGCCGTAGCTATAACTTTATATAATGTTATTAGCTAAATCCGTACGTCCGGTTGTAATGGCGTTCGGTGAAAGACAGGCCATCTGATCGATATCTAGATCGTCGTTGAAGGGGATCGTCTTCTCTCTTCGGCTGTGAGTACCAGCAGGCTATACACGGGCCTATACCCGGTGCTCGCACCACTACTGCCGGAAAAGAAGGGGAGAACGAGACTTCGGTGAAAAAATCCAGGATGCTGCCGAAGAAGAGGAGAACCGGGAGCCCACTGCGAGGTCGGTTTTGGAAGCTCGTGATACCGGCTTGCAAAAGGGAATCCGAATTTTGGAGAAACAGCTCATTGGGTAATGTAGAAAACGGCAAGGGACGGTTGCCGATAAAAGTAAGACGAGCGTACATCGAATGGGGAAGAGTATGGACTGAAGTTGACTCTTTTGCGAGTAACGAGAAACAGTGACGTTTCGACGTTTCCTGAGGTTATCCGCATATCTCATAATCGCTATCTCTTCTTATACAAACAGGGTTTCAAAGAAATAGGACTTAATTTACTTCCGCGCTCTTTGGCGCGACCCGTCATCACCCCTTCCCAGTAAATGCTTGCTCTGGAATGATTGCGTCGGTCTCGTGTAAAGTGTTTGCGGAGAAGACGGTCCCGATTGCGCTGTCATCGCCAATTTCCCACTGATATTCCCCACTGTTATACTCACTGATATTCATCGGTATTTTCCCCCACTGTTATCCCTACTGTTGTTCCCACTGTTTGGTTCTGATTCTGGCATGTTTCTAATGACCCATCCTGGTCTCTTCGTGTGCTTTAATCGCCCGTTTGCGCTTGCTGACAACTACCAAGGGCATCTTGTTCCGACGTCCGACAGTACCGATTTATGGACGACTCAGAAATATCAAGAAGAATCAAGAGGGAGCGGTTCGTCCGATTTGGGGGAAGCCCCGGTCGACAACACCCGAAGCCGAGAGCTGCTGTGCGTTCGCGCAAGTCTGTTGGTGGGTGTACAGCCCTGAATGGAGTCGGGGTACCTTGCAGATGAGTTGCATGTGAGCGGTGTCCCCAGGAGCGCGTACACCACCGAAGCAAGGAGGAGGCGCCTGGAGTGCGCGGAGTAGCGACGAAGGGAATTCGAGGGCGAATATCGTCGTGGGATCGGCAACCCCCCATAAAGGCTCGTATAGACCAGGCGATAATCGCCGGCAACTTTGTCGCCGGAGTCGCTGGCGAGTTGGTGGGATAACCGACTTGTATCTGGTGACTTTCATCCGGCGACTTGTGTCCGGCAATTTGTGTCAGGCGACTCGTCCTTTAAAGGTTAAAGAGATACGAATATACCTAGGAAAGTCGCCGGATACAGGTATCCATGCAGCCAGTTGCATGGCCATACCTAGCAGTGATCCTCTGCTATCGTGCTTGTCCCGCCTTTCTAGCTTCTCGGCCGGGTCGGTTGCCACGGATTCTCCAATATTTGTGAGAATGTTAATGTCTTTGCTTCTTTTGCAAGGGATTCCGGAGCCATAAGTGGATTGAAGTTTCGAGCAAGGCCATCGGAAGGACATATCACGAGGATGAGTACTCAACGTCGAAGACGAGTCCCTGGAGGAAGGGGAAGTCTAGTCGGCGTCGACGCGAGGTCACGCTTGCTGGACGCTGGCTGCTGGACGGGGAACGTCCAGAGAAGAAGGAAGAAAGAAGCGGAGGTGTTCGTCGATTTCTTGGAGAGGATGTCCGTGAATGGGGCATCGTTGGAAAAGTCTGGACGCAACGTATGACAGCAGTTCACGGTTCAGCGAGATTCTAGAGGCCACACCAGGAAGGATTGGAATACGCCGGCCGGGGAGGGGGGGGGGGGCAGCTGTACCGCGTGTCTAGGACGTTTCGTCGTTGGACATTTCCGCTGACAATTTACAAGTCTCGTAGGATTCACGCCTGACTCAGGATGTTCCGTGGTTTTCCCCTGAGCGAGAAAGCAAATGCCGAGACACATGTCTGAAGAAGCCACGGGGCTTGCACAACCCTTCTTCAGATAAGGGTACGAAGATTCTGAAGGGGAGTTGATGCGGTCAGGACGCCCGCTTCTCGAAGGAGGGGAGTAGTGTTGCGAGCACTGGGTATAGGCCCGTGCATAGCCTGCTGGTACTCGCAGCTGAAGAGAGAAGACGGTCGGCCCCTTCAACGACGATCACGATATCAATTAGATGGCCTATCTTGTACCGAACACCAATACGACCGGACGTATCAGACTGGCTACTTCTAACATTATAAACTATAATAGTTACTGCCAAATATAGATGTGTTGTGTGTTCGTTCATCTATTACCCTATCGTTTCCGTCGGAATAGCCAACAAGGAAACACCCCGGCGCAACAGTACTATGTGTATACAATAAACTCTCGTAATTGTTTCGCACTGCTTTCGGCTTCCGGCGAACGCTTGACCGGCAGCTCTGTCCAGTGTAGGAGCCCCTTACGCAGGGATCGGCGAGCTCCAGCTACCGTTGATGTAGCACACCTACAGGAGCGGTGGTTATATGCGCATGAACTGTGCCTGCGTCAGTCACGCAACATAACAACCGCTCCTGTAGGTGGTTCCCCCGCCATCAGCGGTAGCTGGAGCTCGCCGATCCCTGCCCTCGTGCGTCTGCTTCCCTTTCCAACCTTCCTTTCGAGCAGCGTGACTTGTTGTCAAGCAAAACCTCGCGACGCTAAAAAGGAGGCCGTGACAATTCCGTAGCCAACGAAGCTCAGACGCCACGCACGACGTCGACGTTCACTGTTACTTTGACTCGGCTGCGTCTTTGTGTCATGGCAACGGCGGACGATGGTGGGGACGGTTTTTGCCTCTCAGGAGGCAAGTTGGACAGCGCTGGCTTAAGGAGGTTCGATACCTCACTTGCGGGGCAGGCGGCGGGAAGGGTAAGCCTATATGGGAGCTCTGCAGTGATACCAATCTTCGGTAAAAAAAATTATGTAGACAAAAAATGTTATTTACATGTCTATTCCTAATAAAACTATTGCTACATATTTTGTTTTGAAATTCAATTAAACAAAAACTATGTTTAATGCAGCTAGAAACGCAATATTTTCATTAAAAGTAGCGTAAAATATGCGGCAACGTCGCTTTGCGTCCATCTTGTTTCTCTTTCCATCTGACACTTGTGGCATCCTTTTGAACGTTTGTAACCATTCAAATTTTTTCGTGATCGAGATGGAACAACGTAAATATAAAGGCAAATTTATGAGTGAAAAACGTTACCAATTACGGATGAAGCAGCAGGAAAATGAGGAGAAAACAAAAAGTGGAAAGCGACGATGAAGGGAAAGAGAATGGACGTTATAAAGACATCTAACCTACGTATATACTTCACTACCCGGCCTACAGTGTTGCCACGTTTCCAACAGTTCCGTCAGGCAGTTCCCAGAATACGAGCATATTGCTGTCTATTTATTCAATTATCTAATAAACCAGACAGAACATGACCGATTTTTTGCGGGGAATTTCATAGGAATACTTAAGCTTTCTATTGCAAAATTTTTTAGGACTTTGTCATCATTTTTAAGGACTCTGTGTAACATTTTATAGAAATTGTTTCGCTTCTCCCATAACAGCCCGCGTATAAGAGCGCAACTTGATTTCAATTTTCTCAAAAACGGAGCGGACAATTGACTTGAAATTTTCACACAATGGGGACGTCACTTTGAACATTAGATTAAAACACTTTTCAAACATTTCTCATCATTTTCGCTCCGGTATCGAACCTCTTTAACGCACAGTGTCGATGATTCCCAACCGCCGATTACGCGTAAGAGAGATAGAACGTAGGCACGTGAAAGACGGAGCGAGACAGAGCCCCTACGCATGTGAAAGGCGAAGCGAGGCAAAACCTACGCACGTGAAAGACGAAGCGAGACAGAGCGCAGGCACATGAAAGACGAAGCGAGACAGAGTATTCATGCTTTCTTTCTTTTGTAGCAGACGGCAACGTCGCGTCGACTCTTTCGTCCCCCTCGCTCGCTCTCGGCTTCTTTCACTCTCGGCCGAAGGATTCCAAGAAGTGGTGCGGACAATGACGACCGCTTAACGCATAGTTCAGATGAGCTCATAGTGAGAGTTTACTGTATTGTAATTCTGATGTTTATGATAGGTTTAAGTTAGTTTGCGTTGCAGTTACGGCAACAGTACTGCCTGGTGTCGGTACTGATCGACCCCCCCCCCCGCGGGGCTTAAACTTTAACTAACTAACTCAAGCATGCTCAACTAGCCCATTTCAGGGCGCAGGCGCACATCTGCGTCCGAACTTGGACTCCAGTCCGTTCAAGGCGAAGCAAATTCAACAACGGAGTAGAGAGCAGCTGGAGTAGTGGGGATGGAGTGTTTGTGTGTGATACACTTGTAACAAACCACGGTCATGAACAGGTTACTCCACTACGAAATCGTTTATCGAGAAGTGGAGACTGAGAACAGGTGGGCGCGTCCGTGGGCGCAAACGACTGCCCTAGGGCACGTTTCTTGAGCATCCCTGATCTAACTAACTAGGTTTGTGTTAGGTTTAGGTTAGTGACTTCTAATAATCATAATAATAGGTTTAGGTTAAACTACAACTCACTATTAGTAACCAACTCTCCAATCCCTCGGGTAACAGACAAAAGGGGGCTCTATCGGCCCAAGCCCATGAAACAGCTAAACGGCTACGAGTACATCGTAATCCACAGGAACAGAGACTTGAAGTGACTTATGCAAAATTTATAACTTCCAACCTCCTGGGCAAACTTATTAGGAAGGGGGTCTTGAATTGTGTCTCACTCAAACATTACCACCACTGCTGTAGGTGGTAATGTGTGAGTCAGACGCCACGATGGGAGACGAACCGACGTCGCGGCTAACCAGCATCACCTGGAAATATGTTGTCAACACTGGTTGGTCGTGGCATCACTCGCTCGGCGCTGGCATCGAGTCGTCCTTAGACCCTATACAGTTATTCCCCGTTATGAGCCCGGCGACTATCCCTACCATTTCTTGGAAGCCTACGGAAGAGAGTGAGAGAACCGGACAACGAGCGAGAGGAAACGAAAGAGTCAGACACGAAGTTGCCGTCGAGTACGGAAGAGAGAATCATGTCCGCAAGCCACTACGAGTCCGCAGCCAGCCCCGTTCGTCGGGCTTATAACGGGGAATAGTGTATACCCATAGACGCGGCCTGCTCTGTATGAAGCCACCTTGTCAAAGTGAAGTAAACATAACGGGGAAAAGTGACGTCACTTGTGGGGAAAAGATAATTCAAAATGGTTAAACCATATGTACAAGTGAGGTTATATTTTTTTCTGTTAATAATTTTTTAATAATAGTTAATAGTGGTGCAAGCATGTTGTATAAATAATTGCAAAGACAATGATTAAATTGCATTTTCGTAAATATACATTCCTGGAACTTCCATCATTACTTTGCCCACGTGTGACGTCATGTAGGATGATTTTATCTTGGCGTCAAGGCAGTTATCTGGAATCGTGTCTATAGATATACATGGTCTATAGGTTCGTCTACCATCGTGGCATCTCACGCACACATTACCACCACTCCTGCAGGTGTTCCCCCTCCCTAATAAGTTTGCCCAGGAAAATGTTACCCGGCAACCCTGCGCGTACACGACTTTGGACAACGCTGCTACACACCCTCGCGGAGAGACCACATAAGGAACCGATGTCTACACATCACCTCACGAACAGAGAACAGACCCACTCCACGATATGAGCCCCAGGGTAAACCACTGCAGGAAGATAAGCTGACATATCTCTCTCGCTCGACTGAGGCAGTGCCTCGTCAAGGAGGATCAACACTAGCAGCAGCAGCAAACCATATGTGAAGCCGGGAAGGAATCGCGGCCAATTCCTCACTAAATGGATCGAATTGTCCGATTCTAAGCGCAAGAAGAAGTCTTGATCCCAGGACCATCCGCGTCACCTCCTGGTCCAAACACATGCATCAACCTACGCTGTGCAACGGAAGATCACATGAAATTGGTGGCATCGTATTGGTGGCATCGTACGATTCCCTAGAATTTCTCTCACTTGCCACCAATACGATGACACTTACGGTGCATGAGGCGTACAGGAACTGCGGGAATTCGGAGTTGCAGTAGTTCCTGCGCGCCTCATGCACCGCAAATGGCATCGTATTGGTGGCAAGCGAGAGAAATTATAGGGAATCGTACGATGCCACCAATACAATGCCACCAATTTCATGCGTTCAATGCGCGAATCGGAACAAACCCTTACACTCTTACAGGTTTCCCTATCCGCTGCGCGCCCACGTTATTATTGGCTTTCGAGCTCCCCTTCCGCGCGGCTCTGGTAAACATCATGGAACCCGGGCTCCCAAATGACTTCAACTGGCCTATATTAAGCCGGGTCCAGACCTGAATGCGTATACGCTGAGCAGGCTAAGCGCGCACGACTGACGTATGCGGAGGGGTCAAAAGTGCTATTGTGTCTTTCTTCACCAACTTCTGTGCTCAACTTACCCCACTCCACAGTCGTAAAGATGGTGTAATACCTTTTCTCGCAGCTCATATGTCAGTGCGTCCTTTTGTTTTGATATTGTAGCGCGTGTTTATACTGAAAAGATAAGGGATCAGTCTCCAATTCGAAGGGTAGACGTCACAGGCGGGATCACGCGCAGTCAGCAGACACCTCATTTTCTACCTGCGTCCCTCCACGAGGCGTATTGCTGCCCCCCCGCGAGTAATCTCGTATGATTTTTTAACACAACAGCGAGTCGGCCAGGCTGTATGAATTGAGACCAATGCAGGGTGTAGTGAAGAAAAGAAAGACAAATTATTCAGCAAAATAGAGCTTTAAAGTCTATCATATGGTAATTGCATTATTATTATTCAAAATGTAATTTTTAAATTTTTCATTATCTGTTTATGACAATATTAGCAATGGATTAAATTTATTCACATAGATCCATCCTTCACGATTAAAAAAAAAGACGCAAGTCTATACCTTCAATAATTTAGGTCATTAAAATTAATTTCTGTAGGCGGGTTTCGTAAAAATCACCGAAAGCAGGGAACTTTAAAAATTTGTATTTTTTAAACAATTTCGAATCTGCAAAATTGAGGACTTAACCCTCCCTAATTTCATATGGGCTACCATATGTGTATTTCAATATCATGAAAATCCGAGATATCGAGGATTTTAGAAAAGTATCACATTCTGCCTCTATCTTCCACGCTGAACACAATGCACTCCTAACTCCCTTTGATGTGTGGAAGAAAACCGACAACGGTCGGCTCAGGTCATGTGTCTGCGCCGGCATTCGCGAGTCGGGTCGCATGCGCCAAGTCACCACGAATGACATGTCCACACTAGCATATGCGTAACGCATATGCATAATGCGTTCACGCTCACCCTTTCTGACGTAGAAGCATGCGGCCCTGGCTACTCCTCACCCGTCCACATCAAAATATTCGTGCGCGCTCAGCCTGTTCAGCGTATACTCATTCAGGTCTGGACCCGGCTTTATAGGTACTTAGTCAGAAATTTCGGTTCCTTATAACAGTTATTCAAAATATCGGTTCTTCATAACTGTTTCAGTCAGAACCGATATATAACAGTCTGAAACAGTTGTTTTCGGAACCGTTTCAATCTCTGACTGTCGCTTTACAGAAAAACAAATGTTTGTAAAATATTGAAGTCCAAAATTTGGGTTTTGGCCACGCAATGCCGCCTTCCAGCCCAATGTGCAGCGGCTCCATAATCGCAGAGTTCTCCGGCTTCTAATTTGGTTTTTCCTACGCCTCTGGCTTAATAAATAGCGTCGATAACTTCGAGGCGTCGATAGCGCGAATAAGAGAGCCCGGGAGCGAGCAAGAGAAGACAAAAGAGTCAATGTGACATTAGCGATCGTCCTTACATTGCATAAGCCGGGGGGGGGGGGGGGAATTTCTTACGTTTTCTTACAAGGGAGAGGGTGGCAGGTAGCGTTTTACGTAATATTTTTTTAACCCAATTATCAATGTAGTAGGCAGAAAAACGACGTTTCATCGCACACACGATCTTTAAAAGAACTTTAATAACTGAACAAATGCAATGTAAAAAATATTTTTAAGAAGGGGGTTAAAATATAAAATCTTACGAATTCTTATACTGGAGGAGGGAGGGGGCAAAAATTGTAAAAATGACTCTTACGTAATTTAAGGATAGCCACTTACCGTCTGCTTGGAAAGAGAGAAAGTATTATACTGTCTTGCATCGTCTTTCATGTGCCTGCGCTCTGTCTTTTCGAGTTGGACCCGCGTACAGACTGTGGACCTACTCCAATATGTAGCGGTCATTCGATTTCAGCTCGCACCGCATCATAGTTTCTCTCTTTCATAACATACGTTAACGTCATGCCCCACACAGCATCATAATATTGCAGGAACGTTCCTACAATATTGCAATGCAACCTACAACAACGCAATATTGCAGCAACGTTCCTGCAATACAGCTGCATCGAAGTGCGCTGTATGGGGCGTCGCGTCGATTCTTTCCTCCTCACTCGTTCTAGGGTTCTCTCACTCTCGACCGAATGATTCTAAGAAGTAGTGGGGATAACGGCTAAAGCTGGGTTCAGAGGCGGATATAGGAGCCGTTCTTGGGGGGGGGGGGGGGCGCGAAACGTGTAAAAGTACACACACACGCACGCGCGCACACACAGATATGCCAGACAGTGCTGTCATTCCAGCAGGTTTCGACTGGATCGAAAGTCTACTTTTCTATCTAGTGTTTACCCCCTCTATCGAGAACACAGTATTCCAGCGTTACTCGAATCGTCTAGACGGCTCATAAGACTGGAATAATGTAGACATCGACCGATTTCCAGTCGAACCACTCGCTTGATCCAGCAACTGAGTTAAGACTGGAATAATGTAGACATCGATTTGATTTCTAGTCAAACCACTCACTGGATTCAGCGACTAGACTAATATAAACCCAGTTATATAGAGTAGCTAGACTGGAAATCGGCCGATATCTAAATTATTTCAGTCTTTTTTGAACCTTTGAAAGCGGTTGGTTGTTAGTGGCACATATACAATGACCGTATTAATTTTGCAAACATGTGTACACTAGGGTGGCTCTTATTTTAAACCTTTTAACTTTTTCGCGGCACCCTCCAGAATAGTTTCAATTAATATAAAGGGGGAAAGGACCACCTGCGCCATCGAACATTTAAATAATTACTTGAAAGCGCACAAAGTCAATTTTATTTAATTATCTTCTAAATTATTGATTACCTAAAAAAAACATGTCAAATAAAAGTTGCAGATCCAGACAAGGAGCATCTTTTATATTGTACTAGCTTAAAGTACCCGGCGTTGCACAGTGGTCTGGGGATATCTACATTTAGCGGCCAAAATTCTGATCTTTCTGAAACTTGGTGATTAAGGGTTTTTGAGGTCGCTGATAACGAATTTGGCTCCAAAAATTTAAAATTCAAAATGGTGGATTCAATATGGCGCGCATTGTGGTCTGGAAAACGGTATTTTATAGTCAAAATTAAAAATCATAGCCGTACTAGAGAAAAAAAGAGAAAGAAGCATCTGTTCCAACATTATCTTTGACTTAAAAAAAATAAAATATTAAAAATGCACGGGTCCGGGACGCCCAAATACCTCGAGCGTCATTTCTAAAAGTCTGCATAAAATTGAAGATTGAAGGAGATTGCACTTGAAATTTACATGCTCTTGTTAACAATTGTGTAAGCTTTCACGTAAAATAAGTCCGATGTTAATTTCGCTTAATCATTTTTTTATAAGCCTTCTCAAAGTTTAAATTGATATAAACATTGCACTATTTGTTCATGGACTAAAAAATGCCTATGACACATATAAATAACTGAAATATACTTCCTTACCTATATAACTGTATAATATAAACATGTATTTTGATGTTCTATAATGAGAAATTAAAACAATTAGATTCACATACAATTTCATGATTTTGTCTTTGTAATATTATATCTAATCAAAGAATCATCTGAAAAGGGAAAGCTATGCGGATTTAGAAGCTCTGGAGGGTTGTCAATTCATAAAAAAAATATGACATTGTAAAATTGAAGTTGAGAAATTGAATTTTGGCCACCATCCAGACCACTGTGCGTTGCCCGGATAAAACTTTGATGGTCACAGAGTGCCAAGAGGGTGAAATAAGGGGGAAGGGGAGAGTGTCCCGATTTTATGGTAACCTATATGTTCCACAGGGTTTTGAGAGTAATTATGCAAAATTTGGTTCAGATCGGTATAAAAAAATCCGGATAAAAAGTATCCTATATGTTATTCCCGGTCGTAGACTACGTGTATACAAAATTTCATAAAGATCCGTTGCGTAGTTGCGACGTGATTGAATAACAAACGTCCAAACACACTTTCGAATTTATTATATTAGTTGGATAGTAGGATTACTTTTTCTCGTGCGACAAACGGTTTTCGAAAAAAATCCGAAAAACTGAAAAAGTAAACAATATTTTTTCTAATTTTAAAAGTTTAAATACTTTTCGAACACTTTTTATTTAAGAAGGCTAAGAAGAAAATGTGTATTTTTTATTTTCAAGGACTATTTTTTCGAAAATTAAAATTTTTTCTTAGATATTTTCGGTGTTTTGTATGTCACGAATGTTTTCCTACAATTTGGAACTGAAATTTGCAAAAATATCAAAGGTATAGACATTTCCTGTTCACGCCGTCGAAGAGTCTTCGGAGTGGACAGGGAACTAACCTTGGCGTCGATTGGTTTGGAGCTAACACCTATCTTGACGTCGATTGGTTTGACGTCACGGCCTCATCACGCGCATGCGTGGCGTGTTCCCCCTCCACTACAGTAGACTATTACCTGTCATCTCTATCAAGAGCAAAAATCGTATGGTGGGGAAATATTGTGAATGTAGTTGCAGAGATCGTGGTGATCCTTTCCAACCCTCGTCACTCGCACTACGCCACTATCCCCACTCTTTTACGGTTACCACTCCTGCCGTCGCTCTTGTTTTCGCTGGCAGCCACCCACGGCTGCTCATAGCAGAAGTGGAGCAGACCTGGACTAATGTAAACCCAACTTAAGACGAGCCTCTAACGAGAGGTTACTGTAATTTCTTTGTTGGATAATCACGTGCAACTTCATGTTATTAACACTTTACCGACCGTTAGCCTATTAATCGGTTTTTGTCCCCGACGCTTACCGAGTAATCACCGGCAAGCGTCGGGGACAAAAAGCCTATTAATGGGCTACCGGTCGGTAGAGTGTTAAAATCCTGATCACCCCCGTGCCGTCCCTCAATACTAGAGATCCCGGGGTAGAACGTTTATTGAAAATACACGTGTACACGCGTAGTAAAAATATCCGTGTTCTAATCCGTGTACATGTGTATCGAAATTCACGGATCGTAGTATCCGTGTACTGAAATTCACGGGTACGCGTGTATCGAAACATACGGCTTCACGTGTATTAAGATATCCATATTTAATTTTTTAACTAAATATACGAATGTTTAGATTTTACGCAAATAGTTTTCGATAGGTAGGTACAGACATAATTTACTAGGTTGCAGATGAAAATAAAAAACATGATTTCGGTTCATAAAGTATAATCTATTAATCGCTTGTTTTGGTGTATGAATACTAAGGTTAATAACATTTTCGCGCACTTCAAACTATCAATTAATATAAAAAACTAACAAATGTGTAACTTGTTCAAATTTTATAGCATTTACTGCTTATGTGGCCGGAATTACCCTGCTTTCCCCTACACGGATGAGAACACGGATATATTAATTACACGTGTACGCCTGTACACGTGCGTCGTACACGTGAAATCTGCATCTCCACTCAATACCCAATGCCTCCCTACATAATTCTAACACCCAAAGGCACAATGTGACGCATTTCTTAAAGTCTGGCTAAAATATATAATTTCGAAATTTTTATGATAGCTTCGATTACTACTTAGTATAATGAAGTCAGGTATCCATGTTGTCATGTACGACAATTTACGAAGAATTCATCTAAAACAAATAATTATCAATATGTGCTTGCATTTTGTCTTCTTATCCACGCGATTTACAGATATTAATAGCGGTATAAGCGCCCGTGAATATCAAGCATTTGAATTCAATGTGTAGTGCGTATTTAATTTGTGAAAGTTTCTAATGTCGCAATTGAGGCAAGGTATACATATAGGTACTTTATTTTGTCCACAATTATTTATTTGGTTAAATTAGTTTCTACTCTGCATAAACATTAAATATTTATAACCATGCATTAAAGGCTACAAGCCAAATATTATAATAGTAATGTTCAATATTGTTTAACTCTTTTCTTCCACATACCTACTTCCGCCGTATCTTTTTGATATATAGTTAGTTTATACTTTACTGGAAAAGTCCTCAGAACCTCAACTGCGGTTGTTGCAGTTCTTATAGTTATAAACATTTTGACATTTGTGCATTTTTTTAACAACTGAAAAGAGATATCAATATGCGGGTTTCTGCATTATACCTATTAACATTTTTAATTTCAAATTATATTTCTGTTTACGAAAAAGGTGTTAATGTCGCTGTCTATGTGAATTCTAATTGGTTCGGCTACGTGTCACACCTCAAATTGAAGGGGAAAATATCTTTTGAACAAATAGACCGATCGACTTCAGCCCTTTATTTTAAAATAGTAGATGGCACTGATCTAGATTCCATTAACAGTATTCTACTTAAAACACAGTTGCACTCACGCCAGGAATGTGAAGTATTCCGTTTGTGTACTGTTAGACAAAACTGAAAATGGTTTGTTTCAATTATTCGACGTACTTGCGGATGCAAAGTTGGCCAACGTGTTGTGAGTTGTTGCTCACATGTGGAAACCGTATTAATGATTCTTCGAGTTTGTTAAACATCAACCTTTTATACCTACATTCACCCGCAAACTTCATGAACGACTACTTTAATGAAGAACTGTTATGTGAAGAAGAGGAGAACGGAGCATAATAAAATTCTACTTCGCGTTCAAACACATTGCATAATACATAATTCTAAACACATTTTCGTGAATACCTGCATCAGTAATTTATCGCTTTGTATGGTTACTAACTAATCTTTTTTACGTACAATCAAAGCATAAACTTTGAACTTTTATCTATAAAATTCGCACATTTATTTCAAAGTTATGATTATTTAAAGTCAACAACATCCAATTTCTCGCCCTTTGCACCTCCCTCTTTATCCGCCTTTTTCGTACTTTTTATAAATAATTATATTTTTATAATTCTTTGGGACTTATAAAATTATCTCTTAAGTATTGAAAGAACCATAAATTTGGTAATTCTCTACCACCCTTCTTTAATCTATGTATTCTCTTGTCAGTATCATAGTTGATACTCAGCAATGTTCTCCGATATATCTGGTCGATGATTTATTTCTTGGATTCCATTCTTGAGCCCCTCTGAGCCAGTTCTATCGGTAACCATAAGTTAAAAATTTAAAAACAATTTTTATTCGTTTAAAATTGAGACTTTTCAAGAATCGTTCGAAAATATGCAGCAAAACGGTTAACCGAGCACCACAGTAGGTCGATACAACTTGCGCAATAATGGAAATTTTGATATGGCACCACATGCATATTACTTTTAAGTCCTCCAACTATTATACTAATTGTATTACACTAATACAAGAAGTTTGTAGGGAAAAAATGCGCGAGTTCTAAAGTCCTACACCCCCTGAAGATTCAGTCAGTTAAGACGCAATGCGTTAAATCGTTAACACGTATAATTGGTCGTTGTTTAAATAGAATATCAATGTATTGTGGTAAAACCGAAATTTAATGGACATAATAATCTGTATGAGGAGCTCTAATTCATACTTAACGATTATTCAGTGATGATAATCGTTTCAGGCATCCCAATTACCATCTGGAGCGTGTATTTAGAGTATTAGTAGTGACAGAACTGAATTGTGTTTTCAAGCGATCTTGACTACGCCAGCGATATAGTTTTAAATAGCAAATTCACCTGATTTGGATAGAAGCTTTACATAGTCCTACAATAATCCTTCGGTAAACTAAAAAATATGACTTACAACAGAGAAACAGGTATACGCTAACCCAGACTTGGGGTCTCGTCATTTCTATAATTAGTTATCTGCTTCGTATTATCGCGATACATCGAAGGACACACCAACCTATGTATGTTTCCTAGAATACGACAACCTTATTTTTAAGGAAACATGTGTGAATCACACAACTACTCTACACACCCACTTCGCCTTATTTAATTAAAAACAAAGAGTGACCCAAAAATGAGGGGACTTTCCGTCCGTTTTTGGTCCCACAATTTTGGAATTGAATTTTCTGCCAAGAGATATCTTATGATGACGCATCAATCACAAGAAATGTTTAAGTTGAGCCGACAATTAGTTTCCCAGATGTGGGAGACCAAAGAAGTGAAAATTCATTAACGTGTCAGTCCATACGCTTCGATGTGCGGACTTTTATGCGAGAGCGATAATTTAAAGCATTGGTCCCAGGGGTTTTGATGACTGCTAACAGGGAATTTGAACTGAGATTTTCAAAATTCACATGGCCAATTCAATACAGCGAACCGTATGTTTAAAATTTTCTAACTTTCATAAAACTTTGGTCTAATATTCGTAACGTAAAAAGAGCATCGCCACATTTTCATAGTTATCGATAAAATTAAACGCGAGCGAGAATCAGCCACAGAATATTACGGCACATGCGAAAGTGGTGCTCGAACTGTTGGCTGTTGCATCTTGTAGTAATATTATGACAGTTGTATGTATACGTAATTTACCCGGTACCATTTCCCAAAGTCGAAATCAAGAAAAACAAATGGCGGTGTAGTAGGTGTTTTCTTGACGTCAAACTTCCATAACTCAGAAACAAATTGTCGGCTCAACTTTTAAATTTGTTGTTACTGGTGTCTCATCATAAGGTACCTATTATTTGGCCCAAAATCGTGCAATTTCTTGGGTCACCCTTTTAACATTGCATACACATAAATTAGCTCATTTTAAACTGAATTCAGCAATCGAATTGTAAAAGTGAAAAACTCAGTATATGTATACGAAATGTAAGGTAATAATAATAAAATATGGGAGGCCTATCATCGTTTGGTTGAAATGAACGAACGACTTTCTATATTTTTTTCAGACGGTTGAAATAACGACTGCTCGCTATTCTCACAAAACCATTAGGGGGGGGGAGAAACAACCCCTGCTCCACCCTTCCCCCTTCGATTTCCTCAACGTTTTTCTTTTTACTTCCAAAGATGCAGCTGTCACACGGGCAGCTGTGCAACTGGCACGAACCTCCTTGTTAAACTGAGCATCTTGCCTGAGAATATACCCACCACCTGCCCCTCGGCCAACGTGTTGAACTACACGCACACGCGGAGCACGGACGCTATGGCGATAGGGCATTGCGCACGTGGTCACACCAGGCGGATCATGCTCTGTCCTACGGAAGTCACACGTTACTCTGTTAAATACGACTTTTAAGAGATGCTCGTTCGCGATCGATGTAGCCCCTGCTATTTTACTATCGTATTAGAGCGTGTCGTCCATTATATGAGTTCAGTAATTTGTAAAAATTCAATTACTATATTAAACTTTCACAATTTGTAGGGTTAAACCCTAGTAGCACAAAATATTGAATGCACATACATCCAATATTAAAAAGAGGTTCAATATCTTTTTGATATTTAAACGTACATACAATATTTATTCTAGATTAGGAAGCAAATATATTTTCCAAATATGCTGGAAATATTCATATTATATTATGAAAAAAATATTCTTTTTTCAAATGTAAAGTAAATATTTATTTACCGTTTGAAACAAAACATTTTTTCCGAATGTTCGGGAAATATTCATTTTATATTATGAGAAAAACATTCTTTTTCAAATATAAAGTAAATATTTTTTGAATGGTAGAAAGAAAACATTTTTTTCCGAGTATTTTATTTTCTAAACCTTTATTTCATATTTTCAGTATGTGCATATAATATTTGGAATCAATATTTTTTTTCATATTAAAAAGTGTGGCTAAAAAAATATTTTTTTAATATTTGGAAAAAATATTTAACCAATATTTTGTGCTACTAGGGAAGTAAACAAATGTATCTATATTCTTTTATTATATAATTTGTAGTATACTATTTTAGTTCATCCCATTTTTCTCTACAGATAATATCAGTATAACAGAAAGTGAAAATTTCAAGTGCCCCACCTTGTACATATTTTACTTTGGTTTTGCCGAGAATATCAATTAATCGTGATGATTTTGACATAGAATGAAGAAGTTGATATGTTCAATGACTTGGTGCAATGCAATACAAATTTAACGGTTGCTATAGCAACTTATCGTGAGAAACTTATCGAATCTTTATCGAGCACAATTGGAGTACTTTCACATGTTGGGGAATATGCTTTATTTTTTAAGCCAAAAAGAGATATCGTGAAATCAGTAATAAAGAATGACAACGGCTACTTGGGTAGAAGTATTGGTGCACGTAGCTTAAATCCTGTTGATTCACGAGCTGAAGAATGTAGCATTAGGCCCGATTCACACTATCAGTCCGGTCACGGTCCGGTCTCGATCAAATTCACATCCGTGAGCGTCCACACTCGCCCGGCTTGATAGTGTGGACGCTCACGGACGTGAATTTGATCGAGACCGGACCGTGACCGGACCGATAGTGTGAATCGGGCCTGACGGTTCCGTTTCTCAAACTTTAAAGTCTAAGAACTTCCATCCGTATCGAATCTTTGGAAGACATACTGTATGTACACAATGCGACTACTCATCAACTTAACGATATTATGAGAAATTGAGAGAAAAAAAAACACGTTACAATTATTTAAGGTGTAAAGGTGATACTTTTCACACCCTCTTAATAAAATACTGCTTCATTTAAAAAACAACACAGTTACCTCTTGTAGACGTATCAATGTATACTGAGAGAAATATGTACATGGGAAGATAGAAGTCACTAAACAATGCAGCATTTCCTTGTTCCAATTCCCTGTCTTCACCTAGGGAAGAGCTGAAGCCCAGCTTAGTTTCTAGAATCACTGGTACACTTGGTTTACTAACAGGATACTTAAAGAAAGGTTACAGTTGCATTGTCGTATTTGTGTAATTCCAACACATATAATACGTTTCATCGAAGACTTTATTTAACTCAATGACCGCCATTCCTTTACATATCGCTTAACCACAGTGTTTACTAATTTACGATTATCGTGTACGAAATGTGAGTGCCGTTACATTGTGCGTCTAAATCATTATTTGTCTCGATATCCTTCAATCCGTCTAGGACGAATATATTTTTGTCGCCACCTCTGCCTTAAGCAGGCAGCTTATCCAAGGTCGAAGAGACACATTCAACTCTACGTAGGCGTGGTGTGGGAAATTAGCGTTATAGCAATACAACCTGTCGCACGAGCCATCGCAACTATCTCATTTCAATTAGAATAGTCTAATTACTATATATTCATATATTCTTAGGTATTTAGTGTCCCTTTATTCAGAAATATTCATACTGTCCTTTACCTAATAGTAACTAAGAAGATGAAAGTACGACTGGTACATTATTGATTTGGTTCAAGCTTTGCACATAGGGGCATCGCGTGTTTAATGAATCGTACAACGTTGTAAAAACAATACAGCACTTTTTCACAGTTCCATCAGCAATATTAGCAACTGGAGAGTAAAACATTAATAAAATTAATGTCCTTGGAAAAAATGAACTCAGTGATGTAACATTAAATATATATTAACGCCGACTATATATCCATAAAATAGGAAAGAGTAATATAGCGTGTTTTAACTCGGGATATTCCAAATAGTTGTGGAGACGTGATAAAACGCATTACTTATTTAGACGTGTTTTTGTTATTAGACATAAATGTACGTACTAACTTAGCACATTGAAAATATAATATATTGACCTTGATTTTCTCGCAAAATTAGGAATAATGTTTTCTATGTGTTTCGTACACTAATATGTACACATAATATACGCTACTTGTATGCACAATTTGATCTAAATCAGTGGTTGTAATGTTGTGCACTCTCCTCGTAAGTAATAGTTCAGGATAAACGCACAGAATTAACTGTGGTGAAACGTTGGTAAATCCTCGTGAAAAATTGGACTCGCGATGCTTTTGCTCGTAATTAAAAAAAGACGATGAATGCACGTAAACATACAACAACCTCATTCATTGTGGGGTCACTCGTTCACCCTACCTATGCGCAATTTACGTTCCGTAGAGACCGGCAAATTCATAATTTATTTTAAAGGAGCTGTTATAGCAGTGGAATCACCGACTTCAACCAAATTTTTATTAATGACTGTGGCGCGAAAATGGACGAACACTAGTGTGCGTGCGTGTCCGAGTGTTTATGTCAACGTTCCTTATTTATTGTGAAATTTGTCGTCGAAGTTCTGGTAAATTAAACGCGATGCTTGATACTCTGAATCAAAAAAGTCTATATTATAACCTAACAATAAGTTACCAATCGGAGATTTTTTGGATCACAATCAAGCCGTAGTTTCTCGTAAAATGTTTCTGCTTTAAATATAATTGCTTTAAAATGATTATTAGTTACGGTTATTACTACCTTCATATTATTTTACCTCGCTTATTGTACCACGACAAAATGTATCTCTGCAGCAAAATTTTTCGATCACTTCTTTTATATCTGTCTGGTTACAAAAGTTTGTATATCGTGTAAATTCTATGAAACAGCGAAAACACTGAACCGTCCAGTGGTGAATCACCGTACAGTCATAATAAATACACGGTGGAGGCTTCAATATGCAGAGGCTTCGAAGGAAAAAGAAAAGAAAGGAAACTCTATTTTTTTTTGTTTTCAACATATCCTTTATAAAAATTGTAAAATAATAATAAAGATCATAAAGGTAACTCTTGTATTCTATGATATTGCTTTTATAGCGGGTAACAAACTAATTAACTACGAAGATAACTGCTTCGAGCGTTGGTGTGCATTATTACTATTTGGACATATTATAGAAATCACGTTTTTTTGCAGAAAAACACGAATTTACCTACGTGATTATTACTTCGAGTTTAATAATATTAGATAGGATGCACAACGTGATTTTTTCTATTGCTCAAGTATACGATTATATATACACATACGTGTTTTTCTTGCGTAAAACAAAAATTATTTTACATTTTTGGAACGGGCTTCAAAATTAAATTTTGCTTGGGGCTTTGAAATGCTTAACCAGCTACAAGTGCCCTATTTCATTGTGACGAAGTGTATCTGCTCATTTTCGTTCTAGACTTATCAGAAAAAGTTTGGGCTGTAACCCGCGACCCCACTACTGTCACCACCCCTTGTTAGTGAAGCCGAAAAAAAGGTGTTTACATATTCCGGCGATGTTTTTCCCCTATGTTTTTGTCCTCCGATGAGCGATCACACGGATGGAAATCATCCACCGTGGAAACTTTCACGCTTTGCCGATAATCGATTAATCCACAATACTTTGAAAAAGGCTTCAACCATTATTTCTAAATATACACGACTCGTCTCTATATTATACACCGTCGGCCTGTATCGGTGTCCATTATTTTCGCGGTGACAGATGCACAAGCAATGAATTAAGTTACACGCATCCGTTCGGCCATGACTAACAAAGTGACGCAATTACGTGGACTCCATCAGTTTTTGCGAAACTCGGTTTCCCCGAGTTATACACGCGCTTTCCTCTTCGTGCAACGCAGTGCCGTGTACGAGTGATATTATCGTGCGCCAATTATTTTTAAGTTTAACTAACTTTGCTCTAGATTAGGAGTTTTTCTAAGTTTTCTACTTACAGTCAGTATTGTATACACGGCTCTTTTCTCATTTTCGTAAATGTGTGGAAAGCAACTTTTGGCGCGACACGATCTTAGCGAGGTACAATTTTAACGATTCCGTGGTTAAGAAATGTAAAATATTACTAAAAAGTTTTCCACGATTTGTAGTAAATATTTGCGTAAGTTTATATTGAGAGCATTATAGGGTGTACCTTTGTTTTCTGCTTTTTTTCAAGAGAATCTCTTTTAGGATACAGTTCGCACGGGACGAATTTTCTTCAGTCACGTATCTACTAGACAGTGAATTTACTAATCTCCAAATTTCCGTTAAACAATTCCATCCTTAATAAGTAACGGAAAATGTGCACATCGAATTAATTTAAATTTTGGGCGCGCACTAACCTCTGCTGATGTTCTGGGTCGCGAACGCGACCCCAACACTCGACGATGAAGTTTCTCTTTTCCGACGGCCGGATAATAGATTTATTGCTCTATTGTTTTGTTCTTTCCGTTCCGCTACGAGTAAGTAGTTGCAGCGTAACGAATTCCACCGACGCGACGAAACATTCAAAATGTTTTGCTAAACCGAACGTAACCAACACAATTCACTAATATCCGTAAAAGAGGCCGAGAATCACACCGGCAACAATAGACACGTTCACGAGCCTCGTACGATCTCCTCGAACGAACGAGCGAACGTCGTCTGTTGTGGCTGCGAACCCACCCCGGTTACCATGGAATCATCGTTCCGCGAGGTGGGGCGCACGAAGCTGCTATGCTCGGACAACTTCGCAGTGTCAAGGAGTTTCCTTCCTCTCGCAGTGCGCGCTTGTTCGTCGTGGAGGTTGTTGATAGTTGCGGATATGAAAGAATCAAGCATGCTCACGCTTGTTCTCTATTCGACGGTATTAAAATTATGATCTTTCCGTAAGATAGTATTAGATATTTCTGTTTCTCTCTCTGGTATTTAAATAACAGACACTAAAAGTTACATCTGCGGAAAATAAATCTGTTTCATTTTCCACAAAAATTAGAAATACAGTGACTCTCGAAAATATTCGGACACTTTTTAAAATCGCATAACTTTTTTCAAATGAATCCAAACGACTTGAGTTTTTTTTAGAAGCTAGAAGGATTAGTTTGCTAAGTGACATGTTTCGTCGTTTTAGAAAAAACAAATGCAATTGATCGGAATAGTGAAGAAACTAGTGAAGGTCGTTTTTAAACTTTTTTCTGTGAGCCTGCAATGAAAATTCAAAAAGCCCGTTTGTAGATTTAAGTAAGTTGTATACATGCTGAAAATTTCATTAAAATCGGGTAACGCTGCTCTGAGCTACAAACGTTTAAAGGTCGCAGAATAAAGTCGAGAATCGCGGGAATTCCCGAAATCAGCGATTTTCGACCTTATTTTCTTCGCTATTCCGATCAATTGGAATTTTTTCTAAAACGACGAAACATGTCACTTAGCAAACTAATCCTTCTAGCTTCTCAAAAAAACTCAAGTCGTTTGGATTAATTTGAAAAAAGTTATGCGATTTTAAAAAGTGTCTGAATATTTTCGGGAGTCACTGTACTTAATTTCGTGAACTTTCGTACGACGATGAAGGATATCGGTTACAAATACTTATACAAATGGTTTTTTGGTTTATTTTATTAGAACTTTTAATGGCTGTATACAATAACACCTTAAAATGTGACTGAATTATGCTATTGTTTTTCTTCTCATTCGTAGATGCATTAGATACACTTCTTTAACAAGTATCTTGGTTAAAACGAAGAAGTTAGTAACGTATCTTAAAATCATAATACTTTTGTTAATTGACGTCTTTAGAGTAACTGTTCCCAGCACAGGATTTCTGAGAACTATATGCGTAAACAGAATTCATGATGAAATGCTAAAGTGTAATTTTTTAGTCATACTTTTACTCTGTGCGTTCGATATGGCATTCAATTGTTGCACTTACTGTATACGAAAGGCAATTACCATAATTTCTGAATTTTTAATAAATGCTTGTATGCTCGATCAGAGATATTAAGAGCAGCATTCATTACACATAAATTAGATTCTCCCAAAAGACTCAAACCGCATAAACCTAAAAGTCAGGTATATTTATTACACGTCATTGTTATCTGAATGAAATTTTACATACACTGAGTGAGGTGTAATTCATGGTAGAATCGAGAAAAATATTGATTCACCGTATCAACAGAAATTGATAACGTGGAATACAGTTTTATATAAGAGGCTTCGTTTTTGAGAGCATTCAACGAATAAGCATGTGGTCGAGCGCAACTTTGCAAATCTGTTTATTTATTATTCATTATTTCTATTTTCCTATTAGCGTTTGCAAATATTGACTGTGTTATGGTTGAAATATTACATTAAGATAGCCAAAAATATCGTGCCCATTGTTACGCACGGAGTTCGGATTAAAAATTAAAGAGGTATCGGTATATTCGAATGTTTTTAGAGTCTGAATCGAAAGTGAAACTACTTTACCACTGTGAAAAATTCAAACAGTTCTTGGCACGAGTTATACCCAATCACACGTACATCCATTTCAGTTCTCGTAAACGATTTTCTTAAGCCTCGTGAAAAACATTGCGCTATGAATTAAACCCCATCCTGTATTAAGCGTGGTAATTACATACCAAAGTATGTATGAAGGGGATCAGGCTGACAATCAGCAAATTTAGCAAATCCCCCTGTAACATAATTTTGAGTACCAAGAAGGAACGTTCTATTCTCATCGGGATCTGAAAATTTGTTAACATCGAGCAGTTGCAGCGTCGCACCCACCCAAAAGCTATAACAAGTATCGAATGGCTTTCCAGGTCGTCCGTGAAAGCCACTATTCTGTCTCATAAGACACCACCTCCTCAGTCTATTCAACTGATCTTGTGTCAGAACGTTATGAAGCTCGTTCATGAGAAATAGACTAGCTACGGCACAGAAAGTAGATCCTCCGTGCGATTCAAGGCCAGGTCCATGGCCCATTGCTCCATCATATGACTATAATCATTGTTGAGATATTGTGCTATGATAAAATTAAGTAGACAAAGCCAGTTTTTGTTAATATTCTTTGTACGCAAAACAAAAATAACGAAAGGTAAAGACTCACGATGCTCTTCAAAATGTAGTCGATGGCTTTTGTTTTATCCATGCCCGACCAGTCGTTTAAGATCGTGGATATACAACAAGTACAATAAAGAAACCTTATGTCGCTTTCGCTTCCCATTGTCATGGCCGAGAACGAGCCATCTGGATTTTGACAAGCCTGCATTCCTTCGATAATAGATTTCTTATCCACGCGACTCAAATCGTCGCCAAGGATCAGAAGATTAACCAATCCAAGATACGTCATTGCTATATGACCGCACTGATATTTTGTTGCATCCTTTGGTATCGTTGTCGATGGTTGAAAGCCGGAGCGCGGCCCGGCGCCAGTAATTTGCAGGCCATAAATCCAATCTATCGCCTCCGATTTTGTTTGATTGGTAATATCGTTCAGGGAGTTCAATATATCGAGGCCCGATATAGCAAAAAATGCTATAGTAAGTCTGGAGCAATCGTAATCTGCCAAATCACTGGGCATGATTTGTAGTATCCTTTGGAAATATTTAGCATGCTTTTCCCTGGCTAATTGTGGTTGCATATTTTACTGTATGTATCTGTGTAATAAAAAAAATGAAAAAAAAATATTGCTTCAAGTGCACGTCGATATACTAAAGCGAAGCGTTACTTTTAAACTTGTGCGAATGGAATGGAATGGAATTTGACGGAATTCCATTAGAACTGATTAGAGCCGGTAGTATGTAGAATCTACTAGAGAGCGCTTCGATGGGCAGCGATGGAAGGTAGGTAGTTGGTTACTACTAGGTGGCGTGGAAAAAATTTCTCGTGAACGCACGCGTCGCCGGCAAACTAGCCCTTCCTCGCGCACGCCGGACGTTCGCCGCAACACGCACCAGCCGCGAAAATTCCGCAAACCACGTACTACCCCGGAAAGCAGAATTAACGAGAAGCACGCAGTAAGTTAAGTTTGAATCAACCGTATGTACACCTGTCCGCTTCGTGAATACTTTCTCGCGGTAGTTTCTCTGGCTAGAACGGTAGCGCGTTGATTTGCGCGGAGGTAGTTTTGTCGGAGGACGACGCAGGGTTCTCGTGGAAGCGGCCACTGAGGGCGCGGCATTCTTGCAATTGTTGCGCCCGGCTCCAACAGAATAACCAATAGGAGCCGCGGCAGCGCCGCCATTCTATCGAGTTCGTGGCACGCCCTACAACTTCCTCCATTGTCCTTCTTTCCGGGATTCTCTGCGAGGAAGGATGGCTCAGAACAATTATTTTGGGTTTACTCACGGCGGAACGCAATATGGGTACGAAATCGATTGCATACAATAATTATTAAGTAGCTAGTGTTAAGTTTATCAAAAAATCGTGACGGTAACCACGTTGGCGGGAGTATTAACTGTTCGTTAAAATCGGTGCACGCGAGAGCCCAGCCGGCTTGGCCGCCATTTCTTGCTGAGAGTTAGAGCGTCCATCGAGCGTCTCTCCCGGGCACGGATCCGATAGAGGTCTTTTTCGTTTTGCCCGTTCCCACTTTTCATTCTATTCCCTGCCCGTAATAAAATCTAATTATTATCCCGAACAGAGCGACCAGCGCAGCCGCTTATCAAACTGGTCAAGCGGGATACGCAGTAACTCCAGCGGCAACCGCCGCCACGTACACTCAACGACCCGCCGCCGCCGCGGCTACAGGTTACGAAACCTACCAAGCGGCCGCTGCCGCAGCCGCTACTGGCACCACGTACGCTGGTGAGACCGTAATTTTCAATCTAATCCGCCTCCTGGTCCCTTTTCTCTTACCTCCCGGATAGACCAACTTCCACGAGGTTTTCTCATTTCGTCCCTTCTCCTTTGCAGCTGCGAATCCTGGTACCGTGGCTCAAACTTACGATTACGGTTACGGACGCGCCGCACCCGCAGCCACGTACGACGCTACCAAAACTTATTATCAGCAACCCGCAGCAGCCGCGGCAACTTATACCACTACCGAAACACATTATCAAGCCGCGAAGCCAGCGTATAGTACGACTAGCGCTTACACAGGCACGGCACGACAAGCCACTACCACTGGCCAAGCTAAGACCTATCAAGCATCTAGCACAGCTTATCAGCAATCCAATCCTACGCAAAGCGCGACCTACTCTTCGGGATACACGGCACCGGCTACTCCCGCCGCTACACCATCGGCAGCAACAAATAGTAAGTTTCCATTCCATCGTGTTTATTTCTTTCGCCAAAAGATTCGAAATCCTATGTAAATGTCCTGTTAACCGTGACGTAGCCACTAATAACATGAAATTGATCCTCTGGCTGTTAAATCGATGTAAATTTCGCTAACATTTTAAACCGTTAGTTGGTTTGAAAGTTTAGCAGAATCGAATGATTTTGAAGATTCGAGAATCGTTAGAAATTTCACTATGTAGAGACTGTTGAATGTCGTAGATTATAATTTGCAAATACATTGATGAAAGTAAAATGTACTCGCACCGATGGGTACTGGTTAGTTAGTAGTAGAGCGGTTCCATGAATACAAAGAATTGACTCCTCCAAAGTTTGAGGTTTCAATTTCATTTCCCTTAGAAACGGCGAGTACAACGTATTCCGGCTACGACGCAGCGCTATATAGCGCTGCGACTATGTATGTAGCCCAACAGAGTGCAAACAGCAATTCAACTAACCAGAAGACTGGAGGTTGGCAGGGCTACGGACGGAAGGGATTTGGCGCTGGAGGGGGAGGGATGAAGGCAATGCGGCCCAAGCAGCCCCCCAAACCTCAGCAGCTACACTATTGCGATGTCTGTAAGATCAGCTGTGCCGGACCTCAAACGTACCGCGAGCATCTGGAAGGCCAGAAGCATAAGAAGAAAGAAGCCTCGCTGAAGGTGCCGCAGCAACCACCAGCACGAGGGGCAGGCAACAGTCTACGATGCGAGCTTTGCGATGTCACTTGTACTGGGAATGATGCGTACGCCGCTCATATCAGAGGTGCTAAACATCAAAAGGTCGTGAAGCTTCACACTAAGCTTGGCAAACCGATACCGAGTGCGGATCCGACTGTTCTGAATCCAAAACCGGCAGCTGTTGCTAAAACTGCGGGTACTAAAAAGCCTACAGTGACAGCTACTCCTAAAATTAATTTCGTTGCCTGTGAGTATTTCTCTGTCTTTCATCTTCTCTTTAACGATTTACGATTTCAGATTGTCTTTAAAAACGTATATTTACAGCTGGAAATTTGGGAACTGTGAATCAAAATCAAACCGCAGAAATTAAGCAGGAAGAAACTACGACAGAGGAGACTGTAGAGGAAGCAGCTGTTGACGAAAAAGATATCCAACCAGTTGGTCAAGAGTATATAGAAGAAAATAAATCAGAGGATGGAAAAATCATCAGCTTTAATTGCAAGCTTTGTGAATGCAGATTTAACGATCCAAACGCCAAAGATATGCACATGAAAGGAAGGCGGCACAGGTTTGCTTATAAGAAGAAGGTTAATCCTGATTTGGTCGTTGATATGAAACCAAGCTTGAAGCAAAGAAAAATGTTAGAAGAGAAATTACGAAGACAACAGATGCGAGACGAATATTTACGTCGTAGAGAAGAAATTAATCAGTTGGGCCCAATGGGTCCGATGATGGATGAAGAAATGATGTATTGGGAAGAAAGACGACGTTACGAAGAGGAATGCGAGTATTACGAATGGTATCGACGTTATGGACGCGGTCCGGGAGCTCCGCCAATGCCACGTCCTTTCCCAGGACCACCTCCAATGATGATGTTCCCTGGTCCTCAAAGGAGGCCAGACTCGTCTGATGATAAGCACGTGTTAGCTCATCATACAACTATTTATCCGAAGGAACAGGAACTGCTGGCAGTTCAAAAAATTGTTTCAGACACTGAGAAAGCGCTGAAATTCGTGTCTGATACTCTGGCAGAAGCTGGTAACTATCTGCTTTTCATTGTGCAATTTTACTGCCTATCAAGGATTTCATGAAAATATCTTAAATCGTAGGCAAGAAAACAACACCGGCCACTACGAACGCTACTTCGCCAACTACCACTACAACTGTGCAGCAGCAGCAACAACCTCTACCGCAGCAGCAACCACAGCAACCGCCGCAGCCACAGCAACCAAATGCAGATGCTGTGAAAGTAAAAGAAGAGGCTGACAAGAAGAAATCTGCAACACCGCAGAAAGAAGACGGCAGTGACGGGAATTTGTTTTCGTTCCAAAAGGAAAAAGAGGATTCGAGGATACTCAGGGGTGTAATGCGTGTTGGCAATTTGGCGAAGGGACTTCTACTATCTGGCGATAACCATGTGTGTCTCGTAGTATTGTGCGCGGAAAAACCAACACGGTTAGTTCGAAAGAGTATTATTGCACTATTTATATAATATGGACTTGTGCCGTTACAAAGTTTTTTTATTTTTTACAGAACACTATTAAATAAAGTTGCTGAAATTTTGCCGACTCAGTTGAAGATCGTTGCTCCAGAGGACACTTACAACGTTGGAAAGCATCCAGAATCAGCTGCTTTAACAGTTTCAGGAGGCAGCGTAACAGTCAGCGTAACGCTTACCAGCCCTTTGATGCGTGAAACTCCGAAACCAGCAGCAGCCGCAGGTGATTTGATCGTTTTATATTTTCACGGTGGCCAAGAAAAGGATAACTGCGATAATTTTATAGTAATTTTTCCAGAAAGCATCTTTTATTTTCATGCTGTTTTCTCAGTAATTACGTGGTTTATCAATTTTGTTTGTTCTTTTCATGGCCCGAAAGTTTTTCTGTACATTCTTTTAAGCACCAGGAAGATGCAGGGGCAGCCAAGGACTTCAACGGTTGCCAGTGTATATACGCTCTAACATAGAAAATTCTTTTCCTTTCCAATACAGCTGCGATTTTTAGTGTGTCCACGACTGACTATAGCTTATACTTTCGAAAAATACTAGAAAATGTAAGGGCGTACACAAAAATACCGCAATTAAACTGATTATTTAACGGAAAAGGGGAGAGCGTAAACTTGATGATACGATTAGACGTCGCTTTTCTTTTGCTTTAATTTAACTCGTAGTGGCAGATTGTGTAAGTTCTATCGAATATTAAGCTGAGCTGGAGTCTCCATTAAGGAAGAGTATGCTAGTATGAACGTGGACACGCTTTTGGTATGAGGAAACAACGCTGAGGCAATCTTAAAACTATGGACTTTTTGATCATGCATTGATAATTTCAAAGGAAACCCTCTGTCGTCGAATGTTGTACAGATGTTACACGATGGGCAGTAGACTCCTTATTCTAACCGACGATTCTCTTGATAGTGTTACTTCCCGTAGAAATTCGAGTAACGCTATCAACGTAAGAAAGAAACGTCGGTCGTTCTTTTAAAAGCTCACAATGCGAAAAAGGACGTACACGAATAGGAGTGGCTTGCCTTTATCGGGTACTACATTCGATTAGGTATAGTTTCATTTTAATGAGAATGTTTTAGGCTACGCCCTCAAGTTTAATGTACTTGAGTTGAACTATAATCATAGAGGGAAAACCCAATTTGGGCATGATCAAACACTCTAAGTGTTGTCTAAGCGTGTTGTGCTTTCTTTGTTGGAATCTCAGATAATGCTGGACAGCAGCAACAGGGAGCTGCTCAACCGCAAACAACGCCTGCGGCGCCCGCTCTGACGAAACCAGATCCACCAGATGTACTTCCCAAGGCTAAGTGTTTGGAGGCTTTAGCTGCACTCAGGCATGCCAAGTGGTTTCAGGTTTGAATCAATCAACTCTCAGTTCAAGATCTCGAATT
Organism: Andrena marginata; assembly: GCA_963932335.1. Taxonomy (NCBI): domain Eukaryota; kingdom Metazoa; phylum Arthropoda; class Insecta; order Hymenoptera; family Andrenidae; genus Andrena; species Andrena marginata. Next base: position 18,494,427 of record OZ010662.1, on the reverse strand, counting down.
GTCGATGCCATTTTGCTGGCACTAACGACTGTTTTCTGTTATTTTCTCCTGATACGCGATACGCGTGCAAGTTGTCCTCTCTCTCTCTGTCCGCAAAAAAGAGCAGTCTTAGAACTTCCAGCCTTGTGACAATTTTATTTTTATTATCATCTTCTTGTTGATATGATTTTGTCTGAAACATTTATTTGATCATGTTTGATGTTCGAATTTCCTTTACATCTGCCAATCCACTTAGTCCACTGATGTTGTTCTTAAGAAATATATATATATATATACATACATATATATATGTATACATACACACATATATATATATTAAACGTCTCGTAAAATCGTTTGTACTTTGTAATTAATAATGGTTAGTGTAAGTGGATAACAGTGGTAACGTTTGGTTATTGGCAATTTGATTAAGAAATGAACCTATGTAAGTGTCATAATTCGTAAAAATAAAACCAGAAACATTGAACGTGCTATCAGATAGTCCCAGACAAGAAGTTTTAAGCACTATGTAAATGTGAAACTTTGGCGATTGAAATGTTGGTACGCACTGGAAAGCATTTACATTTGCTTTTCTTCCAATCATCAACATCCAGAATAATAGGAAACCATTTGCGGAAGATCATTTAAAAATACGTGATTTCTCTTAAAAGAATGTAGTTTTGTTTATTTTGTTTATAATGCACTGAACTGCTTTATGATGCTTATGATCAAGCTTATTCATTATTCTGGATTAATCTTAATGCATTGTAGCCTAGACTGAGTCTGTTCTAGGTCTGTCTTAGAAGTTATTCAAGTTAGTGTGTTGTTCTTTATAAATATGAACGTTTCGTCCTATCGTCTACACAACGTGCGTCAAGCACCATTAAATATTTAAAAGACAGACAAGCACAAACACACAGTGGTGTCATAAGTATATCGGGTGTTTTTTCAACTTATAAGTTCACGCGTTACATTTAGCACTTGGTGAAAGTGCACATTCTTTCCAATACATTGTACCTTTTTTTTAAATATTATGTTAGGTATTAATTGTTCAGGAAATAATTAATAAACACCCGATAATTTTGATATGGGCTAATACTTAGGGGTTATAGGCACGAGGCTGGGAGGATAGCTAAAGCCCACACAAAGCAAACGAAAAATAGTTTAGGGCGTCGCATCTCCAGAAGACTCAGAGATTTTAATGCGTTTATTTAATTGTGTATACTGAAGCACTAATCGTATTTAACAGGCTAGAGCAACTTCGCTGCAGAGCTGTGTTATGGTCATTCGCATAATGCGTGATCTTTGTAACCGTGTACCCACTTGGGGACCATTAAATCCATGGGTTAGTATAGAATAATATATTATTATTGTTATATCGTCAATTTGCTGAGTCTAATATTTTTATTTATTTATTATACATTTTAAACGCAATATTAAATAGAACAATTAATTTCGTATCCACAAATATTATAATAATACGATGTAGTTTGCTTGTATTAGTTCAGTAATATTTTGAGAAATAGTAATAACTAATTGGAAATGAGTGAATACATAAATCATTCTTAGGCATTGGAACTGCTAACTGAGAAAGTCATCAGCACCGCTGGAGGGCCTCTTAGTCCAGGTGAAGCTTTAAGGAGGCTTTTGGAATGTGTTGCTGGAGGAATATTGCTTCCAGGAAGTCCAGGTACATTTTCTTTGTTCTATACTTACTAGTTACACTGATCAGTGTTGTTTCGCGAGTTCTTTAATAAACCAAGTTATTTAAAATGATGAGACTGATGACGAGACTGAGCGTATTGCGAAGCTCATTGTTGATTCTAAGATCGAGTCTTTCGATTTTGGTGTCACATTGAAGCGTTTCATGATATTGCGTAGATGATTCGGCAATCTGATTATTTAGCTTTTATATTAAAAATTTCGCAGAATCTGTATTGGAACATAATAATAATTATGAGTATTTCTCTCTCTTGCAGGATTATCTGATCCGTGCGAAAAGGAACCAGTCGATGCAATAGGTAATATGACAGCTCAACAAAGGGAAGATATAACTGCTTCGGCGCAACATGCATTAAGATTAGTTGCGTTTCGTCAAATCCATAAAGTCCTGGGTATGGAACAACTTCCGCCACCTAAGTATAAAGGCAGATTTGCTCGAAAACGAAGACGTGACAACAGTAACGGAGAAGGAACGGACAGTGAGGCTTCAAAGAAAGATAAAAAAGCAGAGGAGATCAAAATGGAGACAGACTCCAAATAGATCTACCAAAATATTCGCTTTATCGATTTACTCATAACTTATATAGTGTAAGAAACAAATTTTTCTCGTGTCAATTGCTTGTTCAGTGAAACGTTTCTATACTTAGGACTAGGAAGACGTGAAAGTTTAAAGCGAAACTAAGGAGACACCTACTATTACAGAAGTGTGATTGTTTCGAGTAGGTAGTTTGGTTTAGACAACTAATGGCATCGTTTTAACTCGCAATCATGATTTTAATGGCGAAAGAAATGAATTAAGTCGGATTATGTTGTATACTTTGACTTAATCTTAAACATCTAATAATGGCACCGAGCTCTTTCGCCTATTTGCTAGTGTTAAGTTTGACATTTTCATAAGAGACACAATGTATTCGATCATTACCAGCGTCTTAGTTTTTAAATACGTTTTGAATATCTTTGATATAAAAAGAAAACATGCAATTTCTCAAGATTCATTTATTAAGTTCATTTAACAAAACATTTCAGCGTTATTAGAAATATTCGTAAGGTAAGAAAAGAGGACTTGTTTTGCAATAATCTTATGATGTAAGATTTCAGAGAACTTAAAACCTTTCCCAAACAGGCAATTGGTACGATTAATTCCAGCACTAGGATTTTGTCGAAGGAAATGATGAATGCGTTAATTAGTTCGAATTACTTATTTAGCTATATTTCAAAGTCACAATATACGATGATGAAGTTTAATAGAGAGGGTGGTAAAAGAAATGAACATTTATAAGTTTTGAAGTTAAGCGTAGGTTAGTTTGTATTGAGAATTCGTGTGTATGTTGTGTGTGTAGTCGTAAAGAAGTGCAGTATGTTTCTCTGCACCAAATAATCACTCGTACGTTCACGTTGCGTGTATTGATTCACGCAGAAGATACCAAGAAAGCAGAGTTGCAAATCGATTATTGAAATTTAGACGTTTTGCTGTCCAATGAGGGTTACAGTGCACGTGTCAAGAATTCCTAATATTTTGCTGCAGTTTTGTTTAAAAAGTCTCATAGGAAGTTGAATGATCACTTCAAAATGTTCTCATTTAAATGATTTTTGTTTCTGACACAGTGTATGGATCTTCTGTTGTACACATGCAAATCCTCTTTGAATAAATCGAACATGCATGCGATAAGTATAAAGTTTTCTTCACTTCCATATTCCTTTTTACGTATTTAGTATCGTATAAGAGATCTTTTTAAATAATGAATCGGACTAAAAACAAAAAAAAACTAAGACTCCTCTTTAGCAAGAAGGCCACACACACAATAGCACTCAAATTGTATGATTATGGTTACTAGGCAACTTTTTACAAGAACAAACACTTGACATACAAAGAAAGTTAATTTATTTTTGGATGGCACCGAGCAGAACTGAGACTGATACTGTATTAATTTTCTAATAAACATATTAGAAGATAGTGTGCAAAATTAATAGACTTAATTTACATTGAGTCACGAACACATACTTTTATATAACATTGATTCTGTTTGGTGCAGGCTAGTCTTTTCGATAAGAGTCAATCATTTAATCCCGTCATTTCGATTCTTCCCCAATCTTGTTGTACTCCGTAGGCGTAATATGATTAATTTTAATCTTATTGACTGAACTGGCACATGCTTCAAATCAATATAAAGTCGAGCATTAGCCACTTTCATTTCCTGTTTTTACAGTATTACTTAAAATATACTTGTACATACTCGAGCTACATGACATATGTATTCTTATAATTTATTATCATCTTTTCAACCAAATATTAATGTAACACGATGCGCTGTACGTTTGCAGGTATGTTGCAAAGAAAATTCGCAAACTTTCTCCACTCAGTCCTTGTAACCTGTAAAAATAAATGTGTGTAGAGCCTTGAGGAATTTTGAAGTTAAGTACGACGCATTATTATTTGATCAGTATTAGCAATTGGACAGTATAATAATGAAACTAATAATCTCGTTAAGTATAAAAAAAGCCACATCCAACATTTGCCGTGCCATTCCAGTTTATTTTTATGGGCAATGATCGATCTGTTACGCATGATGAAACTTTCATATTCTGCCAAAAATGCTTCTGAAAGAAACAAGTAAATTTGTATTAATCTTGGAGTTCAGAAATTGAAAAGCATACCATGCGAAAAGAAACTAATCATCTATAAAGTCTGCGAGTTTTCATTTTTCTTTTCCATTACAGTACTTGATGTGTCTCTGTAATTATTTAAAAAAGAAAATCATGTACTTCTGTAGTTGACTAAAATCGATTACTTCGATGTTACCACTGAAACGTCAAACTAAAAAATGTACATAGCTAATCGTAAGTAAATGCATGTTTTCGAAATTGTCATGTATTTCATATAAAATAATCACTTGAGCAAATTTTTATTCTGTTCGTGTACACATAACTATTTTGGTTCGATTCTTGTCATTTGAACGGTTCGTTTTAATAATGATAGTTGAAACGGAATACAGAATACAACAATGAACGGTGTGATCATATTTATAAATATCTGGTAAGTAATTCTCCATAAAATTGATCGAAACTACAACTTCGTAAATAAATGAGTCATTGTGTTTCTAAAAAAAAATGCCTAAACTATGTTATGACGAATAACATAATATAATGTTTCGATACTTGGGTTTGAACATTTAATTTAAATTCTAAATTATAACTTAGTGAAACTATCTAACTTCTTTCTGCGAAATTAAAGCATTTAGTCCATTGTAAAATCGTTGCATCAGCTTGATACTGCAATGCAACGTGGCATGACTAATAGCAAAATTATACGAGAATACGTTGAATTATTTTATATCATAATGTAGTTTCAACTTCCACGCACACTCTGATGCAATATTAGAATCGTATACTGAATCAGATTTTTATTGATTTCTTTGCGTACATATTTGCCAAATTTATTACATAACCTAATTGTGTTAAATTTCAATAAGCTCTAAATATTCAATTTATTATATGCAGTAACTTTTAGCTTGGATATACTTAGCTAGACATAAAATCAGTATAACGAATATACTGGAAAAGTATCATCGCGAAAAACAATGAATCATCGCTTTCTTTTGTTTAATAGATTCGATTCTTGAGCGCCATCTACCTCTATCAAAATGTGACAGTTCGAAGAAAGAAAAACTACGTAAACAAAATTTACAGTCAAACAACAGGCATTACTTTGAAGACGACGATTTTATAAATACTGTAAATTTAATGAAGTTCGTTGCGCAATGATCATGCCAGAATATTCTTTGTTTCAAGAACCAATCAGACGCAGTTACGTCAAACACCAGACCAGATGACGACAGGAAGTTTAGCCTGATAAACGTCTTCCTAGATATTTTCTGACGCGTTTGCGCATGACAGTACAACGTTCTGTCAGTAACATAAAAGAAACGTTCGCTGTATGTTCTGTTCAGTTCTGCGAGCTGTTCAGAGCTGTTCAAGCTGTTTCAGAGATTTTGGGAGAATATTAGCACTCTCGTCAAATTTTACTGAAAATTCTTGCTGCATTACGAGCTATTTCTACGGAAGGTAAGAATTCTTGTCTCCTTTTATTATTTAAACTTCCTCACTATTTAATAATGAGGTATTTATTGAATTTTTATTTGTTCTTCTGCAGAATTGGATGTTATAATTACAATATTAACTATTTAAAACGAGTAGATTATGTCTCGAGGAAAATTTGAATAAATGTACAGTATCAAATATTCATATTTATACATAAAATACATAAATTACTAGTTTACCTTGAGGGTGTCAACCTAAGCATTGCTTTGTGAGCTATTTTTAAAGCAGTTTCGAAACACCATTATAATTAGAGTGCCTGTCAATACAGTATTAGACTTGTGTACTATAAGAATGATTTGTTACTTTTGTGTGAAATAACAGATACATACCTCAAATTTTCAAAGAAATCCGTTAATTCCTGCTGCGTAGTAACGGGAAACAAGATGGCGGTTATTGATTAATCCGATACCGTTGAAGCAGTGTATTCATTATATTTCAAACTACACATTTTTATACATTTAACGAACCATATGTATGCATATTTCTGAAATTTTTCTATAATTCTTCAAATTGGGCGATATACAGGGCGAGTCAATTAACTCTACCGCCGTAAATTACGTGCAAGCTGTCTATTCTATGAAAAAATGTTTCATACAAAAGTTATGTGGTATTCAGCAGGGCCATACAATGCAACAATTGCTTTTTTTATTTGTTCCCGCAATTCGAAAGATTATTGAACACTGTGTTAATTTTACAAGTAATTCATGGTCGTAGAGTGAGGTGACTCATCCTGTACACTCTGTTAATAATGATACCAGATGCCATCAAATGGGGTGACTTTCACTTTTGAAACAAATTTCTGTAGCATCTATTCTATGAAAGGTATTATTCGCAGGCAAACTGTATATTGAAGTAGACCATTAAAGCTATCCAAGGCACTTCGTCTGGGAATAACATCTGTTCTACAATTATAATACTGCCCTCCTTAGTTAAACTGTCCTATCTAGCATTTTTTCATTTTTTGAGATATGTTGAAATATTTGAAGTTCCACACGTCTTTTATCTTTTAAGTAAAGTTTGAAAACTCTACGTGCTTCGTAAAGATTTATAAACAGTCTAATATATTTAACCTAACTTCTTTCCAAATGGTTAAAATATCGTATCTAAACCAATTAATTAATTGGTACGTTAATAATACATCACCTATTACAAAAAATTATATTAGGCTGTTACAAAATAATGATAACATGTTTTAATTTGAATGAAGGGAAATAAGGACGGTACAAAGTAAATCTTAAAACTTCAGGTTTCTCGGTTGTTTCAAAATGCTAGATAGGACATTTTGACTAAAGAGGGCAGAATATATGCTGGAGGAATTTGTTCCAAAATCTAGTTTTTGGTCAACGCTATCCCATATGATGGTAACAATAGTTGCTTCATCATCCTCACTTCTTTCTCAATTGTTTCTTAGATAAAGATGCAGATCTTTGTGAAGACATTGACTGGCAAAACAATAACCCTAGAGGTTGAAGCGTCTGATACTATTGAGAATGTCAAGGCTAAAATTCAGGACAAAGAGGGCATTCCGCCAGATCAGCAGAGGTTAATCTTCGCTGGAAAACAACTAGAAGATGGACGAACACTGTCAGATTACAATATACAAAAAGAGTCTACTCTCCATCTTGTACTCCGACTCCGTGGTGGTATGCAGATCTTTGTGAAAACTCTGACGGGCAAAACAATTACTCTAGAGGTGGAGGCGTCAGATACTATTGAGAATGTCAAGGCTAAAATTCAGGACAAAGAGGGCATTCCGCCAGATCAGCAGAGGTTAATCTTCGCTGGAAAACAACTAGAAGATGGACGAACACTGTCAGATTACAATATACAAAAAGAGTCTACTCTCCATCTTGTACTCCGACTCCGTGGTGGAATGCAAATCTTTGTGAAAACACTCACAGGAAAGACGATTACATTAGAAGTTGAAGCATCCGACACTATTGAGAATGTCAAGGCTAAAATTCAGGACAAAGAGGGCATTCCACCAGATCAGCAGAGGTTAATCTTCGCTGGAAAACAACTAGAAGATGGACGAACACTGTCAGATTACAATATACAAAAAGAGTCTACTCTCCACCTTGTACTCCGACTCCGTGGTGGTATGCAGATCTTTGTGAAAACTCTGACGGGCAAAACAATTACTCTAGAGGTTGAAGCGTCTGATACAATTGAGAATGTCAAGGCTAAAATTCAGGACAAAGAGGGCATTCCGCCAGATCAGCAGAGGTTAATCTTCGCTGGAAAACAACTTGAAGATGGACGCACACTGTCAGATTACAATATTCAAAAAGAGTCTACTCTCCATTTGGTACTTCGACTCCGTGGTGGTATGCAAATCTTTGTGAAAACTCTGACTGGTAAAACAATCACTCTAGAAGTGGAGGCGTCAGATACCATTGAGAATGTTAAAGCAAAAATTCAGGACAAAGAGGGAATTCCACCAGATCAACAGAGGTTAATCTTCGCTGGAAAACAGCTGGAAGATGGACGTACGCTTTCTGATTATAATATTCAAAAAGAATCTACTCTCCATTTGGTACTTCGACTCCGTGGTGGTATGCAGATCTTTGTGAAAACTTTGACTGGTAAAACAATCACTCTAGAGGTTGAAGCATCTGACACTATTGAAAATGTCAAAGCTAAAATTCAGGACAAAGAGGGCATCCCGCCAGATCAGCAGAGGTTAATCTTCGCTGGAAAACAACTTGAAGATGGACGCACACTGTCAGATTACAATATTCAAAAAGAGTCTACTCTCCATTTGGTACTTCGACTCCGTGGTGGTATGCAAATCTTTGTGAAAACTCTGACTGGTAAAACAATCACTCTAGAAGTGGAGGCGTCAGATACCATTGAGAATGTTAAAGCAAAAATTCAGGACAAAGAGGGTATTCCGCCAGATCAGCAGAGGTTAATCTTCGCTGGAAAACAACTGGAAGATGGACGAACACTGTCAGATTACAATATACAAAAAGAGTCTACTCTCCATTTGGTACTTCGACTCCGTGGTGGAATGCAAATCTTCGTGAAAACTCTGACTGGTAAAACAATCACTCTAGAGGTTGAAGCATCTGACACTATTGAGAATGTCAAGGCTAAAATTCAGGACAAAGAGGGCATTCCGCCAGATCAGCAGAGGTTAATCTTTGCTGGAAAACAACTTGAAGATGGACGAACACTGTCAGATTACAATATACAAAAAGAGTCTACTCTCCATTTAGTGCTGCGACTCCGTGGTGGAATGCAAATCTTCGTGAAAACTCTGACTGGTAAAACAATCACTCTAGAAGTGGAGGCGTCAGATACCATTGAGAATGTTAAAGCAAAAATTCAGGACAAAGAGGGAATTCCACCAGATCAACAGAGGTTAATCTTCGCTGGAAAACAGCTGGAAGATGGACGTACGCTTTCTGATTATAATATTCAAAAAGAATCTACTCTCCATTTGGTACTTCGACTCCGTGGTGGTATGCAGATCTTTGTGAAAACTTTGACTGGTAAAACAATCACTCTAGAGGTTGAAGCATCTGACACTATTGAAAATGTCAAAGCTAAAATTCAGGACAAAGAGGGCATCCCGCCAGATCAGCAAAGGTTAATCTTCGCTGGAAAACAACTTGAAGATGGGCGAACACTTTCTGATTACAATATTCAAAAAGAGTCGACTCTCCATCTGGTACTTCGACTCCGTGGTGGTATGCAAATCTTCGTGAAAACTCTCACAGGAAAGACGATTACTTTAGAAGTTGAAGCATCCGACACTATTGAGAATGTCAAGGCCAAAATCCAGGACAAGGAAGGTATACCGCCAGATCAGCAGAGGTTGATTTTTGCTGGCAAACAGCTTGAAGATGGACGCACACTATCAGATTACAATATTCAAAAAGAGTCGACTCTGCACCTCGTTTTAAGGCTGCGAGGTGGAATGTAAATCTTTGTAAAAAGTCCTACTGGGAAGACCATCACTTTAGAAGTTGCAGCATCTGATACATTTGAGAGCATTACATCCATAATTAGCAATAAAGAAGGCATTCCACCATAACAGCTGAGATGGAGATCTCTTCTCACAAGTAGCGTAAAGATGGATGTAAGCTTTCTGCTTACGATATTCAGGGAGAATCTACCCTGCAGTTAAATATTTGCTTTGGAGACATCACGTTTCAATACCCAAAATTGAATGATATAAATAGAAATAAAGTTTTTTTACTTTTTATTCCTAATAGCGACTGATCTTGTGATATTTATGTTAAATACATACCCTCATTAATAAATAACGCTTTAATAAAATGTTATTCTTATTCTTTTTCCCGACTGTATCCGTTTGTATGAAATAATAGTATGATGTTAAATTTCCTTGGTACGCTTATAAAGTATAGAAGAGAACGTTTGAAATATGTTACGCAGCGTATTGTTAGTAGTACCAATTATATAACGTAAGAGATTTGCTTGTAATTTGCAACTATTCGTCATTACATTTTTATTAAATACTCGCGTGTTTCATAAATCTGTATTAGTTGAAAACTTGCTTGCGCCAGCCAATTATAGATGACGGCTTTATGTTGGTATTCTCATTGGCGAGCAGAAAAAATAAATTTTTTAGGATTTTTTGGGGAAAGTGTATGGGGGCAAAAAATTTCAAGTTTTCAAATAAATTTGCACAATATGTTTACTATACTTATATATTTTTTTCTTTTAATAACGTGGATATATTCAGATCGCAAGAACCGCTAGAGTATGGGTTGCGATTTCAAGTTGGCAAATTTTTGTTTAATAAGAGTATGGTGAGATCTAATATGAGAATAAACATTATATGACAATATTTGTCAAAATGGCTGTTTTTAAAAAATAGGATGCCGAAATTTTAAGAAACAGACAGTTTTTGTTAATTAAAACAAAAGTTTTTGAAATTTTCAGTTGTTTCTACTATCAGATCTAAAGAGATATGTCCGCTCTAAGCTGTTAAATGTTCGACTCAATAGGTATCTCGAATAATTTCGGAGATATCTCTGTCGCTAACCCGAAAAATGTTTTGAGAAAAATGCTTTTGAAGTTTGAAGTTTATTTCTTTTGTACATGGGGATAATTTTCAGTACTTACGGTCAACCACGTGTTTAGGGGCTACATTATAAATCTTCTGCTTCTTCATTAAACTCGTGTTTTGCAACTTCTTGCAGTTTTCTGGCTGTCCTTGTCGTTTTCGTTGCTTCTAAAATTGTACGCTCGGCTGCTTGTATTCGACTTTTATCCGTATAATCCACAAACATTTGACCCTGCTGTCCAACTGTCACTCACACTATTTCCATCATTTTAAGGAGAGTAGAAAATCTATCATTGAAATTACAAGCTGCCTGCATGATTTTCGCGCCACAAGATATGTAGATATATCTATACATATGTTTTGAAATGAATTACCAAAGAGTTGCATCATAACAGTCATTACTATTGTGGATGTCTTTCGAGTCAAAATAAGGTAGGAACAAAGGAATTGCGTATATCCTAGCTTTTTTATTCGAATATTACCTAAACTATTTTGTTCGCTGTACCTCTGATTTTACAATTACTTCTTACCTGCGCAATGATTAATTGAAACGACTATATCTTCGACACCTGTTCGAATTTCCAAATATCCTTTTAGGAATATGTTTTTAATACTTCAAGCTATACAAAAATAAGAGCGAATCGATTGTTTGATCCGACAAATGAAAATACGCCTCTAAGTATTTGAAATTACCGAATATTATTGGTCGTTTTTCTGTGAAATTGTAATCCTGATTGTTGTCTTAAAGACGTCCTGTAAAGTCTTAAAGACGCTTATTTGACTAAATGGGACGTTTTTAAGACGTCTGTCATCAGGCGTGTTTAAGATGCTTAAGGGGGTAGACACGGGTAATGCAGCGCGCTGTATACCGACACAATCTGGCCCAAAACATGGGTTTGGGAAATTACGTTGTTTGTCCTTATATGAGCAAATTTTGGGCTGGGCGAGGTCTCATTCGAAAGAGGAAGGTTCAATGCAGCCCGCTCTGGTCATGGCTCAACGAGATTGTGTTGATATCTGATAATATGAGTGTCCAAAGTAGAGAAAAAATTGACAAAATACACTCGCAGATTCCAAGTATTTGTAGGTCACTAAAAGAGTTTTATGACTCAAACTATGACCAGAGCGGACTGCATTGAACCTTCCTCTTTCGAATGAGACCTCGCCCAGCCCAAAATTTGCTCATATAAGGACAAACAACGTAATTTCCCAAACCCATGTTTTGGGCCAGATTGTGTCGGTATGCAGCGCGCTGCATTACCCGTGTCACGTGGGGTGTTTACCTCCTTAAGTATTTTTAGGTCACTAAAAGAGTTTTGTGACTCAGACGGTGAGCAGAGCGCTCCGCATTGAATCTTCCTCTTTCGAATGAGATCTCGCACAGCCCAAAATCTGCTCATATAAGGACGAAAAACGAAAAATCAAAAACCCATGTTTCAGGTTAGATTGTCGGTATTACAGCGCGCTGCATTACCCGTGTCACGTGGCGTGTCTACCCGTGTCACGTGGCGTGTCTACCCGTGTCACGTGGCGTGTCTACCCCCTTAAGGTACCGTAAACTGGGGTGACTTTGCCCGCCGGGGTGACATTGCCCAATTTTGTTACTCTGACTGAAAAATTACCATATGATTGAATTCGTTAATTTTTTTTTCGTTTGACCTTGGAGAAATTATTGCTATCAATTACAAAACACTAAATGTTCTGATTACTTCACAATAAAATAAAATAAAGCCTTTCCGAAAAGTGGGCAATGTCACCCCGGGCGGGCAAAGTCACCCCAGTTTACGGTACTCTAGTGTAACTGTCCGTTTTTCAACGCCATCTTCGGGAATTTATTTAACAAAAACTATAAATTTATACTATGTGGCGTTTTGCCTGCATATTATGGTATGTTTCAAATAATACTCAGAATTTTTTTGAACTCTTGTATCGCACATATACATAGTTATAGTTGGTAAAGCAAACTTCTTAAAAAAAAATCTGTTTCGACGGGCGTTGGTGTGGGAACTGTTCTAGTCATCCAAAATGGAAAAACTAAGGTTTATTTTCTTTATTGTGCTTGTCGTTATGGTTGGAACCACGGAGGCTCCCTAAAAATAAAAAATTGCAGAATGACAGCATTTTGTAAACTGTTCGATTTTTGCTCATAAATTGAGCTGTTTTCGTTCTGTAGAATTAATTTTATACAAGACAGAAACTCGTCCGAGGTTCCAACCTTAGCGATAAATATAATAAAGAAAATGAATCTTAGTTATTACATTTTGGATGATTAGAATAGTTCCCACACCAACGCCCTTCGGAAAATAAATTTTTTTAAGAAGCTGGCGTCACTGACTATATGTGCGATAAAAAAGTTCAAAAAATTCTGAGTATTATTTCAAACATACCTTATTATGCAGGTAAAACTCCAGATAGTATAAACCAGCGCTGCATAAGGAGCTGTTTTCGGCGCCTAGCGGCGAGCAACCCACCTGCCCCGTTGCTAAGTTTAGAATTGGTGAGGAGAACTGCAGTAGTGTATGTGCATTTGGTATGACTTGAACCAAGCTATGTATACTTATGCTACGAGCCTACGAGCACGCACATACACTACTGCAGTTCACCTCACCGATTTTAACCTTAGCAACGGGACAGGTGGGTTGCTGGCCGCTAGGCGCCAGAGTTGGGCATTATTCGACTAAATTTTCATTCGAATAGGTATTCGTATACATCCCCAATATTTATTCGCGAAAAACGAATAACGATTTTATTCGATGAAAAATTATTCGTTATTCATGAATACATTTGTACCGTTATTCGAGCCAGATATATTCGAATAAGAATTTATTCGTTATTCGACCTGATTGAACGGCGAATAAATGTGATACTCGACATCTATCGATGGAAGCCTGTACTGTGTCCAACACACGTTTGGACGTGTGTGTCAGGACGCGTGCATATACATACATCTGAACGATATTTGGGATAAAGAATTATCAGATTATGTGATTATGTATTATGTGTGTCTTGGGCATTGGCAGGGCACACATACATACTCTCTAATTGTGAAAGTAACAAGTCACGTTATTTTGCAAGTAATGTGATATAATGTCATCTAATTTACTTACAACTTGGTATAAGAATATAAAAAGAAAAAATATATGATAATATGTAACAAAAAAAACATGATTCCATTTTTTAATGCGAAATATTGCTTACACCAATAAATAATTCATTTGGTACCAATGAACCCTTGTTTGAAATATTTTTGTAGCTTAATTATTTCGTATGTATGTACTAGAACGGTAAACATTATTTCCTAATTTGAGATACAAAAAAATTGTTTATATGCAATTGCATGGTTCGAGGGGACAAATTTATTGGCGAAGACGATTCTTTTCTTGTATTATTATTTTAAGAGATATGACGGTGAAGTTCGAATTTTTAAATAGAAATATATATTTTTTAGAAATCACTTGATAGTGCGTTTCGAGGCAAATTCAACAACCTTTAATGTATGCACCTTTTCTCAACTGGTTTTAGAGGTATTGCACTAACAAATTTACTGCGAGACAATGCCTAACAGGCAAACAAGACCACGCCCGGTGCTTCTTACACGGGAGGGTGTTTTTCCAGTAAAAATCAGTAAATTGGTACGCCCAATATGTCTTGAATATGTCTTAAAACGCACTATCAAGTGATTTTTAAAAAAATATGTATATAATAATGGCAATAATAAACATGTTTCAAGGACTGTCGATAAGGTGCCAGTTTTCTCGATCTGTTTTCTTACGTACAGACTATCAAATACTAAAGATACTAAGAAGGACTGGTATATGAACTGAAAAGATCAGTTTGTATCGCTGGCGAGCTATGACAAGAGTTACTTAACCTAAAACGTTAGGTCTCACGGGTGTCAGTCAGTGGTGTCACCATACATAGTCGAAATCACGTGATCATTTTATTCGTCCGTTGAGTCGACTAAATTTTTATTCGAATAAGAAATTATTAAAATCAATTTTCAGTCAAATAAACAACCATTCGTTATTGTCGAATAATTTCATTTTATTCGAAGATTATTCGAATACAACTTTATTCGCACAAATTTATTCGAATACTTATTCGAATAAAAATTTATTCGCACAAATTTATTCGAATACTTATTCTAATGAAAATTTAGTCGAATAATGCCCAACTCTGCTAGGCGCTGAAAAAGGCTCCCTGTGCAGCCCTGCCTTAAGGGAGTAGACACGTCACGTGACACGGGTAGACACGGGTAATGCAGCGCGCTGTAATACCGACAATCTAACCTAAAACATGGGTTTTTGATTTTTCGTTTTTCGTCCTTATATGAGCAGATTTTGGGCTGTGCGAGATCTCATTCGAAAGAGGAAGATTCAATGCGGAGCGCTCTGCTCACCGTCTGAGTCACAAAACTCTTTTAGTGACCTAAAAATACTTAAGGAGGTAAACACCCCACGTGCCACGGGTAATGCAGCGCGCTGCATACCGACACAATCTGGCCCAAAACATGGGTTTGGGAAATTACGTTGTTTGTCCTTATATGAGCAAATTTTGGGCTGGGCGAGGTCTCATTCGAAAGAGGAAGGTTCAATGCAGCCCGCTCTGGTCATAGTTTGAGTCATAAAACTCTTTTAGTGACCTACAAATACTTGGAATCTGCGAGTGTATTTTGTCAATTTTTTCTCTACTTTGGACACTCATATTATCAGATATCAACATAATCTCGTTGAGCCATGACCAGAGCGGGCTGCATTGAACCTTCCTCTTTCGAATGAGACCTCGCCCAGCCCAAAATTTGCTCATATAAGGACAAACAACGTAATTTCCCAAACCCATGTTTTGGGCCAGATTGTGTCGGTATACAGCGCGCTGCATTACCCGTGTCTATCCCCTTAACAATTTTTGTTGAAAGGTAAGAAACTGGCGCCGGTTTGAAAAAAAGTTTGACAAAACACCCAAAGGGATGTGTTCTCGGGTGTTCCATGAGAAAAGTCTCGGTTATTTCTCAAAAAAATTGTTAATTGAGCTAGCGGTTATAGCAACACACACCGATTAAGAATCTTTTGGAATATTTTGTATCGGATAAGCCTGAGCCTGGAAATCACGTACGCTATGAACATACCAATTTTTTTAGGTGCCATATCAACGCTGTAAAAAAAGCATTAAAACAAATTAAAAAAATTCTTTTTAATTTTTTTTGTACAGGGTAAATCCGGGAGAGTTCGACCACCGAGATAGTCCGGTCAGTGTTGATATTTTAAGACTGACGCAAGATAGAGCACTGTGTGTTATTGACACAAAAGAAATGAAGGCGCTTGTTGTTTATCTCACATTGACCATTGTCACAAATCCGTATTTGAATTATAAGATACAGTTAAGACTTTATCAGAAAAACAGGTAAGTTTATTTACACTCTGCCGATATTGGAGGTATAATATGCATATAACAGTGTAACACCAATAGTACGTATGTATTCGTTTTTAATTTTTTTTGATAAGGTGGTCGATCGCTCCTTTGATTACCCGTAGTGGGTGGACGGTTTAACCCCGACATGCGGGTGAGACCGACCAGTTGCAGTGCCAATGTTTTTCGTTGAAAATCAAAATAAATATTTGAAATTATCGCACACTATAATTTATATATACTCTAAATTGGTTGGGCTTTGCTTTAATGTGCATAAAACGACAAAAATGTGAAAAACAACGATGCTACAATTTCTTTTCCAAAAAGTGTTCAAACTCTCCCGGACTTACAATAATATAAGAGTAGCTTAATAAATATCAAACAGATTTATTTCATTATATGTTGTATTTACTGAGAAAAAAATATTTACAAATATCTTAATTTTTCGTGCCGATCAAAGTATAATGGCCCCTTAAACATTAAAGCCGGGAATCCACCTGGAAGCTAAGCTATTCTGTGTTTGCTACGTTTTAAAAAAATAGCTTTAATACCTACATTCTTATGAAATCGTTTTCATCAAAAGCGAAGCTAAGCTGTGCCACGATATGCTATTTTTTATAAAAACAGCTTCAATACATTTTTTTCCACCAAAAGTTACGTTTTTTCCGGTTAGCTTGACGTAGCACGAGATTGCCCCGTGCGCGATTTTTCGGAAACATAGCAAGGCATAGCACGGAAACGTAGTATTTGGTGGAAAAGGATGTATTGAAGCTATTTTTTAAAACATAGCATAGTATGGCACAGCTTAGCTTAGCTTTTAGTGGAAACTGTTCCATAAGAATGTATCGAAGATAATTTTTTAAAACGTAGTATGACATAGCATAGCATCGCATAGCATAGGTTAGCTTCCCGGCGGATTCCCGGTTTAACGCGTATAAAATGTATACATACTATGAAGTATAATATATTCACCTAGATTAAATGTGTTCAGGGGTGCAAAAATAAAATTTTAAAATTTAAAAAAATTAATACCGACTTCAAAATAATAAACATGCACTAAAAACTAACAAATCATTTTTTCCCTTATTTAATCAACGACTCTCATGTTTTTAAGTGGGCGCCTCATCATTTGCACTGTGTAAATCTGGAGCTGAATTAAAAAATATGAGAGTCGTAGATTAAATAAGGGAATTTTTTACTTTTTAGTGTATTCTAATTTTTTTGAAGTCGGTTCAAATTTTTTTAAAATTTTTTTTATTTTTAACTTTTTAGTTTTATATATATTGACACAACATGATGAAGAGATATACGCGTACGTAAACAAAATAATAATAATTAGTTGACAATAGTCAATAATTTATTATTAACTAGAACTGGCAAAGTATTGGGTCAATATTGATCGCCCACTTTCGAATAAAAACATCATCAGAATCGGTCCATATGCTGAGGAGTTATGCGGGGTCAGACATAAAAAAAATACATACGGGTCGAATCTACAACGTCCTCCTTTTTGAAGTCGGTTCAAAAATGGTATTCGTGTCTACTCAATGTTAGATTATTTCTCGTATCGATGTAAAATTATATTTTCGTGGTCGCATGTTCAATTAGGCAGTCGTTAGCGTTTATGGCGCTGTACTCTAGATCTAGAAGTAGATTAAGGGACGATTGGTCCTTGTAGTGCCGAAAAGTAGGTAATTGTTTGTGATTTTTTTGTACAAAAACAATTCGGCAAATTAATTGGAAGTTTGGCAAGCTGTTTTATTGTATCTTAAGCTATTGTTCTGAATTTTTGTGTGGCGTTGAAATAAAATATGGCAGATATAGAGTGTTGACTGAGAGTGTTGAAAACACCAAAGGAAAAGAGATTCTTAATCTATATGAATTGGGCTATCTGTGGTAGTAGATTCATTAGGGAAAATAAAAAAATGTTAAAATGGCAGCCTTCTGAAGAAGATGAATCGTCCTGATTTGAATCTAAAAAAGATTTCGCCCAAAAATTGGGAAATCTTCTTTCAGTAAAAAAGGAACCGTAACAGATACGGCAATAAATCTACTACCACGGATAGTTACATTCATATAGAGTAAGAATCTCTTTTCCTTTTCGTGTTTCAGATAACCCTTATAGTATTACTTTCCGTCAATTCCAGGAGTACCCGATTTTTTTTCAACACTCTCACTCGGCACTCTGTATCTGCCATATCTTTTTTCACTGTCACACAAAAATTCAGAACAATAGCTCAAGATACAATAAAACAGCTTGCCAAACCTCAAATTAATTTGTCGAATCATTTTTGTACAAAAAATTCGCAAAGAATTACCTATTTTTCACACCAACAAGGCACAATCCCCCGTTGAGTTTTTTGTGGGGATTGACGTGTTTTCGTGCCCAAACACTAATATTTGCTTAGCAATAGCGTACTTTCACGCCGTAATGGCAAATAAAATATTGGCGCACGTAGGTGAATGTCAAGCACGTGTAGGAATAAAATAATCATATTTCTACAAAGTATTTATAGATTCTCATAAATAGAAATATGACAGGCGAAAATTGTGTTAGTGGAAATACCTAGATATATAGGAGGTAAGGACACTATTGTGTTTGGTTACTCACGAGTGCATAAATCGAAAGAAAAATTACGGTAATTAAAACGAGGGTAAGCATGTTACTTGGGCGTCTCATTGTATTTTGTACAAATTGAACGAAATTAAACAGGGTGATGCGTAATCGCCAGTGGCACTGACGACGTACGGTCAGTCTGCAATTATTTATACTTCAGCTGCTTCGATGCATGCAGGCGCGGCGATTCGATTAAAATTTTCACGCGCTGACGAGACGTGAACGAATTTCCGAGCATTTCAGCCGCTGCACGGTAGTTTAATATCACCGCCAAAATAACGAGAATTACCGTTAAATTCTGGTGTACTTAAAAGCTTCCATACATGCGGATCTGGTCACTTTTGTGCAATACACTACGCTTGCTGTTATTATTAATCGTTTTAAAGGCTTTTTGGAATTTCATTTCTTTAATAGAACACATTAATATTTGGGAAGATTTCAACTTTATAATCCTGTGTACAAAATTGCTACATATGGTTACGTGCGAAACGATACGAAGATATCACCGAGTAGCGTGCTTCTTGTGACTAATTGATAATAAAAAATGTAGGACGTAAAGTAGACAAAGCAATAATTCTCTTTAAATCAAACTCAAAATTTGCAATTAATCCGGATATTATTATTGTAAAAACTGAAACAAAAATTAAACCTCTCAAATCAAAATTCTATTTATTTCCATTATACTAGAAAGATTTATTTCTAAACGATTAATCCTACTATGTTTTTGTTTAAAAGTAACGAACTGTAAATCACATACTGCGAGATTTTCGATTGCATTTGGAGCATAGTAAATTATAGACACACTAAGTTTTTATTGATCAGTGGTGATCACTGAAATACATTTTATTCTACATTTTCGTAGATAGTGGCCAAGGATTTCTGCTTTAAGATTTTCTGTTAATGTTTGATATCAAATAGTGTCTTTGTTCTATTACGTTTTTCCCCTTCAGCGATAGAGAACATAATACTGCGTAAATATGTTGCTTGTCAATGCCTTTAATAATTCTTCTTATCGCATTATTACTCTTTTCAAAATTGTGACTTTCTTACTTATTAGAATTGGAAATTATAATTATTACCGAATGGCTCCGATAGTGCGATTAATCGTACTCTTATTGTAATTAAATTTCGAAGAAGTGCGGGAAACAAGTTAGTGTTTCGCTCTCGCTACATTAATTACCATAAAATTCGAAATATCATTTTCAGTATTTAAATGTGTTATGCTATTCTTTGTAGGACTCTGTTTTATTTCATTCTCCTCGTATCGAATTGGGGCAGGGAAAAACATTTCGAGTGTAATTAGTATAGTTTAGTGTAATATAAACTATTCTAAAAGACATTACAGCTTCTCTTGCCAGAATGTTAATTTTTTTTCTTCCTCTCTCGGCCTTACTTACACAATTTCCTCTCCCGGGAGGTGTTTTGAAAATTCCGTGATAATTTTCTGATAATCGCACGTCCTAAAGTCGTGCGAGTGTCGTAAAAAAAAAGGGTTGCAGGACTCCAGCGTAATTTACTCGATGATAAGCTGTGCAATTAACTTCCATGCAGGCCAGATTAAACTTTTCATTAAATCGTATCGTCCATGTGATTTTCGTAAACGTAATTAAAATTTCAGATAAAAGTTCTGTTAAATAGTACGCCTTAAAACGTGATGCTCAATATTATATCATAAACTTCAGCTTTCAAATGAAAAAGATAATTCTTATATAAAACCGTGGAGGCACGGCGAATATAGGATCCCATGTTTGGGGTAATGTAATTTACTATTTTGGAAATTGTTGAAAATAATGACAACAACAACGAAAATATTGTCGTTGAAAGTCTTCAAAATATTCCTCTCATTGAGGCACAAGAAGAGTGTAATTTTCCGTATATTTAACATGTCAAAAATTTACGTTATTCGTCCTGCAGTTATTTCTTCACCTCAGCTATTGATATTTCTGTTATTTCATTTAAAACAAATTTGTCGATAGAGCTGCCTCTTGTTGGCAGCTCTATCGTTCCAGTTGGATTTTCACCAAAGGATACTAACTCCAAGGAATCTGCTCCTGTTCGTTCCACAGCTCTAAAGCTGGCCGCGGCAAAACCGAGCGATTCCCGAAAAAGCAGAGCAGCCGTGCGGCTTGGAATCTTATCGTTTTGTTCCCGCACGAGTCTGGGGGATAGTGTTTGAAAAGATGTGCGATAATTCCCCAACGGTTTCGCCACGAGGACATGGGGAGCACGACGTGTCTCGCGGAACGTGTATCGCGTGTTGCCTAATGGTGGAAGGAAACGTTATCCAGAGGCGGGCAATGGACGGGCATTACTGTACGGCGTGCCCTGGTAGGGCCGGGAGAAGTCAGCCTCCGGGATATGGACTCGTACTCAGTCTTCGAACTGGCCTCGTACCGCGCTCTATGCACAGTCTGTCACACAGGCCCGCGAAGAGCGGCAGCTTAGTTAACAACACCGCGTGGTGCTCAGACATCGCCTACCCCGGCCTGCACGTCGTTCGCGTCGTCCGCGTCGCGTTCCCCAGTGTCGTGCAATTCCACGCGTGAGTTCTTTATCCCGAACTCGGACGTTCCAACGGCTCTAACGAATTTAAAGATACGCCTCTGTTCCCCCGACTGTTTCCGTTTTAACGATAGAGCTATCGGTTGTTCGTGCTCGATACCTCGGCTGGCTCGCTAACTTACCTGTGACCGCGGGACGTTGAGAAGAGGACTCATCGGGATTTACGTGTCCTTGATCGATCGAAAATCAGACGAACGCAAGACTGAGTGACTGGATGCGATATCATCGAAAGGAACAGCCTTGCCGAAGCGACAGTTTCGAGGAAAGACGATGGGCGTGCTGCTGATCGGATTGCTGCCCCTGCTCTCCCTCGTATCGGGTAAGGTGATTCGTATATTGCTGCGTTTCGACTTCTGGGGCTTCTTTGTTCTTTCGATTCCTCGGTAGGGGTGAGCTTCAAAACAGAGTAGGTAATAAACCAATGGAGAAGTAAATATTTAATAAGGGTAAATGAATCTTGGTAAATGCTTTACCAATTTTTTTCAATCACCTGGAAGATCGATATTAACGTTGAGTTTAATTCGCGAGCAAGTGTTATAATTTCTGTTAGCGATCGCGTAGCGATCATTGGTTATTTATTTCTATCCGCTGATCTTCGATGATTCCACCGGCAGTGAATTTAATTGCTGCCAATTCTGGGTGATCAACTGCGTGTTGTAAAACATATTTATTTTCCGCTTGTCGCGGGGCATCGATAATTGCCGGTACATTATTCCGCGAACCCGAAAGTGAACGATGGAAAATTCTGTCGGTTACGAGAGACAAGTAGCACTTTGCCAAGATATTATTTGGGTGTGTCGAATTTGTATTTGCTTTGGTCGGTGTTAATTATCCAACTGCTGCTCGGACGTCTGTGGAAACAGTGTTTGGAAAAAGGTTTAGAATTTTAATTGCGTACAGTGTATAATATGCAAAATAATAAGTGAACAATTTCCGTTGAATATTCGTAAATTTTTATTAATGAAATTAGATGCAAATACTACAGCACATGGTATTAATTTGATAATATTCTTATAATCACTTAATAATACTATTATTTCTGTTAATTACATTTCAATTTAAGTCACAAGTTTACCTGTTTTTGCGAATACTATGCGCCTTCAAAATTTTAAACCCTCTTTTGCAATTCTGTATAATTGAAAGCTGTAGCCGAAGCTCTGTAAATTTATCAAGAAAGTGAGAGATTCGTCAACTATTCTTTCAGCACGGTAATAAGTTTTCATTAGGTATATAATTAACGTTTTGAGTCACAATTAATGTTCTTTACAGAAAGAGATTTACCAAAGTTAATTCTGCAAAAGTTTCAAGAATTACATAGATTCAAATGTCATTAATATCTAATATGTCTATTAATCAGACTAGCATAAATGTATAATTAAGTAAAAAATAGAAATGAAATATGAATGTGAAGCCAGAAATAATGGCTAAGTGACTTTTTGGTACAGTTAAACATGTCTAAGTATTTAACTATTTAGCAATTATTAAGAATTTTATTTTTCTAATATTCGATAAGAGTCGTTTAAAAATAACAAATAATTTTCTTGTATGCATACTTTTATTTGCACTCATATGCAAATCAACAACCTAACAAGTGATTGTGGTATTTACCAGTATACGAAACAAATGTGGGTAGATTGTACATTACAGGATATTATTTGCTAATTATGGTGTGCATTTTCGATTATTTATCGAAGCATCGCGTTTCTAAGTCCCAGTTCGTAATTACTTCCGTAGTTGTAACTTTTATAACTGCCTTTCTGAAAATAATTTCTATTCTTGCTGGAAACGTTAATTCCACCTAATAAACATTCATTCAGATTTACATTCTAAGAAGACTGTCGCTAAACTCCGCCCCTCCCTTATCATTATAAATCACGGTGATTATACTCCCATTACAACTGTGAACTTGTAAATTATCTGTGTCCTGTTAAAAGAAAGACGGGAATTAACGAAAGGGACGATTCCTTAGTAAATTTTCAAAGTACTACAATAGAATCACACTGGTTGCGGGAAAATATAGTCGAAAATTTGTGCAAGTAGTACTTAACATCAATTCAATACATAATACTTTAAAACACTAATTTCTCCATCCACTTCCAACTCCAACCGTTTGTTGCTAAATGATTATTCCCACCAGTTGCAAACTTGTTTGCCAAAAAGTAACAAACAAATTTGCACGTAAGAATACAACAAGGTTGCAGGCATCGAAGTTTAATCGTACGTGAGTTGCATACAAACTTGTCATTCTATTGAAATATTATTTGATATATCGATCTTTCGTTCAGCTTCGAAACGCATTGATTAAACTACTTAGCTCGCCTTTCAGTATTACCGTTGCAGCAATTCAACTAGAACTCGAATGTGCGGCCAAGAATATTTCAGCAGCTTAGCAATTTCGAGATTTCTTTTCCCGCGTACGCCTGCACGCGCGTTCGAAATATTTATCGCTCGTATTTTTACATAAATACATAATCGGGAGAGGATACTGGATATTCCTCGGCGGCACAGCTGCCAGCAACACTGGCGCCTTTTATTTTTCTCTCTTAACATCGTTGCGAGCTTTATTACTATAGGGGAACACGCGACGCGAATCCAGCCCCCTTCCTTTCTTGCTCCCGTATCTTCGCTAGCATCTCCGTTTGTTAACGGAAATGCTGCGGAATTCGTCTGGGTCCCATCGACGTGCCACTCCCAAAAGCGCTACCGCGTAGGCATGGTACGTCCAGGAAATGAAACAGTGGTGTATACAGGGTGCTTTACCTGCCTTTATCACCTGAAATATTTCTGCTTTATTTAAAATTTCATAAAAAGTCGCCTACAAAAGTTACATGGTACGTGGGGACTGGTGTAAATTAACAATAGCTTTATTCCGTTGAGCGGGGTTAATGAGATGAAACTTTGTTTTTTTTTTAAAGTTTGTTAAAGTATCTGTAGCGATCTAAGGACTTATTAATTGTTGTAGATCGTTGAATTCGTTTCAAAGTGGCCATTGAGTATCGAGAAATAAAATATAGCATTCTATTTAAAAAAACAAAGTTGATCCTCGTATCCCAGTAATCCCTCCATTCGAATGAAATTGTTGTTATTGTACGCAGGATCCCACAAAACTATGCAAATTTTGTGGGAAATATTTTTATGAAATTTTAGCAGAAATATTTCAGGTGATAAAGTCATGTGAACCACTCTGTAGGTCCAGGTACCTACGGCGAACGATTTTGTTGACGATTACCTTTCAACACTTCGGCACTTCCGAGCAACGCGTGCAATGTAAATCATCTTCTGTTCAATTTTGCAAAATTCAGGGGATGATGCCGTTTAATAGAGTATACGAGTGTGTAAGGCGCTAAAATATGGCAGTCTTCGAGGATATACACAAGCCATAAATTGCAAGATGATATTTTTCATTTGGAATATGTGAAAGAGCACGCGACAAACATTTCCACGTGCCCAAAAACTATTAAAAATTAACGCTGTTATTTTCGTTCTCTCAAAGCTCTGCACTCTGCGCATGTTCACACGGTGATTAATCTGCGATTTGTAATAATTATTTAACATACTAGAACGAATAAATGTGTTTGAAACTTATACTACACAATACACAAGTTTAACTAATTTCAGGACATCGATCACTTTGTGAGAATAAACTTCTATTAGCGTAGCAATTATAGGGACGACAGTGAAGAATTTGCAGCAAGAAGAGGGCAGCTCTAAATGTTTTAATTCTTTGAATACTAATAGAAATAGTGTCAATAAAACATTTTTAGACATATGTTCAAAGTATTTTACCCACTTAAAGGGTTACGCTCAGTCAAGAGGCCGAAAAAGGTGTGATTTTTGGGAATTTTTTTCTCAGAAACTACAGGACTTTATTCAAAAAACTTTTTTTGATTGAAAGGTAGTACAGTTAGCTATGTCTCTGAATTTGGGCGTTAAAAAATATTTATTAATAACAAAGTTATTTACAATCTCCTAGAAGTCCTGCTCGAAAGAAGGGTTTGCGGTGACGACAATTATTCGGAAGTGAATTAACTAAAATCGAAAATTCAAGTAAATTTTGATAATACATTAAATTATCTAGTGCTTGAACAAAAGATTTTTGTGTTTGTTGCTTATTTCTTTTTTAATTAACGAAAATTAAGTGGGATTGTGGCCGAAAATCGACATTTTACGTTCGAACATTTGCCATTTTGTCCTAAATCTATATTTCGAAAAACCCTTCGTCCAAGGACTAGATAATTTAATATATTAAATAATTTTTTTGAATTTTCAAATTTTGATAATTCACTTCCGAGTAATTGTGGTCACCGCAAGATCCCCTTTCCAACAGGACATCTAGGCGATTGTAAATAACTTTGTTATTAATAAATATTTTTTAACGCCAAAATGCAGGAACATAGCTAAATGTACTACCTTTCAAACAAAAAAATGTTTTTTCAATAAAGTTTTATAGTTTCTGAGAAAAAAATCACATTTTTTACGACCTGACTGAGCATAACCCCTTAAAATCTACATATCAACACAGCCTTTAAATAATATTACAAAGTAAAAATATATTACTCTATGGCAAGGTAAATTTTCAAATTTTGGATCTACCCCATTTGTGCATCAAATTGGATAAATATCCACTTACCTCAGGTAAATAGTTACATTCAACACCATTTTTACCCGACTGCGGCACGCAAAAGAGGGTATTGTGTTTATCAGGCTATGTATATGTATGTCCATGTTACGCTCTACAGCCTGTACGAATACACCGATTTGGACAAATGAGATGTCTTTAGAATGGTCTTGACGTTCCGAATGTTATAGAATATATCATTTTTAAAAAAGAAAAAAATAAAAAAAATTTGAAAATTTGAAAAACCCAACTGCTTAAAAAAATAATTAAAAAAATTAAATTAATAAAAAAATTAAATTAAAAAGAGAACTAAAATGACAAAAACAAGACTTAATTTATTTATACGTGGTATATTAATTATCATAAATAGGATAATAATAAGATGACAATTTAAATTAACTCAATTGGCTGCAGGCGGAGGCCTTAAATATTTTGATGCAAATGATTTGATGTAATTACATTCGAACATTTGTACATTCGGACATTACATTACATTCAATATTGTGTATCGCTGTTCGCCCTAATTAGATTCGATGGGTTATTAACAACGCCAATAGTATTCCCCACACGGACAAAGAGAGAAACATATAATTTACACAACACACTGCAGTTGAAATGTCACTATATAAGCATGAATTTGCATTGATGTTGTCCAACTCTTTTTGTTACCAGCTTGAAGCACTTTCTTTAGTCATTGCGGTACATGCTTGGGGTAGAAGAGCATCAAAATATTTAAGGCCTCCGCCTGCAGCCAATTGAGTTAATTTAAATTGTCATCTTATTATTCTCCTATTTATGATAATTAATATACCATGTATAAATAAATGAAGTCTTGTTTTTGTCATTTTAGTTCTCTTTTTAATTTAATTTTTTTAATGTTTTTTTAAGCAGTCGGGTTTTTAATTTTTTTAATTTTTTTTATGTTACCTATACATAAAAACATATTATAAAACATCAATGTACAGAATTGTAGAAAACTTGTAGTGAAATATGCTTACTAAATTATGAAATCACATCATCATAACTTGGGACTGGATTATCGGATCTGCTTCATTCTTGCGCTAATCTATTCAGAATATGTTTTACATTCAGCGCTACCTATAACTTAATTTCAGCAAATTATGGAGCTGCCTCCTTTTTCAGCAAAGTCTTTAAATCCTCGGAAAAGTCTAACGAGGAGTCGCAACTGAAACCAGTGTGGCAGCTTTCGTTAATGGATCGTATTTCAATGTAGTATCGCTCGTGGAAAAAAGTTTTCGATTTTCAGAATCCTATAGTGATTATTTAACCGCTGTAAATTATATTTCGCTTGTGGAATGAACCGTTGGAGACTTTATTTGAGCCGTCTTTCGTGTTTACATAAAGCTTGGTGACGGTTCTTGAAATACCTAAATAGATTTTTCTCTCTGTTCCGGATCGGGCTGAGTCGCAGGAAAGGCAATGTTTTGTGCTCCATCTCTGCGCCAGAGGTATTTCGCTCCCGCATTGAATGTCGAGGCAATATCTGTGCCTGCCAACTTCATTACTGACTCAAGTCGCTGCCTCGTGCTTTTGTATTCGTCCACGGGGACTCGAGCAGGTTGCCTTTCCACCTGATAATCGAATTGTATTTAAACGAGGGTAGGGTACGTGCCCAACTTACTTCTCCTCTTCATCACATAGAGGCGTACCAATTCGTCAAACAGGTTGCTAATAGACCAATAAAGTCGCCTTTAGAACTTAATACTTCCCATTCGTTTCTGGGGCTGGCGGTTTAATCGCAAAGGTGAGTAAGTATTAGAATTCCGCCAATGAGAGAGAGAGTTTTTTAAAAATAGTTTGCCACCTGTGTCAGAAAGGTGCATCGGAAAAATGGTTGACGATAAGTATTCCACAGAGCACACAGAATATAATTTTCAAAAATTTATTAAAAACATCTCTACATAATGGGATTTGCACAGCTCGGCGAAGTAGGTATTATTAGACAATTTGACATAATCAACCAAATCGCTGAAGCATAACGTGTAAATTGTATACATAAGCTGGCTTAGAGCATCCGGGTTATATATCTTTTTTCGGTGAAAGGGGGGGGGGGGGGTTAAAAAGATTTCTTAGCGAACACGTATCTAGGAGCTAAGAGGAACCTACCTACTCAATTTCATGGTCAGAGCATCAGTGTTTGGATTTTACATAACATAGATATAATCGAATGAAAAATAAAAACAATGCTGTTAATACTTATGATTAGATTGCGGACGTTCATGCACTGGTAGCATATGCAAATTAATATAAAATATAATATATAACTGTCGTGGAATGTTCTTGCGTTTTTTGGTAGTGTGTAATAAACTATTGTATATGTAATGTACCTAGGTATAATGTATGTACAAAGTATGTATTGTCTCCGATATTCTTAGACTCTTTGCTAATTCTGCGTATGCGTGATATAGGTTTGCTTCAATATTTTCACGCAAATTATCGTTGTTCACAACCGTTGCACAGTGGTACATAATGAAATTTTTTGCTCAAATCATCCTACAGGTCGAAATTTTTCAGAAAACTTGACAATTTTTTTTTAAATTCTTCGTAATTAAATTCTCTATCGATCAGTCTGGCTGAAATTTTGAATTTCGTTGCTGATTTCTTTATATTTAACGCATTATACATCACTTTTGGAAGATCAGTATCTGTGGGCTTTTTTGGTCGCCGGTTCCGAATTTAAAGTAAGATTTCCGAAATTGAAGATGACGAATGAAATATGTTGAAGTAAAATTTCAGAAAATGGACTTATTCGGAAGAAACATAGTGCGTCTAGATTTTCGGGGATGCTAATTACGAATATGAGGTAATTATTATAAAGATCAAATTTTTTATTTGTTCCACAAATCGAATACTGTAGATCAAATTGTAAAAGTTAAAATGGCAGGTGGACTTTCGTATTTTTACAAATTTTCAGGCATCTCATAAATGTGTACGTGAATTTTGCATATTTTCCTATAGTTGACTTTTCGAATTCAATATTGGTAAGCAAAATTTTTAATGTTTGATATTTTTAGAAGGCCTGATTCACTTAACGTTTTATCCCAGTTGCCTTTAGAAATCCGATTTTATTATATGCAAGCTTGTTTAAGGAGCAGGATTTGTGCTTCTGAATGCAAATCTCTGATTTATTTTTTATGTACGTGTTTAAAAATATCAAACATTAAAAAACTTGCTCATCCATATTGAGTCAGAAAAGTCAACTATATTCGGCATATTGGATTCACCACCTTCAATTTCGGAAATCTGACTAAATTCGGAACAGGCGGCCAAAAAACCCCACAGATACTGATACGCTAAATATAAAAAAAAACAGTAACGAAATTCAAAATTTTCGCGGGACAGATCGATAGAGAATTTAATTGCGAAGAATTTAAACAAAAATCGTCATGGTTTCTGAAAAATTACGACCTGTAGGAGGACTTGAATAGAAAATGTCATTATGTACCACTGTGCGTTGGTTTTCCTACACGTGGATCTAGATCGAAATTTCGTAATCCAAAATTGTGCTTTACGATCACTAACAGTATGTATCTTCTCCCAAATGCTTGATATACTTACATAAGATACGTATATTTCGAGTTGCTATTGTTGCCTTTCGACCAAGTTCAAACTTGTGAAGCAAAGTGTATGTACAAAGGTCAAATAGGGCACATATTTATATGAACCTTTCTCATCGTTTTCGTGTCCTCCATCCACCGTTGAAGTGGGTCCCACTTGTTAAGATACACCCTCTATAAATCTTATTTTACTGTTGTTAATGTGCGATATAATGCTTGTCGATGAAGGAAACATTACCTGACAGGATTAAGGACAAGTCGGCCCTTTAAAAACGTGACCTTCCCTCGTGGCTCATTCTACGCCAAAACGATCAGTTTCTGTACCGAATATCAAGAATTTTGTTCAAAATGAAATATGATGTGGTCCACGTGAAGTTAGGGGTGGTTTAAGTCATCGTTTTTCTGGTTTAGAATTTGTTTAAAAAATACAGGCTGTCAAACTTTGTAATTTTTGTCTATTTTCGTGAAACCGAGCTGTACTTATGAATGTTTATCTCAGGAACTATTTATCGTACTGAGTTTATTCTTCTTTCATTTTAATCTAGAAGCTTTGGCCTATTTGAATAATATTTTTACAAATAGAACAATCAGTTTTCTAGTATGGAAAATTATAAACAAATTCCCCCTCGAAGATCGCGTGTTTCTTAATTGGAAAAAATATGACCATATTCCTTGAAATTCTACCTACGAAGTAAGCTCCTCTTTAGGATGGAGTCGTAATGAGCTGCTAAAGACAACGGTGCGCCCTGTTCCAGGTAAGCGAGCCGCACGCTTCGATGTCATGGTCGGCTGATCGTGCCACTTGCACCTCCTATTACTTCAGTCGGGTTAAAAACAAAATTGACAGGTCTCGTAATGTTCTCAATAGTGTTATTTATACCTGTAGAGGCAATTCGTTGATCTCTTTCGTAAAAACTTAATCAACGATTATATCCAAAAGTTCCTGTATGATACAATGTTGTACTTCAACGCAAATGCGTTCTGT
Organism: Andrena marginata; assembly: GCA_963932335.1. Taxonomy (NCBI): domain Eukaryota; kingdom Metazoa; phylum Arthropoda; class Insecta; order Hymenoptera; family Andrenidae; genus Andrena; species Andrena marginata. The sequence continues at coordinate 18,463,824 of OZ010662.1, read as the reverse complement.
AAGTATTCATTCTATTGCCTTTTTACTTGGAGTTTTAAAATATGAGAAATAAATTTCAGGTTCGGTGGGTTTTTACACATTCTTCAGGTATTTTTAGTTTTCAATATTCTCCTGAAATGGTAGTAAATTTGTAGGGCACTGCATATATTTAGGGGTCGTTTTTCAAAGCTTTTGGTCTCCAGAAATCTTCCGTCTCGTGCACTTCTTGTTGTAAAGGTGTGAGCGGATTTTCAACGACGCGACGGTGCGTCAGTAGTATTGCAATCCCTTTAATCGAAGGGCACATGGCAGTTCTGTGTAGGACTTCGAAGAGTATCGTTGGAAATGTGACGGACAGTTCCATTTCTTCTCGAAGGGTTGTTTATTTGTCGTTTATTGCTCGATTTTATATAGGGAAAACTGAAGGGAACAGACTGACACCCCAATAGCAGAACCAGGGTAACTACCAGATGCAGAACCATTAAATACTGGTGACAGTTCAAGTAACATTTCAATATCAATAGATTCGGTCGTTGCAGTGAGTTCCACATATGTTTTAATGTTTTCTGTAGGAGAGTCTCTAATAAGATGTAAATCTTTAAGTAACAGGCATAGAATGTATAAACCAGATTATCTTAAAAATATGTCAGTAGCAAAGAGTGGGTTAGTAAAAGTCTTCTGTGAGTTTACATGACACTCTTGAGACGGGTACGAGGTCTGTCGGTATTGGTTTTAGACCTCATTGAAGTAATCTGAGGTGCGAGTCATCAGCTTAATAGGCTCTTTCAGAAGAATTAAATTCTTTATTCTGTATCGTATCGATATGAAAGTGACACCAATGGATTTCTTATGTTTTTCCAATGAAAATCATACCAAATGTCATGTAAATCGAACCATTTTCAACGAAGTTAACTTGATATTATGCAAATCAATTTTTCATGTGATTTTCTTCATTATGGTCTGAATTACGTCGTTCTTGGTGTTAGTTTCATCAGAGAAACATAATGTAGCAATTGGCGTTGTTTTCGCAAAGATCTGATGAGAAATGCGGAACTTGAGGTTTCTCACTTCTTAATGGGTATTCCTGCCTTTTCGAGGGTCTAAAGTTATAATTAAACCCACTCGGCGAGGCAGCGCGAAGTGTTGTTTTTACTATGGAGTGCCGGGTGGCATCGCTTTAAGTAGCCTAGCAAGAGAATCACCTTGTATGTCACGAGGTATCGGTATAGGTTTTGGGGAAAGATTGGGGGGGGGGGGGATTTGGGTTAGGTTCGTTTTTTGATAAACAATGACCGCCGATTAAGGTCGTTTTTTTCTATAGTAACCGAATAAATATAATGCAACAAGTACCATCTCTGTTTGTCGTAACTCTTGAACCACGATCGTCCCACGCCTCCGACAAAGTGCATATTAGTCAGGATCCTTCCCTCTACAACATATAGTGCCTCTCCGAGCTATAGTGACTTAGGTGTGAAGTCCGTCAGCGGGGTCTTAACCGACACCCTGCTGGGTACTGGCCGCTAAACGTGCCCCTCTATTACCTCTTGCAGGACTGTATTTAGAGAAGACCAAGACCAAACCGGGGCTCTAACAGAAAATGTCCTGGTCTTCTCTAAATACAGTCCTGCAAGAGGTAGTAGAGGGGCACGTTTAGCGGCCAGTACCCAGCAGGGTGTCGGTTAAGACCCCGCTGAGGGACTTCACACCTAAGTCACTATAGCTCGGAGAGGTACTATACCTCAAGATCAAGGTTACTGGAGTTGCGGGTCCCTTTTCTGCACAAATACCCAAGTTTTATTCACACAACTCGCGCCGGTCTTGTAAGGGTCTGGGCACACATATCGGTGTCAGGCCCATGTCTGCTAGGGCTGTTCGAGTACTCGAATATTCGAGTAGCTTGAAATTCGGACCGAGCCGAGAGTCGGTTTCCGAGCCGAGCCGAGTACTCGAAGAGAAAAAAAAAAGAAAAATCGACTAGTTGGTTCTCTTCGAGCCGCTCGAAAGAATTCGAGTACTCGATTCTTTGGAGCCGTTCGCTTTCTTACGAGCACTTGAACAGCTCTAGTGTCTGCACCGTGTCACTGACGACTATTCGGTATCCGCATTTTACAGCAGGCATGCTGTGGCTCATGACAATCATTAAAAATAATAAGAATTATATCCCGTTTCATATCATTTTCATTACAATAACACCAGCAATCCATTGGTTGCGCTTGTATGGAGGTATAATACAAAATATAGAAATTGGTATTTTCATTACTGAATGGCCTATTGCGGTCTTTGCATGGACATAAGCAGAGTTGTACAGAATTACAATTGAATTACTACATGAATTATAATTACAAAATAATTCAATTATGTTGCAATTCAATTACATTGTATTTCAATTACATTGTAATTCAATTACACGCATGATTGCACTAATTAGGAATTGAGGCATTTGATGAAAAAAGGGCACATACGCGATAATGCCATTTCAAGAAAATCGATTTCGAAGTTTTCATTATAGTATAGCTTAATAAAAAGTAATACAATTAAATCCAATTTTTTAGGCATGTAGTTATCGTGTTCTTCAAACATTCTGAAAACAGATGTCATGATTTGAAAATGATATGTGCCTTTATTTTCAAGTTTCAAATAAGTGGGTTATGTGCCCTTTTTCCATAAATGTGGTAAAATCGTAACAAAACTGCTTCTTTGTTTAGTTATTTAAATATAATTTTGTTTACTTACTTCGTTACACATATTTTATACATTGCTTAAGTAAAAAATACAAAATGAAGCACAAAAATAATAAAAAAGTGTAATGTTTTAAGTAAATATTAGTTTCTTCGATTTTTTGCAGCAAGCTGTCTTCCAAATCAATTTTTTCTTTTCTAAATTAGCTTTTTTCCTGGCAGATTCGATACTCGCCTCACTTTCCATAATTCCTCGCTTACACAAAATCCTCTATGAAACAAAAGCACTTATTGCACGACAGTACGGCAGCGCGACCGCTTGCGACTATATAGCTGCGTGTCGATCACGAACGTAGTAAAACAGCATCTAGCTAATCTGAACGCGAGAGAAGTAGTGCCCTTAATATAGTATATGTATAACACACACCTGCGTTGATTTAAACGATTTAAGGAAAAAGGGCACATAGGCCTATGTGCCATTTCTCCATCAAATGCCTCAATTGAATTAATTGAAAAGTTTGAATTATATAATTCAATTGCGTTGTAATTGAAATACAGTGTAATTCAATTAGCACAACTGTGGACATAGAAATATAGGGACGGAGCAATAGTTGAAGGGGTGAATCGGGGCGGGGGGGGGGGGGGGGGGTATTTTCATCGTGTAAGAATGAATCAGAACCAGTTGGAACTAGTGTGAAAGACAGAGAAAGTAGTAGAGAGTAGTAGAAAAGAGAGTAGAGTGTGATTTGCAGGAGCAGCAGTGGGTTATAAATATATTTGAAAAAAAAAGATATATATATATATATATACATATATATGTTTTTACAATGCCACAGTACATTGTAAAAACTTGTAAAAATCGCTCGGGAAGTCGTCTGGTTTTGAGACAAAAGAAATAAATGTTATGAATCTCTCGTATCACCAGTAAGAAAAGTATTGTAGTTGCATACATAAAAATTATATTGTATTATCAAAATGAGACAAATGAAATAAAGTTACGCATTTAATTACTTTTTTAATAGATTAACATTTTATAATAAAATTTTTAATATTTCATTATAAAACTGTGACCAATATTTACTTCCACGGTGGCAAGTTATATGTTGCTGCAAAATCGTTACATCACATTCTTAAGGGCAGAGAAGTGAAAGATAACTTTACAGTTACATCTATTTCTAAATCGTCATGTTTTATTTGTTTAAAGATCTTATTAAATAACAATATTGAAAGCCGTAGTGCGAGGTTGCATGATTAAATGTCAAACAAAATCAATAAAGATTTTTCATATCTATAGATTCAAACTTTTAACCATTTAATTCCGACATATCAATCACCATTAACATTTCAGTACGTTGATTTATAAATAAAACACCTTGTTTCTCTGTTTTATAGAAAATATTTTATCGTACATACATTAAAAATTTTAAACAAACTAAAGGTCTTATCTAGAAATTTCGTGCATATAGGCCAGAACCAATCACCAATGCGGCATCAGAGTACCGCCTGACCGTGTTCCCCGCTCCCCAGAAGCTGCTTTACTCCCCTCGCTTAAAGCAGCAACCATTTCTCCGTCCCTAAATCCCTATGTCAATGAGTCTTTGCCTTTATGTATAGGATCTAGGATCTAGGACCCTCGAAGCCCGTGGTTCGAGAGCTTCGGCTTGAGAACCCTTCGTAAACATAAAAAAGGTCCCCTTCAACCGATTACAACACACTTCTTTAATTTAAAATGATCCTACGGAATTATGAATGTTGATAGCTCATAATAGGCTTCGGCGACGGCGAAGTGTGAAGTTTTGTTTCGGCTACTGAACTCAGCAGCCGACGACAGATAAACACAAAGCAAGATGTGTATATGAAAGAAAGCTAGTTGTTGCCACTGTTTTCGACGTGAGCGCCAGGAAATTGCGTGCGCAGCATCGTCATCGGCCCAGTTCATGCGTGCGGCCTCATAAAATCAACCCTTTCAAGTGCTCGAAAAGGTTGTGCGCGACGCGCAGTTGCATCAATGGGACCTTGCCTTATGAAGCCTTGTAGCGGGCAGTAAAAAAAGGTCTGGCTTTACCCACCACTTGAGTCCTGAGTGTGCCTCAAGTATATACTTGGCTGTATCTGTTCCGCCAACAAGGTTCTTAAACTCAAATATGTCAACACTTGTAAGAAAGGGTATCTTAAATGTTCAAAGACTTTTACGAAATTCAAGGTTCACCAAAAGGACAATGTTAAGTCCCAGAGGGGATTACTGATCTACGAGGGTACAGTGCTTGCTATACACCATTGGAAAGATCTCGCCAAGACGAATCGATTACTACCATTTTTAACTTCGACATCAGATGGGATCACCTCGAAACTCGAGATTTTGCGGTTCTGAACAAAAAAAAAACCGGTAGTAATATCGTATCCGGGGTTTGCTAATATTATTATTATTATTATAAAAGGGAAACCCTTTAGAAAACAGAAACATAACATAACAATTAATTCAAGGAGAAATAACACAGTCTTCAGCTTCAAGAAATATCACATCTGCGCAGGTTGCAATTGTACGGAGCAGTAATTGATTCCGGAAAGAGTCAAGCGATACGGAAAACAAATCTAAGTTAGCAAGGCACTGATTTGCTTCTCCCATTGTCCGGTTTATGGGATTGGCGGTATAATGGTGATAATCTGGAACCTTTGAATCAAAAAGGAGCCTAGGTCGCAGTAGCCGCTGTGGGGCGTGAAAACGCAGCAACGCCACCAGCTCTGGGCAGTTAATCTGACTGTGTATCGCCTTATAGAGAAAAATTATATCCGAACAGAGCCTACGGTCGCTAATGATGACAAGTCTAGTAGTTTGCAAGGCAGGACCATAGTTGTGGTCGTAGTACCGCATAGGGTTTCCAGTAGCCCGCAAAATCAGCCTAAGGAATTTATGTTAGACCCTTCCGATAGAGCTGATGTATAGCTTGTGTCTCGGGTTCCAGATTATCGACGCGTACTCTAATGCCCCGTACGAAATTGCCAGTGGATCATCATTCGCCCTCACGGGACACATTTGCCGCCCCATCCTGCTAGAGCATCGCTTACATCCCTCGGGGTTTCCTCGAATGCCTACCCCACGTCCCTCGGGCCGAATGGGATTTTACTACTGGTTTGTTTTATCTCAAAACCGCAAACTCTCGATTTTTGAGGTCATTTTGCGAGGTGCTCCCATCTGATTTCGAAGTTCAAAATAGTATCAGTCGATTCGTCTTGACGAAATCTTTCCATTGGCGTATATCAATCGCTGAACCCTCGTAGGTCAGTAAGCCCCTCTGGGACTCAACATGGTCATTTTCAGACATTCAACAGTTTCTCAACCTGCCAACACTTGCAAGAGTATTTAGTTTCGAGTAATATCCGAAGCGATTCGAACATTTATATAATGTAAGTGTTCGCACATTGTCGCCGATGGATCGTTGAACTAGTTGTTTGGAGTTGTTTAGAGAGATCTTCTAGCGTTAAAGTGGGATTTTGGTTTATCAGTCCACGTAGTGTTTTCGACATCAAACTCTTGGGGGCGTCCTGACCGTAGTTCATCTTCAAGGCTATAGTTTCCAGAATGAAAGAGTTGGAACCAGCTTTGACCTTGGCTCTATTGTTGCTGCAGCAGTATTGCCCTGGCGAAATTCCCAAAGCAAAATATGCCTTATATGCCTTATATGCTCTTTCGACACTTCCATGACCAATTTATTTTTGCACTCTTATATTCACGCGTGGACAACTACATCGACACAGCATCACTGACAAAGGACAATGTTAAGTCCTAGAGGGGATTACTGACCCAAGAGCGTACAGCATATGCTATATACCGTTGGAAAGGTCTCGCCAAGACGAATCGATTGATACCATTTGTAACTTCGAAATCAGATGGGATAACCTCGAAAAATGGCCTCAAAGTTCAGGATTTTGCGGTTTTGAACAAAAGAAACCGGTAGTAAAAGCCCATCCGGCCCAAGGGACCTTGGGTAGGCACCTGAGGAAAAACCGAGGGATGTAAGCGATACTCTAGCAGGTTGGGACGGATGGGATTTTACTACCGGTTTCTTTCGTTCAAAACCGCAAAATCTCAAACTTTGAGGCCATTTTTCGAGGTTATCCCATCTGATTTCGAAGTTAAAAATGGTATCAATCGATTCATCTTGGCGAGACCTTTTCAACGGTGTATAGCATATGCTGTACGCTCTTGGGTCAGTAATCCCCTGTAGGACTTAACATTGTCCTTTCGTAGATTCTCTTAAGACAAAGGTAGTCTGCGCTTAGGCAGTGATTGCAATATATTGCATCATTCATTTTGACCAATACGGAGAGACCGCATTACTTATGGGATGATCCATATTTACACTATACATAGAATTACATAATGTTCAATTACAAGAGGTCGAGTAAATTGAACGCTTTGAAAAATTGGATTACATTCGGGAGTTTTTAGATTCATTCAAGTTCAACTTCAAATTTTGTTTAATATTGAGCCGATTTCTTTCATATGAGAACTTTGGCCAGTCTAGCAAAATATGTTCTCCTATACTTATCAGTGTTTCGCAAGATTCACGTTCAGGAGGGAATTGTTTCGTTATTAGGTATTCGTGCGTTATGTCTCGAATGGTCTGTACGAATGCGGGTGAGAGCGGCTTGGTTCTTCCTAGTTGACACTGGAGTATTAGGTTCTTCTCGTACACTTGATCTTACTTTGTGCAGCTTCGTTTGAGAGCTGTTGAGCCATTCATAATTCCAGAGTATGTTTATGACTTCTTTAATAACTGTTTGATATCCTCGAGGGCAGGTAGTTTAGTTGCCTCTTGGGCGACGCTGTCCGCTGTTTCATTGCCGATGAGTCCTATGTGACTGAGGATCCATGTTATATTTGTTCTTCCCTTTGTTCTTCAGGTCTGTAATAATTTCCTGTACAGATTGGATGGAGGGTATCGAGATCTGTCGGTTATTGTTTCCAGTGCACTTTTTGAATCAGAAAAAATAGTAAAATTATTGCAGTTGGAGCCTTTTGCATATATTAATGTTGAGTAATATTATGTTGGGTAGTCTGCATGTAGATGTGAAATTTCTCTAACTAAAACTGGGAGGTTTTGGTGAAGGTGCTTTGTAGCTTCTTTTACAACGTCAACTACATAGTCGTTTTCTATTATTCCAACATGACTTAAGGAGTCTAGGTATGAACATCTTTTTTATTTGCAACGGTTATGGTTTTGATAATTGGCTCTTGTAGATTACAGGGCCAACGGCTTCTAAGCTTTCCTCTGACGCTCGTAGAGTCAGCGTAGATGATAAATTTATAATTATTTGGTGACTTAATAGTTTTTAAAGCTGGTTTCATGGCAAGGGCTTCGCAGATGAAAATGGAACAACAATCCTGTAGCCTATACAGGTTTCTAAATAACTCCCAACAAAGTTATAGCGCATTCTGTTCCTTCGCCAGTGAAAATTCGAGTATAGTTAACATACTTTCCGTTGTTGGTATCTATATTAGTAGATTTGTACATTCTTTATGGTATTTGTGTTCGACGGCGTCTATTTTAGGAGACAAAAGTTAACCATGGACGATATTTGTGTGTTGGCCTGAGTAACTAATAATAACTACCAAACGCAGTTTAGTAACGCTTCATAATTGTAAATCTGCTTCGCACGGATCTCCATATTTTAAGCTGATGATTGGTCAGTTTGCAACCAAAACATGCCAGGAAAAAGCTCCAAGGAATTCTTTGCTGCAGGATGTCAGTCCATCAGCTGTGTCAGTCACGATCGGTCCCAGCCAATTCTTTCGGCACGGCTGGCGTATCTATGCACACATTGTTTTTACTGCAGCGTAGCGGTAGCAGCTGCAGGCCAGAAGCTGCAGAATCTTCTCTGTACGTCGAGAGATATCACGATGTCCCCTTTGCACTCGTTTTGCCGGCGCTCCGCGCTCGGTAGCTTTCTTTTGTGTTTTCTCGCCGTTCTAGTGGTTCGACCCGGACTAAATATAGAGGCGTCGCAAGGGTCTGTCCCGCTGACGGGTCAGAAGTAACTTGTTGCTATTAGCGGACGAGGGTCGAAAGCGCAGGAGGAGCTCCCGCGAGAGAGGCAACCTTAAGTTATCCAAACGTCACGAAATAAGACCACGAGGATGGAAGCGTCGCTTCGTTAAATCATCCTTCGATTTAATAGAGCCATTTTTAACAAGGGACGTCGCGAAAAAAAGAAACATAGCAGTTGATGCACTCCCGATCACGAGGCCTTTTCTTCGCTCGGCTTTCTTCTGCCAACGTTTGTCTTGCAGGTATTTGCGTTATAACATGATATGTAGATAGCTCTGAAGAGACCCAAAACCAGTATAAGTGTAATAATACATTTTAAACAAATTAGTCTTTCAGGAAATAAACATAAGAACTTGGTAATTTATTATAACTAGGAAAATAGAGCACTTTGCTGAAATCATTCTTGATTAACAACACTTGGAATGTTCTACTTTGCCTTGAGTTCTTTATTTTTAGTGGCCATACTTTTTGCAACAAGTTCGTCCTTATGTTTGGAGAAGATGTTGAAATTACACTTCTGTGTTTTTCATGAACGAAATGCAATGCGTTTTTTTAGAAACATCAGATAAAGGTGATAACTGTTAATTATATCTGTTGCGCTTGGCGGAAATTGATTGGCAGATTCCGACTCTTGAAGTGCTGCATCAGTCATTGAAGCAGGGGAAAAATCGATATCGTTGAATATGTCAAGATTGAAAGGATAAATTTCGGTGCACACCGAAAACCGTTTGTACTATTTCAAGTCTAGCTGCTTTACCGAATCTGGTACCAACAAGTGCAACAACATCAGAAACAGTCATTCTTGGCCGGGGATTTCTTCGCATTCATACAGCACTTGCTGAGGCGAGCGAAGGTTTATAAGGCTTTAAAAATGCTCTATTGGGCAGTTGGATTTGGTGTATATATGGCGGTGTGCTAGGCATATAAATGTAATTTTGTCGAGTATATTTTACCATCAAAAAGGATCCCATTTGAAAACATTGTCGTAAATTAATACCCATCAAAAAGAATCCCATTTAAAAACATTGTCGTAAATTAATAGCTTTACAAAACTAATGATATACATAAATTGCGCCAATTATCACAATGGCTATATATACAAAGAAAATAATGTATTAAATAATATCAAGCAGATATATTTTTATACAAATAAATATTTTAATACGAATAAATATTTTATTCAAAATACTTGGCGCTACTCTCCGTATTGGTGTTGCTAACCTGAATAAATATGTATAAATTGCATTAAAATATTTTTCTTCCTTTCTTGTTTCAGTGGTGTCGGGTCTTGTTTTATTTATTAACCAAGGCAATTAACATATTATTTATAATATTTATTATATTATAATATTTATTCGTATTAAAATATTTATTTGTATAAAAAAATATCTGATTAATATTATTTAAAACATTATTTTCTTTGTATAAATAGCTATTGTGATAATTGGCGCAATTTATTTATATCATTAGTTTTGTAAAGCTATTAATTTACGACAATGTTTTTAAATGGGATTTTTTTGATGGGTATTAATTTACGACAATGTTTTCAAATGGGATCCTTTTTGATGGGATTATGTACTTGGCGCTCTTTTTTGTACCTTTTTTTAAAAAAGGTAATTTTGTGGGGATTTCACACATTTTGTAGTGTTTACTGATGACTGGATAATTTTTTCACCCCCTCGGGGTTATATTTTTTAATTAACAATATATTATATTGTCATCCAAACTACGCACACCTGCAAAGCTACAAGGCAATTGGATTGGTGGAATTGGTTTAAATTTAAGTTTTCCGATATGAAGCAAACATACAAGAAGCAAACAGAGGATCGAAGCTGAATAAAAGTTTAATTAAAGTTTAATTAATATAATACTATATCACAATAAATTTTTTTCTGTGACGTAGATTACACTGCATCATTTTGTGCTTCGATTGTCTGTAAATATATAAAAGCCACATCTTTTAGTTACAACATAACTTAGAACTTATTAAAGAAGAGTGGACTTTTCCTATAGTAAGTATAGAGACTACATAATGTGTCCGAAGGAAGCTTGGATACTGGGGTGTGAATATTAAATGGAGTACATTATGTATCTAACAATAACAACATATATTCAAAAAATCAACGAAAGGAATACAAATAGAATTTGAGAGTCTAAAGAGCCCGAAGCGTTCGGTACCAAGTCCCGCAAGGTTCTGCCCTTTTTCGTCGGCGTTTGATGAACGCCCGAAAATTCACGAACGGGGAAAACAAATTTTTCACGCGCCCCAAGGTTGCGGAAAAGGACACGCTGTCCGTAGGATTTCACTGGGGCTCTGGCAATCGTCACTTTTATCGCCCTAGCCCCCAAGCTCGACCACCCGCAGCAGGCACTCGAGCACACCGACCGTTTTAGGCCTAGGAAATAAATCAAACTTTCTCCCGGCCTACAGTCCACTACAGAGATGAGAGCGTATGGCAGAAAGTCTTGTTGGAGGAAATTTAAATGCTAATGGTAATTTATCGAAAATGAACAAAGATATCCTAAATTTTTAACACAATTTATTGATGTTGGAATAAAATTAATGTACTATGTTTATTGGTGAACTAAAATATTGTTAATGGGAAACTAATAAAATTAATGAATAGCGAGGAAACTACTGTCGATTTTAATAAAGTATTAGGAATATCTTTCACAAGAGATTGAAAAGTATCAAGGGAAATACATTTTCAGCGTACTTTCTTCAATAATGTGTCTTGCTCTACATTGCAAGCAGTACGCTATAATTTTCTTAATTCTTAATGCTACGCTAATTTGACAAATTTTGTCGATATACCTTATTTGACAAATTTCCAGAAACTTGTGCGAAATAAGATGCTTCTCTGCCTATCTAACCTTCTCCGGACAATCTCCAAACCTGTGCAACCCCTTCATTTCTATCGAAGCTTGTGCGTCCCCTTCATTTCTATCCAAGCCTGTGCGTCCCTTTCGTTTCTATCTAAGTCCCTGCGTCCCCTTCATTTCTATAAACTTTACATAAAAACTCTAATGTAAAAATAGTTTGCTGGTATAAAAACAATATATTATTTTGTAGAAACTTGTGCGAAAGAAGATGCTTCTCTGTAGAACCTTCTCCGGGCAACTTTCAAGTTTGTGCCTCCCCTCCGTTTCTATAAGCTCTACAATACATAAATAGTTTATTAAAAAATTTTGGTGACTTACCTTGTTAATTGAGACAATAATTCAGTGTCCAGTATGGTGTAAAACTCGTGACATTTAAAAAATTTTAACTATTTTCCTTATTTCACACTTGACAGATTACAATTGTTTGACACTAGCTAGGTTACGTTTACCTCGACAGATCTGTTTTCTGCTAGCTGTCACGTGACAACGATTTGTTACGCGATTGGCCGAAAGTGCCGAAACCTTCATCGAATCAACGACGTGGATATTGAAAACATTTCCTCTCCCTTTCATGTTCCCCTGTTGCCCAGACTTGACGATGACGATTCTTAATTCTTCAGAACATAAAAGTCGCCAAATTGGAACTTTGCATTGAAATATCTCAGCTCATAAGGCACGTAGGACTAAAGCGAAGGCACTTTTCTTATGTAAATCAAACCCAAGCTATCCATTAAGACCATTCAAAATCTAATCGGATCAGCCGTTATTGAGATTCGATAATCTCAGGGGTTTTGATAGCGGGTCGCGGCGTAATATAGACACTGTACTCGCGCTGCGCATATATCTATATACACTTGGTGCGAGACACTACCGTGTCTCTTGATTAGAGCTAACTCTTTACGACTAGTATGCCCATCTAGAACCAGAAAGACTGGATTTTCCTTTGTAAGCTGCACCTGATGTTTGAAATGTTCTAGCCACTGCCAAAAAAATATGTCTCCAATTATTCATCCGCTTTCATGTGGAATTGCAATGCTATCGAGTGGAGCTCTGATCATTAATTGATCTTGCTTAGCCATTTTTTTCTTGGAAAAATAAATAGAGGTGGCATAAAATGGCCAGTAACATTAATTGCGAACATTAAAGTGATACTTTTACCTCTTTCTGCGGAAATTAATTTACCAACTTGTTTTTCCCCTTTGAAAGACAAAGCATTAGCATTTTGGTGAGTATACATTATACATTCGACAGGCACGAAAATGGTATTTTTCTTGAAAGTGTTGAAGTTGATCGTACGAACGGTCTACTTGCGGTTTAGTAAAACCAACTGCACGCACAATGCTAGTTCATTCAGGAGTTCTCAGGGTAAGCTCTGGGTATTTTTTTTTTAAAGACATAAATGAAGTCTTTCCCAGACATTCTTTTTTCTTTATTAAATTGGTGAGAAATTTTAAGATCTTCTGCCAATTCAAAAGCTAGTTTTCAAACTCTAATCTAGTCAATAGCAGTAGGTGGTTGTCCAGATCTCTGACGTCTGGTAAAATTGCAATGAAAAATTTTAATCAAAAGTAGAATCAAATTCACATAATTTTCGTTCAAAAATCACTTCTTGACCGCTCTTTAATGCTTTTGCTAGATCTTGCAGAGTGCTACGTGGCACGTCATATTTTTCAGCAGCTAACTTTCAATATTTTCACTCCACTTGCCTCTCTTACTAGTTTATCGCTTTTGGGGCATTTTTGTAATCATATTCTAAAACAAATAGATTTATATTGTTTAGCAACTTATAATAGTATAAACTGATAAGGAACCAGAATAATAAAATGCATCGTTTTTACACCTTCCGGTTCATAACAGTGTCCGAAGGTAACCGTCATATTAGTGACCGGTGGTACCCAGTTGACACGATCTAATATTTTTACCATTAATTTGTACAATATGAAAGGAATTTAGCTAAATGTTTAAGAATCTTACAATATATTGAATTGTTAATACTAAAGTCAATAAAACATGTAACAATATTTATATTTAATAGACAACAAGCATCGATGAAGTTCAATGGCCTCGGTAATGTCACTTTTAGCGCGAAGTAAACTGATTATAATATCGAATTCGCTGGGCGTGCACGCTACTACTAGCTTGCAATTGTTTCTGGGCTTAGGGTACGTTTATGTTGGAGCTAGGAAAGAAACTATAAAAGCGTTGATCGGACGCTTTTATTTATCGTTGGTCATCTTTTAGAAAACGCACAGTTACTAAAAAAAGTGTTTGTACACTTTTTAAAATCGCATAACCTAGAATTGGTCCAAACGACGTGAGTTTTTTTTGAGAAGCTAGAGGGATTGGTTTGCTAAATGATGTGTTTCGTCGTTCTGAAAAAAAATGCAATTGGTCGGAATAGCGAAAAAAATAGTAAAGGTCGTTTTAAAACTTTTTTTTGTGAGCCTGTAATGAAAATTCAAAAAACCCGTTTGTAGATTTAAGTAAGTTATATACGCGCCTAAAATTTCATCAAAATCGGTTAACGTTGCTCTGAGCTATAAGCGCTTAAAGATCGTAGAATAGGGTCGAAAATTGCGAAAATTCCCGAAATCAGCGATTTTCGACCTTATTCTGCGATCTTTAAGCGTTTATAGCTCAGAGCAACGTTAACCGATTTTGATGAAATTTTACGCACGTATATAACTTACTTAAATTAATACTTCAGTATTCGAATACAATTCGAATATTTCAGTATTTGAATAGTATTGTATTGTCATCCGAACTATGTATGTGTGCAAAGTTTTAAGTCGATCGGAAATGTTGAAGTGGGTCAAAAATAACATACAAGATTTCATCCTGACAAACTGACGAACTCACAACTGAAACTAAATAAAAGCTCGTAAAAAAATGAAGCTAAAGAACTTTATTTATAATCCTCACCATACTATTCGAATACTTAAGTAATACTATCCGAATATTTAACTATTCGAATACTATTACAATATTTAAGTATATTTAATATTCGAATAGTATCTGGATATTTGAATATTCGAATTATATTCGTCAAATAATTGAGCAACTTAAGTATTTGAATATTCGAATATCGAAAAATTCGACAAATGGTCCCAGCCCTAATGCAGATAAGAAAAGACAGTAGAGGAAGCAGGTGAATTGTTTAAGAAGGTTCAATTTTCCAAGAGCGCAAATTTTTTCTAAAGTCCAACGACGCACATGCAATATGCAAGTGCACCATTTCTTAAATGGGACCACATATATATACATATATATGTTCAAGACCAAAAACATGAAACACAAATGTTTTTTGTATCCTAACGAGTGTATTAATAAAAGCCAAAAACATTTTTTAGGATCTGTTATAACCTCTTCTTGTAAGAAATTCATAAAAATGAATGTGTCATTACTACTTATTTAGGACTTTTCCTCTCCTTTCTTGTTTTACTGGGTAATTCGTCGGATGGAAGGAAAGAGAAGGTGTTATGCGGTTTTCAAATCGTAGCTTCAACGATGATTTGAAATATCGCTTCTCTTTTTCATCTTTGAGTATTTTTCGCTCTTTTTACGGCGCCGCGCCGGGCCAGATGTAACATCTTCGCGGTAGTGCGGTACATTTCTTCCTCGATAGCTCGCGTCAATCGGACATTATTTTATGGATTTCCTTTTACTATTCGATTCTTCTCCGACGTTTTGCTTCCTGCCGCCGCCTGTTTTACCTCTTTGAGCGCGTTGAAAGATTTTCTACTTTGAACACCAAGCGCCCTTATTCTGCTTTTTCTCCTTTCATTTTTCTCTCTTATCACGATTAGGTGTGGAAAGAAAAGGTGAAGAAGAAGGACAGGAAAGAAGAACAAAACGTGGTTTCCTTTGAGCCCCCATGAATCCTTGTACATATACCAGTTTATTCTTCTATACGCCACGACAACAAGATACTGCATTCAATGTTACTGATATTTTTTTAAATTTTAACATATATCAAATTTTCGTATTACCCTCTGCAAAGATTACTATCTGTTATTGACTATTCAGGAATAGGTATAGGCAAACAGACGAGCTATAATAACAGGCAAATAATAGACCCATTATGTACTGAAATATTTATTTATATTCAATAAGTCTACATGAGATCAGGCCCTTGGGGGCCCCGTTCTACGCGATTAGCTCACTAATCCTCCCCCCCCCCGCTGTTCAACTGCGGGGGGCTTGGAAGGTTTGATAGCCCCGGGTCCCAGAAATCTTAATCGGGCCTGCATGAGATATAATGCCTGACATCGTTCAATTTCGTGTCAATGAAGTCAATAGGTATACTGTTTTTTCTGGTATCCAATTACATTCCAAATTATCAATCCTTTATCACCCACTTGCCTATGTGTATCAACGACCAAATCTTTTTTTCAAGTTGTGGGATTAATATGATCAAATCTTGCAAGTCTTGTCAAAACCATCTGCGAATCTTTTCTCGTATGGAAAAATAAAATTTCCAATTTTCTCCATTTTACATAGGTATACAGTACTGGAAATATTTATTGCATTAGTGGAACATTTAGGGTACATTTACTTCCGTCTCATTTTGTATTAGTACTAGGAAAATGCTGTTGTAAAAGATTTATTACAAAAATGTGTAGCTCACAAGCTTGGCCAAAATAAGTTTGATACGACTCATTTTATCAATCATATTGCTATTGAAATTGTGTGTACTACGTAAATGTGAGAGTGATGCAACAAGTATTTCCAGTACTGTATGTACTATATACCCTTTTCGAGATTTTATTTGTTCTTCATTATTACGAGCTATCAATAATATTTTCGTTACATTTTTTTTTATTATTAGTACAAAACGATTGCATAATACGTTGACCATTTGAAATATTAGTATGCCTCGTGCTTCATTTACAACTTATTTTTTAGCCATGACCACATTAGAAGTTACTCTTAATATTGCGTGAATTCCACGGCTATATTTTCATAGGTGTTACGTATTTATACCTAGAGGTCCAAAAAAGATACAAATCCCGGAATTTTTGTAGAAAACGGTACTAAAGCTGAAAATCATACTAACAAGGAAAGGTTTTTATGTGTCCGCCTCCGATTGCTTTGGTTTTTGGATATGTTTTAGAGGACCGAAACGTAACAAATGCGTCGTTTTTTTTTAATTTGGCCTGTTTGCATATTTAAAATTGTTTAGAACAGTGAAAACGATAACTTTCTTACTAGCGAAAGAGAAAACCAGGCGTTGAAGAAAATGCTATCCCTAATTGTAATATAGAAGTTATTAACGTAATAAAATATAATTTTTATATAACATAAGAACCGGAGAAAATAATAACGATCGGAATACAACGATTGATTAAGCCGAACGCTATTAGGGTAAATCCGGGAGACGCGGTCGACCTAATATAAAATGGCTATTAAAACTAATATAGAAATTACTTATTTTATCAGAACAAACCTATATGTTCAGAATTTTATGTTGATCCAGAAAAACTGTTCGATATTTGCTTTAAGACAATATTTACTGTAAATCGGGTTAAAAACTGAAGTCGTGCCATCTGACCACCTCTCCCGAGGTGCCGGGAGAAATGGTTTTCGTCGTTGGCAGAGAACACTCACATAATTATTCGTGGAAAATAAACAAAGGATAAAGCAAAATTATTTATGAGTGAATAAAACTAGACATTCATTCATATTTTATTTATTTGCGCTAAACAAGTAAAGAACACATTAACAATACAATAGTGAATAAATAAACTAAATAAACAAAAACAAAATTAATAATAATAAAAATAAAAAAATAAACGAAAATGATAAAAAAATCATAACTCGACCATCTCTCCTTTCTGCAGCGAGGGATGGTCTTCTTGTTAGCTTTGAGAGGAAGAGTTCATATGGCCAAATACTTTGGCTTCATTGTCCCTCAATATCTCTACTATCTTATTATCCCAAACATTAAACGGAAATAAACTCAGAAGTATATTTTAAATACGATTCTGTATAACCGCTGTTTGACGAAGGGGTTAAATGTAACCTCAATTTAACTTCCAAAGCCTATAAATCCAGAAAAACACAAAAGGAAGCGAAATGACGCTATTCATTCAACTGTTTGGTTTCTACAGAAGTCATTGGTCTGCACTTTAACGCATTTTTATGTACAGAGTCTGAAATATAGCGACTCGACCAACTCTCCGGCCCGACCGTGTCTCCCGGATTTACCCTTCATAGTAATTCCATACCACCTCATAGTGGTTCGAATCGCCGAAAACGTGATTAAAAATCCTTACGTTCACATTTCACACTTTATCATTATGAAGATGATCATTTCAGGGGTTTCTGGTGTCGCGGAATCTGATTCAGAAGTGAAAATTTTTATTAGATTAAAACTAAGCCCTGTAGTGTGAGGAAATGTCGATAAAATAATGTTATATTTTGTTTAACAGTACTGTCTGATTTGATTACGTTATTTGAAGTTAATTACGGCATCAAATTTTGAAAAATTAACAGAAATAGCGTTTCTATGATAGCACTAGAAGGTCAATAAATAATTTGTATAAATTCACACTTTAGATATTGGAAATGCTTTCATTTAAGATGAAATTGTGCAACCATTCGATGTTATTGAAATATATAAAAAGTTATAAGTAACTGAAATATAAGAAATTATGCGATGGTCGTATTTACTATTCGTCACCGAGCCCACGTAGTAGCTCATCCACCACCAGGGTCCACAGTAATGTGGAAACCACTCCTCCTGCAGACAGCCCCTGTCGGCCCGATCCCTTATTCGCGGTCCCTTCACAGCCATCACGGTTTTGGTCCGTAACATGTTGTAGATCCATCTTTCGATCGATTCCTCAATCTTAAAGCTATTCAGAGCCTTGCAAATGACACCCCAGGACGAATTGTCGAACGTTCCTTTGATGTCTAGAAATACGCTCAAGACCGACTCCTTCCGCGTCAGAGCTTCTTCTATCACCGGTGGAGCGCCGTCTCCACGGCTCTGCCGACCTGATACGCGTGCTGAAAGATTTGCACTGGTCTTTCCATCAGCGCACGTTCCCTGACGTGCCTGTCCAGCAGCCTTCCCAGTGTCTGGTTTTGAGAGTCACAAACATTTGTTTCTGCCATTAAACTTATTAAATAAAAAGAAGTTATGCTTTTGATCAATAAATACAAAAATTATACAATAATGTCAGAGTCAATTAAGGTGGCAGTAATTGGGCCTCTTACCCTATGTGAAAATCCTTTAGAAATGAACTTTTTCCACTTTTCTTATATTTATTTCTTTCGCAAGCACTTATATGTAGAAACGTATCTTTCTGATAAACAGAGTATCATTGTTGAAAACGTGATTAACAGGTTTTTATTCTGATTAGTTATTCGTACGTAGGTACGAAATCTAAACGGAGATCACTGTTAAAAATAATGTGAGAAGTTTGAAGAAATATTAAAAGTTTTCGAATTTCTCATTTCATTGTCACGAGGTATGCTAACATCGTTCGTAAAGCTCTGTCTCTTTTTGTTAGTATTGGTTCAGACGTAGTAGCTGGAGTCAGCCTTTTTTCTTTCGAGCACCTTTATTTACGGCGCCGGCGGCGAAGAGAAATGGTAGCAGAGTGTATGTACAAGGGAGAACCGCTCGAGAGAGGCGAAACAACTTAATGACGCCAATAACACGACTAATTTATGCTCTCGATAAAAGTGTTAAGCTCAAGTCGCTACCGTTTCGTGATTATTTTGATTCGCTTCATGTCCAATATATTAAACATCGAAATATGGAGGTGTGCTCCGTCCTTTGCAGGAGCTCGATGAATTTAATCCTTGAATCTGTTTTATTAGACTTAATCGCAGAGTTAACAGGCACACGGGGTTTCTAAGGATAATGTATGCGTGTTATTTGGCGATTTACTATAGGCACCTATCAATCTCATCAAGATTTTTACCAATCTTTGTACAACAATCGTGATTGGTAATTTCATCTTCTGAGCAGATTTTAAAAGAATTTAAAATTTAAGTAATTATGGAATATCTATAGAAATTTGTTGGAACACATGGTGTGTATCATATGAACCCACGTGATTTTTTAAACACTTACAATAATGTAACAAGAAAGATTCTAAATGGAACTCTGTCTGATTACAACGAGCAATAAGTGCAAATATCAAACACTTTCAAGATTCTTGTTTTTTCAAGAAAAATATAAGATTACACAGAATTCTTTTAAATCAGCTAATACGATTTTCTTGTTATAATATTGTCGGAAATATTGAAGTGAATTCGATGACAACTAGAAGTATCGCTGTTCCTGATATAGAAATGAAACAGAAAATTCAGTTTTCCTCATTATCAAACTACCATGAGCAGTTATCAAACTTATTTCAAATTCCTTATTGTAGAAAATATAATTGTTTTAATTATAGTTCAAGGCTTCCAATATTCTCTATGTGTTTTAAATCTCCCTATAAATAGAAATGGGGAAAGACAGAATTCAGGAATGTATTATTACTAGACTTTACTAATCGCGAGGATTAATAACGAATTAAGTCATGTCAAATATTTATCTAAGCAATATTTATCTTTACGTTCATCAGATTTCAATGACAGATAATAACACTGTACATTTCATGTTAAATATTAATGAAAATGATATTTACAATAATTGTGGAATTTATTTTTATATTGCTTGGATTAATGTACAAAGAAACCCGCGTGATTCTGTTGAAAACAGTCAAACACTGGCCTTAAAATCAAAAGAAGTATTTTCAAAATTTTGTTCTATTAAAATGTTGCGTGCTAAAAACAGATGAAGTTTTAGTTTTCTTATTTATGTATGTTAGGGTCAACGTGTTTTTGAACGTAGTCGAGGGTCGATTTCCTCACGCTGTTCTGCCTTTGAGGGTTGTGACTGAGATTTAGGCTGTGTGTGACCTGGAAGAGGGGTGCATGATACTAAATAGCCCTGGCGTCAGGCGATAACTGGTGACCACGTTGGGTCTCCGAGCTATCCAGTGCTGAAGGACTGCTTGTTTGAATGAAGAAAGAGAGTTTAAAGGTGGCAAGCGACCTGCCGCCGTATTGCTAAAGAACAGGGATTCTGTCGCTTAAGGGGTCAGTCCACTGTGAAGTGGTGAAAAATTGCCATTTTTTAGGATTTATTTTTTAGTAAACGGAATTTCCAACGTAAATAATGTTTTGTCCACTTATTAATACACTTATTGACAGCATAAAAAAATCTATTTTAAATTTTTAACAGTTTTTTTAAAATATATATCGCATTGATGTGAGCGCCTTGAGAATGTGATGTAGTGCTGGCGCAGGTGATTCCGGGAGAACGACGCATTTGAAACAGAAAATTCAAAGTGTGTTGTACTCATTATGAGTGTGGTTATCGCCGGAACTAGGATTATTTTGACTGATAAAAAATTAACAAAATTGCGAAGGTTTGAAGTTTAAGTGTCGAAATACGGCGAATTTTTCAATCATTTTGCCATGTAAAAAGTATAAAATGGTTAATCGAGAAAGGTTTCCGTAGTCCCGGCCATAGCCACTGATGTGCTGAATAACGTGTAAACATTTCAGACTAATTGGTCAAATAGTTTTTTTGCAATTACCTGCACCAGTTGAAAAAATATTCTTTTGACATAATCGCGTTTAAAGTTTTAAAACAAATTAAAATAATTCTTTTAAATTTTTTGTGTACCGTAAACTGGGGGGTCATTCCACGCGAAATCGGACACTTTTCGGAGTAACATTTCGGATGTTGCTGAAACTTGAATATGTTGTAGTCTTTAGTGATATTTAAATGTACCTCAAAGGATTTTGCAAAAGTTTGCAAAATGTCGATTTTACACCTGTTTGAAGGTAAGTGGTAACATTTTTTCAGTAAATTATAGCTATGGAAGTAGTAAACAGATGAAGATGAGCTTTACGGTGCTTATAGAGAAGACATTGAAGTTTTAAGAAAAAATTATTTTAGTTTAAAAAATAATTTTTTTTACCATTTTTGTGCAATTATTTTAAACAAATGCAGTTTTTTTAACATCGGGCGCGATTTTAAAAATCTGAAAAAATAGGAGAATATAGTTCTATCCTTCCCCTTGATGGACTAATTTTAAAAAATATGGACATTTTAAAATTGACCTTGTAAAAATCGCCGAAAGTTGGCGTTGCGTCAAATCACACCGGCTCGACTGGCTCAGCCGTGCGGTGATCGCAGCGGCCAAGTGCTATTCTTATACAGTTTTCTCGAATATGGTAAGTATTTGTAAAAAAACTGAAGAAGGAAAGCTTTTACTGTTTTTTATACACAACATAATACGGTAACTCAATTTTTGGTGTTCGCAATATTTTCCTTGAAACGAAGGTGACCCTCAGTTTTTTAAATGGAATGCTATATATTTGATTATCCAATATGAAAGCCACTGTCAAGACAAATTCAACCATATGGTATACTATGACCTCCAAGGATACACATGGTTAGGAATGAAATAAATATATCGAAGTATCTATAGTAGATTGAATTTCTTCTTTCAATCCTGACCATGTGTATCCTTGAAAGGTCATAGTATACCATATGGATGAATTTGTCTTGTCAGTCGCTTTCATATTGGATAATCAAATATACAGCATTCCATTTAAAAAACTGAGGGTCACATTCGTTTCAAGGAAAATATTGCGAACACCAAAAATTGAGTTACCGTATTATATTGTATATAAAAAACAGTAAAAGTCTTCCTTCTTCAGTTTTTTTACAAATACTTACCATATTCGAGAAAACTGTATAAGAATAACACTTGGCCGCTGCGAGCACCGCACGGTTCAGCGCGTCGAGCCGGTGTGATTTGACGCAGCGCCAACTTTCGGCAATTTTCACAAGGCCAATTTTAAAATGTCCATATTTTTGAAAATTAGTCCATCAAGGGAAAGGATAGAACTATATTCCCCTATTTTTTCAGATTTTTAAAATCGCGCCCGATGTTAAAAAACTGCACTTGTTTAAAATAATTGCACAAAAATGGTTAAAAAAAATTATTTTTTAAACTGAAATAATTTTTTCTTAAAACCTCAATGTCTTCTCTATAAGCACCGTAAAGCTCATCTCCATCCGTTTACTACTTCCATAGCTATAATTTACTGAAAAAATGTTAGCACTTACCTTCAAACAGCTGTAAAATCGACATTTTTCAAAATTTTGAAAAATCCTTTGAGGTACATTTAAATATCACTAAAGACTACAACATATTCAAATTTCAGCAACATCCGAAATGTTACTCCGAAAAGTGTCCGATTTCGCGTGGAATGTCCCTGGGGTGACTTTGCCCGCCCGGGGTGACATTGCCCACTTTTCGGAAAGGCTTTATTTTATTTTATTGTGAAGTAATCAGAACATTTAGTGTTTTGTAATTGATAGCAATAATTTCTCCAAGGTCAAACGAAAAAAAAATTAGCGAATTCAATCATATGGTAATTTTTCAGTCAGAGTAAAAATGTGGGCAATGTCACCCCGGCGGGCAAAGTCACCCCAGTTTACGGTATAATATAAGAGTAGCTTAATAAATACCAAAAAGATTTATTGCATTATGTGTTGTATCTACGAAGAAAAAAAACTTTAAAAATAGCTTCATTTTTCAAACCGTCACAGTGGACTGACCCCTTAAGGATCTGAGTACGGAGGGGGAAAGGCGAGGTGTCTTCTGGCAAGAAGACGGTGATGAACCACACGGCACTTACCTTAGAACCTCGGAATTGGACAGTCGTTCTAATATATTTCTAACATGTATATTTTACGATGTAGATGTTTTATAAATAGGATTAAGTATTTAGGAAATAGAGTAATATTAATGATAGATATGTTACAGACTTAGACTACTAGAGGTTTCCGGGTGTAAGACGTGTCCTTTCGGAAGAACATTCCCATGTTTTGGCAACATTATAACAACATTCATCAAGTTCCTTCAGATTCAATATTTAGGCTTACTAGCGTTTTTCTAAAAATACATAGCTTACATCTGGGAGATTACTAGAGTCTAGTAGTAGCAACCAGGCCGTAGAAGTCTCAAATATCTCAGGTTGGATGTGTTACATTTCTCCTCATTATAAATTTATATCGATGCTAATATAAGAAAAAATACTTCGTACATACCTACATCATGTGTGTCATGAAATTGTTAGTTTTTCCTCGATTAAACGGGATTGTACAGGTTGCTTGGATTAATATGTAGGTGTCGCTTCAGAGATGAATTTACGATTGCGAGATAATTGCATACTATAGACTAGAACTCTTACTTTTTGACCCGTCGGGTACCCGGGGACCCGGACATTACCCGGGATAACTTCAAGCAATTGAATGTAGTAATGTCTGTGATTGTCTGTGGTATAGTCTGATGTTAGCTAAATATGATCGAACAATACCCTAAGGGCAGTATTCGTAAACGTATCTTAAGATTAAGTAAATGCTTAAGCATTTGCCATGCTTTACTATGCTACTAGGTTAGTAGAGGATGCCGAATGCTTAAGGGAGTCGTCTTATGTGACGGTCGGTTTTTCTTCGCTTTTTGGGGAATGCTTTTTTGACGAACCATGAAAACAGAATATCTTGGAATTTGTACTACATATTTATTAACATTTGAAGAGTTATTCAGAATGTTTTGAAGTTAAAATATGGAGTGGAATTGACTTTACAGCTCTCGAAAGAGACATGGTGCGGAAAAAATGTTGGTCGACGGCTGACATGATTCCGGCTGTCCTGCTAATCTGAAATCAAAAAGTCAAACGGCACATTAATTTGTAGACTTGTGGCTATAGCCGGTACCAGAATGAAGTCAAAATATTGGAAATTTAATGTTTGGCACAGTTTTGAACGAAAATTGTCATTGACGAAAATCGTAGCTTTATTTACAAAACTGTGCCAAACATTAAATTTCCAATATTTTGACTTCATTCTGGTACCGGCTGTAGCCACAAGTCTACAAATTAATGTGCCGTTTGACTTTTTGATTTCAAATTAGCAGGACAGCCGGAATCATGTCAGCCGTCGACCAACATTTTTTCCGCACCATGTCTCTTTCGAGAGCTGTAAAGTCAATTCCACTCCGTATTTTAACTTCAAAACATTCTGAATAACTCTTCAAATGTTAATAAATATGTAGTAAAAATTCCAAGATATTGTGTTTTCATGATTCGTCAAAAAAAATT
This sequence comes from Andrena marginata, assembly GCA_963932335.1. Taxonomy (NCBI): domain Eukaryota; kingdom Metazoa; phylum Arthropoda; class Insecta; order Hymenoptera; family Andrenidae; genus Andrena; species Andrena marginata. The sequence continues at coordinate 18,439,049 of OZ010662.1, read as the reverse complement.
CCCCAAAAAGCGAAAGAAAAGCCAGCCGTCACATAAGACGACCCCCTTAAGCATTTGCTTAATCTTAAGACACGTTTATGAATACCGCCCTTAGAGTATATATACATGGAGGTCTCATTGAAAGCTTGAAACTGTCGCCAACATGGTGCGAGAGAGAAGGACATGTGCGAGCGAGAGAAGTATAGAGGTCCCAATCGACCGTAATGCGCATGCGCCGATAGCGTGCGAGAGAGAAAGACAAGCGATTGAGAATCTATATTTCTCTCTTTCGCACCAGTTCACACGCCTTCCTCTCTCGCACGATATCGGTACATGCGCATTACGGTCGATGGGGACCTCTGTACTTTTCTCTGTCGCACCAGTTCGCACATGTTTTTCTCTCTCGCGTGATGTTGGCGACAGTTTTAAGGCAGTAAACCTTAGGCAATGAGACCTTCATCTATACATGCTCTAAGACAATATCGCATTCAATTGATTGAAGTACTTTCGGGTAGACGGGTATCCGACGGGTCAAAAAGTAAGAGCTCTACTAATGTAAATGTCCCCATTAGCGACCGTTTAAGAGTGTTATTTGAGTAAAGTATGGATCATTGTATTTTTTGAAGTCTCTAGTTTCTTGATCAAATTAGATTTAGAGTGATATTTGACTATTTACACAAAAATTATGGTGAAAATCATATTGAACCTGATGTCCCCTTTATTGACCAACTTGTACCATCTATCGCTTCTCTGCTACAATAATGAAAAAAAATGAATGTTTTCTTTTTATTTTATAATTCTATATATATATTTCTAGTTAATTTGAGTAAGTGGCTGCATGGATCCATGTATTTTTATTGTAAAATTTGCAAGTTTAATGATATCTGTAGTATAACCTCGCGTTATTAGAATCTGTCAACTTTCATGTCAATGACCAAGTCCTAATTTACATGTGAATTTACTTAAAGATGAATGTACGGCTACATAAATAACGTATGAAACTATAAATGAGTTCTGGTTGATATTTTGCTTTCTGTGTTGCAATAAACAATATAAATGAATAATTTGGTCACTAATGGGGACGCGGTCCGTAATGGGGACATCTACCTTATAGACCATTAGTATATTCATATAAACATATGATTTACTTCACTTTCTTTCTGTGTATAGCTAGTTTTATACTATTTTTCAAATACTACATAATAGTGCTTCACCAGTCTTTACAGTTTATATCATGAAAATTCCCATGTTACTAATGAAGCAAGGAAGCGGACGAGTTTTTAAACTTGATTTTCTCGAAAATGGAGTCTTATATAAAAAAGTTCTTTCTATTTCGACTTACTTTTCCACGAGGGATCATCTTCTTTCCGCTTGTATCACAATTTTGGAAACTGCCTGTATATATAAATTTTCTTTTCCGTTTCAAATATCTTATACAGCTTCTCATTAATTCCTTAAATTTAATCAACATCATAGAAGTCGTTAAATGCCTTACACCAAATCTCAGTTGATTGCTTAACATGGTTTGCGTCACGTGTCTCACCGGTGGCTCACGATGGTTATCGAAAATGAAACTTTCATCGAATGGACATGTGTAGTTTTTCAATTGGATATTAAAAAACAGAAGCTGGAATTATGACAAATTGACTATAGACTATAGCTGAGACTTTTCTATGATTAAACATTGCAGTCTAATACTTTGTTTGGTTTTTAAGGTTCTACGTTAAAATCCGGAAATTCCATGGTGGCACCGAACGTATTAAACTTAATTTATTAGGTACTATCAGCGACAGAAATGTAAATCGTAACAGGTTAAAAGCATGCTTCGAATACTTCATCAGCAGTTTCATAACTCGGTTGGTTATGCATCAGCCAATATCTTACATGGACACTGTATTTACCTAATATATCATTCGGAACCGTGACATTACGGTGTCTCCATAAAATACTACATCGTCGAAGCGGCTCACCCTTACGTAATATTCAGTCACCGCTTCCTGTTTGCTCTTTCTGATTACTCCACTCCCCCAAATTCTCGTTCCGTTCTTTTCACCCGGCCATGTGAGTCAGTTTGGCGCGGGGGCCGCCCATACAGTAGGTGAAAAAAAAGTAGTGAGATCGTGAAAGCAGTAGAACCGTGAAGATAATAGGGCACTCTAGCCTTGAAAGTTAAGAGAGCAGGGATATGTAATGTCTACGTTTTGTTTGTAACTAGAAAACTAAAAAAATGAGCACTATCAAAGTGAACAGGCCTAGATGAGCGCCGAAAACACATCTGCTGGCTGGTACCTACAACTTATCGCTTTAAGGTGGACTCATACATATGACTTTTGTAATGGTTCAGTGCTGTTAGTGTCAGTGGTACAAAATATCGTTTCTCTGTTTTCGGATGGAGCAGTTCACACTTCTCTATGTGACCACGGGCACTCACGGCACTGAACCGTCACGGAACTGATAGGTGTGATTCCGCCTTCACATCATAAATCGAGTGTGCCCTAAGTACTGTAACTGGCAAAGATACAACTGACCTGGGAGACACACAAGTAGTATATAAAACCGTATCTCTGGGGTTAAAAAACACCAAAAGTGTTCTTTGTCACTTGTTACAGGTCTACACTCATTTGGTCATATCCCAACACATCCCGGGGCCTTAAAGTAGGTACCTACTAATGTCTAAAAATTATGTTGAAAACGTGTCTGTGGCTCTTGATTGGAAGGAAGACACATAAAACTCTACCGAGTTTGGCCCCTGTTGCTTTTACGACGTCACTGTATCTTCGCAAGGCGCAATAGCTAATTGTTGTATGTACTTGTAACTTCCAGTCGTTATACAGCTTTCGTTTCCGGAACGAGCAACGGGAGTCAATGAAACGCATCGAAACCGTTGCGCTGCTGCCGATAGAAATACCAGATGCACGCGCCGATAAGCGAACAGTCTACGAACCCACGGGCCACAGCCCACGGAAACGGCATTCCTGTGTGGCGCGCGACGCTTTACAACTTTATTGTCTGCCGATTATCAGGGCTGTCTGGGCGCACGATCTCGATCCGCCGGATTCACGCTGATTCCGCTTGTATTTCTACGCTGGTGCGAACGCAACACCCAGGCGATCAAGTGCGTCTACATACATATGCATGCGACGCCTGAATGTTCTCCGCAGAGATGCACACTTTACAGCCGCGTTGTCGAGTACACGTATGCGCAGTGCGCACGCGCTTAAGGACATTTTCCTAAAGTCTCATTCGTAACTTGCGGTAGTAAATTGAGTCCCCAACTTTGTACTGGGTGTACTTTATCTAACGTTTTCATTGATGAGTGTTGCTCTCTATAGGTATGCTCAATTTTTAGTCGGAAGACATAGAAAATTTTGGGAAAGACATTATTTTGATACCGTAAACTGGGGTGAATTTGCCCGTCCGGGGTGACATTGCCCACTTTTCGGAAAGACTTTATTTTATTTTATTGTAAAGTAATTAGAACATATCGTGTTTTGTAATCGATAGCAATAATTTCTCCAAGGTCTAACGAAAAAAAATTAGCGAATTCAATCATATGGTAATTTTTCAGTCAGAGTAAAAAAGTGGGCAATGTCACCCCGGCGGGCAAAGTCACCCCAGTTTACGGTACACAAGTTGATGTGTTGCAAGGTATTGTCGAACTTGACCTATCAAGCTTGACATAGATTGATTCGATATATTTGACACAAAATATGTGAATGGACCTAGCTATAAAGGACTTTATAAACATTTTAGCGACTTCGTGTAACGTTGGTATGTCTTTGATGACTTTAAACTAGGGTGGCTCTTATTTACCCTTGGTAAAATGTTTACACCTTCCAGAATAGTTCCAAATAATTAAAAATAAATCTGTGTAAAGTTTGAGCCCGATCGGATAACGGGAAAAGGTGCCCCTCGGCCCTTGAACATTTAAATAATTATTTAACAGCTCAAAAAGTCGATTTTATATAATATCCCCCAAGTTATTAATTAAATAAAATAATTTGTTAAATAAAAGTCGTAGATCCGGACAAGGAGCATCTTTTATCTTGTGTTACTTTATCTCGTACGACATACGGTTTTCAAAAAAAGTCAGAAAAACTAAAAAAAATAAACATTTGTTTTTCTCAACAATTTTTTTTATCTTTTTCGCATATTTTGAAATAAGCCCCCTCCCTAAATGTTAAAAAAAGCTTCGAAAATAAAAATTCAATTTTTTTGTACGCCTTCATAAATAAAAAGTGTTCGAGAAGCATTTAAACTTTCAAAATTTGAGAGAAACAAAAGTTGTTTTTAGTTTTTCGACTTTTTTCGAAAACCGTTTGTCGCACGAGAAAAAGTAATAAAACATAAAAGATGCGCTTTGTCCGGATCTACAACTTTTGTTTGGCCATATTTTTTTATTTAATCAATAACTCGGAGGATATTATATAAAATCGATTTTTTGAGCTGTTAAATAATTATTTAAATGTTTACAGGCCCAAGAGCACCTTTTTTCCGTTATCCGATCGAGCTCAAACTTTACACAGACTTTTCTTAATTATTTTGAATTATTCTGGAGGGTGGTCCGAAGAAAATTCAAAAGTCAAAAATAAGAGTCACTCTATACCAAACACATAGTGTAAGATAATGGTTTTGGAAACCCATGCGTAAAATATCATAGACCGATTACACACTACACAGGGCTACAAACTTGATTGTCATAAAAACTTTTTAAAAATGTACGCTGGTTTTATAAGAATTTGGATTTCTAAGTGCAAAAATAACCTCACATTTGCTTCATCCTCTATGTACAGTTTTTTCACAACTTGCTTTGATGTTTTCATGATGTAGGTAATAAGTATGCGCCTGAATGAAATTATTAGTGAAAAAGTATTGAACGCACTAGAAGTTACTAATGAATTCTAATACATATTCACCTGCAACAATCGTTATGGCAATTCTAAAGCCGTCCGTAGGCGGTTGGTCTAAATCTCCTTTAATGGGGAAGCCACTGTGAAATTTTTTCCGATTTTCCTTCTTGTGCATTTTCATAATATTTGGGGACTCAAAAATATACTTGCACAATTTCAAAATGGATCTCGAAAAATTCTGGGAGCTACGGAAAGTTTTGTATCGGTAGCGCACCGCTCAGAATCGAGTGCATGCATAGGTAACTTGTTGTCAATCGCCTGAAAAGTTGATGTCCAAGAATCCAAATGCATCTAATAAGAGGGATTATGAGTTTATATATTGTTTAGGACGTAGCGTTATAAAGTTATATTAAAACAAAAAACCAAAAAAAAAACGCGATAACGTTAAGGACTGATTTCAACCCTTTAGAGTGAATTTCCGTAGAAAAAAATGCTCCTTGCATACTCCAATATGTTCTACGTGTGCATTCACACAAAATTTCATTGAAATCAGAATTTTTGGGTTGGGAACATTTCCTTGTTAAGTATTCATGATATTCGTATTATTATTAGGTAGAAAGCAGTAAAGACGTAAGCGTAACAGTTCAATTTAAAATTTAATGCGTCTTCAAACAACAAAATAAAATTACAAAATAAAGATTTCGAGGAATGCTTTATCTGATGACTTTTTCATCGTGGTTGCAGTTTGTAATGAATTTGTGTTTATGCAAAAAAGATTTGCCGATTGGTTGTTCGAGAGGAAATTAATTTACTTACCGAATTATTTGCCAAAAATAAGCGGAGACATTATCTTGCACCGGTTCGTTATATATGTACTTTCAAGTTAATTTCATTTGGCCAAATGTCGGGGGAGTGATTCTCCCTGGCTGTATGTAAAGCTTCAATTAATGGATCACGTACAATGCTCCATGAATATTCAATAGCGATTCAGACGTATTGGAAATTGACTTTTAGTGTAACGATAGGTACTACCGCGTGTGCTTGCACTTTAAATATAATTTAGCATATGGTAAAAAACTTACTTGCAGATATAAATGTATACACAGTAGACTGTATATTTTTGAGATTGTTTTACTAGATTGATTGCTTAGGGGACAGGTGGGATAGTTGATCACCCGGGATACACGATCACATTAGTTTTTTAATTAATATATTGGCAATTTGTGCCTGCTGTCACGTTATCGTGGTAATGTTTGCATTACCGCAACACTTCACGTTGCAGTTTCCCTGCGGGAGCATAGAATAATGTAGTTAGAAGCTTCGACCTTATTTGCAGCCAAAAAGTAAATATTTCGGTCACCTTGTTCTTCCTCTTTTTCGACTAAATGTTGCATTTTCAACGATTTAAAATATATTAACCCTCGGTTGTCACACCTACTTTTTCGAACGTCGTTGTCACACTGGGTCAATTTGACCCTGTCAATTTTCCATCAGTTGTTATTTAAAAACTATTTGTTAAATTAAGTGTAAACAATTCTGAGATAATGTTTGAACATTGTAGAATATATAACCATCGTTGAAAGTTGAAAATTAAAGTATCATCATGCATAAAAAAAAATTTGAAGCAATAAGAGTTTCGACAAAAAGGTTTTTTGCTTAAGAAAACGCAGGGTCAATTTGACCCAGTGTGACAACCGAGGGTTAAGTAAACATAGCAATTTCTGGTCTATTAATGATTTTTATTGATTGATCTAAATATTTAAGGTAATTTTAATTTTTCACCTTTTTCAAATCGAGTGCATCGAGGGATACTTGATCAGTGTGTGAGGCGGGGTACTTGAACAGGTGAAGGAGCCTCAGAAAAAAACCATAGAACGGTAATGAAACAGAAAAATACGGCAATTATTTCAGTAATTCTTTCAAGTTAGAGTTTACTTTCCTGTTATTTCATGTTATTGACTAAGAAAATAAATATTCTTTTAGAAAATTAATGTGCTTTTTACTCTTAAAGTTCATTGATCAAGTCTCCCCTTCAGTGAGGTATATTTGTGCATAACGTCACTGCTGGAAAATGTTTAAATTCAGTCATTAAAATTAGGCTTCAACGCTCAAATTTGTACAAGTATATCAACAGACGCGGTCGCGTCTGGAAGCTAATTCCCCCTTCCCCTCTACCCATAGGCACACTGAGCGACCATGTCTCTATACACGAAAGATAGCGAAATTGACAGGTCGTCGAAAATATTTAGCCTTATTATGTTATTTTATGACATAGTGCCGGTGTTTTTACATGATTAAGCGAATCATTTTTTTTTTTCGAACCCATATGTCGTTTTACTTAATGTATCAAGCTATTTGTCTAAAAGATATAAGATTTATTCTGAATTAATAGTTATAAAAAGGATACTTTTAGGATTACGAGATATGACGTCACGTTTTCCTCCTCCACTTGACGCCAGTAGGTGTCACCTCGAAAGCACAATTTATAAATGTCACTTGGCTGTCATTCAATCTTAACCTGCTAGTTGTTAACATTTTTTAAATGTCACGATGGTAAAGAAGATTGTATCCTCATATTACAATTACGGAAAAAACCGTGCGTTTTCCGATGGTTCAACCACAAAAAAATAAAAGAGATTGTGCACGCCTCCAAAGTTTCAAGACGATTGGATTAGTTTATATTTGAGTTTTCAGATATGTAGCAGACGTAGGTACAAGAAGCAAACAGAGGAATCGAAGCTGAATAAATTCGTTTAAAAAAAAGATTTATTTCCAATTTTGAAATAACAAAAAAAATAATAGACACATTTTTAGCGTTTTTGGGCTTTCGTTTGATTAATTTTGTCGTCAATACATTTCTATACTGATGCACCATCACGTATCATGCATAAAACTGAACTGCTTTGAGGATAAAGACCGTTATGAGATAGGGCACTTAGTAATTTATAACAAATTATGAAAAAAGTAATGAAATCCCCCCCCCCAAAAAAACATGACTCATGTATGAAAGAAGCTAATTCCCTTTAAGTCACGAAAAAAGTTCACATGCAAAGATTGTTAAATCATCTTTGCTAATTCTAATTGTACCATTCATTCACGAAAAACATTAAAAAAGTTCTCAAGCAAAGATTGTGAAATCAACTTTGCTAATTCCAACTAAAAAAGTTCACCAGCAAAGATTTTGAAATCATCTTTGCTAATTCCAATTGTACCTTTAATTGACGAAAAACATTAAAATTAAAAAAGTTCACACGCAAAGATTGTGAAATCAACTTTGCTAATTCCAATTGTATTCTCGTTCTCCGCTCGAACACTGATTCCTCTGTCACTTTTTATACTTGACATTCCTTTATTGGCCACAAATCAATTCAGAGCTCAGATTTTCAGCTTCGGTTTTAAGGAATTAGCGGGCGTTGTATAAGAAAAAAACAATGAAGTCGACTTAAAACAAAATGATTCGTATTCTCCGCATCTCTCTTACAGCGTATTCGGACGGTTGCAATGGTGCGTACTGGGTGCGAATTTTCGCCAAATGGAAACGTAAAAATTCGCATTCAGTGCACACTAGTGCAGGTTGCCGAATGTGCTATTAATCTATTACCGACTTTGATTCGTTTAAATTAGTCTCTACCAAGTTTTTATTATCTTCCATCGTAAAACGATCTTCATACGTCATTTTTAAGAGAAGATGTCCCTCTTATAAAAGTTTTTGTGTCAACTACAGGCCTCTCGCCCGCTAATTCCTTAAAACCGAAGCTGAAAATCTGAGCTCTGAATTGATTTGTGGCCAATAAAGGAATGTCAAGTATAAAAAGTGACAGAGGAATCAGTGTTCGAGCGGAGAACGAGAATACAATTGGAATTAGCAAAGTTGATTTCACAATCTTTGCGTGTGAACTTTTTTAATTTTAATGTTTTTCGTCAATTAAAGGTACAATTGGAATTAGCAAAGATGATTTCAAAATCTTTGCTGGTGAACCTTTTTAGTTGGAATTAGCAAAGTTGATTTCACAATCTTTGCTTGAGAACTTTTTTAATGTTTTTCGTGAATGATTGAGAATACTCTAAGAATCACAACTTAAGTAATTAAACAAAGCAAACCATTATTATTATTTTAATAAAAAAACAAAACTGTGATCAACCATCCCACCTTTCCCCTATTCATTGAGTGTTTAGAGCCGGTAGATTGTTTGCTAGATTTAGTTAAAGTTAACGGCAAAGTTATCATTTTAACGCTGCTTTGATGTAGAGATCCACTTGACGTGAAAGAATTCTCAGCAGTTTTCGAATATTAAAAGAAATTGTTAGTGTCACGGTAGGTGCAAAAAATGAATATCTATCATTAAATGAAAGTCATTTCGAGCAAAGTAGATTCGAACGGAACGGCGGAGTTAAACCTAGTACCTACTTTAAAGAGTATGCAACTGCGATTCTCGTAAAATTACGTCGACAGTCCCTAACGCGATCCATGGAAATGGGTGATCATATACATGAGATGTTGGATGTGAGGTTGTGCTCATTAATCAAATGATAGAGCCTCGATTCTGATTGCCGAACGACTTTCTGATTGCTGTGCGATCGGTCACTTTTCGAAGAATGAAATGTTGGATTAGATAGGGAAATGAAAGGACCATGTCTGGGCGACTTATAAATGGGCAAAATGACTTCTTCCTGCCGTGACGGCGCGTCATTTCATGGACTATCGGTGTCTCATAACATAATGGTGACTTATTTAGTTTCTGCAGAAATTACCGTACACGTACCGCTAGTTGTTTTCGATCGCCTATAATCAACTTGGCGATTGGTTTCAGCTGGCAAGAACTCGGACTCAACCGTATGTACGGATATAATTTGATTTTGAATAATAAGGGTATAATTTCTCGCCCCGTCGATTGCGAAAACCTAACCAGGTATCTGTTGCGAAGTTCGAAAGTTTGCACAGTTTTCTTCAACCTCGATCATTCTTTGGTACGAATGAGAGAAACTGATAATATAATTACACCTTACAGCAGACGGTAGACTTTTCATGAACTGTGAAAATTATCAGAATCAACGGTCGACTGATTTTTCCGCCTGGGCAAATTAGTTGGCGTTCCGTTCAGAAGGCGCAATGAAGTTTAAAGAGAAAGACTCAATAGATAATATTCTTGACCAAGAGAAGAGGATACGAATTATGTAATTATTATAGTTTGAGATAGGTGAAAAACTTTGTCTAAATTGTGAAATAGGTTTCGAGTTCTTTATTGATAAAGAGCAATGAAATTTAAAAAAAGAGACTTGATACGAAACATTTCTTTGGCAGATATTATGAAAACTTATTAAGTAGGTAATTATACTTCAGAGTAGACGACGAACTTTTCATGAACTTGATATGTTTGTCGATTCCGAGCAAAGGCAGATTTTGTGCTTCTTGAAAGTTTATTCTTTATTAGCCAAGTAGAGTAAAACTACAGGGAATAGATTTGATATGTAATTTTCTTTGCTAGAAACAAAAGAATATTACTAGGCAATAGAAAGGTATTAGGTATGTGAGTTGTAGATAGTTTAATTTATTTAGATTACAGAATTCTCCGAGAATTTTAACGATGTTGATGGGGATGGTTTCTTGTATGCCTTATTCTTGATTGATTGATTGTGAGTTGTGAATCTTAAAGAGAAAAAGTTGATATGCAATATTCGCTTCTGAAAATACAAGAAATTAATTATGTAGGCAATCATATTCCGGAATAAACAGAATTTATTGGCGTCGATAAAGGATTGGTTTTTTATAGCAAACAAAATTATATTATACGTATCTTTCTGTATATATGTATATAAATATGTATATAGGCATATAGCAATGGTGATGTTGATTTTAGGATTTTCAGGGAATAACGAAAAATTTGGGGGGATAAATTAGGAGATTGTAGAGACGATCTAATTCTGTAATTTTTGTTTTCTTAAGGGAGAAGACCGTATAAATCGAACGAAAAAATAGAAACAAAAAAGTTTCCAAAAATCGCTTCTAAAACATTTCAAAAATATATTCTCAAAGTTATAAGCCAAAATTCAACTCCGTATCGATTAGTGTTCCTGATTTCTCGATATTTTTCGCATCTCGAGAAATGAGAAATCAGATTATATTTCTCGAGAATTCTCGAGAATTCTCAAGAAATTAAAAAAAATTGCAAAATTTATATTTTTGAAATATTGTTGATAATATTTATCTAAATTTTTATTCTTTTCCAACTTAGACAAAACTTGTGTAAATGAAAAAAAACAGATATTAAATATAATTGATAAATTTATTTATTTAATATAATATGTGAGCAAGGTGGAACATTACTTTTTTGTTTTAAAGTAGTTCTTTCAAAAGCGTAATGCGTCTAATGTCGCGTCAGCCAATCTACTTCTTTTTTTTTGTGACAAAATCTGCGTCTGTAGAACATTTCTTTCATTTCGAGTGGATGTTGTTTTAATAGACGATACGAAGAGAAAAGTTTATAAATAATCGCGCAATTCTTCGTATATATTACTAACATTTATTATTGATTGTAGATGTGTTTATACGTTCACGATTAATTCACAATTTAAACTAACTGAAAATTCATTTCTGGAAACAAATGGGATTTAAAGTAATTTTCCTACACTGAAGATTCTCGAGAAACACTGTAATTTCTCGAGATATGAGAAATAAGAAATTATAAAATTTCTCGAGAAGGAACACTAGTATCAATACTACAGCCTGATGAGTCAGCGCGCCTCCGAGCGTCGAGCATACCTAAAACGCATTTTAAACTCGTTTTTCTCGAAACCACGTTTTCAAAATTGGCGCCGGGGATAACTCTAAAACTATTTGACCAATCAACTTCAAATTTTGCACACTTTTGGTTTATAATATTCCACAAAATATGAACCATAATGTATAATCAATTATTAATTTTAACTACTGTTTTTAAACAAATAAAACGCGATTTTTTGGCGAAAATCGTACCTAATTGTTTGAAGTTCTACCATTTTTAAAATATGCAATTTTTTACACTATTTGTGGTTCATATTCTTACAATTGGCACATGAATTGAAAAAAAATCATGGGTCTGTTTGACATAACTACCAGAGACGATACAAGCGACGCCGTTTTGTATCTCGAAAAAAAACTATTTCAGGTACTGCTCTATTTCTTTTGTATTTATTATAATTTTACTGCTATACATTTTTTTACTTGTTATAGTGTTAAATAAAGTACCCTTAAAGTTCCGAAAGGATTAGCGCATTGGTATCTTTGCAAAAAATTCCTAAAAATTGATACAAAAATAAGCCGTTTAGACGGGCTTCTCCCCTTAAAAACTGATACTACTATACATACAGTAAACCGCATTAATATTCGGACACAGTGGTACTTGGAAATATATTGCTGTGTACGTGTAGTAATTTTGGAAATAAGGGTTTCGTTGTTTTTTATGATTTAGTAGATTTATTCTATTTGCTAAAAACGTAAGATTTTCTTATTTAATTTATACACTTTTCTTGTTAATCGATGGTAAACGAAATAATGCCTAGCTTTGACGTCGCAAAAATATTCGGACATCACGTATGCTTTGCAGTTTGGTCGTCCTGTTAATCCAGTTAGGTTGCACGGTGGCAATGTTCGTAAACACAAGATGTAAGCACTACCTTGTACACTTAGTTTCATTTCAACATTCATTCATACCGCACGTATTTTAAGTGAAAATGGTACGTAAAGGTAAAAACACGTCCTTCGATACACGCCAACTCGTTATTTATAATTGCGAAAAAAGAAAATCGTATCGGGAAATCGGTACATTACTAAATTTGAGTAAGAGTACTGTAGCAGACATTATACGGAGATATAATCGTGAGGATAGGATTGAATCTGTTGCTCAAACAGGTCGTCCAAAGTTACTCGATACTCGTGACAAACGTAAAATTATTAGAAAAGTGAATAAAGATCCTAAATTAAGTGCACCAAAGTTGGCGGCAGAATTGTTTGAAGAGACTGGAAAGAAAGTTCATTCTGACGCAGTTCGTCGAATGCTCAGTGAAAGTGGATACAACGGTAGAGTTCCCCGAAAGAAGCCATACATTAACGATGTAAATCGAAAGAAAAGATTACTCTTCGCCAAAGAATACATTTCTAAAGAAGAAACGTGGTGGAAAACTGTAATTTTTGCAGATGAGAGTAAATTCAATATTTTTGGGTTTGATGGCCGAAAACTGATATGGCGTAAAGCCAATGAAGAGCTTCGCACTAAAAATCTCAGACCAACATTGAAACACGGCGAAGGAAGCGTGATGGTTTGGGGTTGTATTTCGGCTGCTGGAATTGGTGAATTAGTTTTCATTGATGGAATTGTAGATAAAAATAGATATTTAAATATTCTGAACCAAATATGAACGTTCGTAACAGTTTTAAATTTTATCAGGATAATGCCCCAAACACAAATCACGTATAGTTCAAGAATATTTATTGTATAATTGTCCAAAGGTATTGCACCCACCTCCACAGTCACCAGACTTAAATCCGATCGAAAATTTATGGGATTACTTAGATCGTCGAATCAGAACAACACCCATAAAGTCGACAGACGAATTAAAATTACGATTAACCGAATAATGGCCACGTATTCCGTTAGAATACTTAAATAAAATTATTCCTAGTATGCCCAAACGTTTAAACCGTGTACTTAAACAAAAGGGCAATCCAACAAAATATTAAAATTTATGTAATTTTGTTAAAGTATATGTATAGTTTATATAAAAGCATTATGCTTTGCAGAGTGTCCGAATATTTTTGCGACGTCAGAATTAGGCATTATTACGTTTACCATTGATTAACAAAAATAGTGTCTAAATTAAATAAAAAAATCTAACGTTTTTAGCAACTAGATTAAGTGTACTAAATCATAAAAGAAGCAACGAATCCTTTACTTCCAGAACTACTACAGATATAAAACAATATATTTCTAAGTACCACTGTGTCCGAATACTAATGCGGCTCACTGTAGTTAGAGGCCTTGCATTGTCATGAAAATGGAAGAAACTTCGCTTTTATCGAAATAGACATCTGTTCTCATCATTTCTACAATTTAAATTTAATCACTGCCATAATATTCAGCCGCCTACAGCCAATACCCGAAGTGTGTTCGTTTTAACATGTTACCGATTTTACGACCTTGCTACTGTTCAAAGCTGGCGAGATACTTGCCGGATGAGGGGGACACAGGAACAGAACAGGTAGTCCGGTGCATCCGTGTGGTCCCGCCTTCGTTGTTCTCCCTTCAAATTCCAAACGGATCCCCCTTATCTCTTATCTGTACCCCACGCTTGCATTGGAGACTTGTTTCGTCCACGCAATGTTTACGAATGCGGAGCGAGCTAAGCACAGAAACACGCGAAGAAAGACAGGTGGCAATTTAGGTCTTCTGGACCCGGCTTCGCATGCATTTAAGTGCACATAATGAATGCAGTATTGAAATTTACATCTCAATCTATGTATACCTATTTAATACCATATAATTCTCTAATATTATATTTATACTACACTTAAATCAAAGTCCAATCGTTTTAGTGATTATCAATATTAATTGCACAAAATTCCAGATTGAAAATAAACACTTTTTCCACGAGGAAACGTCAAAATTACCTCCGAACTGTATTATATGCAAGTTATGCAAATGCACGTAATGTACGTTCGTACGAAATACGATAAATGCCATTTTAGAAATTCATCGAAATGTTGTTCTAATTTCTCTCAGCATTGTGTATTTCTGTTTTTCTTCTACTTTTCACCGTCCAACTCGTCGATAGGACGAACTCGTTGTTTGGTGTTGTTATCGGTGCGATGATATGCAAAAAATGCAACCGGCTGTGCGAAATCCGTGTTGGTGATGCGCGTGCGACTCTGTGAACGTGACAACCTTCCCCATGGTTCGCGAAAAAATTTCGCGCGTGCCGCGGAAAAGCAAACGGTTGTTTGTCAATGGGTGAAGGGATCGGTGAAATATCAATTCAAATAATTCAAACATTATTACGGCCGATTTCAATGTTTATTAGAATCCTACAAGTTAGTGATACATTGACAACACTCTGTTTACATTAAGTAAGTAATATAAAGCAATAGAAATATTTCGAAGCAGCAACGGTCACATTAGATTTCGAAAATAGAACCATATGATTTCTTTACTCACAATGATACCATAGGTACTTTTATACCGTTACTTATAATGATAGCAGATTTATAATAGGGAGAGTAGCCGTAGTTAAAGTGTGCTCGACACAGGCGACTTTTATTCAATGCGATGTTGCTTTTGCTATGAAACTAATTAATTTGTAATTATTTCATATTATTTCGTGTTGCCCACTTAATACATAAAAATTCTTGTTAATAATTATTTTATTGGTCACACTATCGCAAATCATAGAGCGAAGACAGTGTATAATAAAGTTAATTACTTAATTCTGTTTAACAATTTGATTTATAATATAACGGAAAAAATGTTTAATAATGATAAAATACAAACTGCTATTATTCCTTGAAATGACGGAATTAATTAGTAAAATATGTATAAGGACGTATAAAATGGATGGAATGAGAAAGTTGAGGGTTTAAATTAAATTTGGCACTGTGTAATGAATTTTAAGTATCCCGAAGACCTAAATCTTTCCCTTTTCAATATAAATTTTAATATTTCGTATCCATGTTTAGTATATTTGAATCGATTCATGTTATCTAGAGCATACAGAAGCAAAAGCTTCATAGCTGTGTTTTGGAATATAAAAGTGGTGTAAGTCAATAAACCAAAAAGATTAACATTTCTTTTATTTTATGTTATACTGATTTATATTTCAATCGTATGAAAGAATTGTTGCAAAATAGATATCAAATAATCTAATGCCATGATAGTGTTACTTTCATGATGAGCTGCGACAGTTTCACATTCATTTCGATAGTGGGGTATGTAAGTCATTTGTGAGAAAAAAAATATAAAAAAAATTCATATTTTTGTATTATGAATTTACCTTAGGTAGGGTAAACGATACAGTAGTTGACCACCTGTTAGCTTCAGTATGTATAGGTAAACGCTGTGGAATAAGTAACTTGAATTTTATAAATGAAGTTTCGTTATACGAAGCGGAAAGAGAAGTATCGAAGATGATTATAACACCATAGAAACTTTGAGAAATCAATAGTTTCGATGTTATGCTATTATAAAGAAACATAACTTAAAATTGTAGTGATTGACCGGTTGTGGCATAGTTGTTGATGGGTCCAGACACAGTTGTTGACCACTTGCTGAATAGGGGAAAGTGGGGTAAAACGGAACGCTTAACTTTGGAGGGTGATAACATAAAATTGGAACGAGAAAAAGACACGGAACTTCAACGGGATTATTCAGTAGACCTTAGACTATAAGAAAATCAAAGTCATTGTTAAGAAAAATCTTTGGGATCGACGGGAAATTAAATTTACCGGAAGTATTGAAATCTTCGCCTCACTCAAGTGGTGGGGTAAAACGGAACACCCACTTGAACTTTATTTTTATGATTTAAAATGTATTCATTTATATTAAATACTATAAATATAAGTTTTAGGTATAATTATTACATATAAAATATAACAAAAATATATATTATACACATAGGAAAAATTATTTACCAGATAACATAAAAATTACTGAATATAACCGAATACATATGGATTTTTACATGAATAATGAATATCAACACGTGCATGGAGAATTTTTCAGTTTTTAGTGCATTTTAAATAAAATTGTTTAATTTAAAAAAATTTTCATATTTTTTTATTATTTACTTTTTAGTGTCTTTTGATTTGTGGTTATATGGGATTGCATATCAATTGAATTTATTTGATTTGTGGTTATAGGCTGATTTCAAGTCGTTTGGATTTGTGGTTTGGACTAGGTAATTTTTTCACCCCTCCCGTTTTTTTCTTTCATAATTTTGTATTGCCATAATAACTACGCACCCATGCGAAGTTTCAAGACAATTGGATTGGTGGAATTGAATTAAATAGGTGTTCCGTTTTACCCCACGAAAAGTGTTCCGTTTTGCCCCACATGCAGTCATTTAGTAAACATTTGATATTTACACTTCAGCGTGAGGTAAAGAACTTTTTAATACGCCAGAATGCAGCGTAAGAACTACAGAATCTAACGATGTACTCACCGTTAATAATTTTCGAAATTCAAGTGTCGAAAAGTGGTCGAAAGTACAACACAATATTGAAACGTCGATACCGGAAATTTTTCCAACTCTTTTAACTGAAAAATAACGTATGCACTGGTCTATGGTCTGTCACAAAATGCTTTGAGGACTCTTTGGTCTCATGTCACGCGATACCAACTCTTTCGCAACTCTTATCTAAAAGAAATATTGATGTTCCGTTTTACCCCACTTTCCCCTATAAAAGAAAATGTCATATTTTTTACTTTAAAATCATTTCTATTGAAGCCATCTGTCAACATATCAAAATCAAAGACATATTATCTTGGGTCAGGGTGAGTTTCATGTGTACCCTTCGCGACGTATGCCGTGCACTTCGCCGCGGCCTTATTGGCTTCTCATTCGTTTCTCTTTTGCTTCTTAGATTTCTCTCTCATCTGCTCTCTTTCTCTATTTCTTTTCCTTCTTCTCTTTGCATCTCTTTGGCGCTTTTTTCTTTTTTTCTTTCGCCAAGCACCTTTGACCTCCGAATTATCGTACCGACCACCGGATCAATGAAAAGTCAGAAGTTATCGGAGGTGTATACCCGAAACCATATAAAAACAGGGCACATTGCCCTGTACCTCCAAAGATCTGAATCAATTTTCATCGCGGTCTTACAGTACGAGAATTACGAGTGGTCAATAATTGTATCTTACTGTGTATTCATCGAACCAGTTATTGAACACCCCCAAAAACATAATATACCCTAGTAGCACAAAATATTGAATGCACATACATCCAATATTAAAAAGAGGTTGAATATCTTTTTGATATTTAAACATACATACAATATTTATTCTAGATTAAGAAGCAAATATATTTTCCAAATATGCTGGAAATATTCATTTTATATTATGAAAAAAATATTCTTTTTTCAAATATAAAGTAAACATTTATTTACTGTTTGAAACAAAACATTTTTTCCGAATGTTCGGGAAATATTCATTTTATATTATGAAAAAAACATTATTTTTCAAATATAAAGTAAATATTTATTGAATGGTAGAAAGAAAACATTTTTTCCGAATGTTTCATATTTTCTAAACCTTTATTTCACATTTTCAGTATGTGTATATAATATTTGGAATCAACTTTTTTTTTCATATTAAAAAGTGTGGCTGAAAAAATATTTTTTTAATATTTGGAAAAAATATTTAACCAATATTTTGTGCTACTAGGGTAATCATGTTCGGCACAACTGGACGTATGACAAATGTTAACATTGGGCCCTTGTCACCTATTACGATCAATGGCATTCACGGCAAACAAAATTGAACAATGATTATACAGTCATTAAAGAAGTCGCCGCTCTAAAGAAGCCCTTACCTTCTTCGAGAGTCGAAATTACACGTCGTTCCTTTCGGACGATCTCACGGCAGAACGCTTGTATTGAAATCATCGATTGTTTGTTGGAAACGAAAGGTAGGACTGCCTTTTCTGATCAAAGTGCATCATTGATCCTGAATCGCGCAGGTTCATTAGACTATGCTGGCAGAAATTTGAAGTGGTCAACTTCTGTACCCTGGTCAACAACTGTATCGTTTACCCTATAAGGTAAGAAAAGAAAAAATGAAAGAAAACGCGAAATTTAAGTACTTAATTATGCTGAAAATATGAGAAAAATTAGGAGAAATAGTGGTAAAGAATACATTACCCAAAATGGCAAAGTTGTTACTGGCAAAGTATTTGAAAATAAAAATTGCTTTTGTTCGAAAAAATGTTTGAATTTATTAAGATGTGAAGATCGAGAAACTACGTTTGAGTACTTTTTGAAACTGGGAGACATTCAAAGGTGTAAAAACACATTTTCGTATAAGTTAGTCATACAATTTTGCAGTGATAGGTAAGTTCGAATTCCATTTCTCTTTTCATCGTAATCGCTACAATAGTTTACGTAATGAAACGCATAATAAAAACAGTTAAACAATATTTAGGAAAGTATTCGGGTTCGATATCAGACTAACTTCACGAGAGTCATTATATCACTATGTATGTACATACACACATACATAATACATATGTAATTTATTGGATTTTGTAATTTTTGTGCAAAAATGAAGCCAAAGCCATGGCGGTAGAAAAACATTTTGTTCTCTGAATGTTCAAAAGACATTTTTCTGTGCGGTGGTCGCTGGAGAAGCGTTTTAGTTACACAACATAACATAATCCATTGATAATATGAGACTATTTATCAGATAATCATTGCTAGACCATAACGCTAGATATTGCGTGTAAGTAGCTATAGTGGAAAATGATATCTACCTATTGTTGCGTCCAAAAAGGACTTTCTCCTTCTCCTTCTCCTTATCTCCTAATTTATACTACTTCCTAAATGTCCAACAGTTCCGAAATTAAAAAAAAAGAATAAAATTTAATAAAAATTGCAATTGGGACGAACACTTAAATTTGGACATTTTAAAGATAGCATTTTTCACCAGAAAAAAAACTGATTCCTTCTTAGAGATGCCCTGATGACCTTGTTTAATATTTTCTCACCGTTTCTGTTTTGTGGAGTGAAGAGCATTCTTTTTCGTTAAGATCAATACCGTTAACTAAAAGTTACTGTTCATAATGTATTAAAAATGTAATGCTCAATGAAATAATGAAAATTTTCAAAGTTCTGTACAATTGAAAAGGAATATCTTTCAAGTTCCATCGAGCTCCAAGTTCTAACCAATTGGAATATATTCAGCACACCTTCTTCTACAGAATCATGCAAAAAATCATTTCCCCCTTCAGCCCACTCTTCAAATTATTAATGTTTAAAAATGTTAGCGTTACGTCATTTTACGTATAATTAACAATCAAACGAACTTACCTGTACGTGAAGTTCGATTGTAATTATATGAGAAGCCTCGTTCGAGATGATTACATGTAGTAGTACTCCTTGTCCTAACAATTCACAACGTTTAGAGCATTCAAATTTTCGCGCGCCGACCCCTGTCTAGCTGGTAGCGCGTGCCTTACCTTCATATTTTAGAGCTAAATTGTAACAAAGATCTCTTTTACTTTTTTTTTTTTTTTTTTTTTTTTTTTGAGAAAAGGGAGGGTGGGTAAGTGTAATCATCTCGAACGAGGCTTCTCATATAATTACAATCGAACTTCACGTACAGGTAAGTTCGTTTGATTGTTAATTATATTTCGAGCCTCGTTCTTCGAGATTACATGTAGATGTTAAGAGTTGAGATCTTTGTTGTTCGTTTTATTAGAATTTGTTCACAAAGTGTTACAGAAAATTGCTCTCGTAAACTCTATCTCAGGTTCTTTGACGGGTTTATTGTAAAATTTTGAGAATACCATGGATTTCTCTGTCCAGCCTGCCGTGCTTTTAATAAGTCTAATGTCAACACCATTCTTGTATGCCTTGGAAACTGCTGCATGGCGTGTACTGTGCGCAGTAAATAGTGAGGTATCGACACCCGCTCTTGATAAGACTTGTTTTATCCATCGGCTAAGTGTTTGCGCACCAACTGCGCTAAAAGGCTTTCTGGTTGAAATGAACAAGTATTTGCCGGTACCGCGCCTATCTTGCGTTGTTTCCAAGTATTTTAAAACTGCGGTGGCCACACAGAGTTTGGGCCTTTCCTGAAAATATGGTAGTACTAAATTGGGTTGAGGCCTGCCTGGTTTCGACGTCTTTATTAAGTCGGGGATTTTTATTTCTAACCCGGAGTTCGATCTTTGAATATTCTCGACTCTTATCTTTGATAATGTCTGTACACGGTGTGCTGTTGCTAACGCTACTAAAATTACTGTCTTCTCAGTAAGTTCTTGTAAACTTGGCGTAACCGGTAAATTTTCAATAAGGGCAAATATAATCTCTGGATCCCATGTATGTGAATATTTGGGATTTTGTGGTCTTAATTTGAACACGCCCTTTAAAAATCTGTTAATCGTAGCGTCCGATGATAAAGGTTGTCTTGATGTGAGCGATATTGCTGACCTCATAGAGTTTATCGAACCATAAGAGGCTCCTCCATTGAATTTCTCAGTTAGAAATTCGACGATTGTATTACTGTCTGCATTATAAACATTATACTCGTTTCTCTGACAGAAGGACCACCAATCGCGTAAGCATCCACTGTACTGTTTTAGTGTTGACGGTGACAAAGACGCTAATAAGATTTCTGCAGTCTGTTGAGAATGATCCCTCTTTAGAAATGCTTGTAAGATAATACTCCTGCCATCAGGGACAATCTCTCCGCTAGAGGGTGGTCCGTTTTCCTGTCCAAAGAAACTAATAGTGTTTTTTCTGGTAAAAACTTTAGGAGGGGACTATCAAGTAACGACAGGAACAGAGGGAACCAAGGCTGTGCAGGCCAATAAGGTGCCACTACTATCCCTCTGCCTCTGTCATTAATGATCTTTTTTAAAGTTCGTAACATTAGGGCGAATGGGGGAAACGCATAAAATTTCCACTTTTCCCAAGAAATAGTGAACGAATCTACCTTAAACGCTTCTGGATCTTGGTGCCAAGAACAAAACCTGTTACACTTTTTGTTAAGTCTAGAAGCGAACAGATCTATATCGAAATTTCCAAATTCAGAAATAATCCTTTCGAGTGCAAAATCAGCTAACTCCCATTCTGTGTCTATGTTTTTAACCCTTGACGCCCTGTCCGCTTCGACATTTAACTTCGAAGGTATGTAAGACGCGAACAACCAGATTCTGCGTTTCTCGCACCAGCTCCATATTTGACGCGATAAGAGATTGAATTTTTGCAATTGTACGCCACCCATCCGATTGATATACGAGACCGCCGTAACATTATCACATCTAATTAAAATTTCGCATTCTGTTAAATTCGAAGCGAAACATTTGAGAGCGAAGAATATGGCCAGAAGTTCCAAATAGTTTATATGGAATTTTTTCTCCTTATCGCTCCAAAATCCATATGTAGATTTTCCATTTGAGTACGCTCCCCAGCCAGATAACGAAGCATCGGAGTTTATTTCTACTTTATAGTGACCCTTTCGAATCGGATTACGTACATTAGGAAGAGCTCTCTTCCACCAATCAAAATCTTCTTTCAAATATGTAGGGATAGTCATCATTTCCTCATAATCTCCATTATTCAGAATCAATGCTAAGTATTTTTCCCTTTCAAACCCTTTACAATAGACTGGACTATATGGTACTGCAGGACAACAAGAATTCAAAAACCCTATAAATTTTGCAAGATTTCTTATTTTGCATTCCTTAAGAGCTGTGAACTCTTCTAATAATCCTTTGAGTCGCTCTTTCTTTTCATCTGTTAATTCTACTGCGAATCGTTCTGAATTAAGAATAAATCCCAAGAATTTACAGCTTCTTGCTGGTGTCAATGAGCTCTTCCTAACATTGATAGTGAAACCTAACCTCTCAAGAAGAGATGCCGTATTGTGGATATTCCTTAAACAGGTTTGATATGTATTACCGATACATAAAATATCATCTAAATATATACAAGAAATGAAACCCCTGAGTCGAAGACTGTTCATAACTGGCTTCATAACTTTTGTGAATACCCGTGGGGCACAAGAGATCCCAAATGGTAAGCAGGTAAACTGATATAAAATTCCATTGAAAGTAAAACGAAGGAATTTTTTGTACTCCTTATGTATCGGAATACCAAAATAAGCATCTGTAATATCTAAACTTCCCATAAAACAATTTTCCGTAATTAATTTGGAAGCCGTTCTAAAATCTTCCATTTTGAAGTGCTTCTCTTCTATAAATTTGTTCAATTCTTTGACGTTCAAAATAAACCTCTTTGAACCATCTGGCTTTGGGACTAAAAAATACGGAGATAAGAATTGTCCTTCACAAGGATCACATATTTCAATGGCACCTTTCAATAAAAGTTTTTCAGTGGACTGTTGTACATCATTCTTTTCTTCATTGGACCACCCTGGTTGTCGAGGAATTCTTTGTTGCCAGGGAACGGTGACAAACGGAATTTTATATCCAGTTATACAACTTAATATAGTTTTATCCGTCGTTATTCTGGACCATTCCTTGCGGAAAAATTTTAACCTTCCTGCCAAATTACTTACTTCTACTTCCTTCTGTAATGTGGCAGAGTCTTCGAAGCCCTTTGGGTTTGTGCATTCTGATCCCGTGTGTTGTTCTGATATTGCCCTTGACTCTGGTACGACTTCCAGTGGTCTTTCGGCGTGTATTTGAACCGAATAGTTTTCTTGGGTGCAAAACGTGTTGTCTGGCCCACTTGCCTCTGTGCGACAAGTGGGCTTCTCCGGTTTTCCGGCCCGGTTTTTTGTTGAGGCTTGGAAGGCTTAATTAACTGACATAATTTCTCCAATGCCTTATCATCTTTAATATTTTCTCTCATCTGGGTACCATATAAGAACTCATCTGTTGTAGCTTTATCTAACAGCGGTTTGATTGCGGCCAAAGCAGGAGAGATGTATGCCTTTCTAGCCTTTGATTGATTATGAAAGATTTCTGTAAGGATCTTTCCTGTGTCAAATAACCTTTCTAGCAATTCCAATCTGTCCACCTCCTCCTCATTTTCAGAAAGCAGCATCGATATAGCTGATCCTAATGCTGATAGGGCTGAACCCACTGAATTTTGAGTTTGAACAAAATGATCATCCCTCTTCACAGTGCTCTCTGGGATTGCCTTTACCAATTCCTTATTTAATAAGGGAGCTTCTAATGTGCACGAACCCTTTCTTGAGTATTTCTTTAAGATTTTATCCTTATCTTCTGCTTTTAGCCCATTACGTAACCAATTATTCCATCTGCGTGTCAACTCTAGATGGAAGACATGGTCCTTTTGAACCAAATCTGTTGGATCGTCGCCCATCTTTTCCAGTACGACCTCGTCTAACGCTATAACCTCAACCGAATTTTCGTCCACTGTACTGTTCAATGGTGCCTCATTTATAACCGGCGAGATATTTTCTGTGTCTAAGGTTTGCTCTAAGAACAAAACGGAAAAAAGGAAAATGTACTGATTTGTCTGCTCTTGTGAGTAAGATCTCTCAGTCATAAAAATGATCGGCACTTGGCCTTCCTTCTGGATAGGCTCCGCCGTCGAGACACATAACCTCAATTAGAAACTGCCTTAATATGGTATTTGTACCTACCTATCGAAACTACTTCTATATCTTGAATCGCCGAATTTTTAGGCAGAGCACTAGTGCTTGCTTTCGGTGAAGAATCTGTAATATCATCCCTGGTTGTTTTGTTCTCGGCGTCTTTCACAAGAAAACGCAAGGTTTCCTCGATGACCTTTAGTCGCTTTTTAACATCCGGACTTTCCGACCTACTTCTTTCTCTGCTCGTTGACGAACGCTTCTTCTTCTTGCTCTTTCCCATATTTCGTTGATAGAATATTTTAAAAACTTCTGGAGACGAATGCTCAACGTGCGAACTGTTCGCACAACGAAAAAACAATGGAGGTAAGGCACGCGCTACCAGCTAGACAGGGGTCGGCGCGCGAAAATTTGAATGCTCTAAACGTTGTGAATTGTTAGGACAAGGAGTACTACTACATGTAATCTCGAAGAACGAGGCTCGAAATATAATACGTTCGTATCCATCGTATCATTATTGTATTACAAAGAGCTTTTACAAACATTTATGTATATATTGGGCTCTAGTCCGTCGAATAAATTAAAAATAAATGAATAATAATGTTTAACTAAACTGTAGATTTTGTCACAATTTCTAATAGAACTAGTAGACTTTCCCTTATAACTCGGAAACGAATAGTTTCCTCAACATGTGCTTTAAATCACTTACAGAGCATTAAGTAAGGTACCAAATAAACAGATTTAAATTTTTTTTATCACAAATAAGTTATAAAAATTGAAAAATAAATAAATAAATTAAAAAATATTAAATTATATATTATTAGAAAGGGATAATTTTTTCCTGTTTTTTGGCGCAAATTTCATTCTGACATCGTTTATAGTTTAAAAGTTATACACGAATGTCCCGTATCAACCCTATTTCGACCACTGTGCGGTGTCTCGTCTTCGGTCATACATATACAACTTTAAGAATTATCTAACTGTATAGCAGTTTATTTATACTACTTAAAGGGATATTAAAGTTTAGTGGTTATATGTATAGTATTTGGTTATTCGCCTTGTTATCGTGACAGCTAATTCAGATTTGTTCTGTCTTGTTCTAATTAAGGTAAATGTACCAATACCCGGACGCTTAAGGGGCTTAAGAGGCAAAGTTTGTCTCCTAATTTAATTTGAAAAACCATCATGAAATAAAAAAATGTTCTTGAAATGTGGAAGATAACACAATATTATACTATCGAGAAAAAAACAGTTTATGTATTATAATAGACATATTTATTCATGAAAATACGAAAATATGCAGATGTCCCAGTAAGCGGACAACCTAAAACTGCATGTCCAGATATCTGAATTACATTCACGAAATTCCTGTACCAGTAAATAAACTTAGACTTGTTTCAAAAAATATTAATTTTCTTGCAAATTTAACCATCTTAAACTAAATTTAAATCTATTTATAATAATGTATTATTATAATATATAAATAAGAAATGCTGTCAATATTTTCTTAGTAAATGACAGAAGTGTCTTGACAGAAGCTTAAGATATTTCTCGAAATCTGCTATGCGTACAAATGTGTTACAAAATAATTATTTCTATCTAACGATTTTTAATTTTCTATAATTATGATTATAATTAATATTGCTAAATACTTATGCATTATGGTAGGGTGAATTGACCAGTGAATGAACAGCTAAGCATTTTTGCAGTTTCAAATAACGATAAAAATTAAATAATGTCCTAATTTATTAATGAAATAAGAATTTGTAACAGACTACTAGGCTTTAAAAATGTCTAAAACAATTGTTTGTGATATTTTACTTGACCGGCGTCTTAAATAAATCATAATAATGTAATCAATGCCCAATATACTCGTGAATGAACAAAATACCCAATAAATGAATACCTTGTACCCAGTGAATGAACACAAAGAATAATACTTCATTTTCCGACCAGAAAACGCTACAAAAGAAGAAAGGAAGTTTAGGTGAGGAACCTAACATAAGAATATAAAAATATAATCTATATATTATAATAATAGGAACCTGATAAATTTATTTATGTCAGAACACAGTTTACACAATATACTTTTTGTTACTAGGTTTTTCGCCTTGAATAGCAGCACCCGAAACCACAAAACAAAAAAATTAATAAGCGACCGAGACGTTCATAGATTCAAAAAAATATTAGTATCGCCGTTATCTCAATAATTTTTTCTTCATTCTAAATATAAGATCATTGTTTTCGATGAAATAGTATTCTTGTTATACACGAAAAGAGTCAATTTGTTCATTCACTGGTCACTGTTCATTTACTGGTCGATTCACCCTACTATTGTTTGTTTTTAATTATACTCAAAATTAAGCTTAAAAATAAATATAACTCACCTTAAGCCCGGTCAGTAGAGACGATCTTCTTCTATCTACATATTAGGTATACAATTATGACGAGAGTAGGCTTTGACCCATGCATACACCGAGCTCGTAACAATATTAAGAAGAAAAAATACAACCTCGAAAATTAGAATGAATTTGAACAGACATTATGAAACAGCGTCAAAAGAAAATCGTTAAGAAGTTTCTCGTTACGATCTTAACAGATCACCATGACGTCACAGTGTTAAAAGGTCACTCTTTCATATTTTCTCATCTTTCCATGCTTTTGTTTCTCATCTTTCTCTCCTGCCTTTTTATACTACGGCGTTGTTCTCTAACTCGTGTTACCTTTGTTTCCATTATTAACTTCCCCTCAGTCTGCTCACCTCCTGCTAACCTTTCATTCTTACGCTCAATTATCGACCATTTAATGCTGCCACGATATCGGTGGTTACACGTAGCTCTAAGGAAGAAAAATCAGTAATTGCTAATCAACCCACATGTCAGGTAAGATTCTACTTTCTCGTATAAAACACGAGGGCGTTTCCCCGGTTTGACCTGTTTTCGCGAAGACGATAAAGATCTCTATTTTTTTCTATTATAGATACACCTTGTAAAAGAAAAAGGAACGGCAGAGAGAGATATATACAGGGTGTTCAGACGAAAGGGTCTGAGATCTTCGGGGCTTATAGTACTTACTGTGAAAAGTGTTCAATCAATATAGGTCTTAAAATCAGTCCTTTCCATGTAAAACACAAGAGTTTATTTTCACATTCACAAGAGAGAATAGCAGACGGAATAGTGCGAGCGAGATATTTTTATTTGTGCATGTAGTTTCAGCATGATGGACCTCCACCACAGTTTCCAATTAACGCGAGGCAACATTTAAATTGTATTTTCGGTGAAAAGTGGATAGAACGCGGTGGTCCAGTTGAATGCAACCCCTTTACCGAGATCCCCACTTGAATTATTCGGATTTCTTTTGATGGGGATATTAAAAGATTGGGCTGTACTTCCGAAACGGATCGGTGGCCCATCGAGATGAAACTTGGTGGTTATCACGAGGGGTGTGGAAAGCCCCCAAATATAAAATTTCAGCTTCGGCATTTAATGCGTTCAAAAGAATCCTTATTTCACACTTGACAGGTTATAATTGTTTGACACTAGCTAGGTTACGTTTACCTCGACAGATCTGCTCTCTGCTAGCTGTCACGTGACAACGATTTGCTACGAGATTGGCCTAAAGTGCCGAAAACTTCATCGAATCAGCGACGTGGATATTGGAGACATTTCCTCTCCCTTTCATGTTCCCCTCTTGCTGACACTTGACGATGACGATTTTTAATTCTTCAGAACATAAAATTCGCCAAATTCGAACTTTGCATTGAAATATCTCGGCTCATAAGGCACGTAGGACTAAAGCGAAGACACTTTTCCCGTGTAAATCAAACTCAAGCTATCCATTAAGACCATTCAAAATCTAATCGGATCAGCCGTTATTGAGATTCGATAATCTCAGGGTTTTTGATAGCGGGTCGCGGCGTAATATAGACACATATCTATATATACAGTATTGTCTCCCTATAGGCTCGCTGGTCGGGACCGGCGTTGAGGCTATATCGGGTACAGAGCCCTAATTCCGAGTGTTCGTTTCTCGCTTCTTTCTGGCCGAAGGGGGAGCGAGATGGAACGCTTTGCGTGCGCGGCGGGCGTGCGCGACGGGCACGGATGCAAAGGACGGAGTGTCAGGCGTCCGAGAGACGAAGCGAGACAAAATATCAACGCGTCGTCTGTCTCGTACCGTCCTCGTTCGCTTTCAATGGCTCTCGCTCGCTTTCGTTCCATCTCGCTCTCGCCTTCGCCGGACAAGAGTGAGACAGAAGTGGTGGGGATAGCGACAAGCCTATATCGGGTGCACCAAACCGAGCCTATAGGGAGACAATACTGTACTTGGCGCGAGACACTACCGTATCTCTTGACTAAGTAGTTCGCTCGTATACGATATGAAATATTTGTTTTTACAAGTCCTATTCGATTTTAACGAGATGGTCAAATGATTGAATTTATTGGTGTTTATAAAAATATATGTACTGTATATATTAGAATTTCGTGATGCATGAAAACAAGGATTGAATTAAATTGATTTAAACTTACAATTAGTAATTTAGAACGCTTTAAATAGAAGGTCGGTGATTAGTTTTAAGCCAGAGGGATAACATACTAAATATTGTTTTTTCTACTTGTCGATAATGGAATTAATTTTCGCGTTCAGAAAGAGGAAAAGAGAAAAAAGGGGAATACGTTCTAGAATTAAGGGTAATATGGCGTTCGATCACGACTATGTAAACGTGATTACAGTTTTAGTCAGGAAAGAGGTAGCTCGTATGTTTGCAGAAAGGAATTTAACCCGTGTTATGGTCCTAATGTTCATTTCGCTGGGAATTAAACGGTTAATGGAATTTTCGGAAATTTCTCCTTCGCCAAAAATAAATTACGCGAGAACGCGGTACGCCCATTTTCACAGCGTTCATCGAATTCAGTGAACGTTGTGCTGTCTGAACAATTTGTATTTCGTTCATTCGCTTCGCTGACAACTGCCAGTTAAAATACGACCATGTATTTCGGAAGAATATACGTGGACGATTACG
Organism: Andrena marginata; assembly: GCA_963932335.1. NCBI lineage: Eukaryota > Metazoa > Arthropoda > Insecta > Hymenoptera > Andrenidae > Andrena > Andrena marginata. The sequence goes on along the minus strand of OZ010662.1, from coordinate 18,409,932 downwards.
TTGAGAATCGTTCAACACTTTCACTTGTGTATTGATCTGCACAAAATACGCTACATGTAAATAAAACCCGTTGATAAATATCTACATACTATATATATATATTTTTTTCCCCCTTCAATTATCGTTTAAGTTTCTGAAATAAATATAATAAATTATATATATATATATAAATTTTATTATATAAAATATAATAAATAATAATAATAATAAATATAATAAACAATATATATATATATATATGTATATAATTTATTATATTTATTTCAGAAACTTAAACGATAATTGAAGGAAAAAAATATACTTGTTTTTAGAATGTCCATATGGGTTTCGTCTATTCTAGGCGTATCGTCAATTGGTTTTATCTGTACAAATGTATTGTAATGTATTGTCCTTCGAAATTTTTTAAAATTTTCATTCTTATATTTCTGTTTACACCATACCGATTGACTTCGTCAAAGTAATGAGAAATAGTTGGGGCTTTCCCGAAAATTAAATTGTCATATCTCATATCTTCATACTGATTAACATTAATATTTAGTAATATTAGCTATGAATTTAATTTGGGCATGCATATTTCATTAAAAGTCAAAGTCAATTTTTTCGAAAACGAAGTACGATATCATAAAATGTTATTCCATATTTTCGTCTTAATTTGACCCGTAGAATCACCCCTTAAAAGGATGACCATCAGTAGTTGAACCTCCTCTATAAAGAGATATGGTCGCTAATAGGGATATTTAATCATTTTTCAGTTTCGTTCGTTTTGAAAATAATATATTAATAGTTATTCTACCTGAAATATTGTTTACTACGTTCGCTGCTAGAGTTAATTTTACTGTTCCGCCGTAGACGGGATTTGGAAGTCCAGGGACTTAATACCGGTATAACGCTCATACCGGTATTTCGGCAATACAGCTATACCGAAACCGATATCATACCGAAACAGATAAATACCGAAACCGATATTGTACCGAAACAGATAAATACCGAAAACAATAGGTTACCGAAAACCGAAATAAATACCGGTATTTTTTCGGTATTCTTTTCGGTAACACGATAGGTTTCAATATCTTCCGGTAATACTTCCATAACCCTTATAGAATTGGAACTATTATATGTATCAAAATAATGTTATACCGGTATTTTGATATAATAGTTCCAATTCTATAAGGGTTACGAAAGTATTACCGGAAAATATTGAAACCTATCATGTTACCGAAAAGAATACCGAAAAAATACCGGGATTTATTTCGGTTTTCGGTAACCTATTGTTTTCGGTATTTATCTGTTTCGGTATGATATCGGTTTCGGTATAGCTGTATTGCCGAAATACCGGTATGAGCGTTATACCGGTATTAAGTCTCAGACGAAGATACAACCGAAAAATACCGGTATAATACCGGTATTTTACATACCGGTAGGAGTCCCTGTTTGGAACTCATGTGGCCTTTAAAAATTTCTAAAACATAGGATGTATGCTCCATCACTATTACAACCGTTCAAGAATTGTTAATAAATATCGAGAAATGTAGAAATTATCGCTAAGAGCATACATTACAGTTTCGAGGTAGCACCCGGAAAATTGCTGCGAGACGTACATAGGTACATAGTATGTACATTTGTACATTGTACGTATATACAGGTCCCGTACCGCAGCGAACGTGTTAAACTGACAATGAGAATTGTAATACTCCATTGTAATACACCACTGGCACCACAAATATTGCAATTTTGACTTGAAGCTTTCCTCATTAAGGGGGTATTCTACTTTGAACGGTCGAAAAATTAAGCTATATTTAATGCTTTCTTCTCAGTAAATGCAACAAGTTGCGATTTGCAATTCCTGCAATTTCGAAATAGCGAAAAGTGAGAATATCTTTGTAAAATAAATAGTTTAATTAGTTATAAGCGACTTAATATTATTATTTAAACAAATCATTATTATTATCATTGCCCTTATTATTATGAAGTGACTAAGTTTATTTATTCCGTTTTTTTATATATTTTTCAGGTGTTCATAAAGTAATTCACTTGTTTAAAAAATCCCGAAAACCTCGGTTTAAGTTATATCAAATCCCGGGATTTTTGGAAATAACAGCTGGGATCGCGGGATACCGTATTCCGGGATTGTATTCCCTAGTGGCCACTGAACAGTTCTTCCACCGTCGAATTCAGCGGGCGGGATAACTTCTGTCCAATTATTATCTTGATTTATTTGTCCGAAGGTCATTTTCTTGGTTATAACGTTACACTAATAAAAATACGTTATTCCATTTGAAAAGGCGACGATGACTTTGAAATTTCGGAAAATATCACCTTGAGAAAAAATCTTCTCCGGCACAATAATTTTGCTAATCGGAAACAAACATATTTTCCTTAGATAATTTCTCGTATCATTCAAAACAACGAAAATATTTTAGATTTAAATATTAGGTGACTCCCCCTGTATACTCATGTACCTGTTCACTATACAGTGTCCTTGTAATGACGTTAGAACTGAGGAGGGAGTGATTCCATATTAGAAAATAAGTCGGAAATATAGAATAACTTTTTTTCATTCAAGGCTTTGTTTTCGAGAATATTGACTTTCAATATTCTTGCACTTAATGTTTATTCCTTATCAACATTATGTGCTTTTATTTAACTGCGTCTGTTTAAAGTGGGTTTATAAATGAAAATAAGATAGAAATCCTGAAATGAAAAAAATTTATTCGATATTTTAGTGCCACCAATACTGGGACGCCCTGTATGAAATCGCTGAAAAATGTGTTTCGTACTTCATTAAAATCAGAGTTTTTCGAGTTGAAAGCATTTCCTTGTTACCCGGAAACAGATCCAATATATGTACCTATAATTTCTTCGACAAAGAACATTTTCTACAAAATATTCCGAACTAAGTTGTAACTGATCATTCCGCAAAGAAGTAACAATTCATTTCCGACCGTTTGACTATAGTATAAGGCTTAATCGGTAAACTTTTAATAAAAAGGATAGCTGTGAGCGAGGCGCACTAGACTTACAATCGAAGGATGCTCGAGCTCGATTTAAATGCATCAACGATTTTTATTGGTAGCTTTTGCGCCACCGGCTACGCCCACTTCCCATGCTGCGCAAAGCGAAAAAGTATTAAAACGTTAGCAATCGAATGCGACGATAAATCGAGGTCGTTGATGTGGAATGAGAGGGAGTGAGAGGGCGAGAGGGTAGGTTAGAGGATGAGAGACACAGGGCGAGGGGGGAGAAGAGAGGAAGAGAGAACGGATCAGTCGATCAATTAAATTCGGCTGACTAATTCAACGCGATCGAGCTTTTAACTCGGCGTCGATTAAACCAAGCTTGCCCCGCTTTTTTCCTCTGCTTCGTCCCAGGGTCTCGTACTTGCTCGTCGGTGTCCTAGCACAGTGGAATTCGCTTTAGCTTGGTGTCCGCGAAGAATATTAGATTTTTTTCACCCGACAACAGGTTCACGTTCGAATTTCTGAAAATCCGGGTAACGAACGTTGCACCGAAAATGTTACGAAGCACATTGCACATTGAACGTTGCACTTGTATGTACAAGGTGTCCAACAAGGTGACCGACTAATTTTCGGGCATGTTTTACATGATATTCAGAATCGAAAAGGTCATGTTCTCCTTGCGACTTATCTCGTTCCTTCTTGGGAGAAATATAACTCCATTGATTCAAGCGTATTCATGAATACATAGTATGTAGGGTAAACTCGGGTAAATCCGTGGTACTTTTTCATTTATCTGTAACTCGAAATTGTCTGACTCAATTTAGATGGAAGGAAAACTAACAGACAGCGTTGATCTTCTAGTTTATGTTGTGCTAAAATAATTATTCAATTGAAGTTAGTGCGATAGAGTGAGAAAGCATTTTGTTCCAGCAGCGCATTATTCGTGAAATTTTTCGTGCTACTTGTGGACGATCGCTTGTTTGTGTATTATATGTGCTTTAGAAGATAAATGGAAAGTTCAAACTGCAGGTAAGTGATGGTAAAATGACACTTTAACAAGTCTTACTCTGAAAATTTTGATACAATAAGGCATCAGTGTTATCTTTGCTTATGAAATTGACTAAATTCTTATTTTTCGTGTGCCTGATACTGTGTTTCTGATTGCGCTGTTTGAGAAATTCTGATGATCAATACCAGAAACGATGTTGCCTTACGTCTTCGACATCTAACGATCATGAAACGATTGATTATGCACAAAATAACAATAATATAAAATAATATAAAATAATATAAAATAATATAAAATAATATAAAATAATATAAAATAATATAAAATAATATAAAATAATATAAAATAATATAAAATAATGTAAAATCATTTAAAATAATGTAAAATCATTTAAAATAATGTAAAATAATATAAAATAATATAAAATAATATAATCACGGAGTAACCAGAATATGTCAGGACGACTTAATTTTCTATATTTTCAATTATATATACTTAGTAAATTTCTGTTAACCTATTATTTGTTTCTCTGATGTCTGACCTATCATTATACCCTACTCTTACTTTCAGAATATGTAAATATTAGCAATTATTAGACAAATTCTAAAACTATCATGGATTTACTCGAGTTTACCCTACATGCATCTGTTATTGTAATCCACACTTTAATAATTGTAAATAGATATCGAAGATTTTTACTTGTACAGTAATTATACTTAACTAAAGCGTTAAACTGTTTGCTTTAATTAAAACTGTACTTATTGTTTTTATCATTGCATGTAAACTAAGCGTTATCCACGAAGAGGATGTACATAGGATCAGTAATGGTATTGCTTTTCGTAGGGTTTTGGAAGAGAACCAGTTTCCCTAAAAATCTTTTATACATGTTGTTAAACGTGGAGTAGTGTGGGGCTATACTTATTTCAGATGCAGTTCTCGATATTCAATGATAATAATTTTATTGTCGCCATCGCAAAGGCCGCTCACGAATACCATACCAGTGTATTTTGCGTATAAAAATACATTACCGTAAACTGGGGGAACATTGGCATGTTTTTGGAACATTTTGCTATATAATATAAAAATTAACATTTTTAAATTTGCTTTAAGTAGCCTATCATAACATTGCATCTTTTGTGAATGCATTACAAGTGTCAAAATGCATAAAATTTTTGTACTTAACCCTTTTTATTACATGTTAAATATGTGCCAATGATACCCCGTAACCGGGTAACATTGGCAAATCATATATAAATAGCACTAAAAAGTTAAAGTTTTACCACATCTGAACTTACATTAACACTTAAATTTGTTTCTTTTTATGTTCAATGCATTCTATTTTATATTTTTTTAATATTTTTATTTTTTTATTTTTTTAATTAACATTTTAAAATTTGGTTTAGGTATCCTATTATAACATTGCATCGTTTGTGATTGTACTACATGTGTAAAAATGCATAATTTTTTTTTCCTTTCCCTTTTTAATAGATGTTAAGTAGATGCCAATGTTACCCCGTACTGCCAATGTTCCCCCAGTTTACGGTACAATGAAAATAGACTTGTCAAAGAGCAAGATATCGTTGAACACCACAAACTTCACTACCAGCTAAGATTGCAGCCTCCATTATTGGTCTCTCAAGCAAATGAGGGATAATTGATGGTAGATACATCGCTTGGTTACTACTTACACTGTTCATCCTCCCAGACGTTTATGAAGTACCATGACACTATTTTCTGAATATCTATTGAGGAATCTGTCGTGTCTATATGTCATACGTACAAGTCGGAAAAGCCGGAGGCTGTGTCTATTGTGAAATTCTGGAGAACAAGTAATCCTGACAGATCGAATAAGCTTTTAGTCGCCACAATCGGATAAGAATTTATTGCAATGCATATTCGTTGTTTGCATTATTTATTATCTGTATCATTTGTTATTCGTGCAATACCACGCTGAGTATTTGTCAATTCATCATGTGCAAAAAGAGTTAGTAACAGTTACTTCCATCACTGCTCGAATAGTTTTGAAACTGTTTTTCGAATAAATTAGCATTTGAATGAAATATTTGACTAAAAAGAATTCAGTTGAATAATTGTTTTAGATAAATATTTACTCGAAATATATTGAATATTGCTGAATCCTACTTCATATCAAGATGAAACAACGCCTATCTGTCAATAAAGGATGAGAGTAGACACATAATGTGTCTTATATTTTGGGTTTAGAGTGACCTACCAAACAAGCTGGGAAACTTTGCCAGTAAAGTAGTCGGACATCTCGTATATGGCAGTCGCTTTAAGTAATTAACGTGCAACGAAAGGCTATGCAAATTACAAATTTAAAAATGCCACTCAGAGTAGAATTGACGGTCTGCTATTGTTCAGTTGGGATGCACAGCTATCTATGTGACAAATTATTGAAATGTAACCGCGTTGAAACGTGAGTTACGCTACGAAGGGCAAAAAAACTTGAACTGTGTATGTACGTACAGTGTATTAACACTCAACCCAGCATTCGGTTATGTGCATAGTATAATTGAGTAAAGGAACTATGTATGCCCAACGTACTGGCTTGGTAATAAAAAGAAAATATGAAATAATAATTTGGTTAAAAAATTGTCAAATATATATTATTTGAAAAAAGTAATGAAATATAACAGAAACCATAGGATTATTTATATTTCTATAATATTTAAATTATGACATAATAAAATAGTAGTTTTTGACATAATACTCAGTATAGAATATTTCTAAAATATTATTCGTGTACATTCTAAAGCGTTGCCAGCTTCAGAATCAATTTTAAAATTTTATGAAGTCTAAACAAAAAGAAAGCGTACGGAAATACTAGATACATATACAGGGTGAACCAATAAGAATTACCACGTTGAATATCTCCGAAATCATGGAAGTAGCAGGAAAATTTCTCATAAACGACTCCATCTACAAAACAATCATTATAAACACATAATGGCCCCCTTTCAGACCACAAAACTCAAAAAATTTTCACTTATTTTTCATAGTTCCGGAAATATTCAAGCTGGTAATTCTAAAATTCTTATTGCTCCACCCTGTATATGTATCTACTATTTCTGTACGCTCCTTTTTGTTTAAACTTCATGAAATTGATCCACCCCATACAACACACTCCATTGCAGGAAGGTTCCGTCAATGTAGCAGGAACGTTCCGGTGCTGCACCGGAACGTTCCTGCTACATTGATGGAACGTTCCCTGAAGGATCCTATGTCCGCCCTTTGGGAACATTACACGGAACGTTCCGGACATTCTCTGGCAATGCTCACGGAACGTTCCGGTCATTCTCTGGCAATGCTCACGGGACGTTCCGAACAGTAAAGCCAAAAATAAAAATATCAATATAGTGTAGTATAATATGTGCAGAATCGTAGTACTATAACGTCCGTGTGTTTTTAAAAAATATAAAATTAATAAAAAATATAAAAAATTTCTTTACACCCCAGTAAGATTCGAACTCACGACCTCGAGCATCGTAGACGAACACTTTACCGCTGCAGCTACAACCGTTGATTGAAAAGAATGCTTACGTATTCAAACTTAAACACATATCGTGCATAACTTTAAACTCAAATTATTAAAAAATGAAGGCTCGTTTTGACATTATTATTAGGGTAAACCGACCAGTGAATAACCGAATTGTTGAATGAGAAGCCCAGTAAATGACCGCATACTTTTATTAAGTATTTATTAATGTTTGTTTAATACGCATAACTAAAAATATGGAATATTAAAAGTGCAACTACACTCCATTTATAAACATATAGTATTTTTTAAATTTATAATTTACATTTCTTTGCCTAATGGTCATTCACTGGTATGCGGTCAATTACTGGTTGGTTTACTCTATTATTATTATTATTATTATTATTATTATTATTATTATTATTATTATTATTATTATTATTATTATTATAATAAACGGGAATAGTCCCATAGTTTACATAAAGCATACAACAATTGACCTTACATCGTCTACACAAAGCGTAACCTAATATACAGGAGAATGATCGGAACGTTCCGTGAGCATTGCCAGAGAATGTCCGGAACATTCCGTGAGCATTGCCAGAGAATGTCCGGAACGTTCCGTGAACATTGCCAGAGAATGGCCGGAACGTTCCGTGAGCATTGTCAGAGAATGGCCGGAACGTTCCCTGAAGCTTGCAGGAAGGTTCCAAGTGGCAATGTTCCACCGCAACATGGCTGGAATGTTCCAGGAAGGTTCCTATGTCCGCACCGAGGGAACATTCCACGGCAACCCCCATGGAACCTTGCTGTCACCTTCAGGCAACGGAGTGTGCTGTATGGGACTCTATGTAGTAAATTCTCGCTCGTAAGATCACCACTCGGGACCGTGCAGAGTTCTGGGCACATTTATCAATTCCGTGTCAGTTTCGTGCCAGCAGTGTATCAGTAGTAAGACGAAGAGGGCATAGAGGACCTTCTTCTCTTACTATTGGCATGGTAGGACGGAACTGATATGTGTGCAGAGGCCTTTAAGAGTTATTTGCCGGTATGAGGATTCAAAAAATCTTTTTTTTTAATGTATAAATCGACAGTACAGTAATAAGAAAAACAGATACTGTATTGTGCCCTGGATTTCGATTTTTTTTACTATTTTTAATTTTTTTTAAGTAGAAAATAGGTGAGTAGGTTTAGGGTCAAGTGAATCGCCGTCATGTCCGCATTTCTACTCACCACACTTATAGTAACATAACCTCACAATTCAATGTATGCTGTAATCCCTATTTCTATTCGAAAGCACTTTCTTTTTTGTTTATCATTATTTTATGCTTTAATGTTGTGTTTTAAAACTTCTCCATAAAAGATGTAACTTATTTTAACGTGAAAAGGCAACATATTATGTGAGCAGAAATTGGTACAAATGGTGAGTAGAAATACATACATCGCTATTTTTCGTGAGCAGAAATATGGACATTTAGAGTATTGTATTTAATTAAAAATCATTAATAGTTAAACATCTTGAAATATCTTTCATAAATAATTTTTGAATTGGTTGATTTATTATTATAGAATTAATCAATTACTCTGCAAATTTTGATGACAAACAAATTTTTTACACCTTCTTTATGATGAGCAACCTCTTAAATGAGCAGAAATTGGGACATTCACCTTACGCCCCTACCGATTTGTGACACACGTGATCGATCCTAGCGCTTTCCCTGCCGGTTTTCTACCAATCAACAGTAGGTATATCCTCGCGCAGAACAAGTCTACTCTTAAGTGGAATGCAATATACGCTCGGTGTTCAAGGGAAATACAATACTTTAAGGGGTCACACCACTTTTGATTCGAAAATAAGCAGCTATCTTTAAGATTTTCTTTTGGAGGAAATGATAAAGAAAATTAAAAATCTATAACTAAGCATTTAGTATACAACTATTGAAGTGCACAAAAATTTTTTTAAAGCACTTCAGTTTATGTACAATTGGCGACACATGGTGGAGCCACTGTAGCAGGAGACCGTGGTGTCGCTCGCTTCAGGCCTTGAACGACCCAGGCGCCTGCCGAAATCATTCGTACTTCGAATAAAGATACAGCTAAAAATGGCCAAGTTATTCGAAGCTCAGAGTGAAAGGCTTTCGAATAAGAAAAGTATCTTCGCCTCGTCGTATGAATTCCCGTCGAATAAACGGGTTCATCCGTGTGCACTTCGAATAATGATACTTCGGGGTTATCTTTATTACCTTTTTTAACAAAAGGTTACAAAAATGAGCGCCCACTATATAATCCCATCAAAAAGGATCCCATTGGAAAACATTGTCGTAAATTAATACCCATCAAAGGAATCCCATTTAAAAACATTGTAGTAAATTAATAGCTTTACAAAACTAATGATATACATAAATTGCGCCAATTATCAAAATGGCTATTTATACAAAGAAAATAATGTATTAAATAATATTAAGCAGATATATTTTTATACAAATACATATTTTAATACGAATAAATATTTTATTCAAAATACTTGGCGCTGCTCTCCGAATTGGTGTTGCTAAACTGAATAAATATGTATAAATTGCATTAAAATATTTTTCTTTCTTTCTTGTTTCAGTGGTGTCGGGTCTTGTTTTATTTATTAACCAAGGCAATTAACATTTTTTTCAGAGAGCAGCGCCAAGTATTTTGAATAAATTATTTATTCGTATTAAAATGTTTATTTGTATAAAAATATATCTGCGTAATATTATTTAATACATTATTTTCTTTGTATAAATAACCATTGTGATAATTGGCGCAATTTATGTATATCATTAGTTTTGTAAAGTATTAATTTACGACAATGTTTTTAAATGGGATTCTTTTTGATGGGTATTAATTTACGACAATGTTTTCAAATGGGATCTTTTTTGATGGGATTATATACTTGGCGCTCCTTTTTGTACCTTTTTTTAAAAAAAGTAATTTTGTGGCGATTTCACACATTTTGTAGTGTTTACTGATGACTGGATAATTTTTTCATCCCCTCGGGGTTATATTTTTTAATTAATAATATATTATATTGTCATCCAAACTACGCACACCTGCAAAGCTACAAGACAATTGGATTGGTGGAATTGGTTTAAATTTGGGTTTTCCGATATGAAGCAAACATACAAGAAGCAAACAGAGGATCGAAGCTGAATAAAAGTTTAATTAAAGTTTAACTAATATAATATTATGTATATCACAATAAATTTTTTTCTCGAACGTAGATCACACTGCATCATCTTGTGCTTCGATTATCTGTAAATATATAAAAACCACATTTTTTAGTTACAACATAACTTAGAACTTATAAAAGAAGAGTGGACTTTTCCTATAGTAAGTGTAGAGACTACATATTGTGTTCGAAGGAGGTGAAAGCGTATGGCAGAAAGTCTTGTTGGAATAAATTTAAATGCTAATGGTAATTTATCGTAAATGAACAAAGAGATTCAGTATTTTTAACGCACAATTTATTGGTGTTGGAATAAAATTAATGTATTATGTTTATTGGTGAACTGAAATATTGTTAATGGGAAACTAATAAAATTAATGAATAGCGAGGGAACTACTTTAGATTTTAATACAGTATTAGGAATATCTTCCACAAGAGATTGAAAATTATCAAGGGAGATGCATTTTCAGCCTACTTTCTTCAATAATGTGGCTTGCTCTACATTGCAAGCAGTACGCTATAATTTTCTTAATTCTTAATGCTACGGTAATTTGACAAATTCTGTCAATTTACCTTATTTAAAAAATTTCCAGAAACTTTTGCGAAAATAGATGCTTCTCTGTCTATCGAATCTTCTCCGGACAATCTCCAAGCCTGTGCACCCCTTTCATTTCTATCGAAGCCTGTGCGTCCCCTTCATTTCTATCCAAGCCTGTGCGTCCCTTTCGTTTCTATAAGCTCTACATAAATAGTCTATTAAAAAAATTTTGGTGACTTACCTTGTTAATTGAGACAATAATTCAGTGTCCTGTATGGTGTAAAAACTCGTGACATTTAAAAAATTTGAACTAGTTTCCTTATTTCACACTTGACAGGTTATAATTGTTTGGCACTAGCTAGGTTACGTTTACTTCGACAGATCTGCTCTCTGCTAGCTGTCACGTGACAACGATTTGCTACGAGATTGGCCGAAAGTGCCGAAACCTTCATCGAATCAGTGACGTGGATATTGGAGACATTTCCTCTCCCTTTCATGTTCCCCTCTTGCTGACACTTGACGATGACGATTCTTAATTCTTCAGAACATAAAATTCGCCAAATTGGAACTTTGCATTGAAATATTTCAGCTCATAAGGCACGTAGGACTAAAGCGAAGACACTTTTCTGGTGTAAATCAAACCCAAGCTATCCATTAAGACCATTCAAAATCTAATCGGATCAGCCGTTATTGAGATTCGATAATCTCAGGGTTTTTGATAGCGGGTCGCGGTGTAATACAGACACTCTGTGCTCGCCCTGCGCATATATTTATATATACTTGGCGCGAGACACTACCGTGTCTCTTGATTCAACAAAGAAGGAATAAAATTTTTATCTTTTATTCGAACTCAAAATTTTTACTTAAGTTTTTACTCATCTCTGCCGTCAATGTCAGTGTTAAAAAATAAAGTTTGCATGCTTTATAATGGAGCAGTTCACTGTCAGCGATGTCAGTGTGGAACCCGTCTCGGTACGATGAAATTGTGGCAACATGGTTTGTAAAATAATAATGGCTGGCTTATTTTTACACTTATTGTTAGCGACACACTTTATTTCCACTTTAAACCACAATATTTTCACCTCGCAGAATGTTACGAGCTAATTTAAAGATAAAAACGGTTCGACTCTAGTAGCGTGCAGACCCGGTCTCGGAGCCACCGCAGCACCACGGTAGTACCCGAATCGGAAGATAAGATAAATGGACCAGCGGGGCGAGGAGATGCGTTTCCGTATCTTGAGAATTTGTATTGGGAAATGAGTAGGCTCCAGAGGCGCCTCCGGTTGCCGTAGGTATAGGTAAAGGAGGAGGTAGGGATGTCATGGTGCACCGCGAAGGAGCGTCATCCTCTATCAATGAATTGGAAAAAAGTTTCAAGGAATCAGTCTGTCTTTCTCCAAACGCCGTATATTTTCAAGAGTGTCGTGTTACCGTGAGGATACGTCTTCTTCGTCTCAAGGAGGTGCTAGTAAACCAAGTAGACTGACTTTTCGGCCAAAAGGGCCCGCTTATACAGGATGTCCTAGAATTTAGGGCAATCTAGAACATGCAATATCGTGATCCACGAAGCATCGAAAAGTCCTTTACCGTTTTGGGGTCCGAGGCTTCGTTCTCGAGATATTAACAGTTGAATATTAGCAGTGGAATTTCCAGGTCGCGCAGGTTAAAGTCGAAAGACCTAAGCGTGGAGGCACGTGCAAATACAGACTCACACACACAGTAGAGCCGATGCCGCTGGTTCAAAATGTGAAAATGGGTTAGCGCCGTCGGCTCCCCTGTGCATGCGTGCCAGCGTACGCTATCGCGCGCTCAGCTGACTCGGCTTTAAACTGCGCGGCCCGAAAGTTCCGCCGCTAATATTCAACTGTTAATAGCTCGAGAACGAAGCCTCGGATCCCAAAACGGTAAAGAACTTTTCGATGTTCTTTTGCATCAGGATATTGAATGTTGAAATACTTGGGACATTCACTTAAAATCTCCATATAACGAGATTCTAGGTTTCGTAAACGTTAATCTAGTCTCTAGTTCCTTTCGTAAACCCGAGCTCGAAAATCATTTGAGAGGGGGAGAGGGGGGAGGGGGAGGGGGAGAGGGGGAGAGGGGGAGAGGGGGAGAGGGGGAGAGGGGGAGAGGGGGAGAGGGGGAGAGGGGGAGAGGGGGAGAGGGGGAGAGGGGGAGAGGGGGAGAGGGGGAGAGGGGGAGAGGGGGAGAGGGGGAGAGGGGGAGAGGGGGAGAGGGGGAGAGGGGGAGAGGGGGAGAGGGGGAGAGGGGGAGAGGGGGAGAGGGGGAGAGGGGGAGAGGGGGAGAGGGGGAGAGGGGGAGAGGGGGAGAGGGGGAGAGGGGGAGAGGGGGAGAGGGGGAGAGGGGGAGAGGGGGAGAGGGGGAGAGGGGGAGAGGGGGAGAGGGGGAGAGGGGGAGAGGGGGAGAGGGGGAGAGGGGGAGAGGGGGAGAGGGGGAGAGGGGGAGAGGGGGAGAGGGGGAGAGGGGGAGAGGGGGAGAGGGGGAGAGGGGGAGAGGGGGAGAGGGGGAGAGGGGGAGAGGGGGAGAGGGGGAGAGGGGGAGAGGGGGAGAGGGGGAGAGGGGGAGAGGGGGAGAGGGGGAGAGGGGGAGAGGGGGAGAGGGGTATATTCTCTGCCCGTGACAAAGATACCGATAGGTGGCATATAAAGAGAGTGTCATGTTGTGGACATGTAAAATATGACTTAAAATATAATTATAAAGTCAGTATAAAACTATGAAAGAGTGAATACTATTTAAGGAATAGAGTGTTTCTATACAAAGTAGGAAAATACTGTAATGTAGAGGAGAGTCGTGCAGTGCTTACCGCTCTACGTCTTTTTGTTATATCTTGCGGTAGAGTCGATAAAAATCAGAAATTCAAAGCCGTGTTTGTAGTATAGATAGAACGTAGTAAATGAAGTAAAATTTTTTTGTGAAATTTAATAATAAGAATTGACAATTCGCAAAAGTAAAACAGATTGTAATTTCTAAGAAACGAATAATTGTCGTCCACTACCGACCAACTATTCAATTGGTAGATTTTATGTCTAAATGATTAACAATGTTAATAAAAAGACACTTAATTAGTACAATACAAGATTTTTCAAAATTTATTTGTACAAACTCGCAAGTAAAATAATTAATATTCTCCTGGTCTGCGCCTTCGACGTGTGTCGAACCGCCACATTCGGTACACTGCACCCAATCTTTGTCAAATGATTCCTTGCAACCAAAGTTGGGCAAATTTTTCATTTAAATAAAGTTTCTAATAACGAATAAAAAAATTTAACTATATTCGTTTCATAAAAAAATTAACTTTGTTCGTCGAATAAATTGATATTGAATAAAAATATTAACTTTATTCGTCGAATAATCTAAAGTTAAAATAACTTTTATTTGATCCTTATTTACGTTATTCTTTATTCAGATAATGCCCAATTCTGCTTGCAAATAGCATACTGAATAACTTCTTCATTAAATCCTAAACTTCCTGTTTGTTAGGTTATCATACCTGCCTTTATTTACTTGTTTTTTTCTGCGGAAAAAGGTAGAAGGAAGGCTAAATGAACATCTTATAAATTAATCTGAGTTGCTAACAGATTGAACTTACTGATAAGAAAAATTAGGTCTCTACTGGTTGACAGTCTGTTGGTCGGTACTGCACGACAGTTGGATGGTCGGTACTGTACGACAAACACGGGGAAACATTTTAGATCATGGTATATTATGTACAAAAAATATTGCAAAACTAGGACGTTTTATTAAACTTAATAGACTAGAGATAGTATACATAATAGGACAAAATCATTTACTTACACGAAAAACAAAAGATCAGCTTTAAAAAATAACTTTAACCTACTGAATATCAACGTATACGTTTAATGCCTCAGAGCATCGAGAGCAATGGAGTAAACAATATGGCCCCGAAATGGATTATAGAGAATTGTGATTTTCATTGGTTAATTCAAATAAAGTGCTAATATGCATCTGGTCGAAGAAGCGAGAACTAGCTTTGGTCGGCACTGTAAGCTGGTTGGTACTGCACTACTCTTCCCTATGGAGTTTGTACGAATCGTTTGCAATAATAGATTACTTCCAAAGTTAAAGTTCGTAGCATAAAAATGATGGACACGAATGTTTATGCTAGTATTATCAGGCTGCTAGACGAGTGATTTATGTCTTCGTAAATATTATTCAAAGATCTCTATGTGCTTTAAGCATCGGTTTACAATGTTTACATTAACGACCACTATATGTATAGTTAGGATAGAGTTTCGATTTGGACAAATATTATTCAACGCTCCTCTAGTGAGCTAAGGTTTGATTTATGGGAGCGGTTCACAGTCGCGACACATACACCTATGATTCGGCGGATCTCGCTTTTCAAATGAGCTCAAGTTTGGTTATACTTCTATTGCATCAAAAATAAATATTATTTAATATCCTTCAAATGAATTAATGTGCAGAGACATGCAGGTTTTAATCATGCTCTACTAATCTACTGCATTCATTACACAGGCTGGCGATGAAATTTTTTTTCAATATTTTAGCTGTTTTTAATATATTTTTGGGTGTTGAATTCGAAAAACACAATAAAAATTTCACGTCACTTACTGAAAATTTATAAGACATTATACATACTGGGTCTCCAAGCTATATCAGTTAATTGTAAGGCTAGTAATTTCTCACTACTACTTTGATTCAATCACAAATTACAGCATAAAAACGTAAAACTTGTGAAACAACTGTACACGATGGAGAAAATCTGAGTTTATTTTTGCATTTAGAATTGGCCTGTGTTATTGAATAGATGTTAATGGCTTTATCAGCTATGCTATTGAATTTAGCAAATTATGCAATCTCGAGCAGTGAAGCAGTAATGTCAAGGTGAAAATCTTAAATATTCCCTTTGAGAAATACGATTTTGTGAAGCTTCTTTAAAAAATAATTCTTTTATACCTACTTGTTACAAACAAATTTGTTGACTCTTCTTTAAAACTGGAGCGATTAAAATCAGTTTTGCGAGACGTTCTCGGAAACTAAGGCATTTAATGCATAATTATTTCCACTTCTTTTCAAATTGTATTACTCAAGCGTAATAAATTCATTCATTGTTTAAAACTGAAGTGTTACTTAGAGATCCATTTTGTACATTTTCTTCGGAATTGCATCACTTACACATGGTAACTTTATGCAATTTTCTCAATAATTAAATTGCATAAAAACCTAATGTGACTTTCTGAAGATAGGTATTCTTACGTTGAATTATGTGAAAATACTTTTACGAGATATCTATGACCTCTTAATCCAATCTCTGTACTGATAGAGATGGGGAGGGGGGGAGCGACAACTTTTGGGAGATTTAATATAGAAAAAGTGTAAATCTCCCCAAAGTTAGCGGTCCACAGTACCTACGCGTGTAGGTACCATCTGTACGGCACGGCGTCGACGATCAGGAAACGATGGGCGTGCGACATTAGGGTGGCCCTTATTTATGCGTGCCGAAATTTTTTTCCGTATTTCTGTCACGTTTGTCTGTGTCCAAGTCCCTGAAACAGTTTATTGCAATCGGACAACAGGAAAGGGTGCCGAGGCCTTAAAGTTTAGAATATGTAGAAGATGTAGAATATATGGGAGAAGGGTAACTTTAAATTTCTTGTTTAAATTTGAATTGTTTAATCTATATTTATTTTTTATTCTTTGTTTTCATCAATCTTTGTCAGAAAAAATATAGAAAAAACACGTTCTGGTTGCAATTCAGTATTTGATATTTTTGCAAATTTAATCCCCAACAAAACGAGCAAAAAGAGACAAAAATCGGTTGAGAATTAACGGAGATACGGAATTTTGACCGCAAAAAGTCACTTTGGAACCACTATGCGATCTAGAGGTGTAAATTTACCCCTGAAAGCAGTGACCATCACATTTTTAACCCCCTGTACGAGTTTTACCTCAAGAATCCTCCTTTTCACAAGAAATGCAAACATTATTTCGTAAACGTAAGTCGGTCTCTACTAACGAGCATAAATCTTACAGCGAAAAAGTGTATAAATATATTCGTCAGACTTCAAAAACGGTGTTTCCGTTTCTCCGCTTCAATTTCGTCTTACATCCGATAATTTGTCTGGCCTGACCTGGAAACGGGTTTCACGCGTTGCCAACCTCCGACGACACTATTATTTTATTCCCTCATTTGGATCTACCAAGGCTACACATCACTCAGTCAATTTATCGGAAGATCGATGGAGGCGAGGGCAAACGGTGTCCCGGAGGCTCGTAATTCTTTCCGTGGCGTTCGTCGGATTGGCCGAAATTAAACGGAAGCCGATCAGGTTGCAAAAAAGGAGGTAAGCGGGGCAAAAGAATGGGTGTGGAAGAGATGTTCTCGGCACGGGTTCGTATATTAAGTGAATCGGTAATTCGGATGGCGTGCAATCCCTTGGTTTTTAATTACCTATCCCCGTGTTGGCGATGATGGAGGGGTTCGCGCTATGGTCATTAAGTCGTTGATCCGTTGCCAGTCATCCATCGAATTAGGTAATTGTTGACTCTGAAGCGGCTATGTTGCTATTTGTTGCTCGTGGAATTGACAGGGTGTTCCAAAAGCATGGGACCTGCCCGTAATATATGGAAATTCAGGATGGTATAAATGATGAAGCTTGATTGTCGTTACGCGAACTTTCTTTCTGTATTAATATCGTCAGAGAAAAGAATCTTGTTCTTTACGTGTTAATGTTCAAGCTATTGATGATGCAATGCTGTTCTTAACGTATGGTATATTTAAATGCATATACAACATATGCACAAGCGGAGTACAATATTGAGTGATTAGATGGCAAGACACTCAGAGACTGTTCTGAGTTAACTTTGGTGTGTATCATCTTATCTCATATGTGTTACATACGTATGTGGAATTTTCCTATACGCCGCTCTCAACTGTTTTTCGAGCTCGCGTCTACAAAGGGAAAACGCCCTAAAATCCGTTCGCTTATCACACACCACTAATGGGGGTCGTGATCTGGACCATCTGGATCACGACCATGGGAACGGGAGTGACGCGACGACGACCCCGAAGGATCTCCATATATGGAGATTTCTGACGAATCCCCACTCATTTTGGGACTATATAAACCCTTTGGTTTCAACCCTCCTTGGTTAAAAGCTATACAGTCACGCGTAGAGTCACTTCGTGTCGCGCTCGTACCAAGTTGGTTAAATCTGGTAAGATCGGCCCCAAGTCCATGCCAGAATCATAGTTAACCTCATAGAATCCACGAGTTTGGTTTATATTCTATTTGGCACGTTAAAATAGCCACTCTTACGTCCCGCATCGCCAGTGCGTCAACACTGTGCAAATTAGTGGTAACTTACATATTTTATTTAACTACTTAACCGCGACAATTACACTTGTACAATAATTGATTATTAAATATACGAATGGTGTTCACGCGTAAATCGAGTAGATTCGTTAAACCCATCCTTTACCCAACAATCCTTATATATTAATAATACATTCCCACTGATACAACTTTACCGCTCGAGTTGTATCAAACATTTATTAAGAGTTTCGAGGCATTACTAACATTTCCCGCGACACCCTGATGTCGCATCAGGTTCGTTCGCACCTATCACCGAAACAAGCAATCTTCTTCAACCCAGTGGCTCCCTGATTTCGCATCGGGTTCGTTCACGTTTCACACTCCTTCGGCTCCCTGATTTCGCATCAAGTTCGTTCGTATCCTACAGCTCCGTGATTTCGCATCAGGTTCGTCTGTAAATCCACCGATCTCCTAACAGCTCCTCAACTACGCCTCGAGTTCGTCTGTGAACTTCATCCCAGTGACTCCCCGATTTCGCATCGGGTTTGTTCACGACGTTTCAACCTCCTGAGGCTCCCTGATTATTACAGTCAGGTTCGTCCGCGCTTGATTCCATTCCTCGAGGCTCCCTGATTTCGCATCAGGTGCGTCCTCACCGTCAGTAATCCTAGCGGCTCCCTGATTTCGCATCAGGTTCGTCCGCCCCCACAACTAACAAACTCATAAACCGTATTCTTTGGGAAATACCCTTCTTGCCGGTCTCTCGCGTTGCCGCAGACCCGGCTCGTAACGTATGTAAGGTCGTTCTTTTTTTTTTATTGCGAGTTTAAGGTTACATGCACCTTCTAAGGTTATTATTGACCACGGGAGAAATCGGTGGGGTATGGTGTATCTAATGGCCTGTTTACACCTGACGCGTGACTCGGCCGAGTGAGCCCACTGGGCCGAGCACTCTCCCAGTTTGAACGCATATTCTAGTACTTGGCCGAGTAATCCGACGGGCAAATCAGCCAAGATTTTCACTCGGCCGAGTAACCGGCCGTATGACTCGGTCGAGTCACTCGTCAGGTGTAAACCCAGCTGAAATCAGGCTGTAGAGTCCAATGTCCTTTAGGAAGGTTAAAACTTTTTCACATGGGTCTTCTTCTTGTACCATATTTAGTGAATTTTATAGGTTATGTTCTACTCTTTTCCTACTGTACTTAGGACAAGTGGTTAAGATATGAGTAACAGAGTTTCGTACGCCGCAGGAATGGCAGGTGTTTGGTTCGGTTTGGATCAGGTGGGAGAGTGTCAGTTCGTGTGGCCCATTCGTACTTGTGTCAATGTAACTTGGTTTTTTCTGTTCAGACACATAGCCGGTCTGATATCACTTATAGTCTTGCGGATTTGGTGTAGAGTGGTAGGTCCTGAATTTATCCATTCGTCGTTCCAAGATTCTGCTGTAGCTTTTTTAAAGTACTTTTGCAGATCCTTTTAGAGTACAGGTCCCAGAATTGAAGTAGATGCGCTGGGGTTGGAGTTTGCTTGCTTTGCTGCTGCGTCGGCTTCTTCATTTCTATTGATGCCAACGTGTGAGGAAATCCCAGAATACAGAATATTTTTTTTTTGAACATCCGAGCCTTGAGGTCTTTTCAATGATGTTTTGGATTATTGTGTTTTCAGTTTGAGAGCTTTGTAAAGCCGGCACGACGCTTTTGGAATCAGTGGAAATAATAAAATCGTCGTGTGTCGTATCTTCTCTGTATTTTAGGGCATGTAGAACGGCGATTGCTTCACTGCTTCTGGAAGTTTGAAGAGCTACCTATGTTCAGGGGTGTACACTGTGCACCTGGTTCCCTCCTTTGACTCTGAGGCGTCGGTAAACTGTTGTTTGTGATCTGGATATTCGTTTGTTAGTTCACTACATAGGGTTTCGAAGATGCTCGGGTCAGTATCTTTGCCTACGTTTTGGAATTTGTCGATTATACGGGCGGTTTCTATCGTCCATGGTGGTTTTTGGTATTGTCTTTTCGGCATAGTAGGAGGCAGATCGATCTGTGAGCTCTAAATATTTTTCCAGTCGGAAGCTCAAGGGTTTCGGTAGATTTTTTCGCCAAATCATTTAGCAGTAATTGGGTCGTGAATGGGGTTCGGTGGTGTCGCAGTTTTAGATGCTGCGTGTGACAGGCGCATTTGTTTTCTTCTGACTTCGAATGGTAGAGGATTTGCTTAAACGACAAAAATGGGAAAAACAACGATGCTACAATTTCTTTTCCAAAAAGTGGTCGAACTCTCCCGGACTTACAATATCTGGTATGGTCTGTGTTCGCGTTATTACGGGCCAGTGTTTTTATAGTAGTTGATAGGTGTAACTAAGAAAAAAATAGAAGATGAAAAGGTCTCATTATTTGTTATAAGTAATGCGATGGCTGGAATCAATTTTTTAAATTCTGAAAAATGTAGGTGACCCTAATTTTCCTTAACAAAGCACTGTAGTTTTTTAAACCATATGAAAATAGTTATTACAGCCGGTTTAACGGCATAGTGCATAATAATTATCAAAGTAGTGCAAAGCCAGAAATGAGAGACTTAATTATGTATTCAGTCATTTTTATGTTAAGCAATGGACAGTGATTTGTTACCTTTAGGAAAGTTAGAACATGTAATTGAATCGTGTGCAAATAACTCGAAATCTCTTGTATTATCTTGTAATCTGTTCTGCGTTTTCAGGATATTAGCAATTAAAGTTTGGGAGTTCAACTTCCGATCCGCATTGGTTAAATGTGAAATGACTGAGCGAGATGTAGAATATTGTCGCGCAATTTTCTAATGCATAATAAGTGTAGAGTAACTAGTTCCAAGCTAAAATTAAGAAAGGAAGTCTCGTAGTTCACTACCAAGGACTTATGCATGCCAGCAAAGTTCAATGAAGATTGAAAAAAATTTTCTTTGGAACACAGCCAAGAAATATTTACACAAACATTTTTAAGAAAAGCATAATTAACAAACTTCTCAGATAAACATATGCTGAATCCTGCTACCTCTGCATAGGAACGCATCCAGGGTAAAGTCAAATTTAAATAAAATAATGTCAAGCCTTTAAAATTAAGCTATAGTGTTGGACAAAAGTATGTGGACAATTTTAAAATCGTAGGGTAAATCCGGGAGACACAGTCGAACTGGAGAGTTGGTCGAAACAGTTGATTCTTAGAGAATTAATTGTTCTAAACCTTAACACACTTTTGCATATACACAGATGTCGAGTCTGAATATAGCCATTCGACCAACTCTCCAGCCCGACCGCGTCTCCCGGATTTACCCTATAACTTCTTCAAAATTGGTCCAAACAACTTGAGTTTTTTTTGAAAAGCTAGAAGGATTAGTTTTCTAAGTGACAAGTCTATTCGTTTTGAAAATAGTTGCAAATGGTCGGAGTAGCAAAAAAAAAATAGGAATGATCATTTTTTCAACTTTTTTGTCTGTACTCGTAATGAAAATTTAAAAAATGCCTTTTATAGATTGAAGTAACTTGTATACATGCCTAAAATTTTAATTAAATTGGTAAACGTTGCTCTGAGCTATAAACGCTTAAAGATCGCAGAATGTTGAAAATCGCGACATTCCCGAAATCAGCGATTTTCTTACAATTACTCTACGTTTTTTGCATCTACATATATTATGAATGTCAAGATGAAAATTAATGCATCTGTACTATTCTGTATAGTCGAGCGTAGCTTCAAGCGAACAGTATTACATATTTCGATGATGACAGCGAGAAAGTCTATCACAAAAATTTCTTACGACTTGTTGACAAATCTATGTAGGTAAAAGTCAAAATTTTGAGCGGTAGGTATGTTGGTAACGTCCAAACTATTTTAATTACACTCATCAATATGCAAGTTTAAAACGGGGAACCAGTGTTTAAAAAAATTGGTCGAATTAAATGTGAAATTAGATAAAATAGAGGATTTGTTTATCATGACTAACAGAAAAAAGCGTTACATGTGATTGAGTAATAGATGTAAGTACCTATTGAGAATCGCAAAACTGAGTGTGTAGCTTTGGTGTGTGAGGCACTATTCACTCAACTTAAATTGGAAAAGAATAATAAACTTTTTGATTTCTTGTGTCAGTCGTTTGGTTTGTCCCATAATTTAAGGACACCTCATAAACGAAAATATTAAATGTCTAAAGGTTAAAATATTAAATGTCTAAATTTCCACCAACTTTCGAATACTTTTCACGAACTCCATGGGAATTTAATTTCCTAGAATTCGTAATGTAAAGTTAAAAGGGATGTGCTCGCTAGCGAACATTTCACAAACTCTATTCGCAGACATTCTATAACCACTGTGCAATCTTTTCGCAAACAAACTTTTCGGGTTACCAAAGTTCCCTTGTTAGTTAAATTAACTATATCCCTTGGCTTTGAGAATTTCTTTTTGAGGTGAAATAATAATCTAATTGAAATTGCTAGTAGTATCTACCTACATAATTATTTTTGCATGGATCAGTATACAAACGTATTACGTATAATCTTACTTTATGCTCAGAATTAGTGACACGAATATACATATGTGCCTCATAAAATCTTATACATAAGTACATATGCATTGAGACCATTTATTAATAAATATTCCTATATATTTCATAGTTAATCATTTTAATTAAGAAGTAAATGCAAAATTGAGAAAATTTCTATTCTACATAAATGCTTTGCATGAATGCATACATTGTATATAATAGTTCCGAAAAATAATGTACTACTATTTATAACATCTCCCTTTTTCTTATTGCTCATAGTTGACATTAACGTCATTATTCTTACTTATATGATACATGAAAAGTCATTTCCGTTTACTGCCTTCGACGAAGTAGTTTACACACACTCTCTTTGTTGGGTTGGGATATAACTTAACGTGTCACGATGATTAATGCACGTTTTAACTCGCTTAAATTAACCGTATCGACATCGTAATTATCTATTCAAGACTCTTTATGTCGACAACATCACTCTAAATAATAGATAAAAAACTCGTTGTAGACTATTAGGTACTATTTATTGTTTTTCCAATTTCTGGAACATTTGCTACTTATATTTTGTTAGCAATGATCTGAAATATTATAAATATGAACTATGTAGTTCTGTTTGCTTTTCGTAAATATGACACATTGAAAATAAAGAAATCTTTTTGACACAGACAATCTACAAAAAACATTATTTTAGATTTATACAAATAATAAGAATTAATCATTAATTATTTCAATGTTATAACTAAAATGTTCTATCTTGTGGCCCACATTAAAAACAAACTTATAAAAAAAATAAAATTAGTTTTTTAAAAATTCGTATTGATAATAAATTTTAAATTATTCATTCTTATTATACATCTTCATCACTATCAGTTCAATCTGAAGGCATTCAAAGTACAGTGTATTTTATAAATAAATAATCGAGCACAGATTTGTCTAGTTTTTTGTTTTATAATGTGTATTTTGTCTTATGTGGGAGCACTCGAGAGCAGATAAAATTTATACCAAATTAAAGGACATAAAAAGAACTAATTGTAGTTAAAAAATGAAAGAACCGGTATGTTTCGTTTTTTTCATGCTCTCCAGAATTTAGAAGATGCGACAAACAAATAATTTGAGCCACTGGTACGTATCCATATCTTAAAATGCAAGAGTTTTTAATTAATAAAACAAAAAAGGATATATTTTGCTTATTTTCAAAAAAAAAAGAAAGAAAAGAATTTATAAATACAACAAAAATGCAGTGGGTAAATATTTCCTATGTGTAATCTGTGGCAGCTTGCGTTTGGTTGTTCGATTTTGAATGTAATTACTAACCTTAAATCCGTTATTTATGTTACTAAGTAATGATGTTCTTATATCGGAGGACTGTTTACTATCATTTTCATGAAATGAAATACAAAATTTCAAAACTCAAATGTTTGCTTTTTGAACACGCGCCGCGACACTGTGCGCCGTGTAGTTGCAGATTACATCTAGATAATGCCACTTGAAACCAGGGCTCTCTGTATATTAGTCTTGGAACTTGAAAGGGGATCAGCAAAGAAATCAATGTTTTCATGATGCAGATTGGCGAAATCGCATATTCTATGCAGCGGATCGGCGTGCCCAACCCAGGAGGAGTACAGTACATATTCGTTATAAGCCCGGCGAACGGAGCTGACGGCGGGCATACAGCGCGCTGTGGACACTATTTCGCGCGGCACAATGGAACCAGTGAGAAAACCCAAGAGCGAACGAGAGGAAACGAAAAAACCTCTCGCTCGTTCTCGGGTTTTCTCACTTTCATCCGAAGGATTCCAAGAAATGGTTGGGATAATCGTCGGGCGTACAACGCATGGTAGAAACGGGCTTATAACGAGTGGTATGGACTGTAGTCCGGATATTTGGACAGGGGTGTCTAGTAGCGCGTACGGGTACATTGAAGTTAACTAGAGCCATAAGCACTTATAAATTCTTCTGATAAATTCCTGCGTATAGGTGTTTATTTAGGTACATGTCGCTCATTTGCTGCAACAACGACATAACTCAAAATTCACGATTTTAGGGGAAACGGGCTCACAAGTTTTGGTAGACAACAACCGTCTTTTCTATAATAGTATCTCTGAAACTGCAAATTTTGTGTTGTATCGTTGTGGCAGTATATGAACGATATATACATTCAATGTGTTGCGAAGAGACTCACAACACTGAATGCTCGTAAACATAAAATAATTGATTTTAGGACCTATGCTGATGCAAAAGTCAGATTTCAAGGTAACCTTTGTTTTTTCAATGGAACAATATTCTTTTTCTTTTAGTTAGGCGAGTAGTCCACTTCTAGACAAGAGGATTGACCTACGATATGTTGGCCTTCCAAGATCATTCAATGTCATTTATGATCGTTGAATGTTTAAAGTCTTCCTTCGCCGAACGGGCACCAGACTTTCCTTATCTTCCGTGTTGGGAAGGACGACCTTGAGCATCAGTATATTCATTGATTCTCTCCCTGAGTGACAGCTCCACCTCCTCGAAAGTTGGCGTGGTAATTTCTCGGCAGGCATCCATGATTCGAGCTTTCATATGAAGCGTTGCCTATAGAAAGGGCGAACTCAACAAAGGCATGTTTTGAGAGAAACGCGTTTTAAACGTTTTCCATAAGGGCGAACTCAACAAAAAGTTCTTATATTTTCGCGTTTTTTTTAACTATTCACAATAATAAATGTACCTATAAGATAGTTGTAAAGTCGAAATATTCCCTCCATCCTTTTTAAACAACTTCACGTTATTAATTCTGAAACGTCTTCAAAGAAAATGACGACTGTGTCCGTGGGATGGCAAGCGGGCACGACTGGTAGATCGCCCTTACTATCGGTACTGTGGACACTCACAAGTGTTTTTCAGTTTCGATGAAACCTCGTTTTTTGCTCAAAAGAAGGGAGAGCTCCACAAAGTTTACCCATGGATGTGTGTATTGGCTGCCGTAGATCAATTTGGTCAAATAAAAAAGAATTGACAAAATGTTGAGTTGAAAGTGCTGTAGGTAGGTACGTTGGATGAATTGGTCGAATCAATATGTATACTTGTGGTCGCCGAACCCATCTTTGGCCAATGACATTGGCCAATCTTATGTAATTTATGTAATTGTATTTGCTCTTCACGCATATATCGTATGGATGGAGATAAATCCCGATTGGAATGGTGCAAAATTATATAAACTTCAATTATTTCTAAATGAATTAAGCCAAGATTTGAAAACCATACGTGTGTAGTAGGGCCAAGAGTAGGTACGAAGACATGAATTTTTGTTGAATATAGTCGAAAGAAAAGCAGGAAGGTCGTATATCATCGATGCAATCTACATCGGGGAGACCGGGGCAAGTTGATACAGAGACAGGTTGATACAGACGAATTATCTCGACACTGTATATATGTAGCTCCTTGTGTGCGAGATATGTGAAGCTTCTTGATCAATTCTTTACTACGATCTAGCGTACGCCTGTGTACCTTGACTTTAGCAATCCATTTTTAACTGTTTTCTTTTCTATAGAGAAAAAGTAAATAGTTGTGTTCACTTTCCAATCCGTCTTGAGACGGGATAGAGAATTTGATCACTCAAATTAATTGGCTATCACATTGAGTCCTTTGAAGGTAAGGTAATTACGTTTTGTTATTTTGTTTATATGCTCTACATTTTTTTATAGAGATGTTTGTACGTAATGACTTCCTGTGGGGTAAGTTGATACGTTTTCTCTGGGGCATGTTGATACTCATGGGGAGTGTATCAATTTTTCCCGACTACTTGTAATTGGATTTTTATTTTTATTTCTAGGAAAATATTTTTCAAAAAGCGTGTGTTGGTGTAGAAAACGAGTTAATGTCGTTACGTTAAAGCGCGAAAATATACGGAACAGATAAAATAGCTTTATTAATATACATTAATAAAAAGAAGCAAGCACCTCATGTTAAAATGGGATATTCCAGACATCCATCCTTTATTCCTTAAACGGATATGTTACAGATGTATCAACTTGCCCCGCAGTGGGGTAAGTTGATACGTTTTACCTTCGTCCAAATAACATTTTCTCATTCATGTTGTATGTATTTTCCCAACATTTAATTTACAATATGTTAAAAAGGAAGGACCAAAGTATATTTTAGTATATTTGTTATTAAGTAATTAATTCAAACAAAAATGAAAGAAATTGAAGACTGATAAATGTATCAACTTGCCCCGGTCTCCCCTACATAGAACCAAAAATAAGTTGTAAACGATACTGTTATTACGTTGTGATATTTAATTCGCTATTATCTCCTCGAAGTTTAATGTAACTTTATAAATTTTATAAACAATTTTGCGGCAATTTGTCTTTACAAATGTCCACCGATCCAAAGGTGCAAATGCACCACTGAAAGCAGTGACCATCACCTCTTTACCGCCCCGTACAAAACTGTGAGTCGTACAGAAGTGACATGGCAGCCAAAATGTTAAATCTGTTTTAAGGCTGCCGTCTCAGCGGGCCTTGAATGTGTGTTTACGCTCCCACAAGCTAGGAAAAGCATATACGTATACGCGTGTAGTGAACAAACCGTTTCAACCAACTTACGTCGTGGAATCGGCAAGAAGGAAGCTTTTCCGGGTATAGTTGCCTCCAGTAGAGATCCGTGCAGACAGGTCTGGTGCGTTTGAACGCTAATAAGCACCGTACGTTGAAATAATAATGAATTTATGACTCGAAAAGTGACAGAATGAGGCCCGAGTACACTAGCGCCACCAACGGAGAAGCCTTGAAGCCTCATTCTGTCTCTAATATGTCTTTGTCTTGTGTGCCTTCAGCTGTAGAAAATCCATTCCTTTTCCCATTCCACTACGTACTTCCAGCGCGAGCATTGATATTTTCATAGCATTTGGTTCGATGATCTGTCGTATGCAAAACTTTGCAATTAGGTACACTGAAATGTAACGCGAAATCTCATCTGCAAGAGGTCCATAACAGAAATGCAGCCACAGTGAAACTGAAGCGTGTCAGTAGGTACTCGGTCTAGCTATGCTTAATAATTGAGAAGAAAAAAAAACTATCGCGATTTATGTTCCTGTTCTCTTTGCTACATAAATTGTACCTGCAGTACGTCTGATGGAACTTTTAATACGCTTTGTTCCATCCTTTTAACAACTTTCAACGCTCCATGGTTACAATAGGGACTTATTGTAAGACGTTCGTTATAGTAGCTACAAACAATCAGCAGAATCCGAAGTAACAGGATAAAACAGTTAAACTTCCAGGCATTTTTAATATCGTTGCACAAGAAGAAAATTTATATAAGAAGTTAACAGATTGAAAGATATGAAGGATATAAAGTTACGTGAAAATTTAAATGAAAACGTGTTCCGTAATCGACAGTAGATACGTTGTACTTACCTTTTTGAATTCAGTGTCCAGTATCTAAAAATTCAATGCAATGCTTCCTGATTAAATGTGAAATTATACAAGTACTTTTCCAGTAAAAAATTATAGTTTGCTAATCACATCGACGGGCATCGTTTGTCAGGTGTACCGTAATGAAGGTTGAAGAGATCTTACGTATGTTAAACACTATTAGATATCAAACAATTCACTAACGTTTATAAAAATATTACGTAACTTTGAATTTTATCATTATAAAAAAAGGAGAGCAATTTTATTACCAAATTTTACAAATATAATATTCGAATAATGGAAACAGGGCAGATAATTAATTACAAGTGGGTATAAAGCTTTTATTATTAACGAAATGCTTCAATTGAGTACTAATTATTATTAACTAATCCAATAACATTTACATTTACACGAATGACAGAACTTAGAGAAGAAAACGGAGCACGGTTGCACCTACGCACAGCACATTCGGAAGTTTTGCCGTAGATAGCATTAGAGGTATCTCCCTTAGATACAGTCGTAACGTTTAATCCCTAAGTCGTTGTTCAAGAAGTAAGACGCGTCAGAGAAGTTCACACTAGGTTACAGCTTTATCTTGGTTTCATTGTGGGAGTCAAACGGTTTCTGCGGTGCAATTCTCTGGCTACTTTAGTACAAAGTTTTACAGCGTAGGAGAACTTCGACGGCAGCTTTGAACTCTCAGGGTCTTTTCTGGGTATACCTATCGGCATGTCTATGTACGCGTGTGCCAGGGAGCGCGCAGATGCAGGCCTACATAAAATTCAGAGTTAAGTATAAACGAAAATGGCAGTCATGGCGCGCGGGGAGCGAACGGAATTACCATGTGCAGACTCTCGTACGATCTTGTACATTTCTCGACCACATTTTTCCTCTGTTTTTTTGCGAGCAACTTTCTTTTTAAGAGGACCCTCACGGTTCTGTTGCTATCCAGTAAACAGGAACTTTATTCGCTGGTTCCGGGCTTGACTGACAATGAGATTGAAGTATTAAGGACTGTGCATACTCAAAAGAAAACAATCAAAATTGTGTGATTGTTTTCTAATAGTGAGTTTTCTAACGCTAAGAAGCATTTTACAGCATGCTGAGAAAAAATAAATATGCATTTGATGTAATAACACAGTTCGACAAAATTTGACATTTTTTTCAGACTTGTGACATTCAATAGCCGTTTCTTATAGGTTTTCTTGTGCTGAAAACGAATACGCAAGCCGCTTGTCGCCATCATCATATCTGAAACACAAAAGGGGAAAAAAGAGATTCTTAATCTATATGAATGTGGCTATCTGTGGTAATAGATTTATTGCCGTATTTGTTACCGATCCTTTTTTATTTAAGGGCGCTTCATTTTCTTCAAAAGGCTGGCATTTTAACATTTTTTATTTTTCTTGATGCATCTACTACCACTGATAGCCACATTCATATAGATTAAGAATTTCTTTTCCTTTCTGTGCCACCTGATTATTTTTCAACGCTCTCTCTCTGTATCTGCCATGTCTATTTCTCACAAAAATTCAGAACAATATGTCAAGATACGATAAAACAGTCTTAAATTAATTTTTATTAATTTAATTAATTTTTCAAAGCATCCACAATCCTCCCTTACGAAAGAAAGAATGTTGCATAATTTAGACCGGTCCAACTGAAGAATTATTAGGTGGTTGAATTTAAGAAACTAACCCAATTTTAACGTTTAAGTGTTATAAACAAAGACTAGTGCAAGCATCAGATAAATGTTACGATAACATTAAAGATATGACCATTCATAAAAAATTGCACTCATTAAAATTCAAAATTTATCTACTAATCAAAAGTTACAGCTTATATAAATTGGTGGCAAAATTATATCAGCCGGTATCAAAACAAAACATTCGTCAAGCTGTAGTTAATTAGTTATTACTCATTCTAGAATGCTCTGTTTCAAGTAATATGTAAATAAAGACTATATGGTCCAATTTTGGTCCAAGTTAAGGAACTTTTCCCTACCTACTCTTCTCTCATGCGCCCAACAAAGCAACAGAACGCTTATGTAGTTCAAATATTTGGGTTTTCATTTGTTGTACACAATATGTACATATCGATGGCGTAATGCACAAATAATGTATGTCCAATTTTTGCGTTTTCGAGAAAAACCGTTTTGAAAATGCAGGGGTGTTTTATAATTAAAGAAATGCACAATTTCACAAAAAGTGGACATACGACATTCGTGTACGGTGGCAACTTTTTTCAGTTGTTGGATATCAGTCAAATAGGATACACGGCTAGGAAATCTAGCGAGTAAGTCTCTTCTAAAAACAGGTGCTATCGTATGATAAAATAAAATTCATAAGACCAATAAAAATAACCATTTTTAGTGACTGCGGCAGTGACTTAAAACATTTATTGACGAAGTTCAGATTTGGACAGCATAAATACCATTATAAACGGCAACTTTCACCAACTATTATAAGTCATGAATAATAAAAAAAAATTGTGCCCCTATATTGCGCTGCATCCTAGCGTCGGATATCTCTTCTTCTTACCACTCCGCGCAACGCTGACACGGAACTGACGCTGAACTGATAAGTGTACCCAGACCTTTACTTCCCTTCCTTCTGAATAATTATCCAATCCTCTTCCTAAGTTGTTAAGAGATTGATAAGAAACGGAGCTCAAAAGCTCTTATTTTCAGGATAACTCCATGCAGAAATAAAATAAAGATAATAAATTGATGTATCAGCTGTTTTTTTTTTAAATATGTAGTCCGGATCTACAATATTATTAAATGATGTGTTTATAATTAAATTTAATTCTTCTATTCCAGGGTTGACTAACTGATGGCTCGCGAGCCACCGGGGCAGTGTTGCCAACTCTACGGATTTTCACGTAGATCTACGGATTTTTTACTTTATCTACGGATCTACGGATTGTAAACTGAAATCTACGGATTTTTTACTGTTTAATTTGACTCATTGATTTTCCGATCCGTACCGCCAATTTACTGCGGGTCGCTAAATTCCACTTTCTACAAGAGCTTTTCATCACACTTAATAGCTGGAATTCAAGCTATTATTTTCTAGTTCTACTACCCTGCATTTTGAACGAGTACAATAGGAATTAGCAAAGTTGATTTCAGAATCTTTGCATGTGAACTTTTTTAATTCCTTTTCGTGAATTTACGTCGGGACGAAAGCCTTTGGCGAAAACCACTTTCTGGGAAACATTATTTGTGGGAAAAGCTCTTGTACTGAAGTGGAATTAGTAAAAGTCGATTTCACAACGTTTGCACGTGAACTATTTTCGTAACTTGTGAATTTTTGTTGTGACAATAATTTTTTTTGAGGATGTTAGGGGAGGGTCGAAATATAAGATTTCTAGGAAGGATTTAGGAAAGGGCGGTTTTCATGAGCAAGGGAATTAGCTTCTTTCATACATGTAATAATTAACACTTGTAAAAAAAATCCGTAGATCAACGGATTTTTCAAAGAGAGATCTACGGAATTCTACGGAAAGTTGAACTCGTTTCTACGGATTTTCAAAAATCTCAGTTGGCAACACTGCACCGGGGGTCCCCCGCCTTGCTGCCACGCTGAACGGCCCCCCTCCATACCGACCAGACTCTGACGATCGCGGTCGATTTCTGCTTCTTTCCTTCTCTTTTCGACAGCGATCGTCAGAGTCTGGTCGGTATGGAGGGGGGCCGTTCAGCGTGGCAACAAGGCGGAGGGGCCCCCGGCGGCTCGTGAGTCGCCAGTTAGCCCCTCCACGATCAGCTCAGTATCTGGTACGGGCCCCAAGTTTTCTACTGATCGCCCACCTCCGTATCTCGTACGGACCCTGCTTTTCAAGTGGCTCCCGCGTCAGTACCAGATACTCTACAGACTGTCTGTACAGTGATGTTTCAGTGCCGAGGCCTCAGGTAGCAAAATGACGTTTTTCGTTTCAGGCGTCGGTTGTTGAGGGGTTAGTCAATCCTGTTCTATTCCATTTCATTTTACGGATACTATACCTACTGTTCTATGTATAACTGTATCTATGATAAATGTTTATAACAGAATATATAGAACAATGATCACTATGTAGGTAATATACAAATTTAAGGGGTCACGCCTAGTTGGCAGGCGTGATTTTCGGGAATTTTTCGCGGAAAATCTAGTGTATATTTTTTACAAATATTTGCTTTTTTCCAAAGTACATATATTCAGCAACTCTCAATAATTTTGTTATAGAAATATATTAAAAAATGAACGAATAACAGCTACTCTCTCGGAAGCTATTTTTTTTGCGGTGAGGGTGATTTCTCGGAGTCGGATTATTTTAAATCGAAAAGTGAAGAATATTCTGTTAGGTTATGAGTTTATCTAGTTCGTGAACGAAGGATTAAAAAAAAAAAGATTCAAACAAAATGGCGGCCGTTTAACGCAAAATCATGATTTTTCGTTGCCTGAATTCTTCGTTTTTCGTGAATTAAAAATAGAATTTTCATCCTAAACAAAAATTCTTCGTTCACGAACTAGATAAACTCATACACTAACAGAATCTTCTTCACCTTTGATTTCAGATTTTCCGGCTCTGAGAAATTGTGCTCATCGCAAAAAAATGTCTTCCGGGAGAATGGCTGTTATTTGTTCATTTTTTAATATTTTCCTATAACAAAATTACTGAGAGTTGCTGAACATATGTCCTTTAAAAAAAAAATAAATAGTTGTAAAAAATATACACTAGATTTTCCACGAAAAATTCCCGAAAATCACGCCTGCCAACTAGGCATGACCCCTTAACTCTACTTTTCTGTATTCAAGCGAACTTTTCCGTATTATTGTGAAGGAAAACGACATACCTTTGACAATCTCATGAAAATACAACATCGAGTCATAATGTAATATTCTCAAAGGCAGTGTGTCGGTTTTGTCCCAAAATAAATATATTTTCTATGTTATACTTTTGATCCCGTTCCTACTCTTTCTGTCTTTCAAACGACAAAGCCGACACGTTAACAAGCAGCAAATGAGATTATTCCATCCATTCGATTAAAATTTCAACCAGCTGCAGCTCGCGGGTGGAGTACCACACAGAAGTGTCACATGCCTGCAGTTCTCTCGACTATAAACCTCGACGCAAATAGATTATCTAAAAGGAGACATATTCAGTTATATTCGATGCATAGCGAACATATTAAAATATATAAAACAGCGTTTTTTAATACCAAAAAGAGCATTTCCTTTTTATCTTATAATTTTAAACTTCCAACCTTGAGCTTCCATTTCCTGAAAAGATAAATCCTTTTTACATTTTTCACTTATTTGCTTCCCATTTCTCGTTTCTTGAGTTCTAATAGTATTCTACAATCGTTCTCCTTTCAGTTATTAGCTACATAATTAACCAAGGGTATTGTCACAATCGTTAACGAGTTGCTTAGGCACCCAACTCCCATTGCTAAATAATTCACTGTGGCAATCCGTTTAAGCAATATTTCATTCTGAGGACGTTGCCTTGGATCGGTTCTTACCGCTGAACAAGGGAAGAAGACATGCTTCTCACCGCAGATATCCGTTATAATAAGCGGTGCAACGTAATACGTAGTCGGTTTTCTAAGACAGTCGATCTATGCTGCTCTTCTTCAAGGCATCGGCTGAGTGATCTTTCGCGGTCGGGGTAATACGATAGAACTGTGCCAATGGCTATACCGTTCGATAAAAGTTCCTGTGACTTGAAGAACCTTCGTCACATTGAATGCCGGAACGAGCAGTTCGTCCGGTGCTGACGATGACGTTTCGAGCCACGATCCGTGGATTCGTATTACCGAATCGGACGAGAGAAATTGATCGGGGAACTCCCTGGATTGCTTCTATTTATCAGATTATTTTGAATGCCTCGTATTCCTCGTACCACATGTCCTACATACTTTCCGCGACGTTGGATGCTCAGCTTTCTGTTAGTAGGAGGGTTTCCAATATCGTACTGGTCTCCTAAATCGTACCTAATTAATTTTTTCTAATTAGTGAATATAAATGATATTTAATAGTAAACATATGAAATAAATGAATAACGAAAAGAAAGTTTCGGCCGCTTGACAGGTCGAAAAATGGACTTTTTTATGATTTTTTCATATAAAAACGTTATATTTAAAATTCAACACATAGACCTTTTTGTATATAAATTAAGCTGTATTCTTTTCAAAAAGGAAATCTTTAGAAATGATGCTATAGCAGTACTTCTCCCAAGCCCTCTTCATATTTGGTGTACAAAAAATATCTCAGAGATCAATGGACTGATTTGAATAAAATTTTTCACGAATATTCTTAAGATAATGTGGGCTTATTTTATAGAAAATACTTCGGCAAATATGGTAGTATTTGTTCGGATTTTTAAAATCATGACTCTGAGCCGAAATTTGCAATATAATACTCACCATATGTATACATCGCCACATTATTTCGAAAAGAGCCGTCCTTAGAGTTTGCGGGGCCTGGGACAAAAATCGATATTATTGAAAACATTTAATTGAAAACAGATAACCTTACGCCTCTACTTCATGCGTCACTTAGGCTTGGCGGAAATTTATTTTAGTAAAGTAATAAAGTAAAATCTTTTCAAATGAGGATAACAATAATAACCTGCTGATTAGGTATTAACAAATTAAAGACTAGTATGTTTATTTTTTACAAATTTACAGTAAAGCACAATATTATTTCATAAAATTTACTTTTCTTGCCTTTTGTTCTGCAAAATCATTAATTATATCATCATAATTAAAAGTTTTACAGAGTTTTTGTTCAATAGACGGTAATGTCAAATTCGACACCTTCTCTTAGCTCATAGATGTTCTTAGGTAATTTTTTGTTAATTTTAACTTAGAAAAACTACGCTCTGCAGAGGCAGTAGCTAGTGAAAGAGTTAATAATAGTCTTAAAGCTATATACAAATTTGAAAACGAATCCTTAATTTTATGTATCAGACTTAAACATTGCATTGGAGCATTTGAGTTGTCGCAAAATATTTATGTCTCGATGCTCTCGATTTTTTAAAATAATATCTAAATGTACACATCATTTTATCAACTTTTCTTCTTTCATATTTTTCAGTTTTTGTATGTTTGTGAATCTCTCTTTCAGTGAAACGATTCCTTGATTAACAATAGCTAAAAATTAATGCCTGAAAAAAATTAGCTTCGGGATCCCCTACATATTTGCAAAGTTTCGTAATTTTTTGAATTTCCGGATTCGGGATATTCTCTTGTCAAAAGTATGAGGAATGCAACTTGGTAACCCGACATACATGAAAATCGTTATTCCGACGAGAAAAACTCATAGGACCGTTTATGTAGAGAATTTTCTAAACTATACATTTTATAAAGACTATTTTTGTCCTAAAACTGCTTGATAACGAGATATTTGCGAAAAACCGTTTTTAACACTTTATAAAATTTTTAGCGGCGGTCCGATTGATGAGGACTTTTGATATATTGTTTACAATGACCAAATAAAGGTCCATACCAAAATTTAACTTGCTGGGATTTATTCCGAAGACAGATCATAATTTCACTGGACTATAAGTGCGGGGGCCGCACAGTGGGAGATTTTGACAATCTAGCTTTATTAAATTAATAACTTTTTACTGGCTTAACCCTAGTAGCACAAAATATTGAATGCACATACATCCAGTATTAAAAAGAGGTTCAATATCTTTTTGATATTTAAACATACATACAATATTTATTCTAGATTAAGAAGCAAATATATTATATTTTCCAAATATGCTGGAAATATTCATTTTACATTATGAAAAAATATTCTTTTTTCAAATATAAAGTAAATATTTATTTACTGTTTGAAACAAAACATTTTTTCCGAATGTTCGGGAAATATTCATTTTATATTATGAAAAAAACATTCTTTTTCAAATATAAAGTAAATATTTATTGAATGGTAGAAAGAAAACATTTTTTTCCGAATATTTTAATTTCTAAACCTTTATTTCACATTTTCAGTATGTGCATATAATATTTGGAATCAACATTTTTTTCACATTAAAAAGTGTGGCTAAAAAAATATTTTTTTAATATTTGGAAAAAATATTTAACCAATATTTTGTGCTACTAGGGAAGTTATTTGCATAAAGTTTTTTAATATCTTTTTAATGACTTCAGAGCATGTTATACGTATAAAATTTTAGTCATACGCACATTTTTAACGAAGAAAAAATGATCAAATGTCACTTTCGTCAGACGAATCATGTGAATCGCTGGAATCTGATGATGGATTCAGATCTTCATTTTTTAATAATAGGCTGACATCAGGGCTTTTATTGAACTTGACTTTTTAAGAAATGTCACAAGACTTACAGCAAGGAGATCGATCGCAATATGTTGCAGAGAAAGATTGCACTAGAACTAATGAAAAGCTAATGCAGAGCTGGAAGTGGGAAACGCAAAATGTTTATAAAAGGTGCTTTAATCGGCTTTCCGAACGCGAGACTGAAGAGTTTGTTTAGATGAGCCAGAACTCGAAGAGCGCGTTTTCGTCTCGAACGTGTTAAATGAATTTTCTTTAAAACGCGCAAATATGCGTAGCCATTTTTTACAACATAATCCTTTTTAGCCAGTAATTGATATGTGTCATGAATTTGATAGAAGAGAGCTGCAGAAAAATTATAAAGACTTCTGAAACTTAAAAAAAACTTTTATTGTACTGTACAATGTTAATACTTTAAAAAACGCTTTTACAAAACTTGGTAGCAACTGCTATATTGTCCAAAATACATTAGAAAAAAAATAAAATTGAAGAACATAGATAAAACACTAAAGTTATTTACATCTAAACATGAAGTACGAAATCACAGTACAAATATAAAACCTCATTTTCTAAATACCTGTAAAAGAAATTCATAAAAAGAGTAACGGTACTATTAATGGAACTTGTGTATTATATTATGACATAAAAGTTTTTATCTTCAGGAAGAATTTATATTTCAGTAAAGTAAAGCTAGATTGCCAAAATCGCCCATTGTGGGCCGGGGCGTGGGCCCGCTTGCCCAGTGCTAAGGGCGGTTCTGAACTTCCGAACTATATTGTAATTCTTATTTTTTAATCACGCACAATTTCTCATTCTTCAATTTTCGTTCCATTTCAGTGCTCTTCATTGACGATCGTTTTTCACTCGAGCAAGTAGTTAGTACATATATCCTACCTATGTTCTACTACTGCGGGATCGATATTTACTTCATGTCATTATTGTAACAAATACCTCGTCGAGATAATAAATGGGTATGGTCGATTGAACGAGAAAAATGCTCTGAACGCGAAATTTCAGAGAACCGATCAACGACGCTACATCGAAATGGATTTTCGCACACGTGGAACGAAATGGAGACAGAGAATAGTGTACCAATCGGCTTGTACCTATTGTATTACGAGTTGCCCATTTCGTTCAATCGTAAAAAGAAAACGAGAAAATAACAGCTCGAGTTGCTTATCCTCTTAGGTGTTCTCACCGCCGTATTCGCAACTTAAGATCATTTCAATTTCGCTTACAACGAAATTGGAAAAGCCCATCTTTTTTTCTTTTTCTCGCGATCAGCGATGGATATAGATGCAACATCGGTATACGATTTATTTAAGAAATCTCATCTCAAATGTTTAATTTCGTAGGAAACTGGAAACCGCGTTCTCGCATTTTCAATAAAGCGCTTCAAGCAAATTCAGTTGTCGGTGACAGACTTGATTGTGCCATTCCTTGAAGGTTTCTTATAGCGTCGTTCCGCAAATGAGATTCAGAAGAAAACTGCGAACTCGGAAACCGAAAAATTTCAATCTGACATCACTATTCGGGACTCGCGCGTTTTCCTCGAATCGTGGGTACCTATGCCCAGATTAATATTTGTTTGGATCTTTTTCCGTATCAATTCACAGTTATGTGAACTACTACAAGAGAATTATTTACGATGTAGCTGGAGCTATTAATTAGGTGTTACAGTTTTGGTCAAAGTTTAATTTCTTTTGAAAATTATGAGAAATCTAATACTTCCTTTAAATGATTTAGGCTGTTTTTTTATAACTGAGGGGTTAATATTGTAGTGCAGTATATTCGGCAAATATTTGTTGCGATCAAGGATGAGGTGGGTTACAGTAATTTCGGTGTTGCACATGGCTGCTGTTGGAGCATCGTTTTTATTGAAAAGGTGCGAGTGTATGAATCTTGTATGGTTGATACTAATTCATAAAGTTGCGTCTTGGTACTGTTTAAAGATGTTATTTAGAGAGTTCTCTTTATAAAAATCATATTTAATCGTTAGTAAGCGCTGAAAAAGTGTAGATTTCCATTTCTTATTCCATTCTTGTATTTTCTGCTTTGCAAGCATGGTTAGGTTGTTACTTGTTAAAAAATGATCATGACATTTTGCAAATTTAGATATTTCTTTCTGCAAATTGTGTACTAGGGTAAATGACCCAATTACTGGCACATTAAGCATTGACGTTGACATTATCTTATAGTTTTGTACTTATAGACTAAAAGTATATGTTGTTCTTGTTATTTATTATTGTTTAATATGTTTACTTAATGAACAAAATTTGGTGGATCTTAAAACTTCGATGTTTATGTATAAATTCATCAATTTAAAAAATATACTACGGGATCTATTACTGACACCCTTCAAATGTATTTCACTGAATTACTGACACCCCAATTACTGCCAGCTTCCCTAATACTGTTTATCTGTCATTTTAATGTTACGTCGTGTCATGTACATGAGCAACTACTGCTATGACAGTAATACCAAAATGCTTGAAACGCTTGTACCAATCACTGTCACCTAATTAATAAGTAAAAAGACTCAATGCATCGTTGCATTCGAATCTTTATTACTTTCTATGATGCTTATATTATTTAAAAGATTATATTTTGTTATCTTAATAGCTTAAATTGCAGCATTTTCTTTGACGCCTTGTTTTCTCTTTCGCTAGTAAGAAAGTCATCGTTTCCATTCTCCTAATATCCGCTTAAAATTTTTTATCGTTTTATTCAAATCAACGAAGAAAAAATTAAGTACTGTTTCTTGTATCGTATAAATAACAGTTTGAATTGAATACTAAATTTTTTCTATGCATCATTTTATAAAATTTATTCGTTATTTTACGTAAAATAGCTTCGGGTGACAGTAATTGGGTAGATGGCAGTAATTGGGTCCTTTACCCTAGGGGTTTTCCTAACCCAGACCTTTTTTTGTGCAAAATTTCATACTTAAAAGGGCTACATGTATTTCCTCTTTGTATAATAAAACAATGAATGAATTCCTTACTTTGTGGAGTGAAAAAAGATACCGTAACATTAAAATTATTCTGCAATGGTTTTTAAAGATATAAATAATCTTTTTCCTCCTTTCATATTATCTTACTGATAACTGAATGATTTAGACATTTTTACATACTTATTATAAGATGCAGATTTCTTTAACATTTTAACTGTAAAGTCATTTTGTTTAATGATTTCGTTTAAACGTTCAGCTATACATAAAATAATTTACATTGAACATTTTTATTTTGTCTGATTCTACTTTCGAATGCTCTGAATTTTTACGAAATCACTGCTTCAAATTCGTTCTATACATACGTTATAGTTTCTATCTGATTTGTTTTGGATGATTAAGATGTTTGTGAAACTTTTGAGTGTTTATAAAGTGTGTACGCATTTCTGTGCTGTTTGTGCTTCCTGTCCAATGTCACTATAGTAATAGAACTCAAAAGAGTTTTAAACTTCGATAACACTCGAAAAAATATTCGCGTCTGACTGTTCCCCCACACGTGTCTGAACTGTTTCACACATTTTTGAAAATGTACATTGTCAAAGAAGTCGTAGAATACTTAACCGGTTTTAACACTCTCGACTCGACTTTTTTCTATTTAGATTTTATTATATTTTCTTGCAGAAATCGATCGTAATTGACTACGCATGGGTACAGATCAAATTTCAATGCTGTACGTGAATTTAAAAATTTGGGACATATTATTATTATTCGTCTTTATTACTTGGTAAATATACAAAGAACAGTAATGCATAGAGCATAACGAAGTAAAAGGTGAGGCTGCAGTAAAAGACTGTTAGAAGCCTAACCGTAACTAAATAATTAAAAGCAAAACTAAAACTAGGAAACAAAAGGAGAAAACGAGAAAATTTAAAAGAAACAATTTATGGCGCATAAGCAAAATAAAAAGCATAAACCTAAATGGATTGACATGGATGAGAGAAGGATAAGAAAGAATATGGAGGTGGGTTAAGAATAGTGTAGAGATATATATCGTCGAGCTTTAAAATCATTTAAAATCAAGAAAGGAACTTAGCCCTCGAATATCGGGACGAAGAGAATTATAATAGTGCGCAAAAATATAGGCGAAGGAGGATTCGAATTTAGATGTCGAGTATGCAGGTACGGAAAGAAGATTTTGATGGAGAGTAGAAAGAGACACATATGTGTCCCAGCAGTGTTTTTGAGTAGGACATATGTGTCCCAGGAAAGTTAAACAGGGTTAAACACTTCCGATCGTCTGTGAGTACGTTGTACATATATTTTCATGATATTCATCCCAGTGAATATCAATTATTGGGCCTAGTTATGCAGAAAGTAACCGACCAGCAATGAATACATTGTAATTAGGACCAATTGTACATACTTCAGAGGGATGGGGAAGAACTTAAGTAACTTAGCGTGGTAGTTCAACAACTATTAAGTATTGGAAAAAAGTTTAAATGTGTCAATTATTTCCAGACTTGAGCGTTGATACATAAAAAAATATGTGTTAAATATTATTTTAAGAACTATTAAACACCCAAGGTTCATCCAAGTCGATGATTGTCACTTCGGGATTACTTTCTTTTACCTTTTCGAATTAAATTAGCATTACTTCTTTATTGGTCCACTGAAAATTCTGCTTTGAACGCTACCGATAATTAAGGTTTCAATTTTTCACAAGTCGAGCCCCAGGAGTAACGTCTTGTTCGTTCAGGCGAATGTTCATTTTATTTCGTGCCTCATTAATTATTCGGTGTTCTTGCGAAACGCGGCGCCATCCAGTGGCGACGAATTTAGGTATCGAGTGAAAAATTCAGCAGCTACTGGGAGCTATGTCGCATCAGTTTCGCGGTGCCAAATGCGAAACCGTTGTCCATATTGTGGAGGATTCAGGTGACCATCAACTACCTACTATAGCGAGTACACTATAGCCGTAGCATGCGAAAATAAAGGTCGCTGCATACATATTCTTTCTGCGTCAATTCCGTGTCAATTTCGTGTCCGTGCCGCGTCTGTGCTGTGTCATTGATTTCACTGGCAACTATGCAGGTGGCATGCTCTGGCCCGGTCAGTCCCAATTCGGCTATTTGCGAGGACCTGCTGTACCGGGTGATT
This sequence comes from Andrena marginata, assembly GCA_963932335.1. Taxonomy (NCBI): domain Eukaryota; kingdom Metazoa; phylum Arthropoda; class Insecta; order Hymenoptera; family Andrenidae; genus Andrena; species Andrena marginata. The sequence continues at coordinate 18,368,108 of OZ010662.1, read as the reverse complement.
CTCCCGCAGTGCCTGTCAAAGAGATGCCGTCTGGTATATAATATAGCCATAGGGCTGAGACTATTCCAATAATTTAATATTCGAATATTTTACAAGTATTCGAATGATACGAATAAGCTTTGAATATTTGAGTATTCGAATGTTATTATTCGAATACTATTCAAGTATTAAGTATTCGAATACTATTCGAATATTTAAGTATTCGAATACTATTCGAATATTTAAGTATTCGAATACTATTCGAGTATTAAGTATTCGAATACTATTCGAGTATTAAGTATTGGAATACTATTCGAATATTTAAGTATTCGAATATTATTCGAGTATTGAGTATTTGAATGCTACTCGAGTATTAAGTATTCGAATATTAATCGAGTACTAAGTATTCTAATACTTAATTTATGTTTATTATTTACTCATATGAGAAATTTCTTCTTAGGCAGTCATCTAGGCAGGTATCAAAATTATTGGTTCCTTATTAGTAAATTTTAATAAAGGCATGTTTTTAGAAAAAAAAGTTTACTATAAAGTATTGCATGCTTTTTAGTGAAAATATTGTACTGTCATCGGAATTATGTATGTGTGCAACGTTTCAAATCGTTGTGATATGTTGAAGTGCGTCCAAATTAACTTACAAGATTTCACCCTGACAAACTAACGAACTCACAACTAAAACTAAATAAAAGCTTGTAAAAAAATAAACCTAAAGAACTCGAGTTATAATTCACACTATACTATTCGAATACATCAGTATTCGAAAACATCAGTATTCGAATACTGAAATAATCGAATAGTATTCAAATACTTAAATATTCGAATAGTATTTGGATACTTGGATATTCGCCAAATAACTGAGTAACTGAAGTATTCGAATATTCGAATACCGAAAAATTCGACAAATAGTTCCAATCCTAGTCTGGTACCCCGTGGCGAGGTCAGTTCCCTGCTGTGGTTTACCAAATTTTATGGCTTTCGACCCGCAAAGGGGTTAACCATTAAGAATTAAGAAATGAGAAATGTCCAGGATTTCCGCATTTCTCATTAGATCTTTGTGAAAATGATGCTAATCGGTTCCCTATGTTTCGCCGATGAAACTAACATCTAGAACGACGTAATTCGGACCATAATGAAGGAAATTAGATGATTTATGGCAGAGGAAAATCAGGCATAGGCTACTAATTGTTGTCGCTTGCAGTTTAGGAAGTTTCTCGTAATTAGAATTGTTTACTCATGCGTTGTATGGCATTGTTAACTACTTTTTCTCCGTAATCCGATAAACTTGTAACCGCTTATTAACGGCCTATGTGTCACTTCCTCGTTATCGTGCAATTGGAGCTCTGACTCTTTGTTCTACCCCAATTAAATTCCAACCATGTGCTTGTGTATGTATAGTATTAAAATTTTTGTTTATGTTTGAGTTCGTTTTATTACAGTGGTTTATATTTCTTCTTGTCCATTCCATATTTGTTTCATCTTCACTTACTTTCTCTTCTTTTATACTGGTTGATTGGCATCTTATGCTATCTGTTAGAGTTAGACAGTATTAGCACTACTATTGTTGTTATTATTATTATCATCATTATTATCATTATTATTACAATATTTATTACTAAGGTACGCAATTTCCTTTCCACAAAGTTCTAAGAAAATCCACCGAGATTTGTCGTAAACGCTGAAAGCCCGATGACAGCTGTCCTCATTTCGAGCATTTATTTCGTCTCGCTGACGGAGAATATCAAATCAAGAGATTTCGTGGGTAGTAATTTACTCTTGGGATTAGTGTGACTTGAAACTGTCGGATGAAAGCTCGTATCGCGTAGATAAAAGCGTAATTTAAGTTTCACAAGAAGTTTCACCTAGCTATAATTACTGTCTCTTCACAGCATTAGACGAAATTGTTAAAAAAAAGTTACAATTATTCCACAATAATTTATTCTTCAGCAAAAATTGACTTGCTCCATTTTCTGTAAAAAGGTATTTCACTTATTTAAGACCTTTTTCTAAACATTTCACGAATTTCTTCGACATCGTTCGCGTAGTCGTTTTTGTTTCATGTAACACTGTCCAACAAAATTGACCTTTTTTCTATTCTGTGACATTCAATAGCCGTTTCTTATAAATTTTTGTGCGCTGAAAACGAATCCCCAAACCGTTTGTCGCCATCGCTCTCAGTTCTCGAGAAATTCGATTTTGAAAAAGAATGCAAATTTTTGACTTTGAACATTCTTTGTGTTCAAACAGTAGTAGTTATTCGGTTGCTTTTCCGTCAAATTACTCTATGAATCCTCGCGAACAAACAACGATGTAAGTTATTTTTGAATTATAAACATTTAAATATGTTTAAACAACGATCAAATGGAAAAGGACAGCCAAAATACACCAAATTTTGCAGATATCTTTCTATATATTTCAAAAACTAAGGATCTAGGTGAAAATTTAACTACTCCACGCCATGCAGCAGACATTTTCCCGCCGGAAACCATTAATCGAAGTGGTAAAACACCTTTTGTTTTCAATACAGAAACGAACGAGTTTGACGAAACGTGCGCCGCGGACAGTGGTAGTCACGCGCCTTAAGCCGGGGCCACACCTGAATGCGTATACGCTGAGCAGGCTGAGCGCGCATGAATGACGCATGCGGAGGGGTCGAAAGTGCCATTGTATCTTTCTTCACCGACTTCTGTGCTTAACTTAGCCCACTCCGCAGTCGTAAAGATGGTGTGATACATAGTTAGCTAAATAAACATACAGCTCAACCCTCCGAGTCATCCCGTTTACCAATACAGAGTGATTGTCCACCGACGCGTGTCAAAGAGTTGCCACCTGGTACCCCGTGGCTAGGACAACCCCCTGCAGTACCTCACCGAATTTGATGGGTTTCGATCCTTCAAACGGTTGGAATACCATTAAAAATTCAGAAATGTTCAAGAGTTCCGCATTTCTCATCACATCTTTGCGAAAACGACGTCAATTTATTCCTTATGTTTCGCCGATGAAACTGACACCAAGAACAATGTAATTCAGACCATAATGAAGGAAATTTCAGGAAAAATTGTTTTATATCATTTCAAGCTGAATTCGTTAAAAATAGTCGGATTTATATGAAATTTGGAATGATTTTCATCGGAAAAATATAAGGAATCCATCGGCATCCCTTCCACATCCCGTAGGCGTAGGTACATTGGAAAGGTCTGTGGGACACTCTTCGTTTATTACCACCTTGTCTTGCTTCTTTAAACTACTTGACACCCCCAATTGTAAGGACGACAACAAGTCATGGTGGTGTGACGGACAGGGATGCACCACTACAGTTGTTTACCCCATGTGGGTGAGCCATTCCTTTGATGGTCTGGGATTTCACCAACATCGGCTGTGAAGATCCCGAACATCGCGGCGAGCCTGACCTTCCTTTGGTCGAGGGTCCCGAGGTCCCTTCCTCGGTGTTATATGGCAGGCAATCCTTTCGTCTGCACTACTCCAAACACTCTCTGTCCTTCAATCTTTAGCTGTCGCGAACCACGAGACTCTGTCGAAACTGGCGAAGAAGATCGCTAGAAATATACGTTCCACACGTAGGAACGGGGGCATTAGGGAGTTTCAAGTGGCGTTCGGTTCGGGGTTCTATTCAGATTTGGACGCGGCCGAAAAGGAGGCTAATATTTCCACTATCTTTAGGTGGAATCAGACGGGTCGGAGCTCCGCGAGCCGGCACGCCTCGTCTAGTTCGTCAATTTTTCTGGGCGAGCCGAGCCGATCAGTCTCCAATTCGAAGGGAAGACGTCACAGGCGGGATCACGCGCAGTGCAGCGGACACCTCATTTTCTACCTGCGTCCCTCCACGAGGCGTATTGCTGCCCCCGCGAGTAATCTCGTGTGATTTTTTAACACAACAGCGAGTCGGCCTGGCTATATGAATTAAGAACAATGCAGGGTGTAGTGAAGAAAAGAAAGACAAATTATTCAGTACAATAGAGCTTTAAAGTCTATCATATGTTAATTGCATTATTATTATTATTCAAAATGTAATTTTTAAATTTTTGATTATCTGTTTATGTCAATATTAGCAATGGATTAAATTTATTTAGTCTATGCCTTCAATAATTTAAGACATTAAAATTAATTTCTGTAGGCGTTTCGTAAAAATCACCGAAAGCAGGAAACTTTGAAGATTTGTATTTTTTAAACAATTTCGAATCTGCAAAAATGAGGACTTAACCCTCCCTAATTTCATATGGGCTACCATATGTGTATTTCAATATCATGAAAATCCGAGATATCGAGGATTTTAGAAAAGTATCACATTCTGCCTCTATCTTCCACGCTGAACGCAATGCACTCCAAACTCCCTTTGATGTGCGGAAGAAAACCGACAACGGTCGGCTCAGGCCATGTGCCTTCGCCGGCATCCCCGAGTCGGGTCGAATGAGCCGAGTCACCACGAATGACCCGTCCACACTAGCATATGCGTTCACGCTCAGCCTTTCTGACGTAGAAGCATGCGGCCCTAGCTACCGTTTCACCCGTCCACATCAGAATATTCGTGCGCCGCTCAGCCTGCTCAGCGTATACTCATTCAGGTCTGTCCCCGGCTTTACGCGATATTGTCTCGCTGAGCGGCCCACGCGCCATGGAGTACCACTGCCGGCGCCGCACGTTTTGCCAAACTCTTTCGTTCCTGTATTATAAACAAAAAGTGTTTTATCACTGCTGCTGACGGTTTCCGGAAGAAAAATGTCTGCTGCATCGCGTGGAGCAGTTAGATTTTCTCCTAGACCCTTAGTTTTTGAAATGTATAGAAAGATATCTGCAAAAATTGGTGCATTTCGAGTGTCTTTTTCCATCGTTGTTTAAACATATTTAAACGTTTATAATTCAATAATAACTTATATCGTTGTGTTCGCATGGGTTCATAGAATAATTAGACGGAACAAGCAACCAAATAACTGTTACTGTTTGAACACAAAAGATGTTCAAAGTCGAAAATTTGCACTTTTTTTAAAATCGAATTCCCCGATAACTGAGAGCGATAGAGCAATTCTGCTTACGGATTCGTGTTCAGTGCGAAAAACTCTACAAGGCTCACCCTGCGGATATTGTGGACCAAACATCGTGTTGGACACTGTAATCGTTTGATTAACGCCTCGATCGCCCGTGGTTATGAACTAATCAAGCTTGACATTCATACGTGCAAATGATGCGTGTAGAATCCGAAGCTCATTCTTAAAGCAGAAATCAGTCCTTCGCTATGAACATTGAAAGTCTATGCGGAAACATAGTTTAATATAGTTTCACGAGGACGGAAAGCTATATTGTCGCTTATGCGACTAGGATGTTCCTCCTGTGACAATTCAAGACCCCCAAACCGATCAGTTCTAGTATAGGTATCTTTACTTCAAAAGTTCCAACTTTAAGAACACTTTTTAATGTGATTCCACCTGATTTTCAATTAAAAAATGTTGTCATTCTATTCGCCACGAGGCAACCTTTCACAAATTACTCTACAGACATAACATCTGTCTTCGCCTGAAGAATTTAGGAATACCCTTCTATACTCAGCCATAAGCTAAATCAAATATTTTGGTACAATGTGCAAGGTACTGCTTATATTCAATATTTAATATTTATTCCTGGAAACATGCTGCCTATTATATTAGAAGGCAAAAGATTTTTAAAATATTGGAACGTGTTATGGTTTTACTGCGGATTGCAGATATAACAACAATTTTTCACATTAAATTTATATGAGCAATTCCTAAGTCGATCTTGATTAATTATCGCCTCCTTGCATTCCATGCTCCTAATTAAGCCGTGTAGTCATGCGCTCACACGCTCTTTTTACGGATGGCTCTTGATGTTTGCATGGTAACGACGTTTTGCTTGCTCGTTATCATTTGATTGGCGCCTTGGCTATCGATCTGCTCGGTCTCCATACGGGCAACCTCCGGCGTGCGTGCATATCGTGTATAAAGCGAGCGAGCTCCTCGTCCCGCGATGCGAGTAGAATCGGTCGACGATCACTGTCGATTGTAATGAACTCATTAGCGGGAGTTGGTGTATTTTTTTTGTTAGGAACAGTGGCTTTTCATCCGTCGAACTCCTGGATACGAGACACCGCCGAGCAAAACTGGGTTGTCACGATACGGTGAAAGAGCTTCCAGTTCGTCTAGCAATCGGTTCGTTATGGCCCACGTGAGATAAGAACTTTCAACGCTTAGAAACTCGTTTTAGGCGGTAGCGATAATCGTGTTTGCTGTTCGACTCCCGCCCATCTTCTGGCAATCTGCGTTTGATTCGTTGCGGTAACTGTTGATTTACAGAAACATGATACTGTACAACGCAGTCGTTAAAATTGATCGGTGGTTTTTGGTTATTGAAATACACTAGTTGGTTTAGCCTCTCTGCTGGATACAAATGTATAAGAGTTGTTTGCACAGTGGAGCACTCAATGGTTTGGAAACCTGGAGAAAAGTGATTGATCTATAGTTAGGTACAAAGAATTTCGAGCAATTTATTATTGGTGTGCAAATAAGTCTAAATGGTACAGTAACACTTTTTTTGTAGGACATCTTTTGACTTTTAGTCAAGTAGTACTCCTGCACTCGATGCATTTTCGAACTCGATTTTCCCGGAAATAAAGCGTTGTTAAAAAAAAGTTATTCTATAAGTTCGACTTATTTATGCAGGAGGATTTATGCTCATCTCATTCGCAGTTCTACCATATTTAATTATAAATTCTGCTGGCTTTCAGTCCAATGTACGCGCGGTTTATTAAAAAATGAAGGGTCATAGGGTAAACTGTACAATGATTGGCGCCCTAAGCGGAAATCCCAATTGGAAGGTGTAATTATTTTTGTGACGTTTTATCAATGATTATGGATTTCTCATTGAAATAAAACATCTTAAGTACCTATTAACTCTTTTATTTTAAAAATATTCAATGCGAAAGAACATTGGCAACTTAAAATTTGATTTGTTAAAGACGAAGTTTAACCCGTAGGAGGTCGCACACGGAGGAAACCACCGGGTGTCGTATATATCATTAAATAATAAGAGAGCAGCATTATTTCGCCAGATTTATGTCGGCATTATTTAATAACGAAAACTTGCATCTTCTTCTGCGATATGTATAAAATTAGAAACGTATTTTTAGTTTAAAAGTTTATAAATATTTCCTAGAAAATATACAGTGAAATATCAATCTCAACATCCAAAACTGTGATTTTGAACATTTTAAACCAAAGATCTGCGTAATGTATGTATTACTACTCAAATTGAAACCCGGAGGGAACCTCCGTGTGCGACCTCTTACGTGACATTTGGTCCGCGACCTGTGTCGAGTTAAACAGACTATTTCATTCGCTATTAAATTCCTACAACACTCAGTAAGTCTGTATTTCAATCCATTACTTAGTTATAAAGCGACAAAATATTAAACTTATAGCCCTTATCAAAGTTTGAAAAAAAAACGCTTAAAACTCAGCCCTTTGTCCCACCGCTACCATTAAGACTTTTTTGTGATTTTGCCAGTTGTAAAATTTGTAGTGCAACTACTGGACTTTGTAGTGTTGTAGTTAGTGGAAAATAAGAAATTGTAAAAAGGTACTTTCTAAGCTTGTACTTTTTAATATTTGGTTTTTTAATCAGGAGTGCCAATGATTAGTGCAGTGCCAGCATTAGTGGAGTTTACCCTATGACAATATTTGTTTGTATCTACATTTACGATTTATTTTTGCAGAAGAAATTACTCTATGCTCAGTTGTAGGTACCACCAGCCTTATTCACTCTGTATACACTTTAATGAGAAACCAGAAACTATGTCGTTTACACTTTACAGTTTACACAAGACCTACAGTGGTTCTGTATATTTTGTTATAATAATAATGCTACATACTACTTTGAATTCTGGACAATTCTTTATTACTCTAATACAAGTAGAACCTGTATGTGCAAATCTAAAAGAATAGCGTTAAATATGATTATTCTATAACTCTAATATGAATAGATCTATGCGATCTACAAAAATAGGATTTAAATATGATTATTTTAATCAGTGAACGGCAATGTGAGGTTTGAATTGCAGAATGTAAGAATTATGCTTTGTGCATACATACGTGCGGGTGTCTGTGTTAAAATAATGTCTAGTGCTTACAACCGGGCACATTCATCCCCCCAATCGGAACGACAAAGCTAAATACGTTGATTCTTATTACTACATAAATACCATTACGCTTGGATACTTATCCAGATTTCCTTTCGCACAATACCGAATGTAGGGAATTCAATCCCGGGATCCCGCGATCCCAGCTGTTTTTTGGACTCCAAAATTCCCGGGATTTGATATAACTAATCCCGAGAATTTCGGGATTTTTAAAAATGTGAATTACTTTATGAACATCTAAAAATATAAAAATAAACAGAATAAATAAACATAGTCATTTTATAATAATAAGAACAATAATAATAATGATTTATTTAAATAATAATATTAAGTCACGTGTAACTAACTAAACTATATTTATTTTAACAATGATACTCTCACTTTCCGTTATTTCGAAATCGCGCGAATTGCAAATTGAAACTTGTCTGATCACGTAAAGTCGAAACATTGTAGATATGTACTTTAGGTGCTTTGCTCTTCCTTCGTTCGCATTTCCAAAAATCTTCATAATGGTTTACTGATATTATCTACTTATTGAGACTTTATTATTATTCATTGTTCTACTGTTTTTATTGTTAAAAATGACTTTAGCTTATGTTTCAGACTAATGATAGAAAGTTAGTGTGTTTACTTTAAATAAAAATTTAGAATTTTAGCATATAATAAATCATTTTAATTACTGAATTTTTCTATTACCCAATCCCGAGATTAGTCCCGGGATCTCGAGATAGACTTTAAGAAATCCCGCAATCCCAGGATAGTAAATAATGACTGGGATTGAATTCCCTAAACGAATATCAATTATAATGTATTCGATACTGGAGCAACTGAACCTCGAAACCTGAAGTACCTACTGCCTTACAATTCCAATGAAAGAAGGGAAGATGGTATACAATAGTACTTTAATAATAATACCTGTGTTCAGGCTTTCTTAGTTTTCCACATTTTATTCACAATCAGTGTCACAATAAAGCACCAACAACTCAGACATCCATGTCCCCTATTACCCGATTCTAATAGTCTATCAAATTAATTTAAACATCTGCCATTATCTAACTGTCTTGTTATACATCCGAATGCGCGCGTATCACCTCAGAACACTTTCTATCTGTACACTTAGACCATAGAGAATTCCACGGCTCATTGTGCCAATCAGTTCCAGAGAAAAACATCTGCCTAGAACTCGCCCTCTCCTAAACACATTCCCATAGGGTTGGGATTATTTGTCGAATTTTTCGGTATTCGAATATTCAAATACTCTAATTGCTCAGTTATTTGGCGAATATAATTCGAATATCCAAGTATCCAAATACTATTCGAATATTTCAGTATTCGGATAGTATTCCGTTTCTTTAGTTTCATTTTCTAACAAGCTTTTATTTAGTTTCAGTTGTGAGTTCGATAGTTTGTCAGGGTGAAATCTTCTAAGTTAATTTTGACCCACTTTAACATATCCGATGGACTTGAAACTTTACACGCATACATAGTTCCGATGACAATGCAATATTTTCACTGAAAAGCATGAAATACTTTATAGTAAATTTTTTTTAAAAACAGGCTTTTATTAAAATCTACTAAAAAGGAACCAATAATTTTGGTACTGGCCCAGATGACTGCCTGAGAAGAATTCCCTCGTACGACTAAAAATAAACGCGTGAAAATATTGTATTGTCATCGGAATTACGTATGTGCGCAAAGTTTCTAGTCGATCGGATATGTTAATGTGGGTCAAAATTAGCTAACACGATTTCATGCTAACAGATTAACGAACTCAGAACTGAAACTAAATAAAAGCTTGTAAAAAGATGAGCCTACAGCACTTGATTTATAGTTCACACCATTTGAATACATGGTAATTATGCAGATCACGTGTTTCCTCACCGATTTCAATAATTTTTGGATATGTTGTCGGGGACATGATTCTGAATAACTTTTTCCTATACATGTTACCGCCGCTCGACCTTCGTTTCCAAGATATTCGCGAAAAACTGCTGCTACTACTACAATGCATTCTGCCGCATACCTACCTACAGTCAGAGATGGGCAAAAAATTATTTCAAATAAAAAATTGATTTCGAATAAAAGACAAAAATTTGATTCGAGACTCATCAAATAAAAATAACACAGAGTTATTTTTATTTCAAATAAAAATAAGCTAGAGTTGCTTTTATTTGAAACGTTACAAATAATTTTTTGGTTTAACGGCAAATTATCCGACGGCCTCAAATAATTTTTTTATTTGACGGGAATTCATTTTAACCTTCGAATAATTTTGTCGAGTCTTCATTCATTTGTATTTGAAAATTATTTGAAGCTCAAATAACTTTGGGTGTAGGAAACGAGAGAGAAGTGGAGCGTGTTTTAGAGATTGGTAAGCAGGAGAGAATGATGTGAGGAGGTAGTAGTTACAGCCAGAGGGAACGGGAGCGAGCGAGAGGCCCGTTTCTAATATTCACCTCTCTTTCTTATCCCCGTTCCCTCTCGCTCTAACAACTACCTCCTTGCATCATGCTCTCCTACTCTCTCTCATTTTCTACACCCAGATTTATTTGAGCTTCAAATAATTTTCAAACACAAATGAATGAAAAGATGACAAAATTATTTGAAGGTTAAAATGAATTCCTGTCAAATAAAAAAATTATTTGTGGCCGTCGGATAAATTCACGTCAAACAAAAAAAATTATTTGTGTCGATTCAAATAAAAGTAACTCTGGCTTATTTTTATTTGAAATAAAAATAGCTCTGGCTTATTTTTATTTGAAATAAAAATAGCTCTGGCTTATTTTTATTTGAAATAAAAATAGCTCTGGGTTATTTTTATTTGATGGTAAATAAAGATAAAGTCTCTTTTATTTGATACGTTATTTAAATAATTTTTTATTTAAATAATGCCCATCTTTGCCTACAGTACGCGTCCGTAACAGCGTATGCGCCAGCATGGGACAAAATAAATAACGAGGCTGACCTTTGTTTCCGAGATACTTGCGAAAAACTTCTTTTGACTTATTCCGACGCAACGCTTTCCACTTTCCAACTGGTCCCGGTTATTAGTATTGGATGGGGCTAGATTAGAACCGGATGTGAGTTGGGGTGTTGACGGGAGTCCCCACACACCCAACAGGTTCTCCCTAGAGCATCCTCTTCCCTGCAAAAAAATTGTTTTAGAACCAGAGTCATCCTAATATCCGGCGGCGGTGGCACCGTCGAACAGAGTCAGGGTGTTAACGGGCATCCGCAAGTTTCTGGTTCAAATCTCTAAACTCACATCAGTTCCCTGCGTGGTTCCGTGCGGGCGACCGCCTCCCGCGCGAATCTAGCCCCAACCAATACTAATACCCGGGACAAGTTGGAAAGTGGAACGCGTTGCGACGGAATGAATCAACAGATGTTTTTCGCAAATACCTCGGAAACGCAGGTCAAAATCATTGAAATCGGTTAGGAAACACCTGTTCTGCATAATTACCGAAATTTATTCGTAGCATTCGAATACTTGTAAAATATTCGAATAATTAATTATTTGAATAGTCCCGGCCCTAATTCCCACGCGAAGCAGAATCTTCCGAAGTTAGTGGGTTGCCTGGCAGTCTGCCCTAAAAGGTAGTCCCTCGTATCTTCGTCACTTCGCGCTGATAAGAAGAACGCTGGCAATCTCTCCGAAAATAATTACACGGCCAAAAAGTTTCGGAGGAGAACAAACGGAACTGTTCCCTTCTTCTCCGTCCGTCTGGCTGTTGTCGGCTCGGTTATTGCTCGGCCTCGGAATCTCTTTGGCGAACGACGGCCTCTCGGGGTCAACGATGAAAAAAAAAGAGAACGTCATGTAAGAAGGTGGAGGCGTATCTCGTACGTTTCTCTGCGGGTAATCCCTCGCGTGTAACTCGAATCTGCAAGCGTGCGGCGATTTAACGCGAACTCTCGCGAGTACGGGCGTGCATTCCTCCTCTGTCCTGGCGGCGTCAAGCACTTTGACAACGCGCCGCATTAGGAAATGGTTAGTCACGCGCGTCCATTAAGCCTCCTCGCGATCGAAATCGCAGATTCGACGTGTGGTCCCCCTTTACCGATACACATTTACGGTTCCCGGCCAGTGTCCACCTCGTCATGCTCTTTGAACACAATCGTCGGAGGATGTTGCGCACGGGGAAAAACGAAGCCCTTTATCGGTGTTCCGGTGTGGACAGGAGAGGCATCGTGCCATACATGGTCGTATGAATAGAACGTTAACAAGATGTATCACGCGGAAACAGGGTGTCGGTAAAGAGAGTTAGCACGGCTTGATTTTCGAGTTAGTGTTGTGAAATACAATCGAACCTCGATAACTCGAATCTCAAGGGAAGTGAAAATATCTTCGAATTATAGAGGTTTCGGCTGATCGAGTTTTCGAGTAAGAGAGGTTCGGCAAACGGAAGTTCGACTTATAGAGGCTTTGTACGACTGTTAATTTTTCAACTTGGGAAGCTGTAAAGCAAAGTAAATTCAAGTTTTAAATATGTATAAAATTACTACATATATACCTACTATATATAGTTTTACTACATATGTACCTACGTATATAAAAATAATTATAGGACACATTTTATGTCCGAAATATTACTCTTTATTACATATTAAAAAAATTGTGTTTTTGTTTTGTGCTAGTCTTTTAGTGTATTATAAATCAATAGTTTTTTCAATCGTGAATAATGCAGAGAAAACATTTTCCTAAATATTTTGAGATCTTTTTACGAAATTTCGTAATAGGGGAGAGTAGCCCATATTGGACCGGCTCCTAGATTGGACCATTTGTGTATCTCGAGAAACAAATATATTTGCAGTGTTTTTTTTTTTTGGCTACACTGATTTAGGAAGTCGAGATGGAACGTGCGAGAACGGCGACACGGTTATTCATTAGTTGTAAATATAGAAAAACGTGGTGCACGATCATTATTTTTCGTGCTATTTCAAGTGAATTTCTTTCCACAACTTGCAAGTACCAAAGTTTTAAACGATACTAGTGTAAAGTATGCTGTTTTAGCTACAACTTTATGTCCTTACTTTCCCATATTTTTGATGTAACCTACAAGTTGCCTAATATTGGACCATTACTAGTTGCTTGAATTGGACCAGTTCATTTTAGGACACAATCTATGTTATGGTAGCGGATAGTTAAAAGCATACTAAAAAAAATTAAAAAACAATTGAAATCGACTTCAAAAAATAAAATTGCACCAAAAAGTAAAAAATAATTTTTCCCCTTATTTAATCTACGACATTCATATTTTCTTAAGTCCGCGCCAAATTTACACAGTGCAAATGATGAACCGTAGATTAAATAAGGTAAAAAATTATTTTTTACTTTTTAGGGCAATTTTATTCTTTTTCAGTCGGCTTTAATTTTTTTAAAATTTTTTATTTTTAACTTTTTAGTTTTATATATATATTGACACAACATGCTGAGGAGATATGTGCGTACGTACATAAAATAATAATAATTTTGTGACAATAGTCTATATTATTAACCAGAACTGGCAAAATATTGCGCCAATGATGATGCAGCGCAGGATGGGACCACCGGGGCATTACCCTCTTTGGAATAAAACAAGATCATCAAAATCGGCCCATATGCTGGGGAGTTTTGCGGGGACAAATATAAAAAAAAACACCAAAACAACGTACTATTGCACAACGTGCACTGTAAGATATTTGTTGTTTCCTGTTTCTATTTTTTTCAATGCCCTGATCATTGTTTTTTAGATTGTATATTTAAATTCATTGATTTTTAGGAACGGTCAAACATAGGAAACCGGTGGTCCAAATTACGAAACCGGTTGCCTGGAATGGACCGAAGTCATTAGTTTAGTTTTTTTAAGATATTATTTTAAACACATATTTTATCAAGACACTAAATACATGATAAAATCTACATAAACTATAGATCTTTTCCCCGTTTCTGTTTGCTTTCTGCAATGTGTTATGCCCGTGTAGGAGAGAAAAATAAAAAAGTGGTCCAAAATAGGCAACCTTCCCCTATATATGTAGAAGTGAACTTCGACTTGTTGAAGTCAGAAGTCTTCTAAATTCGAGTTGTAGAGGTAAAATACGTAATTTAACATGTAAAATATAGTTCGAATTAAGAAAGTTTTATTTCGAGTTGTAGAGGTGTTTATAGCGGAGCGGAAGGGAATGAAGACTATTTTGGAATTTCAGAGGTTTTCGATTTATCGAGGTTCGACTGCATAAGGAATGTTATCTAGCAGAATTTTGTACGTGTAGCTGGTTACAAAAGGGTGTACTCGTAATGTTTGAGAGGGATAATATGTAGAGTGGAAGGAATTGTGTTTATCTACAGATGTAGGTACATGAAATAATCTAACGGCGGCAGATTTCGTGATCCTGATGAATTTTTGGGGGGATTATTCAAAATCTGAAGTTTAGAAAAAGGAACCTAAGTAATAAATCAAATGGTTTGAGGCAGAGGATCCTTCAGTCATGTCAACAAATTTCTTGTGAAATGCTTGAAAGCATTTATAGATCGTTTAGAAATCGAGTACATCTAGAGTGAATTCAGGGTGAACGACCTAACGGTTCTTTTGAACATCAATTTTAAGAAATACCATACTACCAGACTACTTCGTAATATTATAATTAAAATATCTTCTAAGATAATGGCTGTTCGGCATAAATACCCTAAAGGCACGGTTAAACATGTGCAATGCGCGTTGCAGAACACCATTACAAGGGTCGATTTTTATGGTTCGGCGCGCAACGTAGGACCTCGTACCGTAGGAAATTTTAAGTGTTCGGCGCGCAAATGCGCGCTGTTGCACATGTTTAACTGCACCTTTATACTCTTCCATAGTGAATGAAGATCTGCATCGATTTAATGCATTAAAAAGTATGCGGTTGCACTTACAAAACTGAAGTTGACCTACATGTCTCCTCTTCACTTTCAATATGAAAAAGATTATTGACATCGGATTTGCTCCCTTCAAAAGCATTCAGTCTTTGCCTGCAACATTTTTCATTAACATCAATGACTCGAAAGTACTTGTATAGATCGATTTAAATGGAACACGGTGCATAATGGTTTAATATCCCTTGAATCGTTGAAAAATGTGAACTCTGTTTATGTAAGTCTCGCATGCGTTAAGCAGTTTAAAATAGTTTTTCCCTGTTCGCATAACAAAGAATCGAATATGATTTTTTACAGCTAAATCTATAAGCACTATTATATGTATAAAACTAGCTTAAAATACCCGGCGTTCCCTGGGTAAAACTTTGATTGTCATGGGGTGTCAAGGGGTGACATAAGGAGGAAGCGAAAGGATGAGTGATTTCGTTAAAAACTACAAAATAGAACGCAGGCACCTTTTTCTTGTCAGGACGAACAAGCTGATGTAACACACTTGTAGATACAGTTCATATTTATTGAGAAACGCATTTCGAAGTATGCACCTTTAAATATGTATAACGGTACTAAAACACTATTTAGAAAAAATGAAACCCCTAATATCGTCTTCAAATAACTAATTTGTAACTGTTGAAAAATTGTACCTACGTATTTTTTCTGTATGGATCTTCATTTACAATATTTCAATCATCATACACATATCGTCAAATATAATCATAGAATATATACCATAAACCTAGTAAAAATGTATTTTCTAACCTTGTTAGGTCTGAAGAAATGTACCCCCATAAACATGACTCATGTATCAAAGAATCTAATTCCCTTTAATTCACGAAAAAAGTTCTCACGCAAAGATTGTGAAATCATCTTTGCTAATTCCAATTCTACCTTTAATTCACGAAAAACACTAAAAAAGTTCTCACGCAAAGATTGTGAAATCAACTTTGCTAATTCCAATTGTATTCTCGTTCTCCGTTCGAACACTGATTCCTCTGTTAGATCTGAAGAAATGTATTGACGCATCCACTAACAGCTTGTTTTAAAAATTTGTTATCAAATGAATAGCAACGTTTCAATGAAATTTTATATGTATGTAAAGTTCTTCTCGGGTGCGCCAATATTTTCGTCTAGGAGAACCTATATAAAATAATTATAAACCACATTTTCACAAATTTTGTATTATCTATTTTGGTCATGTAGTTCTATTTTTCTGTCTGTGTCTCCCTCTCTCTCTCTCTCTCTGTGTGTGTGTGTGTGTGCTGCATTTACCTGAAAAAATGTTTTCATCTGTACATATCTACGTTCAAATGAGGCAGAAATTTTTGAAACTTCGTTTCCTGCGCTTCGCCTTGATGAAACAGTATCGTCATGGATGAAAAAATGAATCCTTGATTCAAAAAATAGACACTTCAAGCGTTAAAATGCTTTTTCAAAATATTTTTTGCGACCATTTTGTTGCAGAGATACAGTCATTTGAAGATGAAGAATATTTTTTAGAAAAACGCGTCTAAAGTTGTAGGTTTCGTTTTTTTCAATTAAATTTATTTTAAAATGTTATCTAAATATATACAAATATAGGCATAAAGTTTTCAATTAATATAATTTGGGTTTTCTCTTAAAAAAAAATCCCAAATATCGCGCTCCTTTTCAGGCTGCCAAGGTAGGGAGACCCCTTAATTTTGTCCAGCAATTAAACAATCGAGATATTGTGAATAAAGACTCATACAGAAAAAATACATTGGAGTAATTATTTCAATGGTTATAAATATTTATACATATACTGAATTGCGTGTTGTGCTAATATTTTATCCAATACAGTAGGTACTTACAAAAACAGCTGTGATTTTTTTACGAAAATGTTGAACCTGATTGAGGTAACAGTTTTTAGAGAGGAGCCCATTTCCTAAATTTGGTTTCTTTGTAGTAAATGTTTGGTATATTTATGTATGGTAGCCTCTTGCTTTAATGATGTATCAGAAGCTGTATGAAGACAAACGTTGGTACCCAAATTTCAACATGCGCAAGTTTTCATGGGTCTCAGCCAGTCATTTGAATGCATGAATAATAATTGAATTATGTCAGAGGAATCTCTTGACATTCATTGAAAACTAGTTTAACAAACGCAGGGAGAAGTGGAGGCTTCAAGAAGATACTAGTTCTACGCATCAAAGTACCGTTTATACTGAATGCAGTAGGACATTTGATCGACTATCATAATTCTCCAATGTTGAAACAAAAGCTTCGAGGAAAGCCTCGTTTGGTTTTGAAGCTTTAATGCAACGCATTTGCACAGTATAGCAGTCGTTTACAACCACATATGCTGAAAAGTGTCGAAATTTATCCTGTATCGGCCAAATACGCAATTACTCTGGGAGCATTTTGTATAATGTACCAAATGAATGATTTTCAACGTATCTACTCCCTATAGTTAGGGTTGCCGTAATTGCCAAACGTTGATACGGAACGTTTAAGTTCTAAATAAATAAAACATGAAAAAAGTGGGTAGGTAATGGTTTATTTTGCTCTGTAAAATATTTCACGGGAACTGTGAAATACGGGATAGTCCCGTATATACGGGACGTATGGCAACTCTACCTATAGTCATGTAAAAGCTACTCCTACTGCATAGACGAGAGTTGTCAATCACCACTTGTACGTTTCACAATGCATTTTTATGTAGCAAAGTTGCACGTCCTTCTCGTTAGGGTAAACTGTTTAGAATTATTGTTGCTAAAGTGAATCACGTAAAAGTTCTACACTACTCTTTGAGGACACTTGCAGATATTAAATGATCGCATTAGCAGCTATTAATAAATTTGCGTTCTTACGCACTCTTATTAAATCAATTGTTAGAGCGATAAAGGGGTACAATTTACTTAATAGGAGGTGTCTCTAAATTGCTCGTACAATCAGAAAAGAAGGATATTCTACAAATAAAAATATATTGAAGCTATAGAGTTTCGACGCGAAGCATGTCTTGATACGAAGATACATTTGTAAATAAATCGATGTTAAATATTCACTCGAGTACTTTTCTGCCGGAAAGGTTTCGGTCAACTCGTTTCGTGCTTTCAATACACACAGAGACTAATGAAAATGTCAACTTCTATATTGACCATTGAATCTTCATTGGACTACTATCAATGGTAGGTGAGTTTATACGAAGAAATGGGAATTTATTATTAAATTTCCATAGTTTATATTGCTTTCGAATTTTGTACGTAGTACAATTATACACAATGTATAATTAAAAATAAGTAACCCGAATGCGGTCGACTTTAGACTCATTTTCGTCGTGAGAATCTCGCCAATCCACTGATGATACTTTCACAAAGACTTGATAGAGAGCATAGAAATTAAAATTATTCTTACTACTTAGATGGCTCATTGACGTGGTGAAGCCTAATGGTTCTGAATCCCTCGGACCAATTTAAATTCACTGCCTGTGCAAAGCGAACGCCGAGCTTGGTTTGTTTTCCAAGTAAACATTTGGGGACACTTAAACAATATGTACTTTCGATACTTTCCAGAAAATATCGGCGTGAAAGCACGCGCAAACCGTGCACAGCTGTACAGGACGTAAATCCCAGGGCGTGACAACACAGCGACGTTGCTCAAAGTGTTAATATTCTTAGGTATACGACACGTTAGTCGACACTTTAAGCTTGAGACATAATAAAGGTCCACTTTCATCACAACCTGTTAGACTTAAAGTATTCTGGAAAAACCACACGACTTAAGTTATCCAGAAAGCTACATTTTCATTTAAAAAAAATGCAACCCTCAGAAAATTGAAATACCTAAAAAATAAAACATCATTCTGCGTATCTGTACCACTATTAATGTACCTTTTAATGCTTAAGGGGTTATGCCTACCTGCAAGGTCCGAAAACGCAAGTATTTTCGGGATTTTTTGGGGGAAGGGCTTGAAGACTTTTTTAAACAAACCGTTATGTATTCGAAAGTGTACATCTTATACTACTTGTAGTAATTGCTCCAATGGAAAATACAGTAATGCCTCGCTATAATCACGACGATCGGGGCTGGCGGCGGGACACTAACGCGATGCGGACACTATTTCCTTAGAGTAGTATATGCTCTAAGACTATTCCGTGCGGCCGATGCCGCGAGTGAGAAAACCCCAGAGCCGAGCGAGAGGGAACGAAACAGTTGACACGAAGTTGCCGTCGTCTCTTTCGTTCTCTCACTCTCGACCGAAGGATTCCAAGAAATGGTGGGGATAGTGAGCGTGATTATAACGCATGGTAAAAACGTGACACTAACGACGAATTACTGTATAAATAAATAAAAGAGATATCGGTAATCCCCCGGCAGCGATTTTATTTTCAGTTGTTTGCGGTGACCACTCTAACTTTGACCTGACTTTTCCGAAATGAAAAATTCGAAGGAATTTAGATAGTATATTAAATTATCTTGTCCTTAATCGTTCATTATCCCGAAATATTAATTTGCTACAAAATGGCGGCTGTTCAAATTAAAATATCGATTTTCGTCACAAAAATCTATTATTTTTCAGCTGTAAAATAAACACTACGCAACGGAAATGAAAAAGCCACGATTAAGGACAAGATTTTTATATATAGAATAAGCCTACAGAAGCTGAATTTATTCGATGCAGCGGTTCTCGAGATATTTTGGTCACCGATTCTGAAAATGTAGTTTCGAGAAAAATACGTTTAAAGTTCTACGTTAGGTTCACATCCTGCAGGACATACCTATACAAAAACTCGCACAGCTTCGCCAATTTTTGTCGGATCAAAGTGAAACTTTCACACAATACTTTTGAGATGTAGTGCGTTAAGAAAATGTCAAAACACCAAAATCCATTTTTCCGAATTTCGCAGGTAGGCATAACCCCTTAAAATTCGTATCCAAGCATTGGCATGTGTAGAAAATAATGTAAAACTTAAATATGTTAGAAAGAAATTTTTTTTAAGAATCTTCACATACAACTGTTTTCAAGTTTTTAACTGACTTAAGAAAGGAGGAGGTTATAGATTCGACCTGTTTGTATTTTTTTTTATGTTTGTCCCCGCATATCTCCTCAGCATATGGACGGTCCCACCCTACACTGCATCAACATTGGCCCAATATTTTTCCAGTTCTTGTTAATAATAAAGACTCTTGTCACCTAATTATTATTTTTATGTACGTACGCGCATATCTCCTCAGCATGTTGCGTCAATATATATAAAACTAAAAAGTTAAAAATAAAACATAAAAAAAAAATTAAAACCGACTTCAAAAAAATGAAACTGCATTAAAAAGTAAAAAATAATTTTTTCTCTCATTTAATCTACGACCCTCATATTTTTTAAGTTGGTGCCTCATCATTTGCACTTGTATTTGACTTAAAAAATATGGAAGTCGCAGATTAAACACGGGAAAAAATTATTTTTTACTTTTTACTGCAATTTCATTTTTTTTGAAGTCGGTTTCAATTTTCTTTTAATTTTTCTAACACCTGCGAACCACAATCTTGCCCATCCGCATCATCAACATCGCGCCAGTACCAATTTCGACTGCACCTCGTTTGTTAGCGTCATGAAGCGTTTTGTCAATCTTAAAAAGCTCCTCCCCGCGTAACGATGTCATACTCGCGCAGCGTTATAAAGACGGTAGGTATCCACGACACGGTGCATACGTTATACCGTGGCTGGACGGAAGAAATAAATTGTCCGTAGTTAAGGGTCTCATAACACATTCCGGGCGGCGTTTCGCGCGACTGCGTACGGGCCGAAGAAAATTTTATCTCGCGCAACACGCTGAAAAATGTATCATCGCGAGCCACTTGCAAATAAATCGTAAATTCTTTCAGGATCAAGTCAGTACTTTGTAGTAGCCTTTAGAGTAAAAAGTGCACTTAATTTGGGCATTGATGCACTTATATTTGGTAGATACACTTCATTTCTTAACAAATTTATTTAGTTATACATAAAAAGACTTTTATAATATACATTACATTGAACAAAAGTTTCTGGAGAAAACAGATTTCACTCATCACGTTTTTTCTTGGAAATTTTTTTACCTAAATTACGTTGCACGTGCTTTTAGACATCATCAAGTGTATACAGTAGAAATATATCAGTTTTCTGTATGAAAATAAAATCAGTGAAGTAGGGTGTTTTAATACGGGTTGGCTCTTACGTTTTATACTATAAAAGTAAATTATCTATCTTGTATTGTATGAGTTACTCGACAATACATAATGCAGGAAAGATTGTATAATCGCGGGATGGAAAATAATACTTCTAAAAGTGTAATCTTATACAACACAGATATCTCCGATGTGAGAATTTAACGTAGCAGAAAGAATACTGGCAGCCTGGAAAAATTTATACAGACACAGGGTAATAGTGTGAGATAATAATGTTTGTCCACAACCGTGTAGAAATTCTTACGTTTGAGGTCAGATAATCAGGAAATCATTGTAGAAGCGGTTCTATCGACGCGGCGTCTGGGATCGTCAGGAGCGATAAAGCGAAACGAGCCGATAACGTTCGTTCAATCGTGTCTGAACCGCGTTTCTATAAGAAGTTACGATAGCTCGTAAGGGAAATCGAAGTGATGGCTCATCGATTCTGCGAGCGCTTCATGAAGATATCTAAGTTCGATAATTAACTTGAAGAAAGTGGTACGCTACAAAAGGCAGACTGAAACATTTTCTTTGGACAAACGTTACTAATAAAGATTTGACAGACAGTTAAAATATAGAACAATGCGAACGCAATAAATACACATAATTCCACATATTTGTATTTAAAATAAACATCAAGGCATTATTCATTAAAATAGTAATTCGATATTTGAAAACGTCAGGCAACCGGGCGACGTTACAAAAGCATCAAAGCATAATTACGTTGGAACAGAAACAAAAGACCGAGGGAACTCCTCGCAAAGTATTCTTACATCGAGTTTCGCGATTACACGTGGTCTATACAAATCAGACGCGAAGTAGCGGCGGAAAGTTGGCCGCAGCGTCGGCGCGAACCTTAATCGCGTCATAAAGGTAAAAACGTGATACAAGGAAGTTCCCCGTAGTTCTCCACTAAATTAAGAACAAGGTACTGGGAAGTTTTTCGCGGTTTCCTTGTAACCGTCCTTCATCCAGCCGGGTTCTCCGTTGATTAAGGTAAACGAAGAAATCTTGTGTATTCGGCTCTCGCGTTGGTTGCGTTCTTCCTTTCAAACAAAAAAAAAAAAAAAATAAGAAAGAAATTCTCGCGAAACACGAGTAAGTTTATCTGGTCCTCCTGTTTTTTTCGCCTTCCATCCCACACAGCACCATAACATTGCAGCAACGTCTCTGCAATATTGCGGTGCAAGATTGCAATGTTGCAGCATAACATTGCAGAGTCGTTGCAGGTTCAGTCCTATGTCCGCCTTCGCAATATTGCGGGTGTGTATTGTTACAATGTTGCAGCAGCATTACAAACATGTACTCCTGCAACGTTCCGGCAATGATTCTGCAACGAAACAGCAAAATTGTGGCAATGATCATGCAACTCTTCAGAAATATTGCGGTGCGAGATTGCAATGTTGCACCGTGTCATTGTAGGGAAGTTGCAGAGGTTCACTCCTATGTCCGCCTTAGCAATATTGCAGGAGTACATTCCCGCAACGTTTCGGAAATTTTACAGCGATGGTCCCCACCGCAACGAAACGGGTAGTGAGGGACGCTACGACATGAATGTGTGCAGAATCGTAGTAGTATAACGCCCGTGTGTCATTTTCTCATAGAAAATATTTTTACCTCAGGGGGATTCGAACCGAGGACCTGTAGAATCGTAGACGAACAATTTACCGCCACAGCTACAACCGCTGATTGATAAGATTGCTTATGTATTTGAACTTATACTCCAACCGTGCAAAACTTTAAACTCAAATTATTCAAAAACGAAGGCTCATTTGACAAACCTATTAGGGATTTTTAACACTGCAGGTGCGGACTTTAACCCGGTGTCATTTTAGGTTAGGTTGGAAAGTAGTCTTTAGACTAAACCTTTGCATTTTTCTTTACATCTCTCTTTTCTCTTGCTTGATTATATAAACGTGTTTGTGCAATAAAGACGTTTAATAATAATAATAATAATAATAATAACTTCACGCATTAAAATATATAGTATCTACTCTATCTAAACAAATTAAATTCATTTTCAAATTTCTTCTGTAATGTAAATTCATGTACAAACAACTCTCACAATAACACTTTGTTCATATCTTCAACGGCCAACGAGAAATTCTAGCATATCCAGTTAAAGGAAATATGCTGTAGAATCTACTCGACGGCATATTTCAAATTTCGTCAAAGTCATAGTTGCTTTAGAATATTGCTGTACTGTTTCTACAATATTTCCACTACAGTATTGCACGGCAATATGTAGGCAATTTTGCTGGGTCGTTGCCACTGAAACATTGCATATCGATGTGCGCGCAATATTGCCGAAATATTGTAGGATCGTTGCCACTGGGACATTGAACGTCGATAAGCGCGCAATATTGCAGAAATATTGTAGGATCGTTGCCACTGGAACATTGCACGTCGATGTGCGCGCAGTATTGCAGAAATATTGTAGGATCGTTGCCAATGGAATATTGCACGGCAACGTTCTTGCAATATTGTAGGATCGTTGCCAATGGAACATTGCACGGCAACGTTCTTGCAATATTGCTGCAATATTGTAGGGTCATTGCCACTCCAATAATGCACGGCAATATTGCAGGAACGTTCCTACAATATTGCAATGCAACCTGCAACAACACAATATTGCAGCAACGTTCCTGCAATACAGCTGCAACGAAGTGTGCTGTATGGGATGGCGGCGTGGAAGCTGCATGAAACGTAACACGCCTTCTCGCGGACGAAGGACCGCAGCATGGAGGCGAAATGGTTTTTCGGAGATTTGGATCTTCGCCACCTTTCGCGGTACCTGCTTCGCGGAGAGCTCCGTAGGAAAACGGAAAAAAAAGATGAAACTCTTTAACGCCCACCGAGAGAGTCCGTAATTAAATCACGATCGTGGTCGGGGCCACGGGAATCCGGGGTCGAGATCGTAATTCCTCGGCTCTTTTCTCTGAAAAGGTTATCCGCCTCACCGGTCCCGGCTCGCAACGTTATTCTTGCGGAAGCCAGGGAACGACAGTGGAAGTGGTCGATCCAAGGTTCGCCCTCTGATACGGCTACCAAATTGCACGCCGAAAATCGAATTACTTGGCGCGCTGGCTTTGTTTCGTCGTCTCTCGCCCAATGGCATCCCTAATGAAACAGACGGCTTTCGATTTGGTGTTGCCAATTTAGGGCTTGTCTCGCGGTAATTATAAGATATTTGAAATCGTAACCTACCTGAAAAGATTAGGGCAGCTTAGGGTGCGTCCAAATTAGAGATGCCGATCTTTCCCATAGAATCGATTTTTCGATTCAATTCAGATCGTTGTGCAAAGAATCGATTCGTAAAAAAATCGGAATCTAAAAATCGATCCCATCGAGATCGATTCATTATAATAAAAAAAATAAAGGGTAGTTTTGAACACCCTACATTGCAAAATGAATGCAGTCAAAGGCTTTTTATGGCCGGTATTCATCGATTTCTTACTTATCAAGCGTTTAACACCTTTGCGCTGGCTTTACACATTTAGGAGAAGGGATAAAAGTGGAGGTCAAATGTTCAAATATCTGCTTCCAAGGAAGTAGTGCTTAATTTATAATCTTGAAGTATATTTATTAAAAGAATCTCTAACTGTTTTCAAACTCCTTGGACTTGTGCTAACATCACTTTTGCTTCCCTTTCCTGTTACATTTGTGTGGTCTGATTCAAATTTCACACTTCTAGAGTTTACGCTACACGCCGCTAGGGATTCACGATCTCTTTGGTTGCGATACGATCTTCGAATCGATCCCTGTCTTGAGAATCGATTTAAAAAATCGAAAATCGTGACAAAAAAGATCGATCTTTGAAAGATCGATCTCAGATCGGCAACCCTAGTCCAAATCTGTGCCGAGTCCCCGAACTGAACACACTTAATGCCTGGTTTCCACATCTGGGCCTATACTTTTCACTGTACTATGAACCTCTATCTGTACATACCTCGCTGGCACTCTACGGGATTTCCAAGCGCACGCTTCGAAATGTCTACGGGACACTTTACGTTTATGACCAACTTGTTTTGCCGTTTCTAAAGGTGAGATTAGACGGCGCGTGAATCGGCGATTCACGCGCAAAGATCGCCGAACCACGCGCCGTCTGATCTCACCTTAAGTCATACTTGACACGTCCAATGGCAAGGACAATCAGTCATGGTGGTGTACATAATGCCATGGATGGTGCAGGGCGCAGGCAGCCCGTCCATGAATTTGGTGTAGGGGAGAATGAGGCAATCGCGGTCAGTGGGCAATGATGGTCAGTATTGTTATTATAAAACTACATGTCCGAAATGTGCAATTTCTTTTCTTTACGTTCCACGACATAATTTACTATATTGTCGGACAACCTCGTCTTAATCGTTGCTAAATAACCAAGAAAAACAACCCTTTTTGTGTTTTAAACGTCGTTGATGTTATATTTTGCGTGCACCACGTAAGAGATAAATACGAATTTTAAAGCTTTTTTTTATATTTCAACTTTAAGTAAATACAGAGATACTATCAAGGCAAAGGATTAGAATCAAATTTAATATAAATATATTTAATTTATTTATGTAATCTTCAATTTTATCAATGAAAACGTGTGCGGGCAATGATGGTCGCTTGACAGTTAACGCCCGCAACGTGATTACCATTATTCCCCCAGTGCAGAATAAAAATATCTTTCTCCATTAGAAGAATTTTATTCTGTAGATGGCAAAAAATACGCCCTCGAACAACTGGAAAAGCCAATTGGGCTTCCGAAACGCTTGAAAAAGCAGTGAACAAGTGTATTACTTGCAATAATAATGAAATGTGGGTTGGATGCATCTCGTGTGGCCTCTCGGCTCATTCTGAATGTTGCGGATGGGACTCGGCGACTGGATACATATGCGAAAAATTTTAAATTAATCGACCGCAACGTGACCGCTATTACCCGCAAGTGTGGACCCTGGCGGTTAAACGCATATTTTCTGTATTTTGTAATTTTATCGAATAAATCAATATAATATTAAATATTTTCGTATCCTACGAATAGGTTGATAGTTTAAGTTTACAAAAAAATCATTTTCAAGAAATATAGCACCTTATATCTTGGTTTTATTGCACTTATTGCTTAAGTGACTGCCATTCCCCATTCTCCCCTATCCATCACTGTACCCTGATAGCCAATAGACTAACTTATCTAATCATGCAAACAGATATGTCATATTCATGTTAATTTAAAAGAAAAATTCATCTGAAGTTGACCTTTCGTATTCTAACGGGAATCGTGTCAATATTCTTATTAGATTTTCGAATTTTCTTCTGAATTCCTGTAGATCCGTATAATTTTGTATCTCATGTATTTCGAATGTGTATAGTCTCAACGTATTTGTGACATAAATACTTTTCGAAAACACTTCATCGTAATCCTACTATACAGGTTCAAATGGAGCTACCTAGTATCTCAAGTTTTCATTAAAGGGTTAGACCACCTTGGCCAGGTCAAGAAATATCGCAACTTTAGGAATTTATTTCTAAGTGACAAAAACACTTTTATCGATAAAAATTTGTCAATGAAGATAGGGACATCTTCGAATGATATATACAATTTTTTTCAATTATCAAAACGTTCTGAAGACTTTAAATACGATTTTCTCGAAACTATGTTTTCCGAAACGGTCTACGCTGTAATTTGAGTAAAACTCTATGGATTTTTATACAATTTTGCACGGATGTTCTTAAATGTATTCCCTATACTTGCTAAACAATTATATACTTTTTCCAGGCGTATATATCGAAACTAATACATTATCAAACGACTGCCAAGTCGAATGCACATAAACAATTTTTTGCAGTTGGCGGGGGGGGGGGGGGCAGGTTTTCATAGAGTGTAGAAAATATTAAACCCAAGATATTTCTATGGCAATCATTTTAGTTGCTAAACGGAATCTAAATTTAAGATTTAAACAGAAACTAATATTTATAATATGTTTCAAATCTCAGGTAGAGCAAGCTTCGCATCAGTTACAAAGATGTCGAGTGACGAAGAAGACGTAATAATTCTTTACAATTATATTCAACACAGAAGGGAAAGAAGAAAATTCTTGTTGCTCCCTTATATTCGCAGAAATATTAATTGTTGAATGTTTGTGGCTACCAAAGAATTAGCAGACGATGAAGCTATGTCTCAAGCATTTTACAGAATGCGTAAAGATACGTACAAAAGTCTTGTACAAATAGTGGGATCAAGTATAGAATCGTCTATTTAGAGATGGCACAACGAGAACGAGAAGGAACTCGAGTGACAATATACGCCTAGCGACTGACAGTGTCATACGTTGGACGTCATCGTCACGACGAATGCAAAGCGTGACGCTGCCGGCTCGTGGACGGGTGGGCATTGTTTTACATACCTACCTAGGCCACTGCACGGAAACGTGTACAGCTAGCGATACGCGGCGTCTAATACGCGTCTATGATATGATTGATATGACGTTTCGTGGACAGACGGCCTTACGCGAGCTCATGGCATAATGCGACAGAGTGAGAAGGTTAATAAGAAACGGAGCATCGAGGCAGGCAGGTGGCATGGTGGGAAAGTCCAGGATGAAACGCAAACTCCTTCCCTTTTCTCTTTTTCAGTCCTACCTTCGATTTACAACTCCTACTTCCTCCTCCTCAAAATAAACAAACATTTATTGACAGCCTTTTTGTTGTAATAAAAATAAATCGTATTGTTTGTACCTGATCAACGTACAACGACACCACTTAAGTACCACTCGCCGTTTTTAACGAGGCTTTGCAGATTTTTACAATTGTCAAATGTATTTGACACGTACTTTTTTTTATCGACTATCGCCCATATCTAGAGGATGCAAACAGCTCAAAGTTGGGTTCGAAAACATATTCTGCTCAATATCTCGGAAACTATTTGGGTGTAGGTACAAAATTGAAATTGCAAAACGGCGTGCTTTTAATTGCGAAGTCAGCTGCGTGAACAGTTTAAAAGAAATACTGAAGTTTTTACTCGTCTTTCTCGCAAATTGTTGATCATGCTGCGCGCAAATTTGTCGACATATAGTATAGGTATACCAAAATACAAAATACCGACATTTTTAAATTTTCAGTTTTTACCTTCTCTATAAAAATTTAGGTCGATATAGTAAGTGGATTATTTGCACGGAATTGTCGTAATGATTTATGATATTCTAACTAATTACGTGGCATTTTGTTCCTGATTATCTCTAGTGTGGTAAAAATTGCTATCACAGATACCTAAAGAGGGTCAGCGCTACTTCTCATTGCAATCGGTACGGGCGCTCTCGCTGTCCAAGTAGTTCGGAATCATAAGAAAACCCCGAAAAGGGAAATGTAGTCTTCACGATCTCGAACTCGAAGTCCACTACGTTTGTACAAATATGATTGCCAAAATGATAAAATGTTTATTACACACGTAATAAACCGAGATTATTGCTGATTACAATTAATAATTTTTTGGGGTGGTTATAATGTTTTTTTCGCAGTTATTTCAAAATCAAAGATCAATTTTCCTTCTCGCGTCTAAATTTTCTTTATCAGATTTTAATTTCGCTTAATACATGCACAATAAAATTGCGAAGTTAATTACTAAAACGAAAGATCTATAAGAGTAACAATTGCTCAGTTCTTGGTGTTCAAAAATCTAAATTTTTATCAAAGTCTAGCTGTGACAGAAGTATGAAAAATCGTTTAATAAAAGTACATACCTAGTTTGTCCAAACACATGAAGATGTAAAACAGTTATACATATCTCTTTCGAGCTCGATGGAAAAAAAAGAACTGGAAGAACATTCGTGTTTATTCGTCCAATAACTGCATCTCATGGGTCAGCAAACTCGAGGGTAATAAAGAATGTTATAACCGTTCTTGCCACGAGGAAACTTCGTGCACATTGTATTTCATGTAATCGCGAAAAAGTAGATACGCTGATGAATCAGGAAGGTACGCTTCATGGTCCAAAAATTTTTACTCTGCGTATTACTGTTCCTCCTCTTTACTAGAAAAAAGAACTCGAGGTGGAAAGCCGATTGTGTAACATTCAACTGCAAACTGGTACTCCTGGATGCTGGTGAAATTTTAATTCGTAAGTTATCTCCATCACTTTTTGAGACTGACTTAATTGGCCTTTCAGGGCATTTAAAATAAAGGCCCAGCAGAAATATAGGTACAATGAATTAAGAGCTCTTAAAATGTCTAAAACTAAAATATCTACATTTCTAATTCGTTTTTCTTTTAAATACTTTTAATAGACTGGTGTGATCTTCACGGTGAAAATGAGATCAAGCTCGAGTATGTGTATGCGTACTAAAGTATACTATGTGATATTTTATGTAGTCAGTAATAATTCGCGTTTTGCCGTTAACTACTAACATCATTTACTCTCATTCCACTATTGTTCAGGAACTTCTTTAATTCCTTTCTTGTGGTTTATTTAATCATTAATTGCGCACCTTAATTCCCATGCCATAAATCGTCAACGGTATTGAAAAATTGACATTTTGACACTGAACTTTAAATCTTATACTACTAACGATCTAGTACTAACGACATTTTGAATCTATGCAGGAGTCGTACTGTACATGTCGATACCATTTTAGCAGATTCAAAACACTTTTACAATTTTATTATTTTCTTAGATATACATAGTTTGTTGTTTGTATCGCATTAGGAAATATTGGGTTGTTCGGCAAATTCGTAGCGTTTCTGACGGCTGCTGAACAAACATAACTGAAGAAGTTTTGGCTGTGTTCCCGAGAGGCACCCGTGTGTCAATCAAATTGAAACTTCGTGGGTATTACGAGGGGTGTGGAAAGACCCCAAATATAAATTTTTAGCTTCAGCAAGTAATTGTGCCTAAAAGGCTACACGTTACCGATTTTTTTTAATCACTTTACCGCTCCCCCCCCTTTTAACAGTATTTCTGTTGACTTATACCGACACAACGCATTCCACTTTCTAACTTATCCCGGGTATTAGTTGGGGCTAGATTAGCGCCTGAGGCGTGTAAAGCATGGTTGCGAAGCGATGTGAGTTTGGGGATGTTAAAAATGAGACTATGGTTACGAGGATCGCGCAGCGGCGTACAATTGTTTGCTTTCTGTCTTCATCGAAAAAAAAACAGAAACATTTTTTCACTTTGATCGCAGTGAATGAGCGGCCTCTCCTAAAGTAGATAACTGTATCTTCCAAACGGGTGAATTCCTAAAGGTAAAATTTTATACTTGGGGTCCTCTCACATTCTTCAAAACATCTCCGAAATTTCATCTCGATCGGCCACCGGTGTCTCTCGGAATAATACCTATTCGAAGTTTTTATTGAAGATATGTATATCTATTTTCATTTTTATTTTAAATGGCGCATGTAAACTTTTGGCTTCACTTAAAAGAAAAATCATCGAAACTTCTTGAGTTATGTTTGTTTAACAACCGTCAGAAACATTACGAACTTTTCGATCAACCAAATATTATTATTATTATTTAAACAGGACTAGCCCTTAGTAAATACTATACAGTTAGTAAAAAATGATTGTGTGAGGTAGTACATGGATACTAATTTACAAGGTTTACAATGCAACCGCATATTGCTAATTCAACAGTAATAATTTTGCGCACCGCTGTTAGAAATGGCGCTAGTGCCTTGTTAAAGGAGTCCAACGCGAATCTATGTTTGTTCGCCAGGTTGGATATCCTGTTTATGGAATCGGTATGTGCTACACTAGTCGTTAGGAGCGTGGGTTTGAGCAAGGGAAATGATCTTAACATTTGGTTAGGCACATTTAGACAAATTTTGCTGAGGATCTCGGGGCAGCAAATATGGCCGTTGAGAATTTTCAATAGAAAAGTCAGATCGGCCACTAAGGTCGAAGCCAGATATATTGGTCAGTGAGTTTCGCGAGGGGTATTCTCCACCACACAGTTTGCTTGCCACGGTGCTCCTTTTCTCAACGTTTTCTGACTCGCTCTCGCCTTCGAAAACAAGAGTGAGGCAGAAGTGGTGGGGATAGTGCCAAGCTTCTAGCGTGTAGGCCAAACCGAGCTGTCAGCGTAGAAATACACACATCAGAATAGGTGTGCGTTAGCTACGAAAAAATTCAGGAGCTTTATTGTTTAGAACATTGATACTTTCTCGATAGCTTCATCTCGAATTGGTCTACGCATAGCTTCGTAACGCACACAACTATTACGCTAAGAATAAATAACAGCCAAACGGCTAGGTTCAGGCGGAGCCGAGCAGCGTTCCCGTTACCTCACCATACCCTGCGAGGGCCAAGCAACTCCAACTGACAAATCCGCGATCGTCGGATGGTGGTGGTTGATTTCTCCTCGGTCGCCGCTCGCGAAAACGAATTCACCGGCCAATATATATGGCCTCGACCATAGTCTTCTTTTGTGGAGTGAGTCTAGTTTAACCCTATCCATTATTTGAGTATAGTCGTGATTAGTGTAGGACATAGGACAACCAGTTTTGCATGCTGCAAATCGAAGAAATTTATGCTGTACCCTTTCGAGCAGCGTCCTGTGCTTGACAAGATTAGAAGACCATATAACCGATGCATATTCGAGAAATGGTATTACGAGAGAGAAGTACAGCGTTCTGAGCGTATAAGGATTAGAAAAATTAGTAGAAAATCTCTGCAGGAAACCCACCTTCTTCAAGAGCGGAAAATGTGGTCTACGTGTTGAGAGGAAGTCAAGCTCGAGTCTATGATGACACCGAGATCGCGAACGGCATTAAGGGGCCATTCTGGTTAGACGATTTGAGAAAATCGATTTTTTTTTTATAACATTTTTCGAAAGTAGATATCTTCAAGAATGTACTATTAAATGTTCATTGAAAAATTCTAATTATTTTCGCTTCTACGTAGGTATTTTGTAGGGAGCGCAGAGCCTCGACCACCATACATAAAAACTTTGAACGCGCTTTTCTAGGAACGGCATTTTTTCACATGGTGCAGGTAAAATCTCAAAATCTATCGAACCGATTGCTTTATAAATTGAACTGATTATTCTGCACACCTATACCTCTGGTCGGTACTACAACCAAGTATTTCTGTTGAGTCTAACCTACTTTTAAAATCGAAAATAGCACAGTAAACACAGCCAAAATACATTGATTCTTGTATTTTGCCCACCATTTTGTTAATTTTAAGGATAAATTATTTATTCTAGTACGGTCCATAGCGACTGTCAGACTGATCGAGAATCTGTTTGTATTTTTGGTTTTAAATAAGTTCAACTGCTGAAATCACCTGCACGAGCGAGGCATGAATTTTTAAACATGTCATCAAAATCGCCATCAAAACCATTTTAGAAGCAATAATTTTATAACTTTTATATTTTTTATTTACCGTAGAAATATAGTTTAATCGATAGAAAAAAAGTTTTATTCCATTACTATAATTCCTGTCTTCGCAATAAATTCCTGAAAATCGCTGAATTTATCGGCGCGCTAACCAGAATGACCCCTTAACTGGCAGAAGAGCAGTATCGTTTAGGGAGTAATCGAAGGAATATTATAGATCGACTTATTGTTAGTTTTACTCAGGGAGTAGAAACTGATATAATTTCGGTTACGGTCATGGTCACAGTCGGTGAGACGACCGAAATGGCATTTACAGTCGTCTCAATCGGAATTTGCGAGCGACAATAAGTCATGAGTTTCCATTCAATCGAAATTCAAGAGAGAATTCCTCTGAGAATTTTGGTCAACCGAAATTCTTGAGAGGTTGCAATACGGTCAACTGAAATTCTTGAGAGACAGAAATACGCTCATTTAAAATGTGTCAAACAATTTGTTAATATTCCGGTCGCGAGAATGCAAGTCGTGACTAAAATTATTTAGTAGATTATTTTAATTATTTTTTATCACGTTAGAAAGCCTTCGAACTTTTGTAATCCACGGTGAAATACATATATATCTAAACGAGATAAATTTATAACAAAGCGTAAAATTAATTAATCCAATTTACAATAAATTTTTAGAAATAAATTTATTTATTTTCATCAACTCATTAAATTTTATAAATACTTCTATAAATATCTACTTTAAATATTTTTATAAACGAAATAATGTTATGTTTATTTTATTCCTAATACTATCGTTTTCATAAATACATATTTTTATAAGTATTTTTCATAAATAATAATTTATATTTTTGAATAAAATATTTATTTATATACGAACAAAGTTAATGACAGATAGATCATAAGGATTAACAATTTGGGATGTTTTAGTAGTTTGAGGTCAACAGTGTCCGGGTAACAAATAAAGAACTGCAAAGGTCTGCTGTCAACTGGCCAGTCACGACAGTGACAAACAATGTGAGTAAGAGGAACAGCATACCTTTCCGGCCTATTTAGGTAGGTCGAACCCAAATCCCGACCGACTGTTTGATAGATTTTCCGTTCCTGTCAGAATGACGTTCAGAGTTTCACTGTTTTCGGTTAAAAATAGGGCCAAGACATCTCTCAGAATTTCTCTCAACTCAGTTTCGCTTATCTCACAATACAGTCAACGATTGGTGACCGGAATGTAATCGGTCAGGTATTTCGGCTATCTTTTACATCTTCTCACTATTACGGTCAGAATTTCTCTCATCTCTCATTACGGTTACAGGCCATCGAGAGATATGTAGCCCGTCATGAATTTCGGTTACTGCTTCCGTCTCGACTCCCTGGTTTTACCTGAGTCACACATTCAAGGTAGATAATGAGACCAGGTAATTAACTAAGTAAATGTAAGTACATAAGTATAAGAACAAGAGATGGTACCCAGTTGAGAATCTCGGACTTGAATAATACTTGGCTCATAGGTATAGTACTAGGGAATATTAGACATGTATTTTTATCGGCATTTTTTAAGAATGGGAAACCTATTTTAAACCATTGGAAATAAAAAAAAATGTTGAATACGGAAAATGCATCATGTATTAAATGGAGGAATACATCGTTATTTCTCTGCATGGCGCAGTGTATCACGCAATGAGAATATGTACACCGTTGCTCATGTTTCGCTGAAGGTATAAAACATGGTGCAGGACAATGCTGCATGGCATAACAAGATTTATATTCCTATGATCTCACTTTTGTTTTGTCCACAACGCATGCGAAGTCCAGATGCGCTTTTCTTCTAAAGTGAATCATATTTTTTAGGATAGATCGATTGGGGAAAGCGTACTTGGGGAAAGCGTTAGGGTAATGAACACAATGCAACACATTTCATATTTCTTAATAAGGTGCCTATATTCAAGACGATCAAATATTTCATGACGTAGGGAAGACCGGGGCTAGTCGATACGTCATTCAGTTTTCAATTTTTTTTCATTTTTGTTTGAATTAATTACTTAATAACAAATATGCTAAAATATACTTTGGTCCTTCCTCTTTAATATATAGTAAGCGTTATTTGGACGAAGGCAAAACGTGTCACTTCACCCAACTGCGGGGCAAGTTGATACAGCTCTGGGGCATATTGATACATCTGTAAAATATCCGTTTAATGAATAATTAATAAATTTGAAAAATACAATTTTAATCTAAATACCTTTCGAAAAATATTGACTAAAAATGAATAAAGATGTATTTTAAAAACGAAACAGATTTTTAAACAAACATAGAAAAACATTTTTATATTTATTTTTATTTTTTTTATGTCTGGAATATCCCACTTTAACATGAGGTGTCTTCTTCTTTTTGTTACTATATCTTAATAAACTCACTTGGTCAATATTTATATATTTTTGCGCTTTGCCTTAATAATATTGAGTCTCTTTCTATTGCGGCAGACGCTTCTTCCAAAGCATCTTACGATATTTCGCCACGATTTGTCTTTTTGATACAATTTCACATCATTCTCCTAGAAATAAAAGGAAAAAATTCAATTAAAAGTAGTCGGGGAAAATTAATATACTGTATCAACATACCCCAGAGAAAACGTATCAACTTACCTCACAGGAAGTCATTATGTACAAACATGTCCATAGAAATATGTACAGCATATAAACAAAATAACAAACCGTAATTACCTTACCTTCAAAAGACTCAATGTGATGCCAAATTAATTCGGGTTATAAAATTCTCTACATGAAATTAAAAACAACTACCTATTTACTTTTTCTCTATATAAACGAAAACAGTTAAAACACGATTGTTAACGTCAAGGTACATCCACGTACGCTGGATCGTAGAAAAAGAATTGATTAACAATCTTCACATATCCTGTTCAAATTGAGCTACATATACTATAGGGTGGGGCTGAAAGTCCGGCGGTTAAAAAGTCCCAAATTCAAAATGTCTGTTCCTAAACAATGTATTGAGTTTCGCAATGTAGTAAGTAAAAGGCGAGAAAAAACGGAGATTACCACAGAGTCGCCAGACGCTCCTGGATGTTCGTGCGAATTACACGCCGCCTTCCTTATTTTATGTATCGAAAACTGAAAGAAATACGTCGTCTTTGATGTTTTATACGAAATAAACCACAGTTTAAAAGCGTATCAGCCAAGTACGTTAAGATTGTGTGTTCTTTTATTAATGTGTACATGATATTGTTTATTCCTGAATGATAACTGAAACTATAGAGGTGAAGACTGAAAATATATATTTTATTATTTGTTTTCATAATAAGATGGCCAAACTATAAAGAAATGATGCCAAAGTCTTTAAATAGTTTTTTTGTTTTAGTTGAGCGATTCTTTTTAGTTTTTAGTTCAAAGTGAGCCTCTAACTTATATTCTTATTTTTTCATAAAGAAGTCATGCTTTCCTTTCAATATTGTATACCAATAAGAATTGGTTTAATAAATATTTGTTGATTTGAAAAGAGTTTTTTACTTATTTAGTTTAATATTATACGAAAAGGCATTAGGGACTTTCTACCCTTTGCATTTTGCATTGACAAACATTTTGTGGTGTAACTCAACAGAAAATAACAGTATCAACAAACGAACTTCGTGATCATAAAGCATAATAGTTATAGTTTATACAAAATGACACCAGATATCTCTAGATTGTTAGTACTAAATTTTACATATGTTTATACTAAAAACGGGACTTTTAGACCCACCCTACCCTACAGTGTCGAGATAATTCGCCTGTATCAACTTGCCCTTTCATCAACTAGCCCCGGTCTCCCCTACCAATTTTATTTGATATGACAATGTGCTTTTGGTGATGGTTTGGATTTAACATACTATTTTGTGCTACGAAAATTCGATTGGAACATCGCATCGGTTGCATAGGAGTGCTCATCACTACTTACTTGCTACGTTGGACACTATTTCTGTCACTCCTATTAGTTCGATGGTTACTTAGTCTACCTTTCCTTTAAATTACCTCATAAATTCACTGACAATAAATCACGGATGTTTTTAGAAATTAGTTTTTGCCTTCTCGTCACATACGTCTTCACCATTCCACAGTTAAGTGGATAATACTATTTCGTGCATTATAAATTTGTTGTGAGCATAAGTCCGTAACGCTAAATTACACAATTGCGTCCGAAGTAGGCGGGTCATCACTGTGATCAGTGACGAAGCCTTCGCGAAGCGAAGTTTCAACAAGAGGTAGCACACCTCCCTTCGATAAGAGGAACTAATGTTTAGGTCCACTTTGAGATACTTTGTGATCCCATGAAAAAATTCTCGAGATCAGCTAGTTCCAAGAAATTCCATCGGTTTTCTTACGGGCAATTCGTGAAACACGATTAACGGACGAAGTTCGTTTCGTTCGGGCTGGGTGGCGGCGGCGGAGCGTTAATGAACCATAGTTCGCTGATTCGACGATGAGCATTCGGGAGTTAATCGTCCGCGCCACGAAAGCAATTTTGCCAACTCGGCTTGTTTCGCTCGATAAGGTCTCCCGAGGCGATTGTACTTTTGTACGCGTATATACAGCTACTCTGTGACCCTTTCCCGAGCAGGGGATCTCGAGCTTGCGTTCTTCTCCTTTCCCTCAACAATGCCAACTTTTACAGTCAATCTCGTTCCGTCGGAATGGAGAGTTCGAGTTCTGTTCCATCTCCAACGGTACGTATATGTATATGTACCTACGTTTATACGCGTTCAGAGACATGAGATGGATTTGCCTTTTCGTCCTCGGCTCTCGGTGAAATCTTATTTGTCGCACTGGAGCTCTTCTTCTTGTTCCAGTGTTTATTTAATTGCCGCTAAGTCCAGTGTAATGCAGGGTTCAGCTTTTCCCTTACTTTTCTCTTTCAAGAGGCTTGGAGGGAATTTATACCTCGGCGAGAATTTTGGCATATGCTGCTCAAAGTAATTGGAAAATCATCTACTTGAGACAGTTTTAAGGTCATATTGATGGATATTACACATGGCAATTAATAATGGAATAATGAATGAACCTATGACATTGGCAATTTTTACACACCTTTACTGACATTTTATGCAATTAAAAAAAATTTAGCCCCTTATTAACAATATTTCAGGAGCTGAAAACTATTCTAATTTTTTTTCAAACGGTAGCTCTAATTGAGTTCGTTCTGGATGTCAGAAATAAAGAATTCGAAATTTATTTTCATTCTTATGAATTTAGCTATCGTTCTCTATCAAGAGACATAACATAAAATAAATAAGTAATGATATTCGGTTTTTACGCTTACGCCTAATCTGTTATATCAGGACTATATGTAATTGGTACTTTCCTCGTTGACAAAGAGTTGAAAATAGCAGTTAATAATAGGATACCTGTGTTCTTTACTATATAATATGAATCTCATATTCCATCATCCTCAACTTTTTTTAATGATATACTTGCAAAACTAGGTCCAGTATATCAGTTTCTTTTGAATTTTCTTTCTACCTGTTTCCTGAGGTGAGCGCCTTGTCGTTTTTCACGTTTGTCAATTTGTCGCAAAATACATATCTGTTTCGTTTGGAGGTAAAGACCATAATAACAATGTTATTCTTATAAAAATGTTTCTGGTTTATTATGGGTTATATCACAGTATGAGTGTGTAGGTCATAGAGGGAGAATTTAAGTCCATTTGGACGACGCGACTTTCAAACAGGGACTTAATACCGGTATAACGCTCATACCGGTATTTCGGCAATACACATATACCGAAACCGATATCATACCGAAACAGATAAATACCGAAACCGATATTGTACCGAAACAGATAAATACCGAAAACAATAAGTTACCGAAACCGATATCGTACCGAAAACAATAGGTTACCGAAAACCGAAATAAATACCGGTATTTTTTCGGTATTCTTTTCGGTAACAGGGTAGGTGTCAATATTTTCCGGTAATACTTTTATAACCCTTATAGAATTGGAACTATTATATCAAAATACCGGTATAACATTACACCATTATATAAAAATATCGGTATATTAGTAAACATTTACAGTTATTTTTTCGGTTTCGTATTCCGTTATATCTAAATTTCGAAATATTTTTAATTATGTTTTTACGATATTTTAAGGGTATTTTTAATTAAATTAATTTAATTAAATTAGTTTAATTAAAAATACTCTTCAAATATCGCATTAAAAATATAGTAAAAAGATAATTAAAAATATTTCGAAATTTAGATATAACGGAATACGAAACCGAAAAAATGGTGTAATGTTATACCGGTATTTTGATATGATAATTCCAATTCTATAAGTGTTATGAAAGTATTACCGGAAAATATCGAAACCTACCGTGTTACCGAAAAGAATACCGAAAAAATACCGTTATTTATTTCAGTTTTCGGTAACCTATTGTTTTCGGTACGATATCGGTTTCGGTAACCTATTGTTTTCGGTACAATATCGGTTTCGGTATTTATCTGTTTCGGTATGATATTGGTTTTCGGTATAGCTGTATTGGCGAAATACCGGTATGAGCGTTATACCGGTATTAAGTCCCAGACGAAGATACAACCGAAAAATACCGGTATAATACCGGTATAATACCGGTATTTTACGTACCGGTAGGACTCCCTGCTTTCAAACATTTAGGTATAACTCTGCTGATTTTAGGAATTTGCTGTCATATTTTAAAGACTTTAATTTTTAAGAGAATACTATAAACCATAAATCGAGTTTTTGAACCTTCTTAGCGAGAGTACACCCTTCAAGGTATTCGTTTATGAAAATTTGTTATTTGATTTCTTTTCTTCATATTTAAATTCCTCGTACCATTATGCATACAACAATGTGACCCACCCACTCTGTCCTCCTCAAATATCTCCATTATTTTAAGTAATAAGCGAAAACATTACTTATAAAAGTCATATGGTTTCATGAAAGACATAACATGCCAGCAATAGTTTTTTTACGGGTGGAGGCGTAGAGAAACTTTGGTGGTCAATTTTGTATTTTTAAATGGAATATCCACTATATTCTGGTCAAATTCGATACAGTAGCGAATTCTGGGGATTAAATTATTGTACATTTGTCCTAAACATCACCGTTCCTGAGATATTTGGCTTTATTCATTCTATTACTTTCATTATGAAACATACGAACGTTTTCCTCCAAAGTATTGAGCATAGCTTTGAACATGTTGGCGCAAAGAATAATTTCTAACACTAAAAAAAGGACAATTAGATTTATTTCATTAAACACTGACACTTGAATGAAAAAATAATGCAAGAATTACAGCATGTTTCAACACCTCTAGTACAAACACTATCACATCTATGTTCTGTATCGACACGCGCGTGAAAACTCGATGTTTCTTTCGGGGTTGTAAGGCCCGATTCACTCTGTGGAACGCGTGTAAGTAGTTGAACGATTGTATCACCCGCCAAACTAATATTAGGTGACTGTTTGATATATTCAAGTCTACTAATAGTGATCCGCGCGATGATCAGAATAATGCGAAGTTGCTCTGTTCGTGCTTGTTGTCCGAACGATGACCTGTGCAAGCCGACGAATCTTGCTTGTTGAGAGCCGAATGAAATCTGCCTTGTTTTCGATGTGAAAGGTAGACAAGGTATCGGAAATTTTGGGATGCGCCAAAATGCCTGTTTGGCTCCGCTTCCTTGAAGAGGATGAACCTTCCCTTTGCGATTTCGGTGATGGAGGAGGAGCCCTCTCCCTCGTGGTGACGTACCCACACAGCACCATAAGATTGCAGCAACGTCTTTACAATATTGCGGTGCAAGATTGCAATGTTGCACCATAACATTGCAGAGACGTTGCAGGTTCAGTCCTATGTCCGCCTTAGCGATATTGCAGGAGTACATTCCCGCAACGTTTTACAGCAATGGTCCCACCGCAACGTTTCGGGCAGTGAGGGACGCGACGACATGAATGTGTGCAGAATCGTAGTAGTATAACGCCCTTGTGTCTTTTTCTCATAGAAAATATTTCTACTTCAGGGGGATTCGAACTGAGGACCTGTAGAATCGTAGACCAACACTTTACCGCCGCAGTTAGAATCGCTGATTGATAAGATTGCTTACGTATTCGAACTTATGCTCCTACCGTGCAAAACTTTAAATTCAAATTATTCAAAAACGAAGACTCATTTGACAAATCTATTAGGGATTTTTAATACTCTAGGTACGAACTCTAACTTTAACCTGGTGTCATTTTAGGATAGCTTGGAAAGTAGTCTTTAGACTAAATAATTTCACACATTAAAATATATAGTATCTACTCTATCTATAATTTAAATTCAT
This sequence comes from Andrena marginata, assembly GCA_963932335.1. Taxonomy (NCBI): domain Eukaryota; kingdom Metazoa; phylum Arthropoda; class Insecta; order Hymenoptera; family Andrenidae; genus Andrena; species Andrena marginata. The sequence goes on along the minus strand of OZ010662.1, from coordinate 18,327,259 downwards.
GTACAAACAACTCTCAAAATAACACTTTTTTCATATCTTCAACGGCCAACGAGAAATTCTAGCATATCCAGTTAAAGGAAACATGCTGTGGAATCTACTCGACGTCATATTTCAAATTTCGTCAAAGTCATGGTTGCTTTAGAATATTGCTGTACTGTTTCTACAATATTTCCACTACAGTATTGCACGACAATATGTACGCAATTTTGCTGGGTCGTTGCCACTGAATCATTGAACATCGATGTGCGCGCAATATTGCCGAAATATTGTAGGATCGTTGCCAATGGAACATTGGACGTCGATGTGCGCGCAATATTGCCGAAATATTGTAGGATCGTTGCCACTGGAACATTGCACGTCGATGTGCGCGCAATATTGCAGAAATATTGTACGATCGTTGCCAATGTAACATTGCACTGCAACGTTCCTGCAATATTGCTGCAATATTGTAGGATCATTGCCACTCCAATAATGCACGACAATATTGCAGAAACGTTCCTACAATGTTGCAATGCAACCTGCAACAACGCAATATTGCAGCAACGTTCCTGCAATACAGCTGCAACGAAGTGTGCTGTATGGGTAGCGGAGGAAAAACCGGACATCTGGCTACCAACCTCACCAGGTTGATCGGTCGAAGCGTCTCGCCAGGGTCGCGGTTTATGAGTGTATTGTTCCGCGAGTCAGCAATGGTCGACGGTATGTAGTGGTTCGAAGTTACCTGACACTACCCGCTGACAGAGCAATAAAACGGATTTTCTCAGAGCGAAGACGGTCGAGGTGTCCAAAAAAATGGCACGATGTCGATTGCCGCCTACTAGACATCTGGCAGGCAAATGTTCCCCCAAACGCGTCGAAGGTAAGCAATTGCCTAGTAATAATAAAACCGTTAAATTTCCGCCTCGCTCTGAACCCCCTTCTGTTTCCGTAAGACGGAACATCTACAGTAAACTTATTTCGATGTCATTTGAAACACATTTTCTTTCGAAATTCACAATTTACAGTTTTTTATTTTTACATTAAAATAGATGTCGGTATCTGTATCCAATAAGATGATAGACTTGGTTCTTTTCGGTGTCTTTCGTCAAAGATTTGACACGCAAGCTTAAATTGGATTGCCACATAAGAACATGTATACAACAGAACGCGAGGCACACTAATTCAAGCTTAGCAGATCATGCAAAACAGAGCATGGGATCAAACGCATGATGTATCTTCTTTCTTCGTACAAATCCCTCTGTAGTTCCTTTTCTCTCGTTCTGTAAATCCACAGTAGGCGCGCCGAACGATAGTAAGTAACAGTATGGAGGAGATTTATTATGCCTAGTAATTTGTCATGACCCTCTGAAAGCCAGTAAATACTGCGTCGTTTTATTTCCAAGCGATACGTTTCAGTAGACCGTTGTAAACCAGATTTATCAGGTGCACTTGAAACGCTTTAGGCACAGTGCTTTTAACTCTCACAGAGGGCAACAGCACGCGGCGAGAATTTGAAGCCCCAAAATTCTGGTTAACACATTTATCGTTGCAACAGTGCATGCTACTTGCCAATTTGCCCATCTTCCTTATTTCAAAGGTGCACTTTTCATTTGCGCTTCTACTTTCACATTGTTTAATGCAGGCACTTTCTTGTGGCAAGCCTTTTCCTGAGCATGGAACGTAAATCACCTATTTTTAATTACAATATATTACATCGACATATTAGATCGAAGTTTTATTAGGGTACGGTTATTTCTACCGAATGCGTCGATCCATCTTGGAAAGTTTTGAAATTTCCGACAAGGAAAACATTTATCCAGGGAGTAGGGAAATTCGACAAGGAGTTTTTATCATGGGAAGGAAAGGTGTCCAAGGACTTTTGACACGGAAATTAAAAATTTATGTTAAGTTTCATAAAATTCGTATGAGTTGAGAAAAGTCGTTCAATTGGAATTCCGTAGTTCTAAAATTTTATATGTATTTTTCCCGGTAACATTTTATCCTTGATTTTCTTTGGAAATAAGTTTATTTTCAATTTGTATGAAAGTCAAAGTATTATATCATATTTCTTATACTACTTCCAGATTTATCAAGTTTATTTGTTTTTAGTTACATCTTTACAGAAAATGAAATTAAAATTTAAATATTTTACTTAAAGGGAATGATGTTAAGTAGGTACAACCACTATTCAGTGAGAAATTATTAAAAGCGAAGTCTCATACATTATATGATAAGTTTAGAACTTACCCCACAAAATTGTTTGTCTGCGTTTATATGACTATAGGAAACACGATCAATTTTTTATTATAGTTGAGCAAACTTGCTCTTACAATCTCCTCTTACATCTGAATATTTGGCCAAAACCTTTTTGTTATAGACTTTGCCTCTTCCGTACTTCGTCAAGTAAAAGTTTAATCTCCTTGGTTTATGTGGGCTTCCATCAGTGATCCACCGATGGTCTATGCCGTCCTTAACGTGTTAATTAGGGTAAGTCAGGGTGAGATGGTCATAGTTTCGTTTAGAGTCTGCTACAGCCAACCTATTTGAAATAAAGCAACGAAAATGATGTAGAACAAAACTTTAATCCTTTCTCTACATGTCCGTTAATATCAATAAACTAAAAATTATTATTTAATATACAAATTTTAAAAATGAAAAAAAGTGTCACTGCCCATATCTCCCTTAATGTCCGGGAAAGATGGTTATGTACCTTTCAGGCTAACAAGTTGTGGTCCTTAACTGGTCATTTCAGATTCTTTCTAGTTTTCGTCCACCTTCGTTTTTGCCCGCTCAAAACTTCTTTGGGCTCTTGCTGTAATTCTTGTAATCCGCAAGTATGACACACAGTGTCAAACTCTGGGCAATTGTCTTGTGCCCAATAACCACATGACTTACATTTTAGCCAATCTTGCTTTTTTTTTTGGTTTCGAAATTATTTTCTCCGAATTTCACTAAAATATCTGAAATTACATCAATTACAGCTATGGCCAGCGCTCCTAGACAAATATTGACCATCTTTCCCTTAAAACCCTGGTGAGATAGCCATTCCCCTTTCGCTTCGACTAACAAACGTAACCCCGAATACTTTAAGGTTAAAAACACTGTAAACAATGTTTTTAATATCGAAAATACATCTTGAGAATTAAAAATATTCAGCATAAATATCACAAACAAGATGACCAAAATATTGATCAAACATTTTGAAGCACTAGCTTAAATTTCACAGTGGATTTACAAACCTTTAAAAACGTTCTACTCCAACACTTTCAACTATTTAAGAATTTTACTTTCCTATGACACTTTGTACCCACGTCGAGGCAGCGCAATCAGGCGTTTCCTTCTAAAAAATACTGTCACTGACCATCTCACCCTGATTTACCCTATAAATAACGGTTACAAAATATACAATAGAATTGGTTACGAAATTCGGAAGCGCCTCAAATTACATACTTATAACTAAAACTAATCGGAATAATATCGTATTTCGACTGATTTGCATCGGGAAAGTCTTGCTTATTCATTGGTAGTACTCTCACCGAGGTCTAATGGAAAATATAGAAATTATTAAAATTTGTAGTATCGGTACCTATATTTATGTATGTATGTATGTACATATATATATATTCAAAGCGTTGCACAGTGTCGCGGCAAGTGTTCAAAAAGCAGAAATTTGAGTTTAGAAATTTTGCATTTCATTTCATGGAATTGATAGTAAATAGTCCTGCGATATAAGTACACCATAACTTAGTAGCATAAATAACGGATTTAAGGTTGGTAAATACATTCAAAGTCGAATAACCAAACGCAAGCTGCTATAGACTACACATAGGAAATATGTACCCAATGTATTTTTGTTGTATTTATAAGTTCTTTTCTTTTTTTTTCTGGTATTTAAAGATGGATACGTACCAGTGGCTCAAATTATTACTTTTTTTTGTCGCATCTTCTAAATTCTGGAGGGAATTAAAAAAACGAAACATATCGGTTCTTTCATTTTTTGACTATCATTAGTTCTTTTCATGCCCTTTAATTTAATATAAATTTTATCTGCTCTCGAGTGGTCCCACATAAGAAAAAATATACATAATAAAACAAAGAAACTAGGCAAATCGTGCTCGAATATTTATTTTTAAAAGTCACTGAATTTGAATTTCTTCATATTCAACTGATAGTGATGAAGATGTATGATAAGAATGAATAATTTAAAATTTATTATCAATACAAATTATTTAAAAAATTAACTTTATATTTTTATAATTGTTTCATATGTTTGTTATTAATTTGTGTTTAAATGTATTAAAAATATATATATTTTATTTGTTTTACTTTTAGGACGTTCAAAAATATATTTTAATGAATTATTTTATGTTAAAAATTTTTTTTTTTTTGTATAAATATTGGGTGTAAATAAATAACTGTATGTTAGTAGAAAATTGATTTTTTCCCTATACTATACTCGTTACACTGTGCGCTGGGCGGATCGGACAAAACTTTGCCAGCAGAAACGATGGCTTGGAGAGATTTGGCCGACTTCAAGGGGTATTTCTCTAAACCTTGCCCCGCTCAAAGTAATAGTAGGTACATATTAGGTCTGCCGGAAAGTTCTATCGTTTTTTCGAGCCATGTTTATCCTGGTGTTTAACATTGTTTGAAATGTTTCTTTGAAATTGCCCCCTTGGCCTGACTTTTATTTCCCTGTCCTGAAGTATAAAAGTAGTAAAAAGTTTAACAGTAAACATGTGAGTGGGTAAGATGCATTTGCGCCACTGCACTCTTTACGGATACCAGAGAGGAAGTAATGCTATTATCGCAGCAGACAATTGTATACTGTTTTTGAAGACAACATTGTAAATGTTAGAGCAGTGCAGAAGTGGTTTGTAAAGGTTAAGGTTGAGAATTTACTGCTTCAAGATGGACCTCGTTCTAAATGTCGTTGAAGATTGATAACGACGTTCTGAAGACATTGCAGCAAGACAATCCCTGTTCAATTTGATATTGCTGAAATGTTGAATGTTTCACTGTAGGTATTAGACCACATCCATAAGCTTAGATTTATTTTATAGTACACGAGGTAGGTGCCGCACGACTTGACAAGGCACGATTCCGAACCTGAAAATTAAAAAAAATCTGAGACTTTGTGAATATGCAGGAGATTTCCTACTGATTACAATGCAATTTTTATTTGCTGCCCAAATGCACTCTAAGGGGGTGAAATTAACCTCTGAAAATTGAGCTATTTTCGGATTTTATTTTGTAACTCGCAATCTGTGAGAGGTTAGGAAAAAAGTTTCAAGGCAAAAGTTACTTCTTTTAATTAGAATATCATTTATGAAATTACAGTTTTTACAGTTCGCGAGTTATAACACAAAATCGGAAAATAGCCGGAATTTAAGGGCTCCATTTCACCCCCTTAGAGTGAATTTGGGCAGCAAACAAAAATTGCGTTGTAATCAGGAGGAAATCTACATATTCACGAAGTCTCAGAATTTTTTGAATTTCCGGATTCGGGATTTTTCCTTGTGAGTGAAAAGGACTTGGCTAACCGCGGGACGATAAAACTTTTCCCCAGACCTAATATCTGTGGTTGTAAGGAAAAACGACACATGTCACAATTTCAAAAAATTTGAGTTTATGCATTAATTCAACTGCAGAATATTGGATGTATGTTTTTGTCAGAAAAAAATGCATGAAAACGAATTTTATACGTTGAAAAAATAATGCAATTTAACCGAAGTCCAATATTCAATTAATACGCATTTGGCAAAACAACGTAATTCCACAAAATTTAAAGAATACGACGTATCTTTCCTTTGTGATCGCTTTATATTTTCTATTTGTATTTATCTGCATATACTTTAACGTATTTTGTGTAATATAAAATGAGCAAAATTATATTTCATATTTTCATTTTACTAGAAACAGCACACCATGAAATACCAGTGATACTTAAATGTGTAACTTATATTTTACAAAAAACAACGCAAAGCATAGAAGAAAACGAAAGAAGACAAAAAAGAAAGTAAAAGAAGGAAAAGTAATCATTTCCTTTCGTTTCTTCTTAACGGCATTAAGCAGAACAACACAAGTCCAGTGGACTTGTGTCGTTCTGCCTAAAGTGTATGTAAATTATTACTATTTTGTTTATTATTATTTACCTTAATTATACGGATATTGAATATTATGCAAAGTGAAGGAAATATATCGTAAGAATAAAACAAGGAAACATTGCTAATAAGAAGAATTGATATTTAGAACTTTCAACGACAATATCTCGAAAGTGAAAAAATGTGACATGGGTCGTTTTTCCTTACAACCACAGATATAATGAACAGTAAAACTTCTACCAATTTCTGTTTTTTTTTGCACGAATTCCTCTCTTTCTCTCAATTCTTCATTAAAAGTTTGTTTTTACTTGTTCAAATACGTTCATGACTCCCACACGACGTATGTTTCGAACAAGTGCCATAATTATTGCGCACGTTACTGGATTATTTGCCAATTTTACTCACCAAACCTGTTGTTTTCCTCTTATGCTCTCTATATTATTCTTTTTCATTGTTCGTTTATTTAAAAGGGCGCATAAACATCATAGGTTATTAGCGACCAAATTTTTTGGGTTACATGAGGGGAATTTTATTGCATAGCTACATACAGTGGGTTCTTAATCCTACCTAATTCTACTTGTCTCGTTTTCCATTTACTTACATTCCTTTACTATGTTACACTAAATCATTTACAATAGTATTTGATTATTATTCATAGAATTATTTCGGTTGCTATTCATTAGTCGCTGAACGTTTGGTAGTTGAAGACCTCCTGAAATATTGAATTTGTTTCGGCTTCATTGTAAAGAAGGACATTCAAACAAAACACATTTAACCGCGACGAGGACCTTACAATGGGTACACATTAGGGTGGCTCTTATTTTCTCTTGGTAAATTTTTTTTCATGGTTTTCTTGGCAGCACTCTTCAGAATAGTTCCAAATAATTAAAACAAATATGTGTAAAGTTTGAGCTCGATCGGATATTGGGAAAAGGTGTCCCTGGGCCCTTAAATATTTAAATCATTATTTAACAACACACGAAGTCGATTTTATAAAATATTCTCCAAGTTATTGATTAAATTAGAAAATATGTCAAACAAAACTTGTAGATCCGGACAAGGAGCATCATTTATGTTGTATTATTTTTTCTCGCGCGACAAACGGTTTTCGAAAATGTCGGAAAAACTAAAAAAGACTTTTTTTCTCTCAAATTTTGGAAATTTAAATGCTTCTCGAATACTTTTTATTTATGAAGGCGTATACAAATTTTTTAAAATTTTTAAACATTTAAGGGGGGGGGCATATACCGAAATATGCGAAAATGATAAATAACATTTTCAGTGTTTGATATGTCATGAATGTTTCCAGAAAATTTGGGACCGAAATTTGAGTGTATATCTTCGATATTTTTGCGAATTTCTGAAACATTCATGACATATCAAACACTGAAAATAAGAGAATTTTTTCCTGCATATTTCGGTATTCCCCCCCCCCTTAAATGTTTAAAAAATAGTCCTTAAAAATAAAAATTCCATTCTTTGTACTCCTTCATAAATAAAAAGTGTTTGAGAAGCGTTTAAACTTTCAAAATTTGAGAGAAAAATAGTTTTTTTTTCAGTTTTTTGCACTAGAATAAGTAATAGAACATAAAAGACGCTTCTTGTCCGGATCTAGAAGTCTTGTTTGACATATTTTCTTATTGAATCAATAACTTGGAGGATATTATATAAAATCGACTTTGTGAGCTGTTAAATAATGATTTAAATGTTTAAGGGCCCAGGGGCACCTTTTCCCGATATCCGATCGAGCTCAAACTTTGCACAGTTTCTTTTTGAATTTTGGAACTATTCAGGCGGGTGTCCCGAAGAAAATTCAAAAGTCGAAAGTAAGAGCCACCCTAGGACACATCTTAAGTTGATTTTTGGAAATTACGTGGGTCAACTTGCAATGACCTATTCTCAGACGAGTGAGAATTATTTGACTTTTTCGGTCTTTCAGATATAGTTATGGGTTTTCAAATATATTCTTCCTAACAGCAGAACATTTTTGTGGCATCGATTGAATCCATTTAATGTTCCAGTTTTCTTTGTTTCTCGAAACTAGGAGGTTTTATTGAAGGCAATCTGTAGTTTCTTTTTCAGCTTTATCCACACAGTCGCTTTCTCTTATTCCAACGTCGGAAAGGATCCATGTATAAGCAACTTTTTTACTTGCAATGGTGATTTCAGAATTCAAGTTAATTATGGATTCGATAATTGGCTCTTGTATTTTATAAGATTTAAAGTTTATTTTCTATGATACATCAAGGTGTCAGTGAAAATGATAAATATAAAATTATATGATGATTTACTAGTTTCTAAACCTTGTTTTATGGCAAAGGCTTTGCAGAAAAAAAATCCATAACAACAATCGGGAGCTACACTGTTACTTTAAAGTAGAGCTGTTCGAGTACTCGAAAAAGCGAGCCGAGCCTGACTCGGCTCGAAGACCGAGCGGCTCCAAAGAATCGAGTACTCGAATTTTTTCGAGCGGCTCGAAGAGAACCGATTAGTTGATTTTTCTTTTTTTCTCTCTTCGAGTACTCGGCTCGGCTTAGACACCGAGTCTTGGCTCGGTCCGAATTTCAAACTACTCGAATATTTGAGTACTCGAACAGCCCTACTTTAAAGATTTTCGCCTGATATATGTATTTCACTTGTTAGCCATTTCAAGTGCTCGCATTTGAATACTTTCACAAGCTACAGTAATTAGAATGACCATAGACCGCGTATAAAGGCGCATCAGGTCCGACATTGCAGGCGCCACGGCTAGGAAGCTCATTGATAAAGTACCCGTGGAAACGCAGCCGGGGTGTCAGGCGGGGAAAGGGGAAAAGAAACGGACTCGCGGCGGCAGGTTCGTTATAAAGGGGATGCAACAATGCTGGAAGTTGGCGAGCAGTTGGCGCACTGGCATCCGCGTGCAAAGAGGTGGGCTAACGAGCCGTGCCATTGGTGCCGCACGTTCTGGTCATTGTTGTCAGGTAAATCGACGTCCGAATCAATTCTAATATTTCTCGCGAATCGATTGTTAACGGTCGCGTGGCGTGAGTGGAGGCAGGGAGTATAACGGTCGCCAGACCCGTCGCTCGTTGCTTCATAATAATAGATCTCCATGATAATGAACCGGAAAAGCGTTTTGCGATGCGGCTGCCACGGTAATTCGCCGCTGGTAGACGAGGAACGGCTTCTCATGTTGATGCATTAAAGGCGCGCACGCAGCACATAGAGATGTTGCGCATTAGAGCGTACGCCGTAGATCTTGTAATTTATGGCTGAGCCGTGATTTTGATGCATCGAAGCACGGTGACTTTTAATGGCCACAATGGTAATCGAGGCTTTTCCTTCGTCGGTGCTTTTTATCAAGGGGTTACGCCACCCTGAAAGTTTTCAAAAGATCGATTTTTCTTTTTTTGCATTTTCTTATTACGTGAAATTTTAAGAATAATTTAAGTTATGGTAGACGTAAATATTCCCCAAAATAGCAGAATTATAGACTTTAAACGAGGCGCGCATGTCGATATTCCACAGCAGGTAGCAAGCATTCTACTTTTCTTCTTTTGCGTTTTTCTCGAAACTACATTTTCAAAGGTGATATATCAAATATCTCTAAAAGTATTTGTCTGATTGATTTCAAACTTGGTACGAATATTCTTAATGGTATTATCTACAATGTAGCATACCATTTTTTTCATGCGATAACCCATTCGTATATAATAAATGTTTTAAGTTCGGTTTGTCACGTGAAAAACGAATAATTTTCTTCACCTTGCTCTCATTTGTGCAATAATTTTTTTTCTCAAATCTGTATGCTACATTGTAGGTATTTTATTAAGGGACACGAAAATCATCATGTTTTTTTATGTCAGATGAACCTGGGCGTTAAAATTTGTTATATCAGTCGCGCGTGTAACGGCGGACGAGCTTCGCGGGAGGACAAAGAACTCGGTCATTTTTTAATATTTTTGTACAGTATTTATACAACATATGTACCAACACATGCTCTACGCATAAGAAGAAAAAAAAATAATTTTCAACGTCATGGTATTCGTAAAAAATTCGTCTAATTTAGTGCTGTTTCGAGCGCCTCATGGTGGCGTAACCCCTTAAAGGGGAGGATACAGTTTGCAAAACAAGAGTGAAACCTCCTGTTTAGGTACAATATCTTTCGGTTTCTTTTTCTCAGTATATACTGAGTGAACATATTCTGATTTTTTAATTATATTTTAATCATGCAATCTATATTCAATGCCTAAGCATTGTGTGAGTTTTAATACAGGGTTTAATAAATCTTCTTTCTTTCCTGAAACCTCAATTCATTTCTGCACAGAGTAACAAATAATCAAAATCGCTGCAGTAGTTTCTGAGAAAAATGGACACAAAGACAAAAAAATATGATTCTACAGGAGTGATTTAATTATTATTATTATAAACGGGAATCCCCATAGGATACAAAAGTATATAACAGTGGAATTTACAGAGTCTAAAACTACTTAAACAAATAAAGGAAATAAATAAATTTAACAAATGAACTAAATGTGGATGGTTAACCTGTCTTTGTAGCATCGCCCGGAACGAGTTGAGAGAGCATAAGAAAGGGTCCAAGCCGCGAAATTTCCGATTAGCGACACTCGTAGCTCTTTTAATAGGGTCAAACGCTTAATAATGATATTGAGGAAGCCTCTGAATGAAAAAGGTTCTGGACTGCACGTGCCTCCGCGGACAATTAAAAATTATTGATGCAAGCAGATCAGGACTGTTTATGTGATCATTGATTTTATCTTGTGTAGGAAAATCATGTCGGCAATATGTCTTTGGTCCGTAAGAGTGGCGATATTAAAGGATGCCAGTGGAGGCCGATAGTCATGATCACTTCTATCCATAGGACGACCTAAAGTCGAAGCCACATACACATATTGGCCGTTGAGGGGTATTCTTCCACCACGCAGTTTGCCTGCCTCGGTGCTCTTTTTCTCAACGTTTTCTGACTCGCTCTCGTTCCATCTCGCTCTCGCCTTCGCAGAACAAGAGTGAGCCAGAAGTGGTGGGGATGGTGCCAAGCTTCTAGCGTGTAGGCCAAACCGAGCTGTCAGCGTAGAAATACACACATCAGAATAGGTGTGCGTTAGCTCCGAAAAAATTCAGGAGCTTTATTGGTCAGAACATTGATTCTTTCTCGATAGCTTCATCTCGTATTGGTCTACGCATAGCTTCGTAACGCACACAACTATTACGCTAAGAATAAATAACAGCCAAACGGCTAGGTTCAGGCGGAGCCGAGCAGCGTTCCCGTTACCTCACCATACCCTTCGGAGGCCACGCAACTCCAACTGACAAATCCACGATCGTCAGATGGTGGTGGTTGATTTGTCCTCGATCGCTGCTCGCGGAAACGAATTCACCGGCCAATATATCTGGCTTTGACCTTAGGATACGTGTAGCAAACTTTAAAAATTTGTGCTGCCCTCTTTCGATTGACTTTATGTATTTAGTATACTTTGGGCTCCAGATAATCGAGGGATATTCGACATGAGGCCTAATGAGGACGACGTATAACAGTTTCAGCGCATCCCTGTAGGAATAAAACCGATGGTTCTCATGGTCTTATTAGTACAACGTGCATAGTGAGACCTAAAGTCAAAATAAGAAGTTATGGAGACACCGAGATCAATGACTTCAGAGACCTCCCTAAGTGTAACGTTACATAATTTATAAGGGTGTTTCACTCAAGACCTAGCGCGAGAGGCCCTGAGCACCACACACTTTGTCGTCCGAAGCCTCATCTTATTCACAGTGCACCATAGCTCAAACCTTTGTAAGTCATCTTGCATACTGATTGAATCCTGAACGCACTGGATTTTTCTGAAAACATTCAAGTCGTCTGCATACAATAAGAAGTTGGTGTTTAAAAATGTGTCGACGAGATGGTTGATAATAACATTAAACTGCAGGGGACCATGATGCGACCCCTGAGGAACACCTGAAGTGGCACTTGCCGGGGAGGAAAGACAATTAGCTACCCTTACAATCTGCTTATGCCCGAGAGATTACATTTGCATTAGGATAAAAAACGCCGCAAAAACTCCAGGAAGAAAGTTTTTGAAGTAAAACACAATGGTCCACGGTAGCGAAAGCTTTTTGAAAATCTGTATAGACAGTGTCAACCTGCAAGCCCTTCTCAAGAGCCCTGGTCACGAAGCCGTGACACATCGCTAAATTAGTAGTTGTACATTGTTCAGGGACGAAACCCTGTATTGTTGTTCATCCTATGCTATTCATCGCATAAGATGCTAGTGAGTAGCAAACATACCGCATCATCGAAAATTTCTTCGAAAACTTTGGCCAATATGAACAGTTTACTAATGAGCCGATAAATAATTGAGGCATTTGCTGGAAAAGGGCCACATAGGCCTACGTGCCCTTTTTCCTTAAATTGATTAAATCGACTCAGGTATATGTTATATATATAATATATCAAGGACATTACTTCTCTCGTGTTCAGAAGAGCTAAATACTGCTTTATTACGTAGCGTGATCGACACGCAGATACATACAGTATTGTCTCCCTATAGCAGTGCTGTCCAAGGTCGCTTACGCGTAAGGCCGGGGTTCTCCCACTCTCGTCCGCGTTGTCAGGGATACCGCGCGACGCTAACCGCGAAGACGCTTGCCCGACTAGCCCGTCGTGGCAGCCTTCGTAGCGTCGCGCGGTCTCCTTGACAACGGAAGGCACGCTGTGCGAGAGAAAGATTGGAAGGGGAAGCAGGCGCGTGAGGAGCCCCTACGCTGGCTAGCGCTGCCCTATAGGCTCGCTGGTCGGGACCGGCGTTGAGGCTATATCGGGTACAGAGCCCTAATTCCGAGTGTTCGTTTCTCGCTTCTTTCTGGTCGAAGGGGGAGCGAGATGGAACGCTTTGCGTGCGCGGCGGGCGTGCGCGACGGGCACGGATGCAAAGGACGGAGTGTCAGGCGTCCGAAAGGCGAAGCGAGACAAAATATCAACGCGTCGTCTGTCTCGTACCGTCTTCACCAAGGGCCGGAGGTTCTCATAACCTCCGGTACGGGTGGTTGCGTTCCCGGTGTACCTGAATCGCATGGGGACTGGCATGCGTTTTTGAGCAAGGCCTTCTCCGGCCACCTGAGCGTCCCAGGTGGTCCCGGGTGAGTGCATGCACCCCAAGATGAGCTGAGAATAGCCAAGGACTTAGTCCGGTTGCGAATGTATCATATTCCTCACAACCTGGCATCCTGCTCATAGAGAAAAATTCCTACAGTGGATGCCGTGGAGTCAAGCGTGGTCCTTCCCTGCTGTTTTCTGGCTCGGCCCTGGTAGTGGTGGAGTGCTAGCCCCAACATTTGGAGGTATGAGCGGTAAAAATCTGCTTTAGGTACTCCAAAGCTGGGCCTTGTGCCCCCGGAAGCTTATACACACTAAATGTCTCGTACCGTCCTCGCTCGCTTTCAATGGCTCTCGCTCGCTTTCGTTCCATCTCGCTCTCGCCTTCGCCGGACAAGAGTGAGACAGAAGTGGTGGGGATAGCGACAAGCCTATATCGGGTGCACCAAACCGAGCTTACAGGGAGACAATACTGTACATTGTCGCTGAGTGGTCGCGTTACCGTGCTGTCGTGCAATAAGTACTTTTGTTTCATAGAAGATTTTGTGTAAGCGAGGAAATATGGAATGTGAGGCGAGTATCGAATCCGCAAGGAAAAACGCTAACTTAGGAAAGAAAAAATTGATTTGTAAGACAGCTTGCTGCCAAACATCGGCGAAACTAATACTTATTTAAAACATTACATTCTTTGTTTAGTTTTGTGCTTCGTTTTGTATTTTTTATTTAAGCAATGTTTACAAAATGCGTAACGAAGTAAATAAACAAAATTATATTTAAATAACTGAACAAAGAAGCAATTTTGTTGCGAATTTACCACGTTTACGGAAAAAGGGCACATAAACCACTTGCTTGAAACTTATAAATAAAGACGCATTTCATTTTCAAATTATGACTTCTGTTTTCAGAACGTTTGAAGGACGCGGTAATTACATCCTTAAAAAAATTGAATTTAATTGCATTACTTTTTATTATGTTATACTGTAATGAAAACTTTGAAATCGATTTTCTTGAAATGGCATTTTGGCGTATGTGCCCTTTTTCCATCAAATGCCTCAATTGCAAACATTCGAGCGATCTCCGGCCATGAACATTGGGGTAATAAGGCTGGTTTTCCAGAACGAGGGAAAAATTTCACGGGCTAGCGAAGCGTTAAAGATAAAAAATAAAACTACACTGTTTGTAAAACAGAGGAGGAATTCCATCGGCACCCTGTTCCTTCCTTGAAAATGAATTTAGGTTTACACTATTGCAAGAAGTGTGGTCAATATTGAAGGCCAGCGTTAGCCCCGATGGAGAAGTTACACGGAGTCAAAGTAGGTAGCGAAGAGATTGGTAATTGACGAATGCAACGAAGCAGAAGAACTTCCGTTGTGCATATCGGTAGGAAGTCCATGATTACCGCGCTTAGGGTTTACGAAGTTCCAAAAACTCCTCACATTGTTCCGAACCGAGTTTTCGACAGTATCAACATACCTACGCACGATAGTCGCTTTTCGTTAGTAGTTTGCAATAGAGCTAGTGTATGGTCAGAATACGTTTTTCTTTTATTGTTTCTACACTTTACAGTGATGCTGTAATTCATTTATAAATCGATACAATAATAGATACATAATAGATACACTGATATGCTGTTATGTTAACGTATTGATACATTGATACACTGATATACTGTTATGTTAATGTATTGATACATTGATACACTGATATACTGTTATGTTAATATATTGATACATTGATACATTGATACTCGGGGGGTTATTCTACATAGGAATCTATTCTGCGATAAGCTGTACGTTTTTTCTATGTGATAATACGGGAAATTGATAAAAGGAAAATTTGGATGCCATAATGAAGACTTGTCATGATTTTTCTACTTCGATTCGATATGCCTACTTTGGTACCGTTATAGGGGAGAGTCGCGTAGTACCGACCGTTTTAAGTTTTTTTGTTATATCTTGGGCTGGAGTCGATAAAAATCAGAAATTCAAACACGTGTTTGTAGTATAGATGGAACTTAATAAGAGAAGGGAAATTATTTTAATGAAATTTAATAACGAGGATTGATAATTCGCAAAAGTAAAAATTTGTAATTTCTAGGAAACAAACAATTGTCGTCCAGTAGGGGAGACAGGGGCTAGTTGACCAATTTTTAATATTTCTAATTTTTATAAATAGACCATTGGTATTTGGTTGACTTACTACCAAAAGTTTACAAATTTCATTAGGTATACAGGCTTAATTTTGAAGATCGTTTTAATTCAGTCTAGGTTGTAGTTTTTATTGTATTTAGAGTAGTGAAACGAATAAGTCAACAAACCCCGGCTGCGGGGATCGTTGACAAATACGATGGGGTTAATTGACTTGACATTTATTTTTCAGTTTTAGCTCTTTGCTTGCGAAAGGCATATATATACGCTATCACAATTCCATCAATATATACGAAAGGCGTATATATACGCTGCCAATTCCATCAATATAGTATATGAAACGCGTACATGTGTATAGTATCACCAATCAATTTTTTTATTTTTTTTTCACTCCTTCACAGTGTTATTTTTTTTTTATTAATTATCATGGTGTTAGATACTGTAATTATTTTTTACTGGTTTGTTATGGTCCATTTGGAAGGCCTGAGAGTTTGAAGGGAGAATAGGATGTAAAACTGGTAAGGGTGAGTTTGGAAGGATTTGTGGTGAGGCTAGTGGACTTGAGTAGTTAAACTCTTTGTTTCGACTGTAACTTGATTATAAAAAATGCAATTTTTAGTGGTATTCCTATCTTTATTCAAGTAACCCCGTCCGACATTGTTAACATGTTAAGGGCCGTACGTACAAAACCTCCACGCACCGGATAAAATAAAATACCGCAAATTATAGTCAATGTATCACGTTTCCACCAAATATTCATGAAAAAACATCAAGCAGCACTTAGTGGACAAAAATTCATAAATAATCGAAACAAAAATATTTACTTCCCGCCGGTCTTTTTAGATTTTTCATTCTCACTGATAGAACACGCAAGTTTTTGTCACTGCGACACATGAAATGGCAAGCTGGTCAATCATAGGCTTCAATATCGCGAATTGCAGCCTAATTTATTCCATAATACAACAATTAAAGGCAAGTAGTCAACTAACCTCGTTAGTCAACTAGTCCCGGCCTCCTCTACTGACCAACTATTAAATTAGTAGATTTTTTGGTCTAAATGATTAACAATGCTAATAAAAAGACATTTAATTGGTACAATAGAAGATTTTTTCCATTTTTATTTGTACGAATATCGCAAGTAAAATAATTAATATTCTCCTGATCTGTGCATTTGACGTGTGCCCAACCTTCACATTCGATACACTGCACCCAATACCCGAGAAAAAAAAACATCAGCTTTAAAAAACAACTTTTAACCCACTATCTACGTATACGTTTAATGCCACAGAGTATCGACAGCAATGGAGTACACAATATGGCCCCGAAATAGGTTCTACAGAATTCTGATTTTCATTTGTTAATTCAAATAAAGTGCTAATATCTGGTGGATGAAGCGAGAACTACCTTTGGCCGGTACTGTACGGTGGTCAGTGATGCACAACTCTCCCCTACTAATGGAAAAAATTATGTCATAAAGAATAGTCCCCTTTATGGCATTTATAATTTTCCTTTTATGAATTTCTTAAGTTTCTGCATTTTTTTAATAAAATACATCAAAGTATATACGTAATATTGTACATAAAAAAGTTCTACCTCGGAGAAATACAAACATGTAATTATCTACTCTAGTTGTAAATCGAATTGTCACAGTTAAATTACTTTCTGAAATTATTCCAAGTTTGTTTAACAAATTGCTTATGCAATTACAGTTGTTTGTGGTAATTTATATCCAGTCACAAATCCAAGACATATATTCACAAATATTTTCCTTCCTTACACTAATTAATCTGATATATTAAAATTCTTATACGGATATTATTTTCATGTGGGACAATACATGCGTAACTTCCTTAGTCTGTAACTTTGTTAATTTAAATAGACCAGTAGCCATTGCATGTTGTGTTTGTTATATTATCCAATAAGTACATATAAATCGAGCACACGTATTGGGATGCGTGACGATCTTTCCCGCGAAAATAACAGCAAATCGAAGACGCTCTGAAAGTATTTGCATACGCTGGAAAATTCGAAAGAAAATCGCGGAATTTCAGGCGGTGCCTGACGAAACGGTTTAAAGTTTTGAAATTGGAAATTGGAAACGCACACCGCAGCTCATCGCGGTCTATGTAGGTCACTTAAGGCAAGCTCTTTCATTCATCGCTTCCTCGTATTCGCCACGATTCGTTGTACCGTGCTTTTGGACTTATCTACGTGGGAAAGACTTTACGGACGTCTGCGTCCGGCTCTATGATTCATGTCCATACTCCATACTTCAATCGCCTGTATTGTGTTTTCCTAGTCTTCGCTCCTTGGTTAATGTAGGGGAAATGCAGTATATTTGGAATATCAGTGTGTTTACGACGAATAAAAAATTAAAGCAGAGGATGGGAACAAATAAAACTGCATAATATTATACAGAAATTAATAAACTTTTATATTTCAAACTCTGAGTACCTAACAACACAGTTCCACAAAATTTGACAATTTTTCGGATTTGTAACATTCAATAGCGGTTTTTTATTGGTTTTCGTGTGCTAAAAATGAGTTCGCAAACCGTTTGTCGCCATCAACTTCAGTTTTTGAGAAATTCAATTTGGAAAAAGCTGCAAATTTTCATCTTTGAACATCTTTTGTGTCGAAACAGTAATAGTTATTCGGATGCTTCTTCCGTCAAATTATTCTATGAACTTTCGCGAATACAACGATATAAGTTATTATTGAATTATAACCATTTAAATATGTTTAAACAACGATGAAACGGAAAAGGACATTCGAAATGCACCAATTTTTACAGATATCTTTCTATATATTTCAAAACTAAAGGTCTAGGAGAAAATTTATTCCACGCGATGCAGCAGACATTTTTCCTCCGGAAACCATAAACAGAAGTGGTAAAACACCTTTTGTTTTCAATACAGACACGAAAGAGTTTGACAAACGTGCGCCGCGGACAGTGGTAGTCACGCGCGTTACGCGATTCGGTGACACTGAGCGGCCCACGATTGATTACCACTGTCGGTGCCGCACGTTTTGCCAAACTCTTTCGTTCCTGTATTATAAACAAAAAGTGTTTCACCACTTCTGATGATGGTTTCCGGAGGAAAAATGTCTGCTGCATCGCGTGGGGTAGTTAGATTTTCACCTAGACCCTTAATTTTTGAAATATATAGAAAGATATCTGTAAAAATTGGTGCATTTAGGATGTCCTTTTCCGTTTGATCGTTGTTTAAACATATTTAAGTGTTTATAATTCGATAATTACTTATATCGTTGTATTCGCGAGAGTTCGTAGAATAATTGAACGGAAGAAGCATCCGAATAACTACAGTATTGTCTCCCTATAGGCTCGGTTTGGTGCACACGATTTGGGCTTTTCGCTATCCCCACCACTTCTGTGTTACTCTTGTCCGGCGAAGGCGAGAGCGAGATGGAACGAGAGCGAGCGAGAGCCACTGAAAGTGAGCGAGGACGGTACGAAACAGACGACGCGTTGATATTTTGTCTCGCTTCGTCTTTCGGACGCCTGACACTTCGTCCGTTCCATCTCGCTCCCCCTTCGGCCAGAAAGAAGGGAGAATCGAACACTCGGAATTAGGACTCTTGCCTCCATGAGGGCTCATCGCCGGTCCCGACCAGCGATCTCTCAGGGAGACAATACTGTATTACTGTTTCGACACAAAAGATGTTCAAAGATGAAAATTTGCAGTTTTCTTCACAATCGTAATTCTCAAAACCTGAAGGTGATGGCGACAAACGATTTGAAAATTCGTTTCCAGCGTACGAGAACCTATAAGAAACCGCTATTGAATGTTACAAGTCCAGATGACTGTCGAACTGTGTAATGAGAAACAAAAAGTATCTGAAACTTTGTCGAAGTGAAAAATGACAGAAAGCAACGATTTTGCTAAGGTGCTTGGGAATACTGGTATTCCAATTTACCTTCACTTTATAAAATTAAAAAAAAAACTCTTATTCTCCCTTATGATATAATCAGGTCCAAAAATCGCAGCATAGGAACAATCATCTTAGGTAAACAACAAAACTTTTAAAATTTATTTGCAGTAGAAACAAGTGTAACTTTCACAGTCTTAACCAGCGCACTCTCAATATAACCACATTTCACACATGAATCACTGCACTCACTCTTCTCACTCTAATTCACATTGCAGAAGAGGTACGCAGAGTCTTTCTTCGGTATTCCGAATTAGCAACATGGCATTAAAAATTAAAATCTAAAATTTCACGTCACATTTTGTATTTTTGAAATGATCGCAAAATTGACACGAAACCATAGAATTAATATGTAAATGAGTAGATTAAATGTTTAACTCTAAAGTTTTTATATATTGTAACAACGATTAGAACGATTCAATACCTGCTGAAAAAGTTTTGCAAATTCGCGTTTTCTTACTCTGCAGATTAAGTCGAAAATGTCGAAATGGCGGTTCGTCCATAAATATCATTACTTAACAGGTCATTCGCCAATATTATTTTCGAAGTTACAAACTAGATAACTTTACTACGTTTTTAGATACATCGGTTTTCCAAATTACCAACAGTATTGCAAATATGCTGCACATCCCCTACCTACTTCGTTTGGGGCCAACCAGATTTTGTTTTATACGTAGCTTCTTATAAATCCTACAATATTATGTTTCTATATGTCTCTTCACGTATTCAGCGGGTTCAGAACGCTGGTGTTCGATTTGCTTTTGGACTACGAAAGTTTCATCACATAACACCATTATTTATAGAAACTGGTTAGCTTAATATGAAGCAGAGATACATGTTAAATTTCTGTTATCTCATATACAAATTGTTGTCCACTGGTGCACCATCGTATATTCATGAATTACTTGTTACACATCGCGAGCGTCGAACAGATGAATACATCTCTAACCGACATGACTATGATCTTTTCCTATCCTTCCTGTCACTCCACTAAATTGTACAGTTCATTTTCATATTGTTCCACCTTTTCCTACACTTCCCTTCCATCTGAAATTCGATCTATAACCGCCCTCTCATCCTTCAAATATGCAGTGACATTATTTTTTGCTAATCAACAATAGCAATTAAATCTTAACTCTTACTCTTGCTATTTTTCAACGTCACACATATGACTTTAGTCCTCATTCGTATTACGTTATTTGGCTATCTACTTCTATTTTCCGTATACATTGTTAGTGTTAGTTTTAAGTACTTTAAGTAGTTTTAAGTGGTTAGGTTAACAACAGCTGACAGCTGTGCCTCACCTTTTGCACTCTTCTATTGTTACGTGTGTTATATAATTTCTAACTATTTTTTCTCTATCATGCCTTCTTATAAGTTTTCTTTCGTAATGTCTACTGTGCAGTAAAGAATTATTATTATTATTATTATCATTATTATATTCAACAATAAAATCCTTCGACCCTTTTGAAACATTATATAAATTACAAATGTGTCCAGAAAATTGTTATTTCTTTTTTTCTTGAAAGCGAAACAATGCTGATGCTTGTGTCTCAGTTGAAACTTAAAAAGAACCAATATGTATTACGACATGAAAAAGAATCAACGGATAAGAAAAATTTCCGCTGCTTATTACTATTTTTAACTGTGTCAAAAAGACATTTATATTAACGAAAAAATTTTATGTTACAAAATAATTATATATATTGTAATTGTTTCAGTGTTTAGTATTTTCATAATGATTTTGTAAAAGGTACCTACACTTTTGTACAATAATTTCCAACCGTAAAATCCATGCGAGAATCGATTCCAGAAGTGTTTTGGAATAGGGCTGGGGCTATTCGAATTATGTAATATTCGAATATTTTACAAGTATTCGAATGCTACGAATAAACTTCGAATATTCGAGTATTCGAATGCTATGAATAATCTTTCAATATTTGAGTATTCGAATGTTATTATTCGAATATTTAAGTTATCGAATATTTCAGCATTCGAATATTTAAGTATTCTAATACTGATGTATTCAAATAGTATGGTGTGAATTATAAATCAAGTTCTTTAGGTTCATTTTTTTACAAGCATTTATTTAGTGTCATTTGTGAGTTCGTTAGTTTGTCAGGGTGAACTCTTGTAAGCTAATTTTGACCCAGTTCAGCATATCCGATCGGCTTGACACTTTGCACACATACGTAGTTCCGATGACAATACAATATTTTCACGCGTTTATTTTCAGTCATATGAGGGAATGCTTCTCAGGCAGTCATCTGGGCCAGTATCAAAATTATTGGTTCCTTTTTAGTACATTTTAATAAAAGCTTGTTTTTTTCTAAAAAAAATTTTACTATAAAGTATTTCATGATTTCTATTGAAATTAAATAATAAAAATATTTCTGTTATACTGTTCCCATTATGTAATATTCAATTAGAGGAATCTTCTTCCACTATTCTTATGTCAGAGAGTTAAAAAGAAGAGTGTTCGAATTTACAAATATTCTGTATAGAAATAATTGCTAAGCACAGCTACGTTTATGCATGAAGTGCAAATGACGAATGGAACTTTTTTCTACTTCAAAGTTGCTGAGATCAAGTGCCTATGCGGAAATGGTTTCGAAGTATCAAAGGCCATTATTAGAGGGGTTTCACTCGTTGATCTATGTACCGCCATGGGCTTATCGTAGATATCGCGCGGTGAACTGAGAAACCGGAGCATTATGGTAAATGTCCGATATCAGTATAATTTCGTGATTCTCTGCGTCGTGCAATTGAGGCCCACGATTATATCGGCGATTTACTGGGTAAATGATCGAGCGTTGGAGCAAACATATACATAACAGGATGGATGAGTGGTGGAGAAAAACGGGGAGAGGAAAGAAGTAAAAAGGGACGATGGATAAGAAAAGTGTAAAGAAATCACAGACGCCTCGCGTGTTCGAAAGTTGAATAAGAATGAAAGAAAAGGTGTTGAACTTTAAAGATAAGTGGGTTGAATTTGCGCGAAAAAGACAGCTACGTAGTTCCAAAAGTAGAATACGTAAAGATTGAATAAATAGAGGAACTGGTCAAAGTATGGGCTACCATTTTTATTTCAAGATTTTTGCCACACCTGTTGAAGATTTTTATGATCCGACATTATTATACGGAAGTGAAATAAGGTGAAAACAAAGTAATGTTTGTTTCAAATTCTATATTTAACATAACCATACGAATCTTCGGGTTTGAAAGTGGGGTCCAAATATGGGCTACTATTAAAATGATCTAAAAGAACAGTGAAAACCGCATATTTTCAGACTGAATCTTTTTAAAACATGCACAAAATGCTACTAAAAATAAACTTAAATGGCGATGGTGTATTTACAGTAGTAAGAGCTGCATATGTCCTTTTCAACACCTGCACAGGCATGGTGTACCCTCATATAACACTGAAAACATTTCACCAAAAGTTCTCCCCCTGTGTCTTTAGAGAAAAGACTTTTGCAAGACATGCAACTCGCATCCTCGTCATCTGGGTGCCCTCTGATGAGTTTCAACATCGTAGAAATCGTCTTCAGCTTTGTAGCTTCGGATCACTTGCTCACAGACGCTTAGAGCAGTGAAAGTCAATACTACGCGATGCTATTCATTATAAAAAATTATGCGAATACAAGCTTATGAAGTCAACAATATAGTGCTCATAGCAAATTAACTCCTATTTCACCAGACTATTGTTAAAAAAGTAAAAAAGACATACCTGTAAAATCTTTCAGATTAGTTCGTTCGTTCTTTTAAGACGTTTTGCAACACAACATGTTAACCAAACCAATGTAAGCCATTATCTAATCTTTTCGATTTCTTCGATTGTCCATTTCAGACATTTAGAACAAGAGTTATTAATCATTTGTGTAACTAGCTCCTATTTTCGTTTTACATTGGCTCTTTTGTTTTATCTCTATGTGTTTTATACTGCCACCATATTGCGCATTATGTGTATAATTTTCTAATCTGTGCTTCATTGCTCAGTGTATATGTATACTGTTGTATTCTTACTTATCAAAGGGCTCCCGTTTAAAATAAATAAATAAATAAATTATCTGTTTCCCATAGCTCCTTTTCTTTCTCAGTCGTACTTTTACACCTTTGCCGATGACGTGAAGCACCCACATGAACTAGTACTTCAACTAGCCCATATTTAGACACTAGCCCATATTTGCACCACTTCCTGTACCGGACGAAATAATGTAAAATGATCGTTGAAAAGGTTAGTAGGAGACAGAAGAAGTCTAACAAAGGACAGTCCTTACCTGACAATCGTTGGTTTCCATGAAAATTTGTATGCAATAGTTTCTACAAAAATATTCAATATGTATGTAACTATATTCTTAATCTAGAGAATGAAAGTTCTAGAGTTCGGGACGGAAACGATGTGTGCTTTTGAACGACAAATTCAGCTACATAAGCGTTATTTAGAAAAATGAACTTGTTTAAATAATAGGTTAAAAATAAGTACGTTGGTGTTAATTTTACTAGTAAGGGTCTAATCCATTTTCATGTAATTTGGTGTGAGCAAACTATAAATCGTAAAATACGGATATTTTGGAATTTTGGGTTTCTACATTGTAATAACAATTATTGTATTCGAAATTTATTCGTATTCTGGGCGAGATAGAATCTTGCGATACGCGTGGTCGTAAAAGTTTATATTTCCAATTAGTACTTTATAATAAACACGTACATGTAGGTAATAGGTATACCTAGTAGGTTTATTGATCGAATGACCAAAATTGATACCGCATGTATAACAATCCCACGGGACGAAGCTTCATCTGTTTGGCCTTAGGGGTATGGAAGGTTTAAACCGCAGTGAAAGATTTACGGCTGTGAGACTATTATTAAACGCGATGACATAAAAAAATAGGTTTGCCTGCTTCTGTGTTAGGGAGTGATACCGTATTACTACATATATTAGGGGAGAGTGGGGTAAACGCGAACGCGATGGTTACGGCGTTTTATTAAGGGGGTACACACGTCACGTGACACGGATAGACACGGGTAATGCAGCGCGCTGTAATACCGACAATCTAACCTGAAACATGGGTTTTTGATTTTTCGTTTTTCGTCCTTATATGAGCAGATTTTGGGCTGGGCGAGATCTCATTCGAAAGAGGAAGATTCAATGCGGAGCGCTCTGCTCACCGTCTGAGTCACAAAACTCTTTTAGTGACCTAAAAATACTTAAGGAGGTAAACACCCCACGTGACACGGGTAATGCAGCGCGCTGCATACCGACACAATCTGGCCCAAAACATGGGTTTGGGAAATTACGTTGTTTGTCCTTATATGAGCAAATTTTGGGCTGGGCGTGGTCTCATTCGAAAGAGGAAGGTTCAATGCAGCCCGCTCTGGTCATAGTTTGAGTCATAAAACTCTTTTAGTGACCTACAAATACTTGGAATCTGCGAGTGTATTTTGTCAATTTTTTCTCTACTTTGGACACTCATATTATCAGATATCAACACAATCTCGTTGAGCCATGACCAGAGCGGGCTGCATTGAACCTTCCTCTTTCGAATGAGACCTCGCCCAGCCCAAAATTTGCTCATATAAGGACAAACAACGTAATTTCCCAAACCCATGTTTTGGGCCAGATTGTGTCGGTATACAGCGCGCTGCATTACCCGTGTCTACCCCCTTAAGGCCTTACATACGGCTAGCAGCGCCAAAAATGCGCTAAAAGAAAATTTTTGTTTAGTAGGGATAACAATAGAAATTAATAAAATTGAATAGTACACATTGTTTATTGGTATTTAAATTTTATAAAAAAATTTTGTTCACTTTATTTTTACAAAAGTTACTATATAAAAAATCACGTGATCCACAACACTAAGAAAAAAAAGTTGCTCCACGGTCGGCATGATATCTCCAGTGAATATTGATCGATTTGCAAAATTCAAAAAAATTCTTGTAAAATAAAGTTGTAGTTATAGTCTGTCGAGTCGGATTTTTGATATTTTGATTTAAAAATTTTATAAAAATAATTAAAGTGCATAATTTATGACGTACAACGCATACTTTTTTTTAAACTGCCATAAATTGCTGAATTTTTCGAAATTCAAAATTTCGGCTCGACAGACTATAACTACAACTTTATTTTACAGGAACTTTTTTGAATTTTGCAAATCGATCAACATTCACTGGAGATATCATGCCGATCGTGGAGCAACTTTTTTTTTTTAGTGTTGTGGATCACGTGATTTTTTATATAATAACTTTTGTGAAAATAAAGTGAACAAATTTTTTTTATAAAGTTTAAATACCAATAAACAATGTGTACTATTCAATTTTATTAATTTCTATTGCTATCCCTACTAAAAAAAAAAATTTCTTTTAGCGCATTTTTGGCGCTGCTAGCCGTATGTAAGGCCTTAAAAAAAACTAATGTTTCCTCTCCACTAGCTAATAGTTTAGGTCGTATCCAACGCCGGGCAGGAAGTAATTAATACAGAACGCTCACGCTATTCAAGATAAATACAATTTATTATTTTCATCATGTTTCAAGTAATATTTTGTCCATTTTCAATTGCATGTAATTACTCTTGAATTAAGGATAGAATTGGTTTTCTTTTAAGTTGAAATAAAGCACTTTTTAACCAACATTTTGTGACCAAGTCGTTGCTTGAATCATGATTCTAGACTCTCAAATAAATTCTTTTTTATTTTTTGATGTCGTGGGGTATTAACGAACAATTCGGATGGCTTACTCACGAAACTTCGAGATTAGCAACGCTAACTGATTTTGATGAAATTTTCAGCATATATAAAACTTACTTAAATCTACCAAAGGGATTTTTGAATTTTCATTACAGGCTCAGAAAAAAATAACGACCTTTACTATGTTTTTCGATATTCCGACCAATTGCAATTTTTTTCTAACACACAAGAAGAGGAATTTGAAAAATACATTGGGTATAGGTTGTAGCAACATATTTTATGGGTTGACTGTTGCGTTTTCTGTGCGACTTCTGCGATATTTAGCACTCTGTTCGTGATTACCCCACGGCAGTCGAGTAATCACAAACATCAAGGGTTTTGCTTTTTCACGATTAAGTTGATTTTCATTATAATTTTTCAAAAATTCGTCGCAATACTTTATAGATCAATATTTTAAGTATGCTTGTAAATAATAAACAAATTCATTTCTCATATAGTTTTCGTTTTGTTTGCTTAGGTGTTCGCAATTACCCCACTCTCCTTTATACCTATGTATAATTATACTTATTAATGAATGTTATAACAGAACAATGACGAATAATAACAATTTCATAAGTTGAAACAATTTTCATTCTTTAACGTTTTGCTCGATACATTTGTTTAAATGTTTCTCTTAATCGAAGAATAAAAGCAATTCGTAGATAAGGAAGGCGATGCCGATGATGTGGATAATTACGTTAGATGATTAGGGAAAAATAAAACAGTTTAAAAAACAAGCAGGAAACGTCTGATAAAAGGGATATAAAACGAATGAGTCGTGTAAAGTGTAATAAAACGGGGAATGCGGCGCAGAGACACCGGAAGGGAGATAGAAAGAAGAAGCTTGACAGAGGGTTTCGCGTGGACATTGCTTCACGTCGTTCTCGCCTTATGCAAACGTACCTATGCACAAACACTTAAGCCCGCGTTTCGGGCCGATGAGGTATGTACATATGTGTAATATGTACATATACACGCAGGTTTACCAATGCCAACGACCCAAGCGTAGAAACGTAACGAACAAGACGGAGCTTTTGAACCTTAATAACCATATCTACCCCCAATATGTCGGGTTTGATCGGCTGGCTCAATCGTCGACAAGGAACAATGAATGTCAGCGTATTACTGCAGCTACTGATTCGCGCAGTACAAACAGTACGGTACGCCGGTAAGAATTAATGTAAAATGAGACATGCGAGGATATTAAGTTAGGAGATGGGTAGAGAGCAGGAGGGAAATATAAATCGAGAAAATAACATGGAAATTAAAAGAATGATTAACAACGGAAATTAAGCAGTTCTGGTTCTCTCCTCGTAAAGGAAAAAAATGTCGTTTTTCACTTTATAGTGGAAAAAGATAAAAATTACCTGTTTATACAATGATGGTAATACACACTAAGTCGTAACATAAGAAATAAAGGATTTTTGCACTAAATTAAGCCATTTATTTTAGATCCGTGTCATGTACAATACGTACATATTTAAAATTTAAAATATGTACTTAAAATTTAGCTACTTAAAAACCATACATATTGACTTACTGTGTTTTACCAGGAAACCCACGATGTAATCTAACGGATATATTTAAGCGTGCTTAGCTATATTTTTTATAAAATAAACGGTAATTTCAGATGTGATATCATCAATCATTTGTCGCTGACTGTGTCTGTTTATCGATTGCATGATGCTCAGTAGCCGCATAATCGCGTAATGCGGTAAAATCGTGAAAGAGATGAAAGGAAATCGAGTTTCCGAATGCGGCAAAGGACAAATTGAACGAGCCAATCAGTTTCTGATTGGACGCCAGTGAATATCATAGATAATATATGCAAATGATGTACGTCGTGAATACATCGTCGGTGGATAGTACCATTCCATATTCCGAAATGTTCATAATTTTAATCTCAATACATTACTTTCAATTGATAGCAGAGAAAATTGCCCACTACTTTATCTTATGCATTGATCTAAACAAAATATGTTACATATAATTGAAGTACGTTTATGAATAAATAATTAACCTTGAAGTTGTTTACCTTCACTTATTTGTGGATCTCGAACGCTTATTAACAAAAGTATACAATTAACGTTGAACAATTTCCACTATCATTCTCTACTCCATCAAGCCTATTGTTAATTCAGTTTAATAATGTAAATGTACTTTAATGCACCTTTCATAGTAACTGCTGCAAATACTTTTTTTGCACTTTGAAATATTATTCTATTCCGGAATATTTTAACCCTTTAGGACCCAGACACCTTTCCCCGTGAGAAAAAATTATTTCTTGCGATTAGTTAACTGAAAAATGGTCCCAATACATGCACTTCATAGTTTTTTCCCCAAAAAAGCCAGTGGAAATGTGATTTTCTAGATGTGACGCATACGTCACACTGGGTGTATACGGAGTAAAATGTGGCTCAATATTTAAAATACAAAATTTGTGTTTTAAATGCGTGTTTACTATAATGTGTAATCTTTTCTATACATTTCTATCGATATACTCGTGTTTTATTAATTTATAATTTTAAGATCTCTTACAAATGAAAAGAAGAACACATATTTTTGTTATAGAATATATAAACGAAGTATAAATCTTAATTTTTACTATGGTAATTTACAAAACAATTTCTTTTTGCGCTCGAGCATAAGTGAACATTGCACTTAGAGCACTTTGATTGAATATAGCAATGTAGCCAGAAGGGCAAAGTTTACAGCGCTGTCTGTCATCTCTGAACACGACCCAATGGTCAACATTGTCGAAACGCTGTAGATCCGAGGGTTTAGAATTAGAAGTCGATGCTGGATGTGACTTCTTTGGTGGTGGAGCATTTACCAATTGAAACATTTACATTTGGTTGGAGCATTTACCAAACGATTATGCGAATAAAAAAGAATTTCGCTTTTTTATTCCGTGTACGCCCAGTGTGACGTTACGTCACATGACTTTCAACATGCAACTACAAACTAAAAATTGATCTAATCAAACTTTACCAGCAATATTCTTTTAGTATAACACTTAATTTACACGTATCTACCAAATAAAGTGTAGGAAAAATAATTTTACTCTCAACTTTTTAAAGAAAACAGGAGCAACGTTTCAGGTTATCGAAAAATGTCCAACATGCATTCGCCCGAAACGTTTTCATGGTTACAGTAAACATTATTTACAGCCGTAAACGCATCAGTGGCTTGCATCTTGGAGCCATTTAGAGAATTGATCCGTTTCAGGACCCATACTTATTTACTATCGATTTTTTTTATACGTTTGAAACTGATGTGACGTGTACGTCACAATTGGCGCTAAAGGATTAAGAGTGTGGTTTATTCTATTGCGATTTTTATGTATTTCTGAATTGGTGATGTTGATTTTTAGGGGTGTGCGGGTATTCGAAATTACGGGACCCGATTTGCGATTCGGGAGCCGATTTTTTGGTTAAAAGTTCTTACATCTGATCACACTGAAAAATCACAAGTTAAAAGTTATCGGGTACCCGAGACCCGAAATTTGCGGGCCTCCGAAATTATGGGACCCTATTTGCGATTCAGGAGCCGATTTTTTGCTTGAAAGTTCTTACATCTGACCACACTGAAAAATCACAAGTTAAAAGTTATCGGGTACCCGAGACCCGAAATTTTTAAGTTGCGATTTTTCAATGTGATCATATGTAAGAATTTTTGAGCAACAGAAAAACGGCTCCGGAATCGCAAATGGGGTCCCGTAATTTCGGGTACCCGCACACCCTTAGCGATTTGAAATTAACATTTTCCTTGATTGTGATAAAAAATTCTCAGTTCCTGTTCTATTATTGCAGTTCGGTTCTTCTAATCTTTCATTTCTCGAAGAATGCAACGTAATGAGTTAATCTGTATGTGTAAAAGATCAAAGGTTTTAAAAAATAAGTAACTATAGGTAGATATTTTAATGTAGAAAATCTCCAAACTTTACAGATGGACTCTTTTTTTGGTTTCTCTTAGATGTCGCTATATTCATCGATTCTTCATTAATATTCTATAAAATTCTACATTCCTGTTTAAAATTCGAACCAGTTACAATATAGGATACAGGATATCCTAAAGAATAGTAAGGAAGATTGTGCATGAAATGTCGAGGGTTGTTTATGAACAGTCGAACAGAATTGCGCACTTAAAATTCCTGGAATAATTGAAGCCCTTGCAGCAATATTTCGCTCTTGTATGTACTTTCAGTAACAATACCGCATAGACGGCTTAACGTTTATGTAGAAGCGGAAAAACTGAGTTGCTCTCGTCGAAGGAGCAATGACATCATTCGCGGTATTGCACAGCTACCTTACGATATTCCTTCAATAACTCCAATGTTTTGAACCTATGTTCACCACCATTTTATTCGTATACGCTAGGTAAGTACTGCGGAGGGCGCCGCCTCGCGGGCACTTTTTTGAAAAGTGGGATGATTAATTAGTTAAAGGACAAACTTCAATATTATGCATAGATTTAATCTAGAATTCATCTTTATTTGTGAAACTCGCATTTATCTCGTTCTACTTTTCTACCACTCGTTGCTTGAGGGTTTCTTTGAGTTGATGGTAGTAAATAATAGTACTTATATTAATCAAGATTTATATTAACTTGAATTTGAATTGGTAATTATACCTATAATATTGATCAAATATATAAAATATATTATTCGTCGGAAATGGAATACCTTTGCACCCGTATCAATAATTAGCCAAAACATCAATTTAATAAACTTCGAGAAATGTAATTAATTAAATTCATATCCTGGGACTGAATAAGAAGGAAATTGCAACACTGATATAGAAAAGTTAAATGGAAATATATTCAATACAGATACCCACACATATATTTTTAGGCGAAAATTACAAAAACAATGATATAAAGCAAAATTTCCGCCTACTACACACCGGACCTGAAACACGTAACAAAAAACGAGAAAAGCAGTGAAGCGAGCAGAATTAAATTATTATTATAATTGTCGCATGGACTATTAAAAATAATTTTCATTCTCGATATTCATTACGAATAACGAATAATTATTATTTGTAGAATAAATTATTTGAATAAAATTACCTTATTCGGATGATTATTTTAGATAGGTGTACGTACGTATAGGGTAAGTCCGGGTGAGATGGTCATAGTTTCGTTTAGAGTCTGCTACAGCCAACCTATTTGAAACAAAGCAACGAAAATGATGTAGAACAAAACTTCAATCCTTTGTCGACATGTCTGTTAATATCAATAAACGAAAAATTATTATTTAATATACAAATTTTACAAATGAAAAAAAGTGTCATTGCCCCTATCTCTCTTAATGTCCGGGAAAGATGGTCATATGTACCTTTCAGGCTAACAAGTTGTGGTCCTTAACTGATTATCTCAGATTCTTTCTAGTTTTCGTCCACCTTCGTTTTTGCCCGCTCAAAACTTATTTGCGCTTTTGCTGCGAGTCTTCTAATCCGCACGTATGACACGCAGTGTCAAACTCTGTGCAATTTTCATGGGCCCAATAACCACATGACTTACATTTTAGCCAATCTTGTTTTTTGTTTGGTTTCGAAATAATTTGCTCCGTATTTCATCAAAATATCTGAAATTACATCAAATACAGCTATGACCAGCTCTCCCGGACAACAATTGACCATCTTTCCCTTAAAGCCCTGGTAAAATAGCCATTCCCCTTTCGCTTAGACTAACAAACGTAATACGTTATGGTTAAAAACACTGTAAACAATGCACTATCGAAAATAAATCTTGAGAATTAAAAATATTTAGCATAAATAACACAAACAAGATTACCAAAATATTGATCAAACATTTTGAAGCACTAGCTTAAATTTCACAGTGGATTTACAAACCTTTAAAAACGTTCTATTTCAGCACTTTGAACTAAGAATATTACTTTTCTATGACACTGAACCCACATCGAGGCAGCGCAATCACACGTTTCCTTCTAAAAAATACTGTCACTGCCCATCTCTTCTGTATGACCATCTCACCCTGACTTACCATACCTACTGAAAAATATTCAAACATAAACTATATCAAATTCAAACAATGTCGAACTCTTCTCCCACATCGTGGACGATATTATGTAGGAACTGTTCATAGTTTACTAAAGAATTCATCACGTTGTTGACCGTCTAAGCCTAAACACTTTGTCATGAGTAGACCGGGGCAAATTTTATTTCGAATTGCAAATAAACCTTACAGACATATTTGATAATAACGAATAAATTTTTTATCAAATCAATGTTTATTCCAAAGTTAGATAGGAATAATTTTTTATTTTAATTCGCATCAACACTTATTCAAAATAAATGTTATACAGTATTTATTACAATTTAGTGTGCAAATACATTAAAGCCATGCGCGTATGTGTTTGTATATGGTATGTCTCTCCCTCGCGATTCCCATCTCTTATTTACGAACTATAGGTATAGGATTATAGGTAATACTATCGACTATCGCACGCAAGAGAAATTTAAATTTAAATAGAAAGCGTTTCTGAATATACAATGCATGATCAGATGACTTCTTTTACCCTCACAGTGAGTATGAGATCCCAAATTTTAGCCACGTATTTCTGAGTCACTCTGTATAAACCAACAATTTATTTGAAGCAGTGAAGTTTATAAAACTAAGAATTAAATATGAACACTTCACTCACAGAAACTGCAATTTGAGAATAGTTTACTGAAATATTTATTTTGAATTAATAATTGATTATTTCATTATCACAGGTGTGCAATTATTATTTTAAAGTTATTTCTATGAAATAAATAACATAATTATGTTTGAACCATGCAATATTCGTGGCGCGATGTAACACGTTGTTTAGGATAATATTTCAAGCAGTGGTATTTGAAAAATATCCAGATTTAGTACAATATCCTTTCGAGCATCTGTGTATCATTATTCATTATTGTTTGCGATCATGTTTCATAAAAATGGTGTAGTCTAGGTGGCGTGATTTATATTTCCGAATGAGGAGTGTACGCATATGCGAGGAATACGCATTGTTGTTCGACACATTTCTCTTTCGCGTACAGCACGATCCATTCTTCTGCCAGATACAACGATTTGTTAAAGTGAAACCGGAGAAGCGTTTTATACCCTTTTCTACCCCCACCGTTCCATTTCCTTGAGTGCGACTAAATCGTCAACGATCGCTTCAACATCTTTCAAGAAGATGTACCAACGTAGTTTTGAGAGAAATGGACTGCCGTGGAAACTAGAAGGTTTAGGCGAGAAATGCGATTTCTAATGGGTAATTTTTAGTGTGTTATGTTTCGTAAAAGTCGACGCTATCGCATATTAATTTTTTTCAATAATTGAAAATGTCCCGCAGCATATGTTTAGGTAGAACTACCTCGCCTTTAAACAATTATGTATGCATTTTGCATTCACTTTTTAACCGACTTCAAAAAGGAGGAGGTTATAGATTTGACCCATGTCTTTTTTTATGTTTGTTCCCTCATAACTCTTCAGCATATAGACCGATTTTGATGATCTTTGTTTTATTCGAAAGAGGGCGATGCCTCGATGGTCCCATCCTATACTGCATCAACATTGGCCCAATATTTTGCCAGTTACGGTCAATAATAATTTATTTATATGTTTGTCCCCGCATAACTCCTCAGCATATGGGTCGATTTTAATGATATTTTTTTATTCGAAAGAGGGCGATGCCCCGGTGGTTAGGGGAGACCGGGGCAAAGTGAACCTCGTCGTAAAATGAGCTTTCTTAATTTATTCTTTAATAACAGAGTATATTTACAAATTTTGGAGACGTAATAAATGTGTGTAATATCACACTGAGAATTATGCACATTTATTACGTCCCCAAAATTTGTAAATATATTCTATTATTAAAGAATAAATTAAGAAAGCTCATTTTACCCCGAGGTTCACTTTACCCCGGTCTCCCCTACATTCTACACTGCATCAAATTGGCCCAATATTTTGACAGTTCTGCTTAATAATAAAGGCTATTGTCACCTAATTATTATTGTTTTTTGTACGTACGCGTATATCTCCTCAGCATGTTGTGACAATATATATGAAACTAAAAAGATAAAAATAAAAAAATTCAAACCGCCTTTAAAAAAATAAAATTGCACTAAAAAGTAAAAAATAATTTTTTTCCCTTATTTAATCTACGACTCCCATATTTTTTAAGTCGGTGCCTCATTATTTGCACTGTGTAAATCTAGCGCCTACTTAACAAATTTGGGAGTCGTAGATTAAATAAGGGAAAACAATTATTTTTTACTTTTTAAGCGTCATCTTCTTATGGTTAGTGTTATCGACATTCCAAAATTTGTGCGACGTAAAACGCTATGAGGATCTATCGCATCATAGTTTCTGGTTCGAACGACATTTTGTGGAACTAAGGTGGAATCTTTTTGGCGATGCTTACGCGAGGCGCCAGAATTTTAAGGTCGGTCGCGTAAATTGCGATCGTACCAGTAAACTCGAGGGAGTCACCGTAATCTTTACTTAACAGATCTCTGAACGTATATGTATCTTTGGGCGGTTGACTCACTTGCCCCCAGTCAATAACATATGTACATATTTCACGCACAGATCCCAATACTGTCGCGTTCGTGGACCGCTAGTATTAATACACAATAACGTCTTATTAGTATTGTAGAAAGTTACATATACTGTGAAGGATTCAGACTGACTAAAAAAAATTTAAAACTTGTTATTAATGAAAAGCTTTAATGGGCATTTCGGTGTAATGTATTTATCCTCCGCTAGACTAAAATGTGTCTATTATGTGACATAGGTTTACGAATACTTATTTCTTTTAACCACTGGCAAGGGGAAGATCGCTCGATTGTTTATTGAGCCAATCTAAAAAGTTTACCATATTCGGTTAGTGTTACTTTTTCACTTTAAGGGGTTAGTAAAGTAGCCGAATATGAGACCCATTTCTTGAAAATGTCATAACTCTTGACTCAGAATACTTTTATTAAAATTCGATGCATGTTTTAAAAGTAGTATATGTATTCTTTAGCAACCTACTGGAAAGTACTATAACAAAGATTCGGTTTCTTCATGATAAAATAAAAACGAAAGTCATTCAAATACGCAGATAAAAGGAATGGGTTCCTAATATGAGACGCAGTTTGTTTTTCCTGAAACATATTTTTTCTTCCTTTTTTATAAAGTCGGCATGTGAAATCTGTTTCTTCACTCCCGCAATTTTCGTGGGCCCACCACCGACGTCTTCATGGCTCCACCACGTTCATCATAACACTGTATACGTACACTTAACCCATTCTTCACCTGGCACATTTGAATAATAAAGCATTCATAAACAAGCATTCTGTATCAGACTTTTCTTTCTTAATCACTTTCATCATTTAGAACGATTTCTTCTTTAGTCTTATCAGTTAAACTTTCACGGGTCTCATATTCGGAAACAATGACATGATAACTATTAAGTACCTAGTAGAGCTGTTCGAGCATCCGGAAAACGGGAGCCGAGCCTGACTCGGCTCGAAGAACCGAACCGAGCCTGACTCGGCTCGAAGAACCGAGCCGAGTACTCGAAAAAAAGAGAACTCGAATATTTTCAAGCTGCTCGAAATAAACCGAGCGGGCCGAATGTACCGAGTGGGCCGAAAGTACCGAATAGTCCGGTGTGTCGAGTAGTTTCAAGCTTGATTTATTTATACTTATTCATTTTTCATTAACAGGTAACAGCCTTTGTTAACAGTGACTCGACAGAAATATAACCCATACGGAGAAGGCAAAAAGTAAAGAAAAACAAAGGAAAACGCAAGAAGCAATATTGTTAAACCATAAATACGCAAAAAATTATTTTCAGTAGTTAGCTGTTAGAGAAACTTTCATTTGCAGTTTACATTTTAATTACTCACATTATTATTGCGGCCTCGCCTTTACTCGTATCTTACTCTCTCCTTATGTACTACATTTTCTGTTTAAGGAGTAATAAAACTGAAATAATAATAATAATAATTACGAACCATTATCCAGTATATAAACATAATCTAAAATATTCGAATCATTCAAGCTTCAAACTACTCGACACACCGGACTATTCGGTACTTTCGGCCTACTCGGTACCTTCGGCCCGCTCGGTTCTTTCGGACCGCTCGGTTTACTTCCAGCCGCTCGAAAAAATTCGAGTTCTCGGTTCTATTCGAGTTGTTCGGTTCTCTTCGAGCCACTCGAAAAAAAATCGAGTTCTCGGTTCTATTGAAGCTACTCGGTTCTATTCGAGCCGCTCGCTTTTTTCAAGTACTCGGGTCGGAAACCGAGTCTCGGCTAGATCTGAATTTCAAGCTACTCGAATATTCGAGTACAGCTCTATTAAGTAGCTTTGAAGTTAAGTCTTCACCATTTAATGATATGCAACTAGTAACCCTTAAACTCCATTGCAACTACTATACAACAGTATTTATGAAAATCGTTATACACTTATCACTTTATAAGTATTTGTAATTTAATCGAACCACTTCAAAAACTTTCTGTAACGCATTTCAGAAATGTTTGCTTGCTTAAGACGCTTAATTGATTACAATGCCACTGTGGGGACAAAACAACAAACACGCGGTTAGTTAGTAAAGAAATAGCATCGCTATGACATTCAAGAGTTCTGTAGCGGAGATAACCTGGGCTCCCATATTAGGAGAGGTCATCATATTCGGCTACTTTACCCTACCTAACGTCGGTATCAGATATATTGGCTGGTGAATTCGTTTTTGCGAGCAGCGATCGAGGAGAAATCAGCCACCACCATCTGACGATCGTGGATTTGTCAATTGGAATTGCCTGGTCCCCGCAGGGTATGGTGGAGTAACGGAAACAATGCTCGGCTCCGCCTGAACCTAGCCGTTTGGCTGTTATTTATTCTTAGCGTAATAGTTTTGTGCGTTACGAACCTATGCGTAGACCAATACGAGATGAAGCTATCGAGAAAGAATCAATGTTCTGACCAATAAAGCTCCTGAATTTTTTCGGAGCTAACGCACACCTATTCTGATGTGTGTATTTCTACGCTGAACGCTCGGTTTGGCCTACACGCCAGAAGCGTGGCACTATCCCCACCACTTCTCGCTCACTCTTGTTTTGCGAAGGCGAGAGCGAGTTAGAAAACGTTGAGAAAAGGAGCCTCGAGGCAGGCAAACGGTGTGGTGGGAGAATACGCCTCACCAAACTCACCGGCCAATATATCTGATACCGACTTTAGTCAGGCGGCCGAAAAGAGGCGAATGTTTGCGATTTTTGTTTGAAAATGCAGAAGCGTATATTTTTACAGAACTTTTGGCACTTAAAAGAGAATCATTTAAAGAACATTTGGTAATTTTTTTCGTAGAAAAATATTTAAGTTTATAATAAAGCATCAACCGACATCCAAGAAGCCTTTTTAAAAATTTGGATTTGCAGTGAGCACTGCCATTCGTAACCAGATTATCTAAAATCAGAAAACAAACAAGATTTCGTTAGTATATTAATGTATCCTCTGATTAACGGAGGGAATTTCCGAAATATTAATTTCAAACAAAATTGCGGCTATTTAAAGTTGAAATGCTGAATTTAACGTGCAAAAATCACGCATCTGAAGACAGCTCTGATAAATGAGTCTTCTATTTGAAACTCTCGCTTCTCTTTCGACTTCAGCAATGTTCAGCTACTATTTTCACCATTCATAAAAGAAAATCCATTTTCTGAAGGAGGAAAAGCTATCGCTAAGTGCACAGCTCTTTGAAACCGCACACGACGCGGCGAAATAGTGGGGACTGGTGAGAAGTACGGAGTAGTGAATCAAATTTGTAGCGCGGCGGATAAAAGATAAGCGTAGTAGTGAATGAAAGCGTGTACATGAACAACAAAGTCGCCTTTCAGCAGGGATATTAACGGTGGACCAGAGAAGCACATTATTTCAGAATCTACACGAATCGGTGACGTTATCCGATTTGTTATTACAAATAGAATTGACGTTGGACTGTTTCGTTCCCTGGATCGATTGAAATCAGTTCGGCAAAAATGTGTTTCCGTAAGATGAAAATGTGGCTTAATGTTTGCTTTCGCAAATGAATAATCTCCTGAAAAGAACTAACGAAGAACTAGTTCCAATGGAGAGCAGTCATACTAATTGAAGAGTCCTTGTAGAAAACACTATAAGTGCCAAAAATAACTGACTTCAAATTATCTGCGAAACTTTATTTGATTTGATTGCTAAAAATAACCCAAATGTATCACAAAATTTTCTATTTTTTTGCATTAATATAATCTAAATTAATGAAAAGAAGAATTGCATTTATAGAAAACCCTGTATCTTTCATCTCTTAGTTGTAGAGAAAACTGAATGTGTCATTCATTTAAATTTTCAAGCACTGTAACTGCCAATCCTTTTTGTCCGTACCTAATTGGCTCTTATATTGTTTTCTACAGAAGTGGCGTTGGACCCACTAGCGGTACCATTTTTTAGCACTATTGGCAACTTATTTACAATGGGAAATTTCATTAAAATTCTATACTACATATAGTATTAATCACCATTGGCACGTAGACCATTTTTCCATATTTTTTTTTTAATTTTGGCACTTACAGTGTTTTCTATAAGGACTCTTAAATTATTATACAGTGTTATATCATTAGCAAATACATATAGTGCTTTTAAATAAATATTGCGTATTGCAGTAAAATAGAGTAAAGAATAATAGACAATAGCAAATTTTAGAAGTCATTGGAAAATAATTTTTTTTCACTGCATGATTCTGTATGTTCAAATACATCAGAAATTAATATAATAATAGTTATTTATCCCAGAAGTCATGGGGAAATGGTAATAATTACGCGTACATGCATTAATGTAATCGTGATCATAGCTCGCGCTGTTGCTAAGGGTACGTTTTTGTTGAAACTGCGATAAACGAACGAAACGGTATTGGAAGCGAGGCGTAGAAATAAATTTTATAATTTTCATCGTTGATACACAAACGATTTTCACCATAACAGTTTTCTTTTATATAAGTTGTGAGCTGAAGTAGCCGGCAAATTAAATACAACACAATGTTTACGTTTAAGGTGCGTTTTGACGTGATATTAAAGTCATGGCATTCGCTGTCGTGACACTACTGTATTACAGCGTGAATCAAATGTTACAACATCGTGACTTCTATAAACCGTGACGATGTTATAATATTTGATTCGCGCTGTAATACAGTGTCACGACAGCGAATGTCATCACTTTAGTATCACGTCAAAACTCACCTTTACTGCGTAGAATATTTCCGATCTGCCATTTTACGGAACTTGAAGATAATAATAAATCATCTTCAGAATCAATCATGTTTAAGTGGTTTATCTTTGCGAAACCTTAGGGAGTAAAACTGTACATAGGTACTATTATCAGAACTCAACTATAAACACTCAAAATGGATATTTTTGTACAGCTTTTATCGCCGCCTGACCGAAGCTCTTATAGATTCTATCGCCACTCCAACACAAACGTACCCTAAGTTTTGTGTTTATTTTTTCGGGATGATGATTAATTTGTGAATTAATTAATTACGAAATTTACAGGTACATACAGTAGAACTCCATTTATCGGAACGAAATATTAGTTAACGCCTGAACTACCTACTGAACTCTTGCTGAGTTCCTTTTTGATCTGAACTACTGTCGAGCGTCACTTTTAAAAAAAATAAAATAAAATAAATAAATTCAAACTATTTAATTGTAGGGTAATTCCGGGTGAGATGGCCTCGCGGGTGAGATGGCTCGATCACGTTTATTTTTGTCCTTTAAACAACCACTAAATTTACGACGTAAATTACGTAATTGACGGTTTTAAAAAAAGTGAGCCATCTCTCCCCGACTCACCCTATATTTTATAATTGTGTGTTATACGTATATATGTAATTATAAATTAAATGCTCCTATCCGTTTTGAAACGTTAGTAGGCAGAAGAACGAACACATGTATATTTGAATCCACTTAACCGAACCTCAAGTCCGGCTATGTGAACGAAATATTATAGGTAATGTGGGAAATCTGTAAACTCCTAATATAAACGGTTTAGTTATTCAAACTGTTTTGTCCACTGATGACTTCGGATAAATAGAGCTTCACTGTAAATCGATGGAAAATTGATATCACACAAAACCAAAATGTCAAGTTACATGGAAGGAAGTTATAAATATAAACAAATAATTTTATTTTAGTAAATATTATGATATAATTATGTCGTGCCCCAACATACATAGATTACATAAAAATAAAATTCAGGCCCATAACATGAAAATTAGCAGATTTAATTAAAGCGTACATTGGAATTATATTCGGCTTCAATAATGATATTCCTGCATCTGTAATGTTCGTTATTCAGATTGAGTGGGACATCTTTCCAGTAAACAACTCATTATTTGCACGCTATTGTTGTGGAAAACTTTCTGCTAAATTAATTAGTATATCGCTGCACTTATTTAATATTAATTTCAATTGCTTTTTTCATAGGTACATGTTACTTATTGTTAGATAAAGTATAATACGTACTATGCTAGATGAAGGAGCTCCTGTTAGGCTCGACGAATGTGGGCTAGAAATGTGTGCAAGTATTCAGGTTCGTGCATTTATGAAGAAAATTAGAAATATTATGAATATTACTCTAAGATTAATACTCGCCCCCCCCCCCCCATTTAACTTAAATTGTTTGTTGGTTGTCATTCACACGTGGACTAAATTTTATGGATCTTTTAGTTTTATTTGAGACCAAAATTCTACAAAAATCCTGCAAGTATCCAGAAATATTATTTCGCAGATGGCTAATCATTTGTGGAAAGTAGTAATTTCACTTCCTCAAAGTGTTCCAAAATTCGACATTTTCTACCGTGGTCGGTTACTAGCGTAACTCGTTGAGACAAGATTTTAAATACGCAGAAATGATAACTTTTTAAACGATTTTACTTAGCTTCGATCCTGTGTATGTTTGGGGTATGTTTGTTTGATTCAAATCTGGCAACTCAAGTTTCATCCACTTCCACCAATCCAATTGCCTTGAAACTTTGCAGGCGTGTATAGTTTGGAGGACAATACAATATTTAAAAAAAGTCAACAAAAAAATATAAACATCCACAAGCAGTAAAAACTAGAAAATCGACAAAAATATATAAAAAAAGATTTAAGCTAATGATTTTAAAATGCATCAAAAACTAAAAAATAATTACAGTATTGTCTCCGTATTTGCTCGCTGGTCGGGACCGGCGTTGAGCCCGTATCGTGTACAGAGCCCTAACTCCGAGTGTTTGCTTCTCGCTCCTTTCTGGTCAAAGGGGGGAGCGAGATGGAACGCTTTGCATGCGCGACGGGTATGCGCGACGGCGCGAGCGCTCAGATAGAATTGTGACTGCTCGACGCATGCGCGCGATGGTCAGATAGCCAGGCACGGCACGAGTCTTTTTTGCGCTCTAGGCGAACTTGCCAAATTCCGCCATTTATTATAATACATTTAATTGAGAATATTGGTGACCTTACTCTGAATTTTTATCCGTAGTTTAAAACCGTTGTAGTACAATTTGTAGTATTTCATTTAAAAATTTATTTTCAACAATGCCAACAATGAAAAGACCATTTTGCACCTCTTGTCAACCTTACGCCCTAGTAGCTGCCTAATTTTGCAGAGTAAAGTTATAAATAATCTTAAATAAATATATTATAATGAAGGGCTCAATTGAACAAATTCGCCAAGGGCGCAAAAATGATTTACGCCGGGCCTGCGTCAAGATTTTGCGAAGCGGTTCTCGTGCTTCCGTAAATGCTTGCAACCATCGCGCACGCCCGTCGCGCATGCAAAGGACGGAGTGTCACGGCGCTCGAAAGACGGAGTGAGACCAAACATCCACGCGTCGTCTGTCTCGTACCGTCCTCGCTCGCTCTCGTTCCATCTCGCTCTCGCCTTCGCCGGAAAAGAGTGAGACAGAAGTGGTGGGGATAGCGATAAGCCCGTATTGGGTGCACCAAACCGAGCATATACGGAGACAATACTGTATTTTCTTGTACTACAATTACGATAGTGATATGTCACTTTAAAGAAAATCGTCGGGCAGAATATTTCATCGCTTTTTAACCGACTTCAAAAAGGAGGAGGTTATAGATTCGACCCGTTTGTATTTTTTTTTATGTTTGTCCCCGCATAACTCCTCAGCATATGGGCCGATTTTGATGATCTTTTTTGTATTCGAAAGAGGACGATACCCCGGTGGTCCCATCCTACACTGCATCAACATTGGCCATAATTTTGCCAGTTCTGGTTAATGATAGACTATTGTCACCTAATTATTAATATTTTATGTACGTACGCGCATATCTCCTCAGCATGTCGCGTCAATATATATAAAACTAAAAGAATTTAAAAAAAATTAAAACCGACTTCAAAGAAAATAAAATTGCACTAAAAAGTTAGAAATAATTTTTTCTCGTATTTAATCTGAGACTCTCATAATTTTTAAGTCGGTGCCTCATTATTTGCACTGTGTAAATCTGGCTCCTCAAATAAAACGTTACGTAGTATAAGGACGATCCCCAGATATATATACAGATATTAAATGGAATTCTTGTTAAAATCTTCACTATTTTGTTTAATTTTTGTTGAAAATCACTTTCCAAACAGCGAATATGTGAAAAGTGAAAAAAAGAGATAACTTTCCATTTAAATAGAAAATGCAATTGACTAAGTAGGTGTACGTATTCCATTCCTGTTTTTTTTTGTTTTTTTTTTCAGCATGTCTTATAACGGCGGTATAGACTCAAATGTAATATTTTTAGATAAAAGTGTAAAAACTGTAGAATATCATTTTTTGATTTGGCATTTCGTCTTTGAAAGAAATGACATTATACATGTATGTATGTACCGTTGGTTGGATGAGTACGAGTGTATGTGCTCGAGAATTGCGAAGAAAGCGACAGCAAATATGGTATAACTGGGGACTAACTGAATCCTTCTGCGAAAATGAGTTGATATTTTAGAGTAACTTATTTCCAAATTGAGCTTTGGTTTTTGAAAAAATCGATTTTGAAAATGGAAACGATTCTTAGCTAATTATAAGTGCGTACGTACTCAACGGATTTTCAACGTCGTATTTTCTCGAAACAGAAGCCGTAAATTAAAAAATATTTTAGATTGTACTACCAGTTATAGAATCTCTGTACAGTAATATATCTACATACATATAAATCTGGAATTATACGAATATCTTTTTAGTACTTTCACACTTTTTTCTGACACCACATTCCAGCATACATTCATTTGAAGATCACAATATTGATCACCCTGCATGTCCTCTCCTGTGACATAAATTTTACCAATTGTAGTCGAACTGTGAACTATTCTCAAGGCGACAATTTGAAAGGAACTTTTTCGAGTGTCGGTCGGCTATAAAACACCTTCGATCAGAAAATAGTCGCCGCAGTAACATTTAACGAAGACTGGTTCTAAAACTCAGCAGACTTGGTCACATCCTAAAATCTGCACTCGTTTCATTGCAACTCTTGATTTGACGTTGCATTTATGCAGAGGAGCAGTGGAGGGTGTACACTGACTGTAGGGTCTATACGTATACCTACAATGCATATGTCTTGGAACTGCGAAAATGTTTGGCTTGTCACTTCTTTCCTTCGATCGTGAAATATTCAGACCGGAGCATTATATCAGTCGAGCAGACTGGCAGCCCTTAAAAAGGGCAGGGTGTCGAGATTCTAATAATACCACAGTTAACGGCATGAAAATTTTTGTGCATTGATCGAACCAGAGACCAGCTAGACGGCAACAGCAGCTGAAGTTATCTGACTCGGGAATAATTGATTATATTGATCAATACGAGCAAGTTATGTGGGTAGCTACTGAAAAAAATTAATATGTAACTTTAAATACATTTTCCATACTGGCGTGCAGGATACTTAAAAAACAATTACATACATCAATCGTCTTCACCGTTTAACATTATTAAATAAAACACTTTTTGCGGGATACCGAACCTAATCCAGATTTAAAAAAATGTGATACAATTAAGTATTTGTTTCCCTCCAAAAATGTAAAAAATATCGACAACTTGGAATTTTTCTCTCA
The DNA here is from genome assembly GCA_963932335.1 of Andrena marginata. NCBI lineage: Eukaryota > Metazoa > Arthropoda > Insecta > Hymenoptera > Andrenidae > Andrena > Andrena marginata. The sequence continues at coordinate 18,283,153 of OZ010662.1, read as the reverse complement.
TTGCCGGGCGGTATAAGCCTAAGAAACAGTGAAAACAAACAATTGCCTGAGTTCGTTTCTTGTGTAAAACAGAATTCCACGAACAAGCTGCAATAAACACTAAAACCTTGTTAAAAAAACACTAGTTTAAAAAATAAAAAAAATTGCGCAGCAGATGCCATTATTTTTCTTTTATGTAAAATCACCCTCTCATGCCGAAAATAAGGTCTAAAAAAATTCTATGGATACGTTTTCGAGATATCGACAGGTGAACTTTTTACCTGTCTGTCAAAAAGGTGGCCCCACTTAATTGCGAATATCTCGAGTTGCGAATGATCGATATGGTCGAAAATTACCTCAAATTAAAGATAATTGAATCACCAACAAATCTACCTTAAAACATTTTCAAATCGGTTCAGTAGTTCGGCTGAAATGGATGGAAATATGTGAAAAAATTCATTTTTTTCGACCAAAATTGACATCGACAATTCATTTAATCATCTGGGAAAAATCGAAATCGCAAAAATGGGCACAGTTTCTCATTTTTTACCTTGAGTCTGCACTTTTACGAAGAAAATAAGGTGCTACTGAAGAAAATCTATGCGTAAACACCGAAGCTACAGACAATTGTGTGAAAACACTAAAATATCATTTTTACTCTGTTTTGTTTTTTTTTTTCATTTTATTGTGTTATTTCAATTTTAATTCATTCTGTACATTTTTTCAAGTACTTTGTTAATATGTGTGTGTTTTAGAAATAGTTCTGGCTCTTTTTTGTCTTTTGTGCGTTTCGGGATTCGCTTCTTTTATAAGGAACCAAATATAATCTCCCATCATTGTCACATCCCAAAAATCCATGATACCGCTGGTCAAAACCCTTCATATCCTGATGGAATCTATCTCCGTGTTCGTCCTTTACACCATTAAGATTTTCCGCGAAAAAATTCGAGTGAGAATACAAAAAAATGGGTCTTCAGAAACATATTTACGCGTGTTGAGAAAAAGAAATGAAAGCTATACAATCGAAAATGAACTACTAGCAGAAATATATGTATAAAACAAATTATATTAAACGATTTCATTTTCTCTATTATCAAACGTGCATGCAATCAGTGATCAAATACTTTTGAGCAGTAGCGTATGTACCTATAAGGTTATAGCCATTACCACTTCCTAGGATCAATCTGTCGAGCCCAAAGTGTGTTAACAAATTATGAAACTCTGAAAATATAAAATCGGCTCTCCTCTTCTTACCAAAATAAGTTCACTACACAATAGTAGAATTTATTTTGGTAAACATAAATAGATAATTCAGGTAGGGGCAATTTTGATAAATATAATTAATTTTGCGGCACACCTAATGCTGGCCATTTGCATTACGCGGAGAAAAAGTAGATAAGGGAACGTTTTGTGGGATCTGATACGGAAGGAGGCAACCCGCCTTTCGGAAGAGAGATCGCGGTGACATTAATTAAGGAGTCACTACGGCCAAGCTGCATTAAGTAAATGGGCTCAGGTTCGCACAGATTGCTTCCATAAAAGACTCGTGACCGTTTGTTTTCTCGTGGAAGTTTGCTTACGATGTTTGGCCGCGAAAATTTGTGGGAATGAACAAATTACGTTAAACGGCGGGCAATATGGTACCTAGCCTTTGTTTCGTACGAGCTCCGTTAATTCTTCCTCTGCCCGGTGACGTTGATTTTTGAATTTTTGCACGGTTTCGTGGAAACGTCGACCTGTTTCGGGGTACGTTTTTAACGTTTGGATTAAATAAACACCTCGGTAGAAAAAAAATTGGGGGAAAGATGCACAATTTGTGTTTAATTACAGTGACTGATATTTATTAGAAAAATTAACAAAGTGTCCAGTGTTGTTTTTTTGGTTGGCACTACATATTTCCATATTACTTTTATAATTCAATAAGAGCAAATGGTTGTTAATACGAGTCACTATTTGCAAAAGAAATTTTAAAAATTTGCAGAATGATTTAGTTTTCGTTATCTAAGAAAATAAATATTCTTCTAATTGTTTAGTCGTAGCTGTAATTGGGTACTGCGTATATGTTAATTTCCAGGGATCGACTGCAACTGTTAATTTTTATAAATAAAATTTATTCACTGAACTTTTAACTTTTAAAACATTTCTTTTCTGTTTTAAGTTAACTTTGTACATTAACACTTTAACTCTGTTGCAAAAGTTAAGGGTCAACAGTTATTTTGTATTCGATTAATAAAAGTTCCGAAGGATTATTTAACATATATTTTAAAGTAAAATATAAAAGTCAGAATTATTTTCATAATTAGCATTATTTATCGAATCGAAAGCCGACCGCGTTAACATAAAAAAATTTTCGATGTCTTTTAGCATGTTTCCGATTGTCCCACTATTTTGGGACACCCTGTATAACTTTTCGTCCTAGCTCCTGACATCCACGTACACACACTTCCTTCTCTTTCTCCTTCCGCCCTATCTTCTAACCTTCCCAATATTAGATCAGTCGTACTCTAAAGAACAAAAAAGATAATAGTAAAAAAATTACTGTTATATCATAACTAATTGTAAATTTTGACAGTCCCTTTCGATCTTTTCTAATTTCTATTGCATTTCGTTTGGAATTTAATAAATGAAACAAGGAATGTTTGATATTAATACGTGGAAATATTTTTTAATAAGGCACCTTATGACGATGCAATTGACCGAAAAATAATTCGTGTCGCGTTAGGTTTGTACAAAAAACAATGCGAGACGACAAATTGTCTCCCACCGAAAGGCCGTGATTTCCCCAAAGTATTTATTTAAAACACTAACCTTAAAATATAATAAAAATTGGTTTTACTATTTACGCTACGCCTGATTATTTTTCGCTGTTCGCATATTGTTCTGTAAAAGAATATATTTTAAAGTAAAACGAAAAGTATAACGAACCGGTATGTAAATTCCATTAAATACGTTTAATACAAATAAACATTAGATTGGTGTTCAAACTGCCCCATAACACTTGGCGAGATAAAACTCCAACCAGTCGTTATCGATACGTATAAATTTCATGGTCAGCGTTTCTCTGACTAGCTTCGGTCCGGTCCAACCACTTATTTGATACAATGGCAGTGTACGATCGGTTAATTACTTGGGGCTCGATTATCCGTGTCCACGAGCGACGCCACGAAGGTCGCCTCGGCGCACCTATTATCGAATTTATCTGTCGAAACGATTCGAACACTTTGTGGCAGCAATTAAGGGGCATCAAGCAAGTCACGGAGTGCGTGCCTCCGGGTCGTCAATTTTCCCGGATATCTCTTTTACACCGTATCGCGTTCGATCCATTTAATTAATCCCGCTGCAGCTGGCTACGTTTCCCTGACCTTTGAGGAGCATCAAGCCACCTGAATAGAGAATTGACCGCGTCGACCCCTACTTTCCTGGCATCTTCATATTAATTAAGGAATGTAAACGTTCGGGTATTAATTAAACGGCGGAGTTTCTGCGAATGATGCTTCAGCTTTCGGAGAAATTTGTCCGTTTCTCTGACGCGGTAATGTTATTGTCTGGAATGCGACCATACGCCAAATGCGCATGAAATGCCTGATTTATTGTGTTACAAAGTTCTAACGCGAGCTTATGATCAACATTGCGCAAGATATTGCCTCGAGCAGCGGTTATGAATTGTACTGCGCTAAACCACTACGCTCGCAACTTATTGCTAGGGTACGGCGAGAATTTGCGATACGCGGAGTTTTGTTTTGTATTTGTCGCTAATTCCTATGTATCGTAATATTTCAGAAATTATGAATAATTTGCGAATACAGTAGAACTTTTAATTATCTGTTAGTAACTACCTAATAGGAATTTATAAACTAATTGGTCATAAAAACTAATGCCATAATTAACAGAGAGTCGTAATTCACTGCGGACTAAGCTTAATTTTAAATTATATTAGGCTTAAATTAAATGGATAGTGGTAAAAGATACTGGTATTTTTTTATTTATGATAAGCATCGGAAGTACAGGCTGGATAAGCAAGTGTAAAGCGATGTCTTTGCGAATTTAGAATTATTTTGAAACAGTAATTTCCTTAAGAATTATGCAAAGAATTTTTGAAGAATGTTGAAAGACAGTTAAAGAATGTTTTTTGTTTTCTTTGTATACTGCAGAAAAAGCTGGACGCTCTTTTTTCAGTTGTCTATGTGCGATTTATACATTACCGCTCAAAAGAATAATATTTGATCACTTTTTATACAGGGTGATCCCCATATGTGTTGCCACGAAATTTCGTGGTTTTCCTTGAATTTTACAAAAAATTGTTTTAAACAAAATTTGAACTATATTTAAGTGTGCATAACTTTCGTAAAGCAAAGTTTCTTTGTCCGCATTTTTTTGAAAATATGGACGTTACCTTCTGTTTTTTAAATGAAACTATAGACTTTTTTCAACATTTTATATGGGAACGAATAAAAGCAAAGCAAATTCAAAGACTGTAAGTTATAAAAAAATATAAATAACGTATAAAAATTGGTAACTGTAGTTGTGCAAGGTTAGGTACAGTACCTTTGTATTATAGATTATATGAAGTGTTTGAATTGCAATCTATAAAGGGGCCCGGATGCGAGAAATATTTTTGGGCCCCAAACAATTTCTCAACGATAGAAAAGCATAACGTATTTTCGCGAAAAAATAGGAATTTAATAACAATAATAAAGAAACTACAATAGATAAATAAAATAAATAAACAAATAAGCATTGAGATATTTAAATATATGACTATATTATTGCCATATCATTAATACAATTAAATTATTATATGTGGTATTATATCAGAAATTATAAGGAAGAGCGGGGACAAACGTAACACTTTTTACATTTGGCCTAGCTACCAATTACCTCTTACAGATATAAAAACGAAAATTATGCCTTAAAATAGTGTGTTTCTTGGTCTATCGTTTGACCACAAATTCAGCCTTCCATGATAACTAGTCAAATAGTTATGGTAATTTTCTGCAGTGACTGTCATTGTTACTTTTGTCCTGCAGGGGTAGGACGAAAGTAACATACCATGGGGACGAAAGTAATACTAATTATTTTGAGGAGAATTAAGTAAAAACACTTCTTCCAAAGCAAAATAGGATTTTTTATACATATTTATACATATTTTTTTAAACATATTTTAAGTAGGTAACGATAGAAAAGTATAACCAGCTTCAAAAATTTCTTTGATACTGTGTATTTGATTTAATATGGAATCTCGTGTAACAGCCCCAAAAGTAACTAATATTTATGATTTTTTTTTAAAAACTATTGTTAATATTGGAATCAACTACTCCCCTTAGCGACGTGTTACTTTTGTCCCCAACCATGTTTTTCATCATAGAACTGATGTAACTGTTACGTACGCAGATCTATCTTTGGCTTTTTAACCCTTTCGGGTGCCCGGAATGCACGTAACCCGGCGGGGTCACCGTTTCCTGCAGTGGTGTGATGCAACCGAGTTTTCCCCGAAAACCTAATATTCAATGAAGGCGCTCATATCCCCACTACTTTCTAGCCGAATTTCACTGTATAAAAAGGGCCACGAATCCACACTCGGGGGCTCATTTGAAGTCTAGCACGTTTAGACGAAAGAGGCTAGTGAGATCGAGTAACGTTTTCTTAAAGTATTAATTCAACTTAAGCCAAACAGTACGTGGAGTTGCTGATAGGTGTTGTTATTGTTACTATACTAAAATCTTTGAGACCCCCGCATTTCTCAGTGCGTCAAAACCGAGAGGTGGACTTAGGTACCGCGATAAACATAAACTGTAACAATTGTAAAAGACTGAATTTATAGAATAGAATTTGTTATTTCTAAATCAGAGTTCTTTTATTTTGAATCAAGCATCATCTGAATTTCCTCTTCGAGATAATCCCACATAGGTACTCCTTTACCGCTCAAGGTGTACCACTTTATAAAGTTACGAGGCTAAACTAACATTCCTAGTGGCTCCCGGGGATACCAGACCCCGGTTCGTCCACGACAACCAACCTCCTAGTGGCTCCCGGGGATACCAGACCCCGGTTCGTCCACGATTTCCCCCTTCCTAGCGGCTCCCGGGGATACCAGACCCCGGTTCGTCCGTGAAACTTACCTTCCTTGTGGCTCCCGGGAATAGCAGACCCCGGTTCGTCCGCTACTAACAAACTCAAACAACCAAATTCAATCCTCGGCCTCGCAGCCGCCATTCTCATTGCCCTCAGCCTCGGCTCGTAACATAACGTACAAACTATACAATATTTATTTAAATCAAATACAGGAACTTATAAAGACATTATCTAAGAACGCTCTAACAAATAATTGGATCAATGTCTATAGTTTAACTATGAATATTAACAATAAAACCAACAGAGGAGACGCTTATCTGAGTCATCGAAATAACGAAATCAGCTTGCCCACGGTATACGAATCGTTGTATTGCTCAGCGTGACTCCGTGAAAGAAAAGAAACACTAAACACGCGTAACTATGTAAAGCAAACGTTTTGGAAACTTTTGTGGAAGGCGGGAGAAGGCGTGTTACTTTTATGACGCCGTTACGTTTGTCCCCGCTCTCCCCTATTCTAATTTCTTTTTTGACAGTCCTCGCATACCATGGTATGATTACCGCACCACAATAATTGTGGTGTGTCCGTCGTAGTACTGTCAGCTCTTTGTTTAGAGCGTGAAATCCAAGCCGGTTTATAAAATTATATTCATTTTAACCGAATAGAATTTTTTCGTTCCCATTTTATTCTTTTTTCTTTTCTTCTTTCTTCTTTTTCTGAGGCCCCTGTACAGCCTGGGACCCGGGCGACTTGCACCCCGCCTCCTGTGGCCGGCCCTGTATGTAGCTCCGCTCGATGAAGGAAATTGCATTGGTTATCTCTATGATGCTCTCACGGTGATCTTCTTTACATACTATGCGAATTTTTTCCATTAAACCTCTGGTTTGAATTGCAGTAGCATAGTTTATGGATTTTTGAACGTAAATCATTTGTTTTCCTAGTGCCATATCAAACTAAACTTTAAATAGTTTCTGAAGCAAACACTTTAATATACCGGGATGTCGCCCAAATTCGTTACACTTTGTATATGTTATTTGTGTTTCTTTTTGTAACCTATTCGTTGGATTTGTCATCATTCGTTCTAATATAAAATATTAAAAAATACTACACTTCCATTTAATATTCATATCTCCGAAAAAATGCAGATAAAGAAACTCTGGTTTACTGAAGTTATGCACACTTTAATATAGTTCAACTTTTCTCGAAAACATTTTTTTGTAAAGTTCAAGGAAAGTCCTTAAATTTCGTGGCGACATGTATGTACGTGGAACAATTTACTCGTCAATTATTGGCTGTATTAAAAAATATTTTAAACAAAAGTTGCACGGTATCAAGGGGGACATATAGTGCGATAATATGTTTTTTACCATGTTACATTTTTTATTAAGATATAAAGGTCACCATCAGTTTTTTCAATGGAATTGTTGTGGAAGGTGCCTAGGTTCGAGATGCTTGCTAAGAATCTCGCGATGCTCCTTGGTCGTTCTTTGCTGTTGTCGTCCGACGGACTCCGATGAATTGGGTGAGGATACCAGGACGGGTATATTCGGTTGGAAATAGAGGGTAGTAGGATTCATGGCCGGTTAAAGAATTAGAACTCACCGTAAGATTGAACAAGGCTTATTCTAGGTACCCGGGTACCAAGGTCTCGGGTACCCGATGACTTTTAAGTTGTGATTTTCCCCTGAATTTTGATAAAGTATCAAACATTGCATAAAAACGCATTATATCATATTGTAAGTCCGGGAAAGTTCAACCACTTTTTGGAAAAGAAATTGTAGCATCGTTGTCTTTCACATTCTTTTCGTTTTGTGCAAATTAAAGCAAAGCCCAAGCAATTTAGGGTATATATAAATTATAGCGTGCGATAATTTCAAATATTTATTTTCATTTTCAACCAACAACATTGGCACTGCAACTGGTCGATCTCACCCGCATGTCGGGGTTAGACCGTCCACCCACTACGGGTGAGACCGACCTTGAAAAATAACAAAAAGTATAATACACGAAGATGTTAATTGATATGTTATTTCTTCTTCAGTTTTCCATGTACGAAAATATTCTTGTACTTGCAGCATCTAGTATTATGAAATCAACAGCTTCAGTGCACACATTTAATCCAATCCTCGCTTTTCGAGATTTCGAAATAGTTTTCTCCGCATCCCGCGCATTCGTTATTGTCTCAGTCTTTTCTTGCAGAATGGAATTTTCGCTCCCTGAATCTGAAGATGGGTTTACAATAAGAAAGACACATGTGGTCGGACTATCCCATAATCAAGGGAGTGATTGACCACCTTGTCAAAATAAATTAAAAACGAATACATACGTATTGTTGGTGTTACACTGTAGTTATATGCATATTATAACCCCTATATCGAAATAGTGTAAATAAACTTACCAGTCTTTCAAATATCACCAGCACTGTAACTTGGTCTAAAAACATTCAGACTCGCATAAAGTCTTAAGTGTTTCCTATAATTTAAATATGGATTTGTGACAATGGTCAATGCAAGGTCAACAACAAGCGCATTCATTTCTTTTGTGCCAATGACACACAGTGCCCTATGTTGCGTCAGTCTTAAAATATCAACACTGGCCGGACTCTCTCAGTGGTCGAACTCTCCCGGACTTATCTTATAGGGTCCAAAATGAACAGTTTCTGGTATATCAGCAAAATAGGTTTTATTTTAAATAGTGTTCGAACTGGTTTGCCCAGCTAACCCCACCGACATTGATGATCAATTTTATGAAGTTAATGAGGATTCTTGATTAACCAGTATTACGTTATTTCTTAAATTCAAAATGTACCTTCACCAGTAAATTGCGGTAACATTTCATGGCCAGCTTGGTCACCAGTTCTCAAACCACTTGACTATTTTCTTTGGGAGATGCTGAAGAATAAAGTCTATCGCGAGCCGCCAACAACCGTGGCAGATATGCGAGGGCATATTATTACTGCATGTGCTGTAATACCAACGAATATTTAAAAAAGTATCTCATTCATTCATCACTCTGTTACGTAGTTCGAACACTATTGTGAACAGATAGTGTTTCAAATTTCACCTTGGGGGTGGATTCCAGTCTCGCGTAAGGAAGATAGTGTTTTTTTTTTTTTTTTTTTTTTTTTTTTTTTTTTTTTTTTTTTTTTTTTAGAAAAACCTGATAAAAATAATCAAATTCATTTCAAAGTGTTATGTACATACATATGTACTTCATGACGTTTCGAAATATATAAAAAGACTAATTTCTTAGATATTACGTATTACATTTACACTTCTTTCTTCTCTCTTTCTCAAGAAACATAACAACAACTTCGTCTAAAAATTGCATACAGTGGGATAAAAGTATGTGGACACATTTAAAATCCTATAACTTGTTCCAAATTGGTCCGAACAACCTGAGTTTTTTGAGAAACTAGAAGGATTAGTTTGCTAAGTGCCCAAACAGCACACTTCGTTGCGGCAAAGTTGCAGGATGGTTGCAGTAACCTTGCGATGTTGCATGGTTGCAGCGCAATGTCGATGTATGGTTGCTGCGACGTTGCCGTGCAACATTGCACGGGGCGGACATAGAATTGTTGCTGCATAATTGCTGCATAGTTGCGTTACAATAATGCACTGCAACTTTGCCGCAACTATGCAGCAACTTTGCCGCAATTATGTCGCAACTATGCAACAACTTTGCCGCAGCTTTGCAAGAGTTTTGCCGCAGCTTTGCCGCAGTTTTGCCGCAACTTTGCCGCAACTTTGTCGCAACTTTGCCACAACTTTGCGGCGTTAGCAGATTTTAAAACATAATATCTCCAAAACCGGCTGAAATAAAGTGTATACATTATACTTTATTGAATTCGTCTTGAAACGCACTATCATGTGATCTGTTAACAAAAGAGTTCCGTTTAAAAAAAAAATTGATCATCGTATCTCATAAAATAATAATACAAGAAAAAATCGTCTGCCCCAGTGAATTTGCCCCCTCCAACCATGCAATTTCATGTAAACAATTTCTTTTATATCTCCAATACGTTAGGAAATATCCAGGTGTTTGTTCCCGCGGACATCCTGTATAATGAACTAAAATATAAAATATATGTCGGAGAAGGCAACCATTTAATCAGTTCCAAGCATAAGTCAGAATCTATTTTACTGGTGGTACGTGTTTTTAACGTACCGAGTAATCAGTATATATACCACCTACAGTAATCTACATCCAAGAAGGTTCCGTGGCCACAACGGTAGCGCGTCAGATTGTCATGCGGGCGGTTCGGAGTTCAAGTCCTGTCGTAACCGATAACTTTTTTTATTTTTTTTTAACAGTTTTTCGTTGCCTCAAAGTTGCCGTGCAAAGTTGCCTCAAAGTTGCTGTGCAACTTTGCAGCAGGCGGACATAGAATTTTTGCTGCACAGTTGCGGCATCCTTGCGTGAGTCGTTGCCATCTTGCACCGCAACTATGCTGCAACTATGCTGCAACGAGAGTGTGCTGTATGGGTGGCGTGATTCGTTGTTTTGAAAAAAGTTGCAATTAGTCGGAATAGCAAAAAAATAGGAAAGATCATTTTTTTTCAACTTTTTTGTCTTTGCTCGTAATGGAAATTTAACAAATGCCTTTTGTAGATTGAAGTAAGTTGTATACACGCCTAAAATTTCATCAAAATCGGTTCACGTTTTTCTGAGCTATAAACGTTAAAAGATCGCAGAATAAGGTCGGAAATTGCGAAATTCCCAGAAATCAGCGATTTTCGACCTTATTCTGTGATCTTCTAGCGTTAATAGCTCAGAGAAACGTGAACCGATTTTGATGAAATTTTAGGCGTGTATAAAACTTACTTCAATCTACAAAAGGCACTTTTTAAATTTCCATTACGATCACAGACAAAAAAGTTGAAAAAAATGATCTTTCCTATTTTTTGTTATTCCGACGAATTGCAACTTTTTTCAAAATGACGCTTTTCATCACTTAGCAAACTAATCCTTCTAGCATCTAAAAAAACTCAGGTTGTTTGGACCAATTTTGAACAATTTATACAACTTAAGGGGTTAGCTCCCGTCAGGAGGTAGAAAAAGAATCGATCCTTTGGGAATTTATTTCAGAAAGTACATGCATATTTTTATGCAGTGGTTTCTGTATTCAGGTGGAGGACAGTTTAACAGGTTATTATATTACGTTTTGGTATTAAAATATTTATTTATTGCACAATTACAACTGATTTCCCGGAAGCTGTTTTTAAAAACACGTTTTGCGGTGACCAACATTATTCGGAACTGGGCTACGCGAAATAAAAACACGAAGAAGATTTAGTTAGTACAATGGTTTATCTAGTCTTTAATCGATCCGTTTTACAAAATATTAATCTGGGACAAAATGGCAGATGTTTTAATTGAAATGATCGATTTTCGTAGAAAAAAACGCTCATTTTTCATCCATAAAATAAAAACTATGCATTGGAAAAATAAATACTTCGATTAAAGACTAGATTTGAATGTCTAGAAGAAACCTACAAAGTCTCAGAAAGATTGGTGAAGCGGTTTTGGAGAAATAGTGGTCACCGCAATCGAAAATCCCGTTTCGAGAAAAACGCGTTTAAAGTTTCAAGCGGTCGGCGGTACGCTTCGCGGCGCGTGCACTCTAAGTCGTATATCTGCCACAATTTTAATCGGATCAACTTGAAACTTACAGAAAACATTTTCAGGATGATATACTTTGAGAAAATGATGAAATCTAAAAATCGATTTTTCTGTCCTTGCTGACGGTAGCTAACCCCTTAAAAGTGTCCACATACTTTTGTCCCCCACTGTAGTTAGGGGAGACCGGGGCAAGTTGTTACGTTTTTCAGTTTTCAATTATTTTCATTTTTATTTGAATGAATTACTTAATAACAAATATGGTAAAATATACTTTGGTCCTTCCTCTTTAATATATTGTAAATGAAATGTTGAGAAAATACATACAAAATGAATGAGAAAATGTTATTTGGGCGAAGGTAAAATGTATCAACTTACCCCACTGCGGGGCAAGTTGATACTGCTCTGGGGCATGTTGATACATCTGTAAAATATCCGTTTAATGAGTACAATATGGATGTCTGGAATATCCCACTTTAACATGAGGTGCTTGCTTCTTTTTATTAATGTATCTTATTAAAGCTATTTTATCTATTCCGTATATTCTCGCGCATTGACGTAACGACATTGACTCCTTTTCTACACCAACACACGCTTTTTGAAAAATATTTTGTGGTATTTTTCCGCGATTCGTTTTTCTGACATAATTTCGTACCATTTTCCTAGAACCAAACGGGAAAATCCAATTAAAAGTAGTCGGGAAAAATTGATACACTCTCCATGAGTATCAACATGCCCCAGAGAAAACGTGTCAACTTACCCCACAGCAAGTCATTGTGTGCGAACATATCCATAAACAAATGTAGAGCATATAAACAAAATAACAAAACGTAATGACCTTACCTTCAAAGGACTCAATGTGATGCCCAATTAATTTGCGTGACAAAATTCTCTATCCCGTCTCAAGACGGATTGGAAAGTGAACACAACTATTTTCTTTTTCTCTACAGAACCGAAAACAGTTATAAATGGATTGCTAAAGTCAAGGTACACAGACGTAGGCTAGATCGTAGTAAAGAACTGATGAAGAAGCTTCACATATCTCGCACAAAAGGAGCTACATATATACGGTGTCGAGATAATTCGTCTGTATCAACCTGCCTCTGTATCAACTTGTCCCGATCTCCCCTACTATTTAAGAAACGCAAAATATATTATATGCAATCCAAAAATAGGTGAGGTCAGTCCCGACCAAAAAAGAACTCTCAGGGAGAAGTCTTCTTCTTTGTTATACTAACTAAATTGTTCTGTTACAGAACTATACTAACCCTGTTAATTAGTTGATAAACAAGTAGGTATCCCCATTTCCAGCTCCCTAAACAATTCAGTCACTGCACGCTTTGATAGTAAAAATACCGCATAAGGGTAACGTACAATTTGAAACAGTACATAAATAAGACGGAACGAGTCTTTTTAACAACACAAGAACGCAGTAGGTGGTAAACCCGATGTCTCACCGCTCATCACAGAAAAATCATCTGCGCACGCAAACCGAAAGTCATTTCGCGTCGCGACTTACGACTCAGAGACTCGTTTTGGCCTGACCATGCCTTCGTCGTTGGTGGCGGTCAAGATGACCTCCGCGGCTCTGGTAGCTCGTAACTCTCTGGGATTCTTGTGGCGAGCCGATCAGGAGCTTCCGACATTTCGCTGGCGGAGGGTTCCAGCAATCGTATAACACGTTGCCCTCAGATTATTCAAGTTTGTTCGCTCCTTTCGTTTACGTTTTAGTGCGACATTGTTGAATATCTCTAACAATAAGTGACGCGTCTCTTAGACTCCAGAGATTTGATGGTCGATGGTGGAATTCTGCCCGTTGTACTTAGGCTATAGAATATATGTATATCATCAAGGCTTACACAATTTCAGGTTTTCGAAGTTGTAGCTCTTCGAAGCTTCCATAGTTTTTGCCAACAGTGGATATTTTGTAGTCGAGTTCGTTATTTTTCTAGCGGTCTAGGACTCTAGGTAGCTGCATTAGGGATGCAGAATGATATGCATGTGTTAGAGAGCAGGCGTGGAATTTGTGTACCGATTATATTACAAGAGCATAATGTATTTCGATAGTCGTTTTTAGTACAGCACGAGGTGCGTACGAAACGTCAACTAAGCACTACCAAAAGTGAGCTAAAAATAAATGCTCTGTTGTATTGAATTATGGAGGTAGGATTTATTGTTAGTGTTCTTGATTTCTCGATATTTTTCGTTTCCCGAGAAATTGAAAAAACTATTGCAAAATTTATATTTTTGGAATAATGTTGATAATATTTATCAAAAATACAAGAAAATTTTAACTAAATGTTTATTCCTGTCTAATGTACACGAAACTGGTGTAAATGAAAACAGAGATATTAAATGTAATTGATAAATTTATTTATTTTATACAAAATTTGTGCAAAGCGGAATATTACATTTTTGTTTTAAAATAGTTTTTTAAAAAGCACAATGCGTCTAACGTGGCATCAGGCTCTTCGTTTGTAACAAAAGCTGTAGTTGTAGAAAAATTTATTTCGTTTTGAGTGGATGTTGGCTTCATGGGAAGAAGAACCACGAAAAGTTGTTATACCCTGGGTGTCCTTTTTTTCAGTGGACTCAAAAATATGAAATTCCTTTGTTAAAGTCAGGAATTTAACTTCTTCTTGGTTGACATTAAATTCTTTTAGGAAATCTACGATTGCTAACTCCAGTGGTTTTCTTAATGGTAATTCTGCATTCTGAGGAGAATTTTCAGGAGATTTATGCTTACTGTTACATATATTTTCCGAAAAGTCTAGCTATTTAGAATTTGTTTTGCTGTTTTATACATGACTTGGGTGTTAAATGAAAAAATGCGTTTTTTGAATCTTTTCGTAGAGATTTTGGATCATGCAAAAATTCTATAAGGGATACGATAATCTTATCTCTTCTTTTCGGTAATTCTTCCTTAATAGCAACAAGAAACTCATTACTTAATTCAGTATATAATTTTTCTAAACTTATAAATAAGAATTTAAGAGTACCTTCAACAGTTAATAATGTCGAATCTTCTCTACTGAGATTTTCTATTGCAATTTCCTTTTTTTTTTGTTTTGATACATGATTTTTATTGACCAAATTATTCACGATCAGAGTAAAATAGATACTTTTCGCTTTGGACACCTATAACTTGCGAACGCATGATCGTAGAAAAAATTTCATGAGTTGTTTGGAAAGCTAAGAAATTTGCCTTACAGAGTCCTCAGTTGCCAATATAATGAATTTTTTCAACGTATGAAATCCATTCTAAAATGATTCCAAAATTGCATATTTACCGTTTTTTACAAAACATGATGCTACTTCAAGCAAAATCATGTAATCATTAAAATGTCCACGTTTTTGCGAATTAGAATTACCCTTAAACACTGTGCAAAAGGCCGAACAGATCAGATTTTTTCCGCGTATGTCCCAGATGGTCAAACATGCGATATGGTCCGAAGAAATTAAAGGATCATCTGTTTTACTCTGTTTCTCTCCGAAATCCTTTTTTTTGTTCTCGCGGCTTTTGAACGATGGTTGTATGTTTTTTTGTTAGTTCAACGTCATTTTAGTAAAAAGAAAAAAATTCAGAAATTTAGCAAAAACATTTTTATCTTTTCGCAATTGACAAAAACCGCACCATACCGCCAGCCTTAGCACTACCCATTTTGTCAATTGTCAATTTTTTTTTAATAAACACTTAAACCACAAAACATGCTAAAAGAGTTCGTATAATGAATATACTGGTATACTAAACGTCAACAAGATCCGAATACAGGAAAGTGACTGATGCTTATAACCGTGATGAAGTTGTTAGCAATTTCGAGCAAAGACGTATAGAAGAAACGTGGAAACGTGGGTCCTAATCCTTTCAAAATATCACAGTTAAAATTAGAGCAAAAATATGGTTCTATTTGAAAAAGCAAAGGTGATCTTGAAATCTGTAAAACTTCTCCACGCCTGGAGCAGACACGTATATCACGCAATGCACCATTCGGAACCATTTAAATTTGCCTAATGAAATTCTTTCTATCTTCTTAAGGGTATAGTCCGGCCCAGTTGTGTGGAACACTGTATATTCTTCATCTATTTGCAGAGAGAGAGAGAGAGAGAGAGAGAGAGAGAGACAGAGAGAGAGAGGGGGAGAGAGAGAGAGAGGAAGAGAGGGGGAGAAAGAGACAGAGAGAGAGAGAGAGAGAGAGAGAGAGAGAGAGAGAGAGAGAGAGAGAGAGAGAGAGAGAGAGAGAGAGAGAGAGAGAGAGAGAGAGAGAGAGAGAGAGTTACCTCGATAGACATTAAACAATTGTAAAGGTGGCATTTTTACTGTTTGCATAATCATACAATCCTTTTACCATTTTAAAGCTTCTCCATGATTAAAAATCTCTTGTTCGACTTTCAGGAGTTGTCGGAAACTGTCCGTTAGTACAGCCACCCCAGTGGGGCGCGGTGAGGGAGAGGGTCCTTAAAGATGGCACTCTGCAGACTGTGTACTCCTGTGAACCAGGTCGAAGATTGAAGGGCCATAAAATACTGACTTGTACCGCCGACGGTTGGAATCATTCTATCCCGAAATGCGTCCTTTATGGTAAGAGATGTGCACTTTAATTTACACGCTTTGCACTTTTAACGCCACAGCATGCTATACCTACAGAAGAGTTACGACTAACCTCTACCATTTTTTACAAAATTTAATAACGAATTCCCCACTTTTTAAATATTCTTACTCTTGCATACGATGTTAACTCGTTTAAATTACTTTTTAACTTGCTGGCTAAGTCTTTTCTAGGCCAGAAACGTCCCATGTGTATTGGAAGTTTTACATTTAAAAATGGTAACAGGCGCATTAACTCATTTTGCCCACAAAAGATAGATACCTATATGATCTATTTAACGAATTATTTCTTCCCTTTTTATGAGCGAAAGTTTTTAATTTTTGCAACGAGTCAGCCCATCTTGCCTAACGCAGGTCGGTTTGCAAATGACAAGTTCCTTCCCCAGTTAACAGGTTAAATTTTTTTTGGTAACTATTAAAATGCATAGATATAGGTAATAACACATTTCTGTCAATGTGAAAGCGATACGTTGTTCGGAAACAACGATTCGCTTTGAATCTGCTGACGTGGAGGAAAGCCAATCGACGGAATACAAGAAGTAATATCGAGCGAAGAGGTAATCGCATCTCCGCGCATTTGTGGGCATCGCGTGTTTGCGTAGGCAAGGGCAAATGTATGAAACCCGGGATAAGCATGCTGCTCACGATTTATCTCAATAGACATGCCATTCAACGGGCCTGTTTGCTGTTTCCGCGTGTATCGGAATGTTCCAGTTTTGTAGCGAAGAAGCCCGCGATCAACAATGAGGAATTGTCACTTTATTTTATAAACGGGATAATGACGACCTTCGTTATACAGGAGCTTGCAATGCTGAAGGACGTATTATGCACAGTATGGAATTAGATAATCCAAAATAGTTTACGTTCTAATGTGCAAATGAACGTAGGTACCTTGTAACGCGATATACAATACTATAGGTATAAGAAAATTCATGGTTAAATGTTAGCACTGCGAGTGATAGATTTAAAGCACAAAAAGCAGTTGTTAAAGAAAAAAGTACAGTACAGAGATTAAGAAAGGTAATAACTTTTTGGAAACGCAGATCCTAATACTTTCAAAATATCACAGTGAAAATTAGAACAAAAATATGGTTCTATGTACAAAACTCCTTCACCCCAGAAGCGACTATGAGTTTTACAGATTTCAAGATCGCCTTTATTTTATTAAATAAAACCATATTTTTGCTCTAATTTTCACTGTGATTTTTTGATCATGAAGTTCGGGGTGAAATACTTTTTTATTTCTGCATAAGATGTTAAACGCAATTATATGTTGTAAATGTATCGTTCGTTTAAAAATTGTTAACGTTTTGGTCAATTATCAGAGCTGCCCACTCGTGGAGGTTCTTGTGCAACTGTTTTTCTCTTCACGTACTGTAACAGCAGATTAATTGGGTGAAATATCCCGTTCCCAGAATAACGCTGCTCGATCTTATATTGGTTAATGTATTAACGACTTTAATGAAAGAATGGTTCGTTCGCCCTACTGGCATCCTTTCGGACCTTTCATCGTCTTATTAAATAAAATATGTATAAGTAAAAAATATATTTGACCTGAAAATTGAAAAGTTCTGTGTTTGCAGTGAACATTTATTTATTGATGGAAGCTATTATATTTATATTATTAAATTTGCACACCGTATACGTACGTTACGTCGCGTCTTTATCTAACTAGTATTTGTTAATATTACAATACATTGTCTCCTACTCTTAATGAGAAGTCTTAAGAGTTTTTATATTGAATGTCATTTATTATTTTAACTGTAATGATATACTGGTGAAATAACAGAATATACTTACCTGTGCTGAGAATTCAGAGATTTGCCAAAAATTATTTGAAATAAAAATTTCGTGCACAAATTTCTATTTCAAATAATTTTTTGCCCATCTCTGGCTGAGATGATGTAGGTATAGAATGTCCTAAAGTTAAACGATAAAAGTAATAATATTTCTGAGTAGAAAGCTAAAGCAAATACCTACATTTAATTTTAGTTCAGCTTATTTCGAGCACAGAGGGTTTTTGAATTTTTGAAAATGTCGTGAGTTAAACCACGCAAATTGTTCCTTCAATCTTCATGGGGTTGTAAAGCTGAAGATTAAACGTCGTGGCACGCGTCAGCTGCAACTGTCACCCACCAAATTAATATTGAACGAGAAAGTCTATTGTGAGTATAAAAACGTGTTACGTGTTCCGTCGTTGCATCGACTCGATAACTATACGTCAGTTGTTGTTGCACTTGGACTAAACGATTGCTTTCAACGACCGCAGTTGGAAATGTTCACAAGATTTTACGCATTCTATTATTGTTAGCACGTTATAACGTGATCGACCTGTTATAGTTTTCTGTGACAGCTATGTCTTGAATTTGAAGAATTAATTTTCAAAAGCTGTACGAAACCTGATTGGTGGATATGATTTAAGGAGAAGAGCACTTTTCCTTAGGTACCTCGCTGCTTGGGGAGGGCACTACCCATTCAAACTGAAATGGACATGGGAAATTTAATTAGGAAAAATTAAATGAAGTTCAGAAATTGACCATCCGGGGCTTCGAGAATATCTCGCCAGGATGGCGGTTCACGACCATATTATTCCGCGAGTCTGGAGTTAGGGGTGGATAATGGTGAATGCGAGCTGGAAGTTCACCTCGCATACCATTGTGACTGTGGACCAATATGCGGAATTCCTCAGGGGTTATTGAGGTAGTATATTGGAGCCTGCGAAGCAGGATACTTTTTCGACCAGGAAGGTTTTTCGAATGAATGACCTTCGAAATTAATTTGCACAGTGATATAAGTCTGGGAATGAAAGCCTGTCGACAATGACATGAGTGGGAATGAGTTTCCATTTCCTGCCAATCCTGCATACAGTGTTTGACTGAACGGAACAGTTTTGCGACCACTTAACTTTGAAAAAAGAAAGAAAAATTCATATGTGAAGGTTATGAACCAGTTTCGAGAATAGAGGATTTTGCGGAAAATTAAAATAACATTTCGTAGAATTATACACTTCAGTTCTAGTCAATTTTTGTTAAAAGGTACGACGAATACATTAAGTAGTGCGACACTTAAAATGGTACTTGGGCATAATGTCACGACATGCATCTCGATTTAGGAATCTTGGCCAACGAGAATATACTGATACAGCAAACATTCCATTTGACTAGTGATGATATCCTTTACAGTTCAGGCAGAAGACTATTTTTCATAGTTGCTCCCTATGACGTATTTAATACTTTTAAACATTCCATTTTGATATTACACGTTTTTCTACCATTCAGATTTAAGCTGTGTCCTAAAAACTAGAGCTTCATTTTTGTAAGTGAACGTAAAACATTTATGTCACGCTGAATTAAATCATAGAAACATTAAATATGAAGTTATATTTGTGCAAGTATGAATACAGCCCTGTGTTCCTTTGACATATTAAACGAAAAGATACCTCCACCATTGACCTTACTGAAACTTTAACGAAGCTCGAGATAGATTTATTAGTCGTTAGTTCAAGTAGTCAAGCGAAGGTTAACTTCCTCCTTCCACATCGATTGCGTCACTTTCGCTCCAATTTTCCATATTTAGGGAATGCCAGAATGTCTATCAGACCAAAGTTTCGTTGTTACTGAGGAGCGAAGAGACTATTTCTACTTAAAATATAAATGGAGAAATAAATGGAGTTTCAAGCATGTTATACATTATTAACGAAGTATTTCAAGCAAAATTGTATACATTTCAGAAAATTCAAGGTCACCTAACTTTCGTCAAATTACTCATATTCGAATAAAAGTGCACATCGATTACATTACAGTAATATAATATATTCGATTTATAAGGTGCGATCTATACCTTAAAAGTTGGTCTCCTAAGAAATTGACAAAAAAAGTGGAGAAAATATCGAGAGAAAGGGAGATAGAATGCTTCGTGCAATGACAAAAATTTCATTTTTCATGATGTTCATCCTGTCTTTATGAAAATAGTCGGAATTGATTAGTGAAGTCCTTTCGATGAAAATATGCCCAAACATGGCATAAATCGAACTATTTACGCACGACAGAACGGAGAATTATTATTATTATTATTATTAATCTCAACGGGAAAACCCTTTAGAATACAAAAGTTTAAACAGATAAGTACAGTAAATAGAATTAAATACAATAAAATAAAATAAAACAAAACAAAGCGGTATGCATGCAACGACGAATATATTATACTAAACTAGGATACGACTGAATAATTGCTTCCGGAACGAATCAAGCGAGATCGAAAACAAATCTATGTCAGCGACACACTGGTTGACCTCGCCCATAGCCCGGTTTAAGGGATCCAGAGTGCAGTGCCTGTAGTCAGGAACCCTCGATTCGAAAAGTGGTCGTGGACGCAGTGACCGTTGTGGGGCGTGAAAACGAATCAGAGACACTAACTCCTGACAGTTTATCTGACCGTGAATTAATTTATATATAAACAAGAGGTCCGAACAGACACGACGGTCACTAACAATAAGAGTAGTGAGCCCAGTCTTCTGTAGAAGATACATATAGGTACATATGCGTTTAGGGTAGGAGGTTTTGTATGTTAGGTTTTGTCTGCTAACATTTTTCTCCAAAACTACTGGCCCGATCTTCATTTTTGCGGTTTTTTGCATTAAGGTCGAAGCCAGATATATTAGCCGGTGAGTTTCTTGAGGGGTATTCTCCCACCACACAGTTCGCCTGCCTCGGTGCTTCTTTTCTCAACATTTTCTGCCTCGCTCTCGCTTTCGCAGAACAAGAGTGAGCCAGAAATGGTGGGGATGGTGCCAAGTAGGGATGGGATCAAGTTCAATATGTACTCATGAATCCAAGTCAATTCCAATACAAAAGTTTCACTTCATGGGATTCGAATACTACTCATAAGAGGTGACGTATCATTCTATGTACTTTCAAAGTACTTGGATTATACAAGCTGGTTTCGAACCTCAGAAAGAGTACCTGAAGACTTCGAGAATATGCTTGTAAGTAGTTTGACATTTGAAAGAATCGAATCTCGTAAAAGTAGTATTCGATCATTGAAAGACAAAACACAAATCACACAATTGCATAAAATATAAAACTTCTGGTTCAGGTATTCATAAAAGGTTCGAATCTACTCGGTCAGGGTTCGATTATACTTGAAAGTACCGCTAACGTTTTTCAAAGTACTTATAGAGTTCAAATCTACGTCGTCGGGGTTCGAGTCTACTTAAAAGTATTGTTTCTCTTTTCCCAAGATACTCATGAAGTGTCCGAAAGTATCCAGTCAAATTCGAGTCTACTTTCAATGTGCTTCGTCCCATCACTAGTGCCAAGCTTCTGGCGTGTAGGCCAAACCGAGCTTTCAGCGTAGAAGTACACACATCAGAATTGGTGTGCGTTAGCTCCGAAAAAATCAGGAGTTTTATTGGTCGGCAGATTGATTCTTTCTCGATAGCTTCATCACGTATTGGTCTACGCATAGCTTCGTAACGCACACAACTATTACGCTATGAATAAATAACAGTCATACGGCTACGTTCAGGCGGAGCCGAGCAGCATTCCGGTTACTACACCATACCCTTCGGGGACCACGCAATTTTAATTGACAAACTAATTTCTCCTCGATCGCTGCTCGCGAAAACGAATTCACCGGCCAATATATTTGGCTTCGACCTTAGTTAGGTATCGTTTGTCGGCTAGTTATTAGGCCGGTATTCATAGTGGCAACTTATTCTTAAGCAAATGCTTAAGCATGCGGCATCCTCTACTAACCTAGTAGCTAGTAAAAGATGCCGAATGCTTAAGCATTTGCTTAAAAATAAGTAACGATTATGAATATCGGCCTTAAACATATTTTATGACACTTGGACGCCAGGGTGCACTGCAGTAGAATAACAATAAAAAACAGAACTACGCAGCTGTATTATCTAAAGAAATTAAATGTTTCTAAGTCGTTCCAACTCTTGTAAAGCTACAATATCAGGTGTGCTACTGAAAACAGTCCCCTAAAAAAGGAAAACAAAAAAATAAAATTAAAAAATTAAAAATTATATACGACGATGTAAGCAAAACTGAACAATAAAAAAAATAAAACACAGTCCTCTAAAAAGAGTGAAATAATAAATAATAATGTTTGGATAATGTGTTTACACTAGAACTTTTCATGATACCTATATTTTTATCGATTTATAATTAATCTATAGGTATTCAAAAAAATACATTATGTCTTATACGTTTCGTTAGATATTTGTTATTCACGTTTAGGTAAGGACTAGGTAAGGTTGCTTGGTAAGGATGTAGTTGGGGTATTTGCGGGTTGGCGCCTAAAAATGATACAATTTTTAGATTTTTTTTTCTAAATAACTATAAAAGACATCTTAACGACACTTTTTTAATTTATTTAATCTATGTTTACACTATAATTTCCGATTGTTATATTATGCTGTTTTTATAGAGGACGGAGGAGTAGTCTCTTTAAAAGATAGGTGTTTGCGGCGAGCACTGTAGCACCTAGTTCAATCATCCGACATCGAAAAATCAAATGATTTTTTAATGTTTAGGCTAAACCTATTGGTCCCCCAAAAATATTTAAAAAAACACATTAAAAAACCCAAACTGACGCGTGCTTGAATAAAAAGTTCCGTTTTCGCCAATTTTTAGCAGTTATTTTCTTCAATTAAAAACAAAGCAATCGATAAGTATTAAGTATTTGTGGGGCGTTGACTAGATTGCAGTCATATAAAGATAACGCAAAAAAAAAAAAAATCGACAGAATAACGTCTAGTTTTCTTTTACTGTGCCCGCCAATTTGAGAAACGGTGTTTCGAGAAAAATGCGATTAAAATATTATATTTCCCCTGAATACCGAGCGTAAATCGCATGACATCGATCGCATTGCCTCTCAACGATACAACTTCGAAAATATTTCGAATTTCTTCATGAAATTTGAACTGAACGTTCTTAAGATGTTATACTGTTGATTTATACTTAAAAAAAATTAGTTTTTGAAGCCTCAAACCCGCAAATACCCCTTAAACTAGAAGGTCTGTTCTATCTCGTTGCCGGAATAAACCGACATCGAATCCACAGATCGTGAGGGATTTGTCCGCGTATAGTTGTTGGACCATGCGTGGCGAAGAAAGAAATGGAAGCGGAGGACAGCAAACAGTCAGGATGGGTGGATAGTTTCGAAGACGCGGAAGCGTTGGGCGTGGATGCATTCACCTTTGGCGAAAAAGGGGCGAGCAGGAGGAAGAGGGTGATGGGCAACGATGACGAATGGCTTTTTCGTAACGCGACATCTCCCAGGGGCCATGGACCTGGAAAGCACCCCTTTCCTTCCGAACCCGCTCCGAGATCGAAAGCAACGGGATTTTGCTTTGATTTATTGCCGCAGTCTCGCGCGTTGCATTCGAGAGGCAAGACGACATCTTTCTTTCCGTCTGGGCGGACACGCCGTATGCCGGGGAACACGCGTAGATTTCTTGTCTCGGAAATAGTGGATTCATGGGACTTATAGATATTTTCGCACGTACAGGAATAGTGACCTGAGCGAAAATTATTGCAGGAAACGGCATAGATCGACACGAACCACACAATTATATCTACAATTCTACAGCGATTATAGAAAGAAAAGTTAAAAGAAGAGAACTTAAAAATAATAATTTAGGTACAGAATCAAAGCTTTTCAACTGGAAGCATACTTAACTGGACTCTGATACCTTGAGTAGCTCTTCGATCTTCCGAGGCGACATTTGAAGCTTCTTTGCGCGTGGGATGCTGAAGGAAACCATGCTCAATATTATAACCAAAGTGCCATATGGAAAACAGTCAAAATACTTTTTGGAAAATTTAATGTACTAATTAATATACATAGTGCGTCGTGAAGTTATTGGTATAGGCACAGAAGCTTGATGATTTTCGAAGTAAAAGGTTACAGGATATACTTTTACCATTTTTCATTTTGAAATTTCGAGCAAGGTCGGCACGTGTATGCAGGTGCCATAAACTTTTACAAGAAGGAAGTTTACAGTTCAATAAAAAATCTTTACCGGCACGATCAACTTGTATAGCAAGTAACGATAGTCACCAAATCATAAATACAAACAGTAACTTCTGAAAAGTCTCTATTTTATCAATTTTGCCATTCAGCAAACTCAAAACAGGGTAAGGTACTAATACGAACCTGTTGCTACACATACCCCGCCAATTCATATACATTGCCAATTTGCATTCACAAAATTGACAATTATAGAAAAATTGCACCATCTTCCCTTTCCTTTGCAAATATGTAAAACGATTGCAGCATTTTTTAATATGTTGAACATTATAAAAGTATTAATTATTCTTACATATTATTAAAATAATATATACAATATTATTTAATATGTTAGGTATTATTTATTTTATCCAATGTAAACATAATATTTTTTCTGTTTTATTAATATAATTTTTTATCACATTGGTAAAAGATAGGAACAGTGAAGGAAGTTTCCAAAAACGATTAATTGAGAAATTATGTACCTATTTGATAGTCGTGTAACTTCTGTCTAAAACATTTTTTGATATGACTAAAAATATTTTAGGTTTAGTCATTCGGCCTATTTCAATGGACGAGCTTTGAAGAAGCGATTCACCGTTTCATATTATTTAATACCTCAAAAATTACGCGTTTAATAGTTTTTACTGCTTCACCGGTTTATACTTGTTTAATTAAGAAAAATTTCACTGTTTACATGTTCCCTTGAGAGATTATTCTCATTCATTGCGGATTGACCGAGCTTTATTGCTCAATAGGGATTGTATTAATTACTGCTGGGAATTACTGTATTTCGTAATGCACTGTCGTGCAAAAGTATGTCTATGTTAAGAGAATTTTTATTAATCTTACAATTACTTTAGTTTTCCGTAATTTGAAGAATTATGCAATTTCTAGAAATGCATTACACTTCACTTTAAATATTTTAATTAGGCAATATTTTTCGCACTCCGATGTCTCCTGAAAATAACTACGAAATTTTAAAATAAAAGAAACTTTTCAATAATTTATTTTGACAGTTAGTGTTCCAAGAATGTCCAAAGACAACAAATACCAACGAAGGAAAGGAAATTGTGTTTCTTATGACGATTAGTATCGCAAACTCACGAGGGAATCGTTAAAACTTTCCTCAAGAAAAGTTTCATTTTGTTCTATTTTGGTTTCCCCCTGTTTTTGTTCAAATTGTGTTCCCGGAGCTGCGGGAATTATTTCATTAACTCATTTCAATTCTTTCACGATTTCATTCAAACATTTGCTTGCCTGACAAGTATCTCTAAGATTTCGAATAAAAAATCAGCTAAATAGATCTCTAACACATTTACTGCCAAAATCGATGATGTTTGATGAAATAATTTGTATGTTAAATCACCAATCTCGGTCTCTAAATTTTTCTCCTCATTTTTGCATCAAACTGGATATGCTTGCTCGAATTTTGAACAGGGAACATTTTTAATAGATTCATTAAACCTTATCTAATAATTATTATAATCAGAGAATAGAAATTCTATTCAGTCACGTACCTTTTAGAGTATACAAGTACGTGATCTGTGAAAATGAAGCGAAAATATGTCTAGGTACTTACATCAATTTTTTAACATTCGTTGAATTTCAATTTTAATTTTTGAATATTAAATTTTAATCTGTCAAACAACTTAACGTACATCCAAATGAATTTCATTAAATTTGAATAAAATCATGCGTTGACCTGGTCCCGTTGGTTGATTCAAAGTACAACAAGAGGAATCAACTGAACACTTTGAGATGGCCTTGGCGTGTTTTCATGCCAAGGGTTCTCTATCCTATGCACGACTTTGGTGTGCTTTTATGCCGGTATTTTCTGGATAGCATCGAGAAGGTATTGTCCAAGAATCCTCGAATGTTTACTTGCAGAAGAAACCAAGCTCGGAGTTCGGTTTCTGTACTTCGTCACCTCAGCGAACCCTAGCTCGCGCGACAATCAAGTGCGTGCGATGTGTCATTTACAAGGTGCATCACCAAACTGTTATACGCCGCTTTTGATCAAACTCAGCATCCAGATATGGTACCTGAAAATATTAGAATCTTATTACTAATCTCTTAAGGGAATCGAATCTGTAGGAGAAAAAGAGATCGATCCATCCTCGGACGATGGGACGGACTCGAACCCAAGATCTGCAGGTCCTCTGCGTTACTGGCCAACCGCGTTACCAATTCCCCCGTCGCCGACACTCCGAGGGGACTCTTTCCCGATTTCTACAACTACCGAAACTAACGGGGTGCCACCTAGGACTCTTATACCCGGGGACCCGGGTACTCGGTTTACCGGGTGATACCCGGTTACCCGGGCGACACCCAGGTCTGCGAATAATACAGTTACGGGTACTCGATACTCGTATGATACGGGTAACACAGTTCGACAGCCATCTGGACTTGTAACATTCAATAGCCGTTTCTTATAGGTTTTCGAGCGCTGAAAATGAATCCGCAAACCGTTTTTGACGGTTTCAAAAAACCGTCCTCAGTTTTTGGAGATTTCGATTTTGAAAAAAAAACTGCAAATTTTAAACTTTGAACATCTTTTGTGTCGAGACAGTAATAATTATTCACTACTGTTTGCGCAAATATGCATTATAATAATAATAATAATAAAAATCGAATTTCTCAAAAACTGGGTGTGATGGCAACAA
Source organism: Andrena marginata (assembly GCA_963932335.1). Classification (NCBI taxonomy): domain Eukaryota; kingdom Metazoa; phylum Arthropoda; class Insecta; order Hymenoptera; family Andrenidae; genus Andrena; species Andrena marginata. The sequence continues at coordinate 18,256,191 of OZ010662.1, read as the reverse complement.
ATGGTTTGCGGATTTGTTTTCAGCGCTCGAAAACCTATAAGAAATGGCTAATGAATGTTACAAGTCCGAAAAAAAGTCAAATTTTGTCGAACTGTGTAATCGACGAAATAAAGTTAACCAGTTATTGCAGTGGATCGTGATAAACATTACACTTTACTTATATGTATATTATGCAAAAAATTGTAGTATGTAAGTAAAAATGTAAGTATTAGTATGAAACTAATACTATTGTTTTTCGTTAAGTACTGTACAATGAAAATGTATTATAAAAACGGTCACACATTTTAGCTTAAACAACGAGGTCAACAATATTTTTTTAATTGTGTTGTTCATTAGTAATTATATTTTTTACCGGTATTTCGTCGATTACCCGTATAACACGAGTATCGGGTAATCGTAACCGTATTACCCGCAGACCCAGGTTGCGCCCGGGTAACCGGAAACTCACGAAAAGTAAGAGCCCTAGTGCCACCTAGAGGGTAAACTGTACAATGATTGGCACCCTAAGCCGAAATCCCAATTGGAATCTTTATAATTTGTTGTGAAGTTTTCGTATGGTCTTAACTTTCAGTTATTATCAATGTTTATGAATTTTTTATTAAAATAAAACATCTTGAGTACCTATTAAGTCTTTATTTTAAAAATATTCAATGAAAAAGAAAAATAGGCATAAAAGTACAATCATTGGCACCCTAAAATTTGAGGTTGTATAGAAAAACATATGTAGTTAAAAACGAAGTTTAAAGTGTTTAAGCAGACTATTTCATTCGCTATTAAATACCTACAACTTACCTACCCCTTATCAAAATTTAAAAAAAAACGCCTAAAACTCAGCCCTTTACCCCACTTTGTGGTGTTGCCAAATGTAAAATGTATAGTTCAACTACTGGGCTTTGCAGTGTTGTAGTGAAAGAAAAATAAGAAATTGTAAAAGAGTACTTTCTAAGCTTGTACTTCTTAATATTTTACTTTTTAATCAGGAGTGCCAATGATTAGTACAGTGCCAGCATTAGTACAGTTTACCCTATGTGCCAATCGCACCATAGGCCGTGCCCAAGCGTCGAATGCCTACAAATCCAGTATGAAATTATTTGTGTCAATTCCTGGGATGAAAGCTCTACTTTTCCTGCGTTATACGGTGATAAGCGGGCGCGGTCGATACGCACACAACCGGGGCCAACTACGTTTTCAACTGCGCTCACAAAGAATTAGTCCCGAGTCGCTACCATTGTTTCTTTCTTCTTCATCTTTGTGTTTCCTGATGAATTATAGTACTTTAGGCGAGGTGGTACACTCGTAGGCGTACTAATTAATTGTCGTGAAAGGTGGACGAGCTTCAAAGTCCGTCGGGAACCTACAAAGGCACAAGTACCCTCTTTTACTTACTTGATACCAATTCTGTGGCGTTTCCGCTTTCATCGCAGCGCACGAGGACTGACCGTACCACTCGGACTTTTATGCAGATGCAAGGGTTATGAGTTTGAATGGGCTTACCAGCCTGTCGGAACGGAACTTTTATCATACGCGTTTAGCCGTTCCTATCGATTCTCATTCCTTTTGAATCGCTATGCAGATACAATCTGGCATTAAAGCAGAGGGAAACGTTTCAATTCATTGAACTTTTGCTATATCAGTTTCTTATCGACTTGTGACTTAACTTCTATTTTGAAATACTCAAGAATTTTTTTTTCTTGAGAGATTAAATAGTTAGACTTACGCAATACATAATACGCATGCATAAGTAATAATTTCATGTTATGATAGGTGTAAAAATATTATTTCCCAAGAAATCTGGCGATATTTTTTTAATAATTTTCCTTTCCACACTTTTGTTGACAATGAGTGTTAGATAGGGGTGTTTGAAATTATTCAATTGTTAATGAGAGGTACCAGTTTAAAATGATACAATAGCTTGAAATGGTGACGCAGAAATACGTCTTGAAAGAAACTATTCTTTTTAACATATACAGGGTGGTGAAAAAGGTTTTAGTACTTACAGCGTAGATAGAATTCGCTAAATTGTGTAATAAATGCTTAGAGATACACGCGATTTGTAGTTCAGATAATGCAAGTTTGTTTCCATTGTTCCCTTGCGGTGTGAAAACGAACAAGAATCTTAACATATTATTGGACTGATTGTACAGTTTCTTGAAACGTATGATTGTGTATTTTCGAAGATTACCATTTAGGACTTGTCATTTTACCAAATCGACTCTCACAACAGACATAGCTTATGACAATTCTTTGGTAAATACTTTATACCGGTCTTGTAAAGAATGCCTTTTTCATAAGCAACTTTTGACTCATTTTGGACTATTTCACTTCCTATTCTTTATTTTGAGCAAGTCAGCCACTAGTTGAATAAAAATCACATATTTTTCGTACAATACTTTTTAACATTACCATGCATCAAAACAGCCTTGACATTGCCTGCAGAAAGCTATGACAGTTGGCCAAAACTGTGGGTAAACCTGCTATAAATCGCTGCTTGTACAGGTCCCTCTTCATTATTTTTGAGGAAGACGGAGTGACACAGTAGACAATCTTTAGGGTTTCTTTTCAAGCACAATGAGGGCGCGTCAAAGAAGATTGTTGTAATGCAAAACGTTTAAATAAATAAACCAATTCTACACTTTAAAGCTTTCGTTGCTTGATTTTAAATTTCCTAGCTAAAGGTTGTTTAAAATTATAATATATTACATGGCTGAACTCCTCTTAATGTCAGCTCAAATTTATATTAAGTAAAAGTAAATTAAAAATTTTGCAGCAAGAAGGGGACAGCTTCAAATGTATTAACTTTTGCAAAATTAATAAAAACAGTGTTAACAAAATATTTTACCCACTTAAAATATTCATTAAAACAGCATTTAGCACTATTACTAAGCAGAAATATGATTTTCTATGGCGAGGTTCTAAGTCGAATTTTCAAATTTTTGAGGTGGCTCCTTTTTGCAGCAAAGTCTTCAATCGATCTTGAAATCTCGGAGGATGTACAGTCCGGGACAAAAAGATAGCACACCTTAAGAATTACTCAATTTCTGTGTATTAAACATTACAAATTAAATTTTTGTTATATACATTTGTCAGACTGCATGTATTAACACATATAAATTAAATGAACTTAAATTTTAACAACAGATTCATTTTTATTAAAAAGAACAGAAATATTAACGAAATATAGTGGGACAAAATGATAGCACATTTGTTATAAAACTAGGAATATGAACAAAGTAATTGGTGATATTGAATGATCAATATTTAGTGGCACCTCCTTTACATTTAATTACAGCAATCATTCTTTTCGGCAACGATTTATATAGTTTTTTTTAATGTTTTTCTGTTTTAATTGTTCCCACTCATCCTGAATACATTGTTTTAAATCATTCACATTTTGAAACTGTCTGCCATTTTGGTACACTGCTCTGGTAAGATTTCTCCAAAAATTTTCGATAATATTGAGATCCGGAGATTTTGCTGGCCAGTCTAAAAGTCGAATTCTTTTGGTAGAAAAGTATTGCTTTATCACTTTCGCAGTATGCACGGCAGCATTATCTTGTTGGAAGATATATTTATCTCCGGCAATTTCTGTGGCATACGTATTTATTTGTTGATCAATCATTTCGAGATATATTTTGCTATTCATTCGGCCTGTAATGAATTTTATTTCCGTTTTACCACAATACCCAATACAGGCCGAAATCATTACACTACCGCCTCCCATATGACGACGGCTCAAAAATTGTTCTTCCTTTCTCAAATCGTGGTAATAATAAGTAAAGCCATCGAGTCCGTCCAAATTAAATCTCTTTTCGTCCGTAAATATCACTCTACGCCTTTTTTTTCATATGTACATACTTTTCTGTAAATTGTAAGCGGTTAAGTTTATGAAGCTCTGTTAGACAAGGTTTCTTTTGCATTTTTTTTCTTATTAAAAGTTTACAGTTTTGTAAAACACGTCGAACGTTCTTGACATTAGTATTTACTCCAACATTTTCAGCAATTTGCCTCGCAGCCATCTTTGAATTGGATGCAGCTCTTAATATTGCACGTTTTTCTCGAGCTGTTAAACTTTGTGGACGTCCACAATTCTTTTTTTTCCCGTAGTTGTCAGGATTTTTAATAAATTCATACCTGCCTTTCGACTTCAATTAACAACTTTGGATATTTGTGAAATTGAATACTGTTTTTCTTTTAATTTTAATATGGTATGTATTTCACTTGCATTCAGTATCTTTGCACGGCCCATTTTTAATAGTTTATTGTATTTTCTTAATAAATAGACACCACTGATTGTTAGTGCACACTTCGCAAACCTTTTTTTACAATAAATGATAGTCATTCAATAGTTTACGTACAGTTGAGGAGCGTAGATTTGTTATTTGTGCTATTATTTTGTCCGACTTGCGACCTACGATGTTTATGTTTACATTCGTATAACTTTGTCGAAATGTGTATTGTGGACGACATTCAACACGTTACACTTACAACCATGCCCAGAGTTGCTGATATAAAAAAGAATATATTTCTTTCAGTTTATAGTATAAAATATTAAAAAATATGAAATGTGCTATCTTTTTGTCCCGGAGTGTAATCATGAAAAACAGTTTGCGTCAATCTTAATATTTATTCCTCTAAAGTGAATATGTTTTTTTGTCACGCTTCTCGGTATCATTAGGTAGGCACGGCAAAATCATTAATCTGAGGTAGTTACGTTAAGAACCACAGCTTGTATATTAGGGTGGAGCGAAACTATATAGGCGAAAATTTAAATTTGAATTTTCAGTTGGCCTGGGTGCGTGATAGTTGTCTTTTGATTAACCAAACAGAACTGTAAAAAGATTTTGGAAAAATATTCATGTCTTCAGGCTCCTTTTTCTCTTAGAAATGTAAAAAGTGACATTGTGAATCATATTTTTTACACTTTTAAGAGAAAAAGGAACCTGAAGACATGAATATTTTTCCAAAATTTTTTTTTACAGTTATGTTTGGTTAATCAAAAGACAACTATCCCGCACTCAGGCCAACTGAAAATTCAAATTTAAATTTTCGCCTATATAGGTTTGTTCCACCCTATTGTATATTGCTGTGCCCTTAAAAAAATATAGAGACTTTAAAAACTCGCGGTTCAAAAATAACAAAATACTTGAAAAATTGCCAAAAAAGAGTGATCCTTACCGGTAGACCACCAAAGGACTAGTTCGATATACTTCCGGATTGGCTCTCGGTACGAAGTGCCCACTCATCGAAGCCCTCCTTAAAGAAGGTCGAGAGGTCACGGTACTCCACTCGAGTCGAGGAGCACACACACCGAGTCCTTGCGACGGCGGTTGGCCATCAAAGGAACTGAGATATCACGACGTGCTGGCGTAACGGCCTGCCTCTTTCGTTTGTCAACACGACTGGCCACGGAGGAACGCCTGACCACGACCGCGAAACCGTGGATACCTCGCACTGGAGCACAGAAAATGCGGCTGTCTTATCTTCGGGTTTCGCGAGAACGAAGACCACTTCTTTCGACTTTTTGCTCGTAAAACTGCTCTAGGGGAAAACTTGCGGACGAAAATGATTTTCACGCGTGGGGGAGCTTGATTGCGGAACATAAATGTCAACACGATGTCCGATCTATTTAGTACCTATATAACTATAAAATATAAATTTCAATGAGGATGATTTGGTTGCTGTGGAAAGGAGACAAGAGCAAAGTATAATATCAAATTTACATATTTTCTTTGGTTTTAAAGTAATATTATGGTAGAAAATGACTGCGTGACTATTTAGTAAAATATAACTGTCAGTGTCTTATATTATTTATCAGTGGTATTTGACGCCCTCTTTACTGTTGCAGAGATGCTCTTTATGTAACAGTATGTTGCTGTAGCCTGTAGCACAGGTTGTAATCAGACATTTTTAAGACTATGATCGAGAATTGACAATGGCGTTAAGGCAGGATACCACCTTTGACTGCGATTTTGGAGGCGTTTTTCCTGAATTTTTTGCATACAAAAAATACGCAGAAACGAAATCGGTTTTAGTCATTTATTAATGTAACTTTAATCTGTAATTACACATTTTGTGAAACTGAAAAAGTAAAAAATAATCTCTTTTAGGTGGCGCCAAAATACATTCCGTTGGAGGAACACCGTTAGACGACGTGTCAAATTCCGCTCTGTACGTGGCTCCTAGAAAAAAAAACGAAAGAATGTTCCTATTAACAACAATATTTTTTAATGATGTACGTAGGACTTTTGCTGTAGCTTTGTTATTTTTTTTTTTGGTGCACAAGTTTATAAAATTTTTTACCGTAAAAAATTGACCTTTTTCTTAAAATGACCGCTATTTTCTTAAAAATCGAAATTTGGTAAAATCCCTACGTACAGCATTAAAAAATATTGTTGTTAATAGGAACATCCTTTGTTTTTTTTTCTAGGAGCCACGTACAGAGCGGAATTTGACACGCCGTCTAACGGTGTTCCTCCAAAGGAATGTGTTTTGGTGCCACCTACAAGAAATTATTTTTTACTTTTTCAGTTTCAAGAAATGTGTAATTACAGATTAAAGTTACATTAATAAGTGATTAAACCCGATTTTGTTTCTGCGCATTCTTTGTATGCAAAAAAAATTCATGAAAAACGCCTCCAAAATCGCAGTCAGAGGTGGTATCCTGCCTTAAATAAGCACTCTGACGCAGGCATCGCGAACACCAATTTTGTACGTTGTAAAAATTAAAATGGTTTATGAGACGTTGATGAAAAAATAACAATCCATAGCGCAGGCGAAAGACAAGAATCAATTGTTAGAAGTAATTAATAATACTTATTTCGTTGTAATAACTGAGTAGTTGATGATATTAAATTCTAAATTGACATGATGTTGTACTATACAAAATGTTTCACTAACTTTGTCACAACGAGTTGAACGAGAATATATTAATAATATCAACATAATTTCCTACTTAATTACGTACTGCGCCATTGATAAAAATACCCAATACTAAGTAGCTTATATAGAATTTTGAATGAAAATGCTTCAGAAGTTGCACACAATTTTAAAGTTTTTATTTGGATAAATTCGAATTAGATCATTTTTATCTGAAACAATTTTTGAAATAATACACATTTGAAAAATGTATGTAGACATATTGGTTTATACAGTGCGTCTGATTATAAACCGCCTTTGCTGCCCTGATATAAGAACCCCTTATACAGTGAGTAAAAAAAGTATTGGCACACTTTTTAAAATCGCATAAGTTTTTTAGAATTGGTCCAAACGACATGAGTTTTTTTTAGAAGGTAGAAGGATTACTTTGCTAAGTGACGTGTTTCGTAGTTTTGAAAAAAAAATGCAATTTGTCGGAATAGCAAAAAAACATAGAAAGGGCAGTTTTTTCAACTTTTTTTTTCTGAGCCTGTAATGAAAATTCAAAAAACCCGTTTGTAAATTTAAGTAAAATCCCGCTTGATTTCGGGAATTTCGCGATTTTCGACCTTATTCTGCGATCTTTAAACGTGTGTAACTCAGAGCACCGTTAACCGATTTTGATGAAATTTTCAGCATGTATACAGCTTACTTAAATTTACAAACGGGTTTTTTGAATTTTCATTACAGGCTCAGAAAAAAAAGTTGAAAATACTGCCCTTTCTATGTTTTTTTGCTATTCCGACAAATTGCATTTTTTTCAAAACTAGGAAACACGTCACTTAGCAAAGTAATCCTTCTACCTTCTAAAAAAAACTCATGTCGTTTGGACCAATTCTAAAAAACTTATGCGATTTTAAAAAGTGTGCCAATACTTTTTTTACTCACTGTATGTATTTGAAATTTGCAGAAGAAAATTTCAATATATTTAATTTTGGGGAAATTGTTTACTGCGAAGTTTAAAATATTCTATACAGGCTGACTTACACAATTGGAACGGGTGATGGTTTTTGTCTTGTTGGAGATAGAAAAAAATAGTAGGTAAGTCGAAATATGCAATAGCATACGAAGATCTATCCTTTCATGCCTTTATTTTTTTCTGAACTAAACTGTACACCAGAAAAGTGGATTTACATTTTGAATGACACTATTTTTTTTATATAAATTACCTCTTCCAACTACTGTGTCTGCAATAAATAATGCATTCGAGAAATCAGTACCACGTGAGTAATGGGATATTTCTTAAGGGGTCATGCCTAGTTGGCAGGCGAAAAAACGTGATTTTCTTGATTTCTTTGTGGAAAATCTACTGTATACCTTTTACAACTATTTGCTTATTTGAAAAGTACCAATATTCAGCAACTCTCGGTAATTTTCTTATAGGAAAATATTAAAAAATGAACGAATAACAGCCACTTCTCCGGAAGCTATTTTTTTTAGCAGTAAGCACAATTTCTCCGAGTCGGATCATCTGAAATCAGAAAGTGAAGAAGATTCCCCAAACAGCACACTTCGTTGCGGCAAAGTTGCAGGATGGTTGCAGTAACCTTGCGATGTTGCATGGTTGCAGCGCAATGTCGATGTATGGTTGCTGCGACGTTGCCGTGCAACATTGCACGGGGCGGACATAGAATTGTTGCTGCATAATTGCTGCATAGTTGCGTTACAATAATGCACTGCAACTTTGCCGCAACTATGCAGCAACTTTGCCGCAATTATGTCGCAACTATGCAACAACTTTGCCGCAGCTTTGCAAGAGTTTTGCCGCAGCTTTGCCGCAGTTTTGCCGCAACTTTGCCGCAACTTTGTCGCAACTTTGCCACAACTTTGCGGCGTTAGCAGATTTTAAAACATAATATCTCCAAAACCGGCTGAAATAAAGTGTATACATTATACTTTTTTGAATTCGTCTTGAAACGCACTATCATGTGATCTGTTAACAAAAGAGTTCCGTTTAAAAAAAAAAATTGATCATCGTATCTCATAAAATAATAATACAAGAAAAAATCGTCTGCCCCAGTGAATTTGCCCCCTCCAACCATGCAATTTCATGTAAACAATTTCTTTTATATCTCCAATACGTTAGGAAATATCCAGGTGTTTGTTCCCGCGGACATCCTGTATAATGAACTAAAATATAAAATATATGTCGGAGAAGGCAACCATTTAATCAGTTCCAAGCATAAGTCAGAATCTATTTTACTGGTGGTACGTGTTTTTAACGTACCGAGTAATCAGTATATATACCACCTACAGTAATCTACATCCAAGAAGGTTCCGTGGCCACAACGGTAGCGCGTCAGATTGTCATGCGGGCGGTTCGGAGTTCAAGTCCTGTCGTAACCGATAACTTTTTTTTATTTTTTTTTAACAGTTTTTCGTTGCCTCAAAGTTGCCGTGCAAAGTTGCCTCAAAGTTGCTGTGCAACTTTGCAGCAGGCGGACATAGAATTTTTGCTGCACAGTTGCGGCATCCTTGCGTGAGTCGTTGCCATCTTGCACCGCAACTATGCTGCAACTATGCTGCAACGAGAGTGTGCTGTATGGGTCTGTTAATATATGACTTTATCTCGTTCGTAAACGAAGAATTTTTCAGACAAATGATTTCAGACTAAATGGCGGCCGTTTAACGCAAAATCATGATTTTTCGATGTCTGAATTGTTCGTTTTTCGTAAATTAAAAATAAAGTTCGCATCAGAAACAAAATTCCTTCGTTTGCGAACTAGATAAATTGATATACTAACAGAATCTTCTTCACTCTTCGGTTGCAGATGATCCGGTTCGGAGAAATCGTGCTCATGGCTAAAAAAATAGCTTCCGGGAGAGTGATTGTTATTCGTTTATTTTTTAATATTTTCCTATAACAAAATTACTGAGTGTCTGTGAATATATGTACTTTTAAAATAAGCAAATGGTTGTAAAAAATATACATTAGATTTTCCACAAAAAATTCCCGAAAATCACGTTTTTCTTCGCCTGCCAAATACGCATGACCTCTTAATGATGTATAAAATATGTGTAACGACGTCAAGTTTCTTACCATTACCTAACAAGCTTTTATGAGCTATTTCGTTATACTATTCATTACAGTTTTGAGCTACTTACTACATATTATTTACATTCCCTTTCCCTTTTTCCGTTGGAACGAGTGGATACGAGTGTACTTTAGTTTTTGCATAATTCCGCGGGAAAAAATGTACGGAATTTAAGGGTTTAGGGGATTTATGGATTAAGTTCTATGTATATTTCTCAACAAGTTGAAGTTTGTTGTTATGTCAAATCGTTAGTAATTGATAAAACGTTTGTAAACATAATGGATCTTGCAGCCTCAAGTGATTAGAACAAAATACCGCAATACTAGCCACTATTGTGGGTTGGTGGAATGTTTGAACTTATAAATAAAATCAAATACCGCATTAAAAATTTCAAATATCTCCCTACCTTGAGGGGACGAAAAATAATGCGAACTGTGAGAATTTTTTAAAACAAAACCATTAAATATATTTACTTCCAGCTTTGTGGCGTCATTTGTCAATGTTTAGAGAATATGAAGAAAAAAATTGTATGCAAAAATAGTGGTTATATTCGGAGTTATAGTGCTTCAAATAGATGACCTTGCAAAAATCATATGCACATTGTTATAAAATCAGCCGTTGTAGTTGTTTGAAATAGAAAATTTAAAAATATGTGTAATCTGTATGAGTGTGTCCTGAATTAGATCAAATGAGAAATACTGAAAATTTAAAAAAAAAATAAGGCAGCGTCTAATACACGCATCTATTTCTAGCTAAAAATTCGCTGGTTTTTTAATGCCAGAAAAGTCCAATTTTGTAAAAACAGACTTAGTTTTAGTACCAACAAGAATGGAACATCTACTAAAGATATGTGCCAAGTTATAAGTAAATCAGGTGATTGGTTTGTGAGATATCGTGCTAACCAATTCGAAAAACATAGTTTTGAGAAAAACGCGTTTAATGTTTTAGGTACCCTTTTTTAATTAAATCTGTTTTAAATGTTGCCTAAATATGTACAAATATAGGCATAAAGTTTTCAATTAATATAATATGTAGGTTTTTTCTTAAAAAAAGGTCCCAAATATTCCGCTCCCCTTCAGGCCGTCAAAGTGAGGAGACCCCTTAATACGGTAATATCTGAATATGTACAACTTGCAATGAGAAGAGTCGACTTGCATAAAGCATATGATATGATTTAAAATAAAATTGTACTTGAACTGTTTCAGTACATTGTTGCACTGGAAAAAAGACTGACGGAGTTAAGAGCGGTATTAAGTCCGTATAAACGGCTTACTTTCTTATAAATTTGTACGAATTTTTACAAAGTTACCAATCCACAAATCCTTTTGGGGCTTTAAGGTTACCTTATTTAACATTGTAACAAGTAAAAAAATTTATGACAGTAAAATTATGATAAATACAAAAGAAATATTGCAACATCTTAAATAGGTTTTTTTTTAGATTCAAAACGGCGCTGGTTGTAGCGTCTCTGATAATTATGTGAAACAGACCAATACAATATATTTTCAATTTATTTGACAATTGTAATAATATGAACCTAACATGGTATTAAAATATTGCATATTTTATAAATGGCGGCATTTAAAACAATTAGGTGTGATTTTCGCCAAAAATCTGCGCTTCATTGGTTTAAAAAAGTGGTTAAAATTAATAATTTTGTTGAATATTTAGGCTGAAGTTCTGAGGAATATTACAAACTAAAAGTGTGCAAAATTTGAAGTTGATGGGGCAAATAGTTTTTTAGTTATCCCCGACGGCAATTTTGACACGTAGTTTTGCGAAAAGAGCGTTTAAAATGCGTTTTAGGTACCTATGCTCGGCGCCAGAAATGGGCATTACCTAAATAAAAAATTTTTTTAAATAACAAATCGAATAAAACATACTTTATCTTCATCCGTTATTTGAAATTCGAATAACCCCAAAGTATGTTATTCGAAGCGCCACGGATGAAGCAGTTTATTCCACGGAAATTCACCCGACGAGGCAAAGATGCTTTTCTTATTTGTAGGCCTTTCATTCTGAGCTTCGAATAACTTTTTTTACTTGAGATGTACCTATCTTTATTCGAAGACTACGAATAATTCCGACAGGCGCCTGGGTCGTTCAAGGACTGAGACGAGCGTGACACCAATTTTACAGAAAATAATGTTCTTTATTTTTCGTCGTGTCGATCTGAAAGTAACATCAATGGATTCCTTGCATTCTCCCAATTAAAAGGACAAAATATCATGCAAATCGGAGAATTTTTAACGTAGTAGGCTTTAAATTTCACAAAACCAATTTTTTCGTGTAACTTCGTTAATTGTAGCCCAAATTATGTCGTGTTTCATAGCATTTTCATGGGGAAAGCAATAAAACACAAGGAGTCGATTCACGACACTTTCGTAAGGATACAAAGGGTAGGGGAGACCGGGGCTAAAAGTTCCGATTTCGATAAAACATGAGAAATGACTGAAAAATAATGTAGTTATTCTCTTCACTATTGACTAATTTCGTGTTAAGTTTATTATATTTTATGATTTTAAGCTTGTATTTAATATATTGCAGTAGATTTTTCATAAAAAGTAATTTATTTATGTCTCGTCGAAGCGGAACTTCTTACCCCTTTATGGGGCAAGTTGTTATCGCATTGGGGTAAGTTGTTACTAAGATATATAAGTTGCCTTTTAATGAAATATTTCATTTTCTAATGGAATAAAACAGAGTTTTATTAATAATGTTTATTTATAAAAGGTTCGGATCAACAAAAATGTATTATCTTTAACCCTCGGTTGTCACACTGGGTCAAATTGACCCTGTGTTCGACTTTGCGATCAAATATCTTTAAGACATCATTCAGAATTATACCTACTAATGGCGCCATGTAGTGGTATTTTCATGTATCCTCTACAAGTAGAAATACTTCCCGACTGTGTGGAAGCGTCAGTGCGTGTTTGAAAGCCGTCGAAATTTGAGGTAGGTCAAATCGACCCATGTGTGATAACGGCGTCGTTTTTACTCCAAATCGGATACATTCATTTTTGTGTCTGAAAGCGACCAGAAAAGTAAAAATAGAAGTATTTTCATACGAATTGTTTTTTCTTTTACTGAAGCGACAATCAGAACTTATGCCACCATTCAGTTTGCAAAATAAATACCTTTTTGAATGCTGCAATACAGGACTATTTGTTATCAAGGCAGCATATCTCAGGAGTATAACTGCAATTTTTTTTCTAAAAATATTAAAAATTAAAAAAGTTATGATTTTTTAAGCGAAAATCCTTTTTGTCGGAACTCTTATTGTTTCAATTTTTTTTTTAAGCATGATAACACTTTAAATGTCAACTTTCAACGATGAGCATATATTCTACAATGTTCAAACTTTATCTAAGAATTTTTGAGACTTAATTTAACAAATAGTTTTTAAATAACAACTGATTGAAAATTGGCAGGGTCAAATTGGCCCAGGGTGACAACTACGTTCGAAAAGTAGGTGTGACAAACGAGGGTTAAAAGGAAACCAAAACAATATAATAACCATAAGCATTATTTTTGTATAAAAACTAAAATCTACAAATTAGTCTTACACTCAACTGTTTGAGGGTACCTACTTATTGAGATTTGTATTTGTAGCCTACAGTAGCTTCTTGTCCAGATTGTAGTTTTTTAATAACTCTCGATAGGGTCAAGTAGCAGATACTGAATTCTCTAGCAACAGTTGTAATCTTTATGCATAACTTCGATAGAAATGGTGCCCTTTTCCGCCTTTCATTCATATGTTCGCATCTTAAAGCACAGCAGGAACAATTTATACATTTGCTGTGGGGCAAGTTGCCCCAAATCACGGGAACAACTAGCCCCTATCGACACATGTAGCAATTTGAGAGATTATTTTGCTTATACATATATTGAAACGATAATCACTATTACACCATGTTCTTAAATGTCATATGATCCATAAGAACGAATCAACCAATAATATCGATGTTAAATAATCGAAATAGACCAAGAAATAATGATAGAAAAATATTTACTTATGTGGTACGCGACTAATAGGTCCTTGCTTACAGCCACACGATTCGCTGTCGCAGACGCTATTAAAATGGGCGACAGAGTGGCGTGATCAACTTACACGGAAAAAATAATTTAAAGTAAAACGCTCTTTTTATTTTGAAGATAGAACCGTCGGAACAACTTACCCCCGGAACTTTTAGCCCCGGTCTCCCCTACATGGTTAGTGTTCCTTCTCGAGAATCCTTTCTCGAGAATTTCTTGAGAAATTTTATAATTTCTTATTTCTCATTTCTCGAGAAATTACAGTGTTTCTCGAGAATCTTCAGTGTCGGAAAATTACTTTAAATCCCATTTGTTTCCAGAAATGAATTTTCAGTTAGTTCCAATTGTGTTTAAATCGTGAACGTATAAACACATCTGCAATCAATAATAAATGTTAGTAATATATACGAAGAATTGCGCGATTGTTTATAAACTTTTCTCTTCGTATCGCCTATTAAACCAACATCCACTGGAAATGAAAGAAATGTTCTACAGACGCAGATTTTACGCTTTTGACAAAACTATTTTAAAACAAAAAAGTAGTGTTCCACCTTGCTCACATATTATATTAAATAAATAAATTTATCAATTATATTTAATATCTGTTTTTTTCATTTACACAAGTTTTGTCTAAGTTGGACACGAATAAAAATTTAGATAAATATTATCAACAATATTCCAAAAATATAAATTTTGCAATATTTTTTTAATTTCTTGAGAATTCTCGAGAATTCTCGAGAAATATAATCTGATTTCTCATTTTGTCGAGATGCGTAAAATATCGAGAAATCAGGAACACTATACATGGTGACTTCGCACCCGTACCCACCGTTGCCACCGAAACGTGATATTGTTCAAGTATAACTTGATTTTCGCATCTTCTGATAAAATTTCCACGTGCGATCAGAACATCCCGTCGCGAGACACATAAGTAGTGGTTAGTAAACGCAACTGGCAAATCGTCAGAACACAGAAATATCCAGACATTCCGCAGCATCAACTTGTCTCGTGTCCAGCTGAGATTACGAAGGGGAGTGGTGGTGGTTAAAACGCAGGATTCGAGCCCGGAGGAATCATGGACGCGATGAACCGGAGGCGGAACTTCAGTTTTGCCAACGCGATCGGATCTAAAGGGCCGACGATGACATGAGAAAACCCAGACAGTGGGATTCCGAGTGACGGAAAGATAGAGAGGAAAAGGGGGACGAGGATTTATGGCGAAGCAGTGGGGCTTCCCTCTGAACACATAACGCTTTGTATGCGGCAATCCCGCAGGACATTGATCCCCCTAAATCATACTGCATTCAACAATGTTTAACGCACGATGAAACAGATTTTTGAACTACAACAGGCAGCAGAACGTGGGCCCGTGCGTTAAATAACGATCCGTGCAAACGCAGAATAACTCATTTCTGTTGCTTTAATCCGATTTTGTCTTTAAAGCGGATTCCGATTAAACCGTACCATGTGCCTTAATGGAATTTTATTTCCGTATGATACAGGGGAGCGTCCCGTTTTCCGCGCGCGACTTTCATTCACAGCTATGAAAGTAATGAAATTCCTGTGGCAGTTAAACGTTATCATTTATAAAAACGCGGAGCAGTGTATTTCGCTCAGTTTTAGTAATTGGGCATTACAAATAACGGGTCTAAAGCTTCTGTAACGCGTTGATGAATGTCATGTAAATTGCCGAGTCGATTAATTTTGGATTTATCACTCGAAATTTCGCCATAAAAATTGTATGTATCGAACACCGTCCCCGTACACAAATATTAATTTTCTCACGTAACTGCGAATGTTTGGCATGAATATAAATGATTTATAAAAAACAGATGGCTAATTTTTCTGCGTAGGTGGGGTGAACTTGTCTAATTCGTACCCCCGCTGTTTCTTTTAACGTAAGACAGTCACAATTGCCCTTAACGGTAGAAAATGTAAACAACAATTAACCATATGGCATTAACAAGCCGAGCCCCCCTGCCATCACTCCACAAAAAATATAAAGGAGATAAGTTTTTCGGGTACTTTTCACTAAAATTTTGCGACGATTGTGAAGGATTTTGTATAATTACTATTTGTGAGAATCAGTGAAACAAATTTGTATGCGAAACTACTTACGTCTACTTTCAAGTTTATTTCTTCTTTTGACATCAATGAACAGAGTCCTATATTTTAGCGCCATAGATTTGAATTTAAATTGACCTATGTGCTTATTTCGTACCACTATATGTAAGCTTAAATCGTACTGGTACGAACATATAAAAATAATGTAGAAAAAAATTGGGTGAGGCTAAAAGAAAATCATAACTAGAAAGAACAGAACAGTAAAGGAAACTCGTAAGAGGAAGAATACTGCCAAAATCAATGCACAAAAGAAAGAAAGGAAGAAGAAGAAAGCCGATGAAAATGAAAGCTGCTTTTGTAAATTGTGTCCAGAAAATAAACAGGAAAATATTATACAATTCACGCAGTGCAAAGTGCGGGTACCCGAGCTTTGCGATGATTGTAATAATTAAATTTGAAGGTACGAATTAGGATAACTATGGAACGATTTAGGAACATTAATCCTGAATCGTACTTTTTTCCGTATTAAAAATAAATCGTTTTTATGAATAGAAGTTGATTATTTTTTGTTGTTTGTGTGTTATAAAACTGTTTATTCTATTAATAAAGAGTTGAATACCACTAATTTTCTTTCATTTTCCCTGTTATTTTTCATGTAATAAGCATTTGTTCTTAAGGAGTACGATTTAGGCAAGTTTACCCTACTTTAACAGATAGTCATACGAAGTTAATATAATACAACATAATCGCGACACAAGTTGTTCATTGAAGAACGAAGTTAGACTACTATGAACCGCAGAAACCTGTACTGGATTTTTTTCGACATATACGATTGATTGCGGATGTAAATTTTCCATATCAGAGAAGAATATTCGAAGAGGTTTCTTAGTGAGTTTAAGCACAATATTCTAAGTGTGAAAACACACTTAAAACGTTTAAAGGCGCGTCACTACGTCTAATGCCTTGGCGGTGTATTTCAAATGCAATTTATGTGGTCATAAAAGTCAAATGTGTCTATAAAGATGACTTTAGGGTCGCTCCCTGAACTTACAGGTGGAATTTGTAAATGTGCAAAGTTAAGAGATTATAATGCAGAAAAAATGAAAGAATAGAGAATTTGTTAACACAAACGGACACTAAGTTCCTAACACGTCATAATTTCTTCGTATAAGCGTATAGATAGTGCCATTCGCGAACGTTTAGCAAAGATGATAGTCGTGATAGAGAATGGAACGAGTGATAGAAGATAGACATGATAAATAAGTAAATTAGAGCAGTTACACACCTTTGTTTAAAATTGTTATGTACATTTGTGCTCCATTTCTACAGAATTCGGCTGTCTCGTAACTAACTTGTTGCTTTTACATGGCAGTTCCTATAATTTCAACGACCACAATTCTTACAGTTCACGCTGTTTGAACTTTTTGCCCCTATTTTCATCATTGGCCTGATATCATACCGATAGGTACCAAAGTCCAATATGACTAACTCAAAAGAGCGACAACAGAATATGTACTCGCCTCATAAAGCACTTTCTGACGAGGTTACAATGCTATCGATCGATCGAAATACAGTTCCAGAAAGGCACAACTCCCCATCATTTGTCGGTAAGAAAAGTGTAAAATCAACTGGCGAGATAAGATCAACTATGGTAACCCGAAAATTTCTATTTTTTTTTTGCAACTTTGCAGGCTTGCAGGAAACCTCAGCAGGCAATTATTATTTCCCATTACGTTTTGGTCCTTTCGAAGCTTACTGTTTGCGTTCCCATTTTCCTCTAGAGACCAATATCTTGAAAACTATAGTAGATATAAAAAATTGTTAAAATGAAAACTGAATGGTTTTTTTATGCTCTATAAAATTGTTTCAAATTTTTATATGAATACAGAAACGTTATCCACCGCAAACAGTTAAACAATTTTATTTCACAGTTTTATAGACCACAAAAACCATTAAATTTCCAGAACAACAATTCTTTTATATTTACTCTTCAAGACATGCGGGTAATAGGGAAGCAAGCAATAATCTTTAAGGGGTGTTCTCACTCTGAAGAAATAAAAAGTAATAGAGAAAAAAAATAGTCTGATACTTCTATTGAGGTTCCCTACAAACTTGCAGTTCTTCAAACATCGCAACTATCGGGTTACGAAAGTTTCTTTCTGAGTCTCTCTTTTTTCACGTCTGTCCCTTATTCGATTACCACTATCTGCATCGACTCTGTGAAAGAGGTGTCGTTAATTTGCTCCCAGCCGGAAAGGAGCCAGGATTCAAATTCCGTGGCGGCGGTTTCGCGGCATCGCGGGATGCTTTCGCGGCTTCTGGGCCACATTTTTCAGCGAGCATTTAACGCCAAAGTCCTCAGAGCTAGCGCGTCGGATTTTCAGCGGACCAAATGGCGCAAATAAGAGACGACGCCGCGTAAGAATCTCGTCCGGGTGAGTGGTTCCCCTACACTCCCTGCAGGATGGCTGTTGGAACCACAGCCCTTTGCTGCTCTTTTTTCCCTTCTCTTTCCCTGGTCTCTCGTTCTGGCCTGCTTGTGGGTCAGAGGCGCGATGGGACAGGAGATTTGCAATTTTGTACGGGAGAAGACATTGGCCGGCGTTGGAATATGCGTGCGATTGGCGAGCAAACGGGATTACATCGGCGACAGTTCAGCAATATGAAATTGCATCCGTTTTGCGGGACGAAGCGGGCTCTTTGTTTAAGTGCCCTTTCATACGGGTCGTAATTCGTGAAATTTCATGAGGTAAATTTGTTACATTCGTAAACTGCAGACATCAGAGGTTCGCGAATATTTGCTCTTTTCTATAGGAATTGAATGTGGCGAAGGAATCAAGGACAAATCGAGCCCCAATCAACTAGGTACCGATCAGAGATAAAATAGGAAACACAATGAAGCTGATCTGTAATTTGTTAGCAAATAACGAACGACGGCTGAAACTTTCTGAAGGTCACTCAGGAGGGTGACCTTGACGACATATGTCAAGGTCAAGGTCATTGGAGGTGGGTCCCCTGAACAATAAGTTTACCGTTTTATTCTGTTGCGAGGGGTTAATGAGATGAAACTTTGTTTCTTTAAAGTTTATTAAAAAACGTTTAGTGACCTCGAAGGACTTTATTATTCCAGGACGGCGAATTCGTCTTTGAAATTGGTATCGGGGAAGGACAAATAAAATATAGCGTTCCATTTAAAAAACAACGTTGACCTTCGTATTTCATTATAGTTTAAGACACGTAAAGGGAAATTTTGGTTCAATTATTGCTCTCTATTTAGGGGAAAGTGGGGTAAAACGGAACGCTTAACTTTGGAGGGTGATAACGAAATCGGGAGGAGAAAAGGACACAGGACTTCAACCTGAGTCTTCAGTGGACCTTAGACTATAAGAAAATCAAAGCCATTGTTAAGAAAAATTTTTGGGAACTACGGAAAATGAAATTTACGGACGTATTGAAATCTTCGTCTCGCTCAAGTGGTGGGGTAAAATGGAACACCCGATTGAAGACCATGTAAACGTACAACATCTTTATTTTTATGATTTAAAATGTATTCATTTATGTTTAAAACTATAAATATATGTTTTAGGTATAACTATTACAAATAAAATATAACAAAAACATATATTATACACACAAGAAAAAATATTTTACCAGATAACATAAAAAGTACTGAAAATAACTAAATACAAATCGATTTTTACATGGATAATGAACATCAACACGTGCATGGAGAATTTTTCAGTTTTTGGTCCATTTTAAATAAAATTGTTCAAGTTCAAAAAATTTTTATACATATTTTTTTATTATTTACTTTTTAGTATCTAAGTTTTGATTTGTGGTTATATGCTGATTGCATATCGATTGAATTGATATGATTTGTGGTTACAGGTGGATTTCAAGTCGTTTGGATTTGTGATTATGGGTTATATTTATTGATGACTGGGTAATTTTTTCACCCCACCGGTTTTTTTTTTATAATTTTGTATTGTCATAATAACTACGCAGACCTGCAAAGTTTCAAGACAATTGGATTGGTGGAATTGCGTTAAACAGGTGTTTCGTTTTACCCCACGAAAAGTGTTCCGTTTTGCCCCACATGCAGTCATGTAGTAAACATTTAATGTTCTCACTTCAGCGTAAGGTCAAAATGTAGCGTAAGAACTACAGAATCCAATGACGTACTCGCCGTTAATAATTTTCGAAATTCAAGTGCCGAAAAGTGGTCGAAAGTACAACACAATATTGAAATGTCGATACCGGAAATTTTTCCACCTCTCTTAACGGAGAAATATCGTGTGCACGGGTCTATGGTCTGTCACAAAATGCTGTGAGGACCCTTTGGTCCCATGTCACGCGATATCAACTCATTCGCAACTCTTATCTAAGAGAAACATTGATGTTCCGTTTTACCCACCCGTTCCGTTTTACCCCACTTTCCCCTAAGTGGAGTATGCTCATTGGTGAAAGAGACGTCACAGCATTAACCTTTAGGGTTGAAAATAAAAAATACATATTTCTTTTAGTCTTCATAAATAAGAAATGTTCGAGATACATTTAAATTTTCAAATTTAAAAAAAAATCGGACATGAAATCTTGCACTTTTTAGGCAATAAAAAATAAACTATGAATCAAATAAAAAAATCCGTGCTATCAAAAAACTGAGTACTAGTGTATCATATAGCCATGCGAAATTTGAAGTAAATCAGTTGAATAGTTTTCGAATAATCGTGGGTAACATGTTTGGAAATCCTGATTTCGAGAGAAATTCATTTCAATACCATACTGCTGATGTCTATATCTTCGATATTTTTGTGCATTTCGATCCTAAATTTTCAAGAAACATTCATGGTATATCACACACTGAAAATATGGAAAACAATTTTTTATCTTTTTTGGATATCTAGGTATATGCCCCCCCTTAAATGTTTAAAAAATAAGTCCTCGAAAATGAAAATTACATTTTTTTTTCACCTTCATAAATAAAAAGTGTTCAAGCAGCATTTAAACTTTTAAAAATTAAAAAAAGAATTTTTTTTCTCAGTTTTTCGGACTGGTTTCGAAAACCGTTTGTGGCACGAGAAAAAGTAATAGAACATAAAAAATGCTCCTTGTGTAGATCTACAACTTTTGTTTGACATATTTTTTTATTTAATCAATAGCTTGGAGGATATTATACCTATAAAATCGACTTTGTGACCTGTTAAATAATTATTTAAATATTCAAGAGCCCAAGGGCACCTTTTCCCGTTATCTTATAGAGCTCAAACTTAACACAGTTTTTTTTTTATTAATCGGAACTATTCTGGGAGGTGTCACGAAGAAAATTCAAAAGTCGAAAATAAGAGCTACCCTACTTAGTATGTATAAATCGACTTGAAAATATCAGAAGCCGGAAAGTTTTCGATTTCGGTGCACATCTTGAGATCTTGAAATACGATTTAGTAATTTGTTTTTAACATGTCAGTGATCCAAATAAGATGCCACGATCAGTTTACGGTATTTCATCGATGTGGAAGTTCCGATAGAAGTTGTAATGGATTTTCCTATCGAGGCAATTCCACGCATCGCTTTCCACATCCCCCTGTACTAACATTCGGGCTGGAGAATCTAAGTTTCGAGATCCAATGTACCGATACCGACACGCTGCACACTTGGCATCATGATCTTAAAGTAAAGTAAAAAAAACCGTGTAAATTTCTTAGGCAGTAGTTAAGTATAATCTACATTATGTGCAGCTGTTAGTTGTAAAAAAAATTATTACCTGAGCTAAGGGCAGTTAAGCGGAGTAAAATGACACTTGAATAGGTCATACATGTATTTATCTGTTATTTGCTTAAAAGAGTTTCTTGTTCTCGATGGGAGATTAAACGAGTAACTTTAATGATTTGATAGCGAAAGTACTTTCATCTAAATACGTAGAACACGCACTGGACACGTCATATGTTTAGTATATATTTTGAATGTATTGATTGTTTCGTAGTTTTCATTGTGATATTATTAGTGTTCCTGATTTCTCGATATTTTTCGTATCTCAAAAAATGAGAAATCAGATTATATTTCTCGAGAATTCTCGAGAATTCTCAAGAAATTAAAAAAATATTGCAAAATTTATATTTTTGGAATATTGTTGATAATATTTATCTAAATTTTTATTCGTGTCCAACTTAGACAAAACTTGTGTAAATGAAAAACAACAGATATTAAATATAATTGATAAATTTATTTATTTAATATAATATGTGAGCAAGGTGGAACACTACTTTTTTGTTTTAAAATAGTTTTGTCAAAAGCGTAAAATCTGCGTCTGTAGAACATTTCTTTCATTTCCAGTGGATGTTGGTTTAATAGGCGATACGAAGAGAAAAGTTTATAACAATCGCGCAATTCTTCGTATATATTACTAACATTTATTATTGATTGTAGATGTGTTTATACGTTCACGATTAATACACAATTTGAACTAACTGAAACTTCATTTCTGAAAACAAATGGGATTTAAAGTAATTTTCCTACACTGAAGATTCTCGAGAAACACTGTAATTTCTCGAGAAATGAGAAATAAGAGATTATAAAATTTCTCGAGAAATTCTCGAGAACGGATTCTCGAGAAGGAACACTAGATATTATATTTCACGCAATTACAAGTGAATACATAAATGTGTGCATATACAAACATGTTCATAAGTATCCGGACAGTTCAAAGCAACAAATACTATTTTCTTCAATGACTTTATTTTATTGTTTTATTGCAGTTATTTGTGGAAAATTATTATTGTATGACGAAACTAATTTTTATTATGAAATAAAATGAATGCAAGGGCTTGGTTGAAATAGTTTTCTCCGCATCCCACGTATTCGTTTTCGTGCCAGTCTTTTAACGACATATCACTATCTTGTAAAATGTAATTTTCGCTTCCTAAATCTGAAGATGGGTTTACAGTAAGAAAAACACATGTGGTCGGACTTTCCCATAATCAAGGTAGTGATCGACCACCTTGTCAAAATAAATTAAAAACGAATACATACGTATTGTTGGGGTGACACTGTAGTTTCATGCATATTATATCCTCCAATATCGGAAAAGTGTAAATAAACTTACCTGCCTTTCAAATATCACCAGTACTCTAACCTGGTCTAAAAACTTTCAGACTCGCCTCAAGTCTGAAGTGTTTCCTATAATTCAAATATGAATTTGTGACAATGGTCAATGCAAGATCTACAACAAGCGCATTCATTTCTTTTGTGACAATGACACACAGTGCCCTATCTTGCGTCAGTCTTAAAATATCAACATTGGCCGGGCTCTCCCGGTGGTCGAACTCTCCCGGACTTACCCTAATATACATAGTTTTATAATATCAACACTGTAAATGCTTATCTCTACGACATTTAATGATTCTATTGTTGGTAATGGTTTATTAATGTTGTGCAGAAAGTGCACGTGTTCGTAAGCAAACCATTTCGGTTTGTATATGTCTTCCGTTCCACTTCCGAATTTTTTGGAATCAAAGACTTAATTTTTTATTTCGCTATTGTGGCACTCATGTTGATATTTTTCCTAGTAGATTTTTATATTGTTTTAATGTAAGGTCCCACAGAGTGTCATATCTTTCAAATTTTCTGGTTGATCCATGTACTTACTTTTTCTTGAGACTATTCGATTTACTAAAGCACCTCTGTACAGCACGATGTTTCAAACTTAATTGATTTCTGCAGCCGAGTGTCTCGTCTTTTGCAGGCGCTAGTTTGAAAAGAAGAGCACTAAATGCCCACCGACACGCTGACCATAGCATCATGCGCCTGCAAAATAGTAAAAACAGTTTTTTATAAAAATATAAATCGAAAATATAGAATAAAGCATTTCGGCAATTATGCAGAAAAGGTGTTTCAGCACCGATTTCAATGATTTTTACCCGACTGCGGCACGCAAAGGAGGGTATTGGGTTTATCAGGCTATGTATGTTTACCCGACTGCGGCACGCAAAGGAGGGTATTGTGTTTATCAGGCTATGTATGTTTACCCGACTGCGGCACGCAAAGGAGGGTATTGTGTTTATCAGGCTATGTATGTTTACCCGACTGCGGCACGCAAAGGAGGGTATTGTGTTTATCAGGCTATGTATGTATGTCCATGTTACGCTCTACAGCCTGTACGAATACACCGATTTGGACAAATGAGATGTCTTTAGAATGGTCTTGACGTTCCGAATGTTATAGGATATATAATTTTCAAAAAATAAAAAAAATAAAAAAAAATTTGAAAATTTGAAAAACCCAACTGCTTAAAAAGCGAACTAAAATGACAATAATAAAAAAATTAAAAAATCCGACTGCTTAAAAAAACATTAAAAAATTAAATTAATAAAAAAATTAAATTAAAAAGAGAACTAAAATGACAAAAACAAGACTTGTAGCCTCTTGGATTCGCAGGATAAGGAGATATGGATAATTTTTG
This sequence comes from Andrena marginata, assembly GCA_963932335.1. NCBI lineage: Eukaryota > Metazoa > Arthropoda > Insecta > Hymenoptera > Andrenidae > Andrena > Andrena marginata. The sequence continues at coordinate 18,231,687 of OZ010662.1, read as the reverse complement.
GACAGACAAGGTTTATTCAGATTAGGTGGGAATACATGATGTGGTTGATAGGAAGGGGCTACAAATTCCGTAAAATCAGACATTGCGTCTCGCTGGGTTTATACAATTCTATTGTGCAATGTGCAGACGGCACAGGACTTTAAATCTAATGAGGCGTCCAGGAGTTACTCTGTACTCTCCCGTTCGATTGGCGTCCAGGTATTATCGCTGTACTCTCCATTCCGAACGGGCGTCCAGGAATATCCTCCCGTACTCTCCTCTCTCAACGATTGGGTATTTAAGAAAGGGACTTTGTACTCTCGCGATTCTACTCTACTGAGGCGTCCAGGAGTTACTCTGTACTCTCCCGTTCGGTTGGCGTCCAGGTATTATCGCTGTACTCTCCATTCCGAACGGGCGTCCAGGAATATTCTCCCGTACTCTCCTCTCTATTCTAACGAGGCGTCCAGGAGTTACTCTGTACTCTCCCGTTCGATTGGCGTCCAGGTATTGTCGCCGAACTCTCCATATCGAACGGGCGTCCAGGCATGTTCTCCCGTACTCTCCTCTCTTTTCTAATGTCATGCTCTGTACTCTCTCGACCGATAGGCGTCCAGGTATTATCGCCGTACTCTCCACATCGGTCGAGCGTCCAGGAACAGACTCTAGTTCCTCCAACAGGCGTCCAGGTATTATCGCCGAACTCTCCTGCCGGAGTCCCTAAGCTGTCCGAGAGCGGCCGTTGGTCTTACCTCGTCCTCTCTCTCGGAACAGCGAAGAAGGAAAATGCCTTTGCGGGCCTCTAATTTATACCCAATCGTTGCTATCCGCGGCCGCAGAAATCAACAAACGCGTCGTCAAGCGCGAGCCTCGCGAGTCGCGGTTCCGCGCCCGCACGCCTCTGCTGTCGGGCGGCCTACAGCGTGTTCGCGAAACGTCTCGGCGGTCAGCGTTTCTCAATCCTCCTTTTCTGCATGCTACAGACTTCATTTATTTATACATGGTATATTAATTATCATAAATAGGATAATAATAAGATGACAATTTAAATGAACTCAATTGGCTGCAGGCGGAGGCCTTAAATATTTTGATGCAAATGATTTGATGTAATTACATTCGAACATTTGTACATTCGAACATTACATTACATTCAATATTGTGTATCGCTGTTCGCCCTAATTAGATTCGATGGGTTATTAACAACGCCAATAGTATTCCCCACACGGACAAAGAGAGACTCATATAATTTACACAACACTCTGAAGTTGAAATGTCACTATATAAGCATGAATTTGCAGTGATGTTGTCCACCTCTTTTTGTTACCAGCTTGAAGCACTTTCTTTAGTCATTGGGGTACATGCTTGGGGTAGAAGAGCATCAAAATATTTAAGGCCTTCGCCTGCAGCCAATTGAGTTAATTTAAATTGTCATCTTATTATTATCCTTATAGGAAATTATTAATCCCGTTGGTACGAATTTAATTAATACGTTTATTAATTAGATTATAAGGAAAAATAAGAAAATATAAAGAAATAAGTGACGCTGCTTTCAGCAGCTAGCGTTTTACAGCAAGATTTTACTCGATTCAACTCACTCGCCACACACCGTATTCGATTGCCTTTTACCGTCGTTCGTCTCCTATAGTTCTTTTTGGACTGACTAATTCGCAACGGTTCGCGACGGTTTGCCTCGTTCGGCGCGCATGTCGGCTTCCGGTTCGGACGCGCGGCTTTCAAACTTGCTCCCAACACATCCATTCCTACATCCTATTTATGATAATTAATATACCATGTATAAATAAATTAAGTCTTGTTTTTGTCATTTTAGTTCTCTTTTTAATTTAATTTTTTATTGATTTAATTTTTTTAATGTTTTTTTAAGCAGTCGGGTTTTTTAATTCAATATGTTGTCGGGGACATGATTCTAAACAACTTTTTCCTATACATGTTGCCACCGCTCGACCTTCATTTCCAAGATATTCGCGAAAAACTGCTGCTACTACTATAATGTATTCTGCCGTAAACCTACGTACAGTAAACGTTCGTGGCAGCGTATGCTCCAGCATGGGACAAAACAAATGACGAACCTTTGTTTCCGAGATATTTGCAAAAAACTTCTATTGATTTATTCCGACGCAACGGACACGGCCATCAACTTGAGGTGGTTGGTCATCTGGAGGATGTGTTTACTTTTGGCTCTGGAAATGTGATTGAAAAAAAGAAAGTAATTTTTTTCAATCGCATTTCCAAGTGTTATCCACCTCGGGGCGCTCCCCGAGGTGTTCAGAGACGAAAATAAACGCATCCTCCAGATGACCAACCACCTCAAGTTGATCGCTGTTTCCATATAAAAAAATCGTTGAAATCGGTGAGGTGTACCTTTTTATGCATTTATTACCAAATAGTTTTATGAATATCTCGAAAACTAAAGCTGAGCAAGGTATAGAATATAAAAGAGAAAGGATGTGGTGGAATATATATAACTATCCATTTAACTACCTTAGTTTGCTTTTAGTTAAATTTTGAAATTTATTGAAATTTATTCGTTGCTAAGTGGAAATATTTCCGTCAATATGTTAAAAAACACAATTATGCGATTATTAAAATCGAATTTTCGTCAATACAATAATACCGATAGTTTTTGGCAAATATTACGGCAACGAAGGTCGAGCGGCGGTAACATGTATAAGAAAAAGTTGCTTAGAATCATGTCCCCGAGAACATATTGAAAAATCATTGAAATCGGTGTTGAAACACCTGTTCTGCATAATTACCAACATTTCTTTTTGAAACAATTAATACCTATTGAAAATTTAATAAGATAATGATTTTCATTCTATCATTTCTACTACCGCCACATTGATATAAATTGGCAAGGGGTATATAACAATAGAAAATATCTGTTTTATAAAAAGCTCATAAGGTCAAAAAGACCGCCACCCTTTTGCTTTCAATATTGTCGCTCTGCTTTCAAATTAAATGTTCTTTTGAAACATGCACAAAACAATTCGTGTTTAATATCAAATAGCAATATTCGAAGTTATACGTTTGATCCTCAAATTGACGCTAGATACGAAATTAGGTTGCATAGCGCGCGGGGCAAGGTTTTTGTTTACGCCCTTCCGCCTCCAACATTTTATATCCTTGTATTGCCCACTTTAGGAGACTGAATTCACACTTTATATAAAGCAGGCTATTAACGAAGTGTTTGTTAACTGGTTTTAAGCACTTTGCAGGTACCCTAATTTGTTTAGTGTTTGATAACAGATAAATCAATTTTAAATTGATAAATTTTGATTACTTTTTCATAAAATGGGTATCTCCTTTATTCGCAATGAAGTAGATAACGTAACATGTAAGTTTAGATAAAGCCATTGATGTAACTTCTCCAAAATTATCTTTTGTTTACGAAGATTTTTTACTTGGTACCCCCCGTAAATCGGCGCCCTGAGCCGATGCACCCCACTAAGTACCTCCCCCCTCCCTGTTTCGTCCCTGATCGACGCTGTGCCGATGTTTGGACTGATTTAACCCGCATGCGTCTGTCGTGTCAATTTGACAGAGTTTTCCCGTAATAAGTTATACTATTCTGTTATTTGTGATTCTTGTATCGAGCAGTAAGGGAGAGTGGGGGAATTACAAACACTTAAGGAAAAAGTCCAATAAAACAAAATATTAGAAAGGTAATAATGTCTTTATTGCTTATATTCAAAAACATATTATGTGTTTATATATTTGTGTAATCAACTTTAAAAAAGTTGAAAATAAAATCAGTTTTGAATAAAAAGACAAGACCGTTTCTGTTTGTGATTTCCCATCTAGTGGCGGATAATCACGAGCACAGAGTGGGGCAATCACGAACACGAGTTATTTTTTACAAAAATCATATAAATAGCCTCTAGATATGCTCTGTCCATCACTGCATTTTTCGTGCGCCCACTTGCTACAATTATAGCACATAATCTAATCTTCAATTGGAGGGTCCTCGTACTTTTCCTTACAATAAATGCAGTAATATTCATCCTCGTCGTTCTAATTCTATTTAGGGATGTTGCCTCGGGTTTTTTTAGAGAAATATTGGGATGCCTTTTGAAAAATCCATAATACCAATCTTTACCGGCCATCTGTGTAGTTTTGTTGAATCAGTGTGCCAATTTATTTTGTTCCGCAAATTGGAATGCATTGTTTCGCAACATTTTAATAGTCAGCCCATAAAACAACTTGCTACATTTCAAAATATATGTACTCCTCTAATTCCATTTCTTGATGTTCTCTGAACAGTGTTTTTCTACCACATTTGGGTTGTCTTATAATGGATTTTTTTTCATATAATAAAATATTGTCGTTTTAGGAATCGAATGAACTGCTGCTGCTATGCCAAAAGTTACTTTGTTGTTCCTGATATCTTCTATAGCTTTTTGCAAACTCTCCAAACTGTACGTCGTTTCAGTTTTTCGCTTGTAATTGCGTGGCATCTAAACATCGTAACAAATGAAATGAAAATGGATAATTATAATACTCTTTAGTTCGAAACACGGGGTAATGACAACCGATAGGGGATAATGTCGAACGTTCGAGATTGACCCACACAAGACGTTCGTCAATGCCCCATAAGGTAAAAAACAAAAACAGTAGAAAAAGATTTAAGTTAGAAACATCAAATAGAATAAACGTCCCAGATAGCACCCGACGTCTTTAAGACGTCCATTTTACGTCTGTTTTTGGTCTGAACGTCTTAGACCATATTAAGACATCTTTAAGACGTCTGCGCGGAGACATTTCTGTCGACAGACGTCTTTAAGACGTCTTTAAGGCGTCTGTACCAGGACGTCTTTTAAACGACTGAGTTAAGACGTCCTTAAGGCGTCTGTACCAGGACGTCTTTTAAACGACTGAGTTAAGACGTCTTTAAGGCGTCTGCACCAGGACGTCTTTCAAACGACTGTGTTAAGACGTTTTAAAGGCGTCTGTGTCAAGACGTCTTTTAAACGACTGTGTTGAGACGTCTTTAAGACGTTTTAGGTGTTTGTAAGACGTCTGTCCTGAGATGTTTCTAAGACGTCTATCCGAGTAAGTGTTTAGGACGTCTCTAAGACGTCTATGCTAATACGTTTTTTAAACAACTGCCCAGATAGCACACCTCGTCTTAGAGACGTCTACTTTATATCTATTTTAGGTCTGAACGTCTTGATTTGTAACAAGACGTCTTTAAGACGTCTTTAAGCCGCCTTTTCGACGTCTTTAAGACTTTACCAGACGTTGTGCTATCTGGGTGCGTGTAGATGTCTTAAAGACGTATATGTACATAAACAAGTCATGACAAGGCCGCCAGGTGGCGACCGGGCCGAGCGCTTCTCGCAGGTAGGATACAGCAGTCATGCCTATAAGACAGCCGGGAAAATCATATACCCTCACTCTCGAGTAGCGGCGTTTTTTGATGATGGAAATTTATATTTTCGACTTAAACTTGAATATGCCAAAGAATGTCTCGATCATTCGCTATTGCAAGACGTTTTTCTTTTTTATGAAGAAACGAAAACATTGACCAGCGTGACATACTTAATTTCATTAAAAGATATTAATTCTAATAAACACGAATCAAGTCACGCTTAATATCTCTAATATCTCTTGAAAAAGGCCTAATCAAGTCCTTACGAAGACGTCTTTGACGCGTCGTGAAAGTTTGAAATGGACGTCTTTAAGACGTCGTCACGACCACTTAAAGATGTCTATAAGACGTCTCTACAAGGCGTTTAAAACACGTCTTAAAGACGTACGGTTTTCTGACTAGCGACGTTCAAAAATATCTATAGACGTCTTGAAAATTTGAAATAGACGTCTACGCCACGTTTAAAAGACGTCTTACAGGGCGTTTATAACACGTCTCACAGACGTCTTAAAGATGTACGGTTTCCTGACTCAGGACATTCAAAAATGTCTATAGATGTCTTTAAGACGTCTTTCAGAAAATAGCAGACGTCTTTAAGACGTCTTGAAAGTCTGAAACAGATGTCTTAAAGACGGCTCATAGACGTCGAGTGCTATCTGGGCGTTGGTGTTAAATTAATCCTTGATTTGGACTTTTTATATTCCTAAACATTAGTATTGAGACAATTGTAAATACAAAAACTACACCTACTTTAATTTGTCCAAAACTTATATGAAAATAGACAAAAATCAGCAACAGTGTTTACTTTGAGCAGCGTGCATGTCATCCGTTTTGCACTTACGACCTAGCATTACACAAGTATTGATATTGTAGAACAATTAGGTATGTATTGTGACTAAGTTTCATTTTTATAAAAAAATCTCGCAAATGCGTTGGAAATATTCTCATTAAGTTAAAACGAAAAATATACAAATTGTATTCGTGCTTGTCACGCATACTATTTTTCTGGATTTACCAACAGAGTCCCACAATTGAAAGGGTCGGCAGAGCCTAAGTTTCATGGGTTTGAAAAGGGACAATCCTGCATCCTCGACTAGAAGAAATATGTATTGTTCGCAAATATGTAGTATACATTCGATAAATCCGTGACAACATAATAAGTTCCACGGTGCTCATCCATGTGAAAAGTACTTTTCACTCGGTTTACTCAAATTTTCCGATTTTCAGAGTAAAGCAGCTCAATTTTTAATCCTCATTACGCTTTACGATGGCAAACATTTTATCATTGTTTCATTTATCTCATTACTCGGAGTGACGAAAAACATTTTAATCCACCGCAACAAATATAAGCTTCAAGAGTTCCCTGGCCGTTTAATTATTTTTATGGTTCGAGCCTCGGATGCAACATTCAGGGTTTTCCAACTAATTGTATTTATTGTGTAATTATTGAAAATTGCAAATGTTAAATATCATCCTTTGTGCAACATAAAATTGAAAAGAAGCGGTCTTAATACAAATAATTTCACATAAAATTGGTATTTAGTAGGGACGTTACATTTATCCGTTTCCCGTAATACACTTTCTAATTAAGACAGAATATAGTTCAGTTTAATAATTGTTAATACTAAACCTTTATCGTCGCTAATAAATTAAAGTACATTTCAGTTTATCCGCGAGTACTGAGAATTATATATAAACAGTTGCAAAGAGCGTAATATTATGTTACCGATCTAGATGCTCTTTAATCTCGGCTAAATATAGCCTCGAATTTGCAAACTATCGTTGCGCTCACGATTTATTGCATAAAATAACAAGGTCGTATAACGACCTGGCGGGTACATAATACAACACAGTAAACGAGGATTCAGTTTTTCCTCATTTTTCGTTCCCGTTAACGATGGAACGTAACAGCTTGGTCCAACAACAGCTTCGATCGATTTTCTGTTTACTTTTAATAGAGATTAGATCAGTATAACGAGATTATCAAGGCCAGAGGACCGGGTAAACATCATAGCGTATTCGCAGGGATTTAACAACTACCGATACTTTGTTATTACAGATGGCAAGTCTGTTGGATGTTTATTTTCTTTGTCAGAGTCGTTTTGGTTTCCAATTTCACAGACAGGTAGATATTTTACTAAAAAACGGATTGATGCAATTTTATTGAATTAAATAGATACAAGAATTTAATTCTTGCTAACCTTAATAAGTGGCGTAAAAATAACCACGTGATTTTGAATATTTCTAAATGCAATGTTATGCGCTTCAATCAGAAAGAGGTCGTAATTTCTCCACTTATTTCCAAATTCAATTTTTTTCGGACCTCGTGGATTTTTGTCAACGGTTAGATTTTGAGCATTTTTTTTATTCTTCTTCTGCAATGTTTATTAACCTTCTTTCACTTTCAATGAAACGTTTGAATTTGCTTTTACAAATAGTTAGATAAAACTTTATTTCAGCCTCATCGGCCATGAGATGGGACTTGGTTTCACAATTCACTGTTCACTTATCCTTTCATTATATCACGCATCAATCATACCATCACTCCTTTTTGTATAAGTAATCTGTATAATCTATATTCCTAAAACTTGTCTCTAATTCTACAAATGACTTTGTTGTTCCATTTCCCGCCTTATTTGTCTTTCCATCCGTCTCAACTACCCCACTGTCACGTAACACACTGCATACTGCAGTATCTTTTCTATTCCGCGCTCCGGTTCATCGACTGCTGCGCAATCTTCTACTAAGTGCTTCAACGTGCTAAACTTTCTTTCACACAGTCTACATTTCCTTTCCTCTTCTTTCCTCCAATACTTGTTATTCTCTTCCATATTGCCGCGTCATGCTCTTGCTAGTCAACTTTGACTGCTTCCTTCTTCTCTTCTACTTCAATATTTCGGGATTTCTATACACGTAATATACTTATAATATTTATTGTACTTCGATTCCCTAATCGCTTTGTATTGTACTTGTTCTTAGGTTTCTTGATCTCTAACCTCTAGAATTCTGTACAATTGCCTACCTGTCTGCTCTAGAAAAATTAATCCTTACTGACTAAAACCTTTCTTTCTTGTGAGGGGAAGAGAAGTTGAGCTCACTGTTGACCCCATGCATCCCCTTGTGTGATTTTGCCAGTGCGCCTACGGTTTAAGGGTACTAGGAAGTAGTTCCTTTCTAAACTGAAGCATTTCTGTTTCCATTAATTACAATGAAACAAATTGAAAGTGAGACTTGTTCTTTGGCATGAAGTTTATTAACATCATAAGCTTTAAAAAACTTGTTTGTTTAGTAAAACATATGCATTATATATGACGCTACATATGGATCAGTAAAGAGGCTTTTTAAAAAAAGTTTCTTTTGTTTTACAGTGTTAACTCAAAATCGGAGGTTCCGAACATCCATTAAAGTTAATGAAAACTCTTATTCTTTATGAAAAGAAACTAAGACCTTATCTTTTGGGGCTTAGAGGGTGGTAAAACAATGGGGTTTTAGATTTTTTTCATAAAGAATAAGAATTTTCAGTATCTTAATTTGATCCCGTGCTGGCGGTTGAAATTTCGTACGAATGAATCATCGGAAATAAAGAAACCAAACATATTTTTAATTTGCAGGAGTATGGCTTTCTTGCTAACCACAAGTATCTTAAGATTTTCAATAGTTTCCCACATTTTATATCAATTAAATACAGAAAATAAGTGCCACTTTCGGTACTTTCAACTTTAATCGACCGGAATTTTAATAATTTTGGTCCAAAATTGTTCTTTCGTGGAAAGCGAGATAACCATACTCCTGCGAATTAGAAATATGTTTGGTTTTTTATTTCCGATGATCCAGTCGTCCGAAATTTCAACCGCCAGCAAGGAGTTAAATTCTGAAGCCGCCAACTTCACTGGCAAATATTTATGTAAACAAATGAAATAAACAAACAACAAAGATTTTTTCTTGCATTTTCAGAGTCGTAGAATATACCCCCAGAAATTCGAAAACGTTAAATATTTATTTCATTGTAAAAACCATCACCGGAAAGTGGTCGATTTTTCGGCCGGCAGAGTTGAATGTTCCCTTAAGTAGTCTATCCTTTCTTGTGCCGTACGTGTCATATTTACGCCAATCTGTTCTTTGTATTCCCTCCTTAAACTTCATTTCCCTGCTCTTAGATAAGTTCAATTTCTCTGGCTTTGTTTTCTCCAGCACAGTATATCCTGGCGTACATCTTTCTAAACAAAGACACCACCTAATATATTTATTTTGTATCGCTTCCTTATTGTCTCTCTCTCTTTCAATCAAAGATCTCCACCCCATATCCATACAACAAACTGCCCACCACTACATGAGCAAACATAAATATTCTGTGTTTGAAATCATCCTCAAACAGCCTTCGCTGTAATCACTTTCTTTATTCTCTGCTACACATGTTCTTTTACATCCTCGTTCCTTTGAAATTTGAAGCCCACGTATGTCAATTCCCTCACCCTCAACGATCATCATTTTTTATTTTTCTAAACTCCCTTTTATACGTTGACATGTAAAAATATTAATTCTCCTAACGGTTTTTGTTGGTTGACCCTTGAATAATTGCTTTATGCTGGCATCAAATTTATTTCGTCCAAAGGATTTCACAGTCCAGTGTTCCCTTTCACTCTGCTCCACCCAGGAACAATTTTTGTGTCCCAGAAGACTGCATTTTATTTCGTTTTCACTCGGAAATAAACTTTATTGATCGTTAACTTCCCCACTCGTTTATAAACTACAATCGAAATAACAGCCGTTAGTTTAAAGCACTACTACACTTGTCATTATTTTATCGTGTAATTGCTGGCAGTCGTAGAAAAGTAAATCAATTTTGTTTCACATTTTAAAAACGAATGCCTCTTCACCATAAACCTCGTTGGGAACCCGTCATTATTTTTCGTTTCAGCACGACTTCGTTCTGGTGTTCGTAACTTCCTCTTGATACAATCAAATGGATTTTCCAACTATGTACGAGAGGTTTTCATAAAAATTAGAACAATCAATTAAATATTTGGATGCCACGTTCGTCGCGCATTTTATTTTCTATACGGTTAGTAAACATATAAGGTACTCGCACATTATTTATGTTACGGTACATTTTCTAATTGAGCGTAACAAAAGTATTTTATTAATCATAGATACATAGCTGCTCACAAAATTACATGCAAATGGCAGAGCAACTATTTTGCCAATCGTAAACATATTTAAACACATGTCATAAAATTCAAATAAAAATACAATTCACATTTATTTACTTACTTAACGGAAACAAGTAGTGATTCGGTTTAAAACTTTTTGCATTCAAATCTATATATACATATACTATGTGTTATGTGGATTGCGCGGCAATATGAAGTATATTTGTACTTAATAAGGTGTAAGTAGGGTAATTCGAGGTAATATGCCACAGTTAACTTTGGGACGCGGTATCTTGCAAGTATAAGTAGATACCGAGAAAAAGATAAAACTATATGAAAGAGTAACTAATTTTGTGTATCGACTAATAAGTAGAGAGATGTAACCTTTATAGTTCAATGAGAAACATACAAATACAAAATTATTACCCAAGTGGTGGGTAAATATGCCACAAGGTCTGAGGTAATATGCCACAAGCTATGAAAAGCGAACTAACCACTCAAATTTTTGAGAATCAACAATATTTAAACTATTCAAGCTATTAGTAACCCATACAGCACACTCTCGTTGCAGCATAGTTGCAGGATAGTTGCGGTGCAAGATGGCAACGACTCACGCAAGGATGCCGCAACTATGCAGCAAAAATTCTATGTCCGCCTGCTGCAATGTTGCACAGCAACTTTGAGGCAACTTTGCACGGCAACTTTGAGGCAACGAAAAACTATTAAAAAAAAATAAAAAAAAGTTATCGGTTACGACAGGACTTGAACTCCGGACCGCCCGCACGACAATCTGACGCGCTACCGTTGTGGCCACGGAACCTTCTTGGATGTATATTACTGTAGATAGTATATATAGTAATTACTCCGTACGTTAAAAGCACGTACCACCAGTAAAGTAGATTCTGACTTATGCTTGGAACTGATTAAATGGTTGCCTTCTCCGACATATATTTTATATTTTAGTTCATTATACAGGATGTCCGCGGGAACAGTAAACACCTGGATATTTCCTAACGTATTGGAGATATAAAAGAAATTGTTTACATGAAATTGCATGGTTGGAGGGGGCAAATTCACTGGGGCAGACGATTTTTCTTGTATTATTATTTTATGAGATACGATGATCAATTTTTTTTAAACAGAACTCTTTTTTTAACAGATCACTTGATAGTGCGTTTCAAGACGAATTCAATAAAGTATAATGTATACACTTTATTTCAGCCGGTTTTGGAGATATTATGTTTTAAAATTTGCTAACGCCGCAAAGTTGTGGCAAAGTTGCGACAAAGTTGCGGCAAAGCTGCGGCAAAGTTGCGGCAAAACTGCGGCAACGCTGCTGCATAGTTGCGGCATAATTTCGGCAAAGTTGCTGCATAGTTGCGGCGAAGTTGCAGTGCACTATTGCAACGCAACTATGTAGCAATTATGCAGCAACAATTCTATGTCCGCCCCGTGCAATGTTGCACGGCAACGTCGCAGCAACTATACATCGACATTGCGCTGCAACCATGCAACATTGCAAGGTTACTGCAACCATCCTGCAACTTTGCCGCAACGATGTATGCTGTATGGGAACTAACAACAAATATTTGAACTCAGTGAAACGTAAAATATATTTGAAAAAATAGCTATTTCTTAGAAACTAAACAGTCCCCAATCTCTTCGCAGTCTTCATGGACCCACTTTTTGCAACAAATGGTTTTTACGCAGTCACATTTAGGTCCTTTTTTATCGTAATAATATAGTTCACATATTGCACGGTAGTTGTCATTTTCTGCATCAGTCGAATCGTTATAAGAAATATCTACATTCTCAAAATTTGTTGTATATTGTAGTACGAGCCTCCTTCACCATTCGAATGGCTTCCTTTAAACTTTCGTCTGACCAAGCAGCACGGTTTGAAGTTCGTACATACTTCTTAGGTATGGTTCTAATACGAAAAAACAACTCGATAGCATTAAATAGAAAAAGTTATAAAGATATGAGTTTGTGGCATATTATACCAAAAAACATGTGGCATGTTATTCCACATGGCCATAAAAAGAAGGATTGAAAGTCTCTCCACAACGTACATAGTTTTAACGGATGTGCGAGAGGTTATAAAATTCGTTTGTTAGTATACGTTATCATAATCTATTAAATTTTTGTATAACTGTTCACACAAATGTATAATCTGCATTCCAGTTACAGTATGAAATTAGATAAACACGATACTTTTATAACTTACCAGGATTTACTGAAAATGAAAGAAGGTAAAAGCCAAAATCTATTGTCGTCTTAGCAGTTAAACTAAATTGAACGGAATTAGTGCAAATGCATTATTTAAAAAATTATTAAGAAGCGGCATATTACCTTCGGAGGCATATTACCTCGAGTTAACCTAAATAAATTAGTCATACATTATATGTATGTATACAAACTACAGACACAGACATTACACTTAAACTAATTGTAATTCAAAATGTGGACCTTGACAGACAGAGATAAAAAAAAGAAGAGCGTGAAAGGTAATTAAATAAGTATAAGTTAATTACAGACTTAACAGGATTAATTAAAAATTCATTTGAATATGAAATTATATTAAAGCTGCATTACGTATAGATGGCTTACAAAGAATTCCTAATAAAATTACTGAACGAATTCAAGCACTCATTTAAAATAACTCATAGTGTCTGCAGTTCTACGTAAGGTATGTACCTAAATGTCTACACCGAAACAAACGTGAGGTAATTTAAACGAACCGTGATATAGCCACCAAAAGAATAAACGCGTGCACACATAACAGCGGCTTTAATAGCTTTAATTAATTATGGATTGGATCCTATTTCTTCGATAATAGTGATCATAACGTCAAGATCCTCAGCTATCCTATATTATAGCAGAGGATGTTAACAATCCAATGAATGGTTGTTTGCTACAACCACATTCTGTCGACAACGACATTCTTAACAATAGTTTTCTAGAAAGCATAATTTCTCCTTTCGAAGTTATACATATGATTTACAAGTAGGGGAAACCTGTCCAAAACCGTATAGTTAAGCTTCTAGGTCCATAACTTTTTAAATAATAAAACAAATTGGGTAATAAAAATTAAAGTTTATTAAAGGGTTTCGTAAACAACACAAAATAACAAAAATATAATTGAAAAGTTCAAATAGGCTACTGAATTGAACAATAAAACAAAACCTCTTCTTTTTCCGGCTTTGCCCACCCTATGAGGCAAAACCGTATACTATATATTATGGGTCTAAATTAACAACGGTAGCATTGAAAATCGTCGAGTTCTTCGGATCCCCAGCCAGTGCAACCTTCATGTACCCATCCACTACACCTTGTACATTGAACCCAATTTTGATCCCATGTTTCGATTGATTATACTCATTATAGCCTTTTTCATATTTTCCGAGCTCCAATCTTGTCTGGTAGTGTTTCCTTTATAATTACGTGGCATCTTGCTGACACCTTTAAACAAAAATGGAACACTACTTAGTTTACGAAGTGTCCTTCGGTGTACGGTTTTACCCCGTAAGGTTTTGCCCCAAGACGTAAGAACCGACACTTTTGGTTACAGTTAAATATGAAAATGACAACAATCGGCCACGATCATTAAACTATAATAGAAATAGATACTGTTGATATATATCTTCATGTAACTTACTTTCTAATTACCAGAACACTATATAGTCCACTTGAAGTACAGTCGAAAATAAGATCACAGCACGTAGAAATATAATAAATTTAAGGGGGGAACCTGGTGTAACTAGCTGAAAATCGAGGCATTTTTCCGGAATTTTTTTTAAAGAAAGTACTTAATCGATCTTTCTGAAACTTTCGGGATATTGAATTAACAGGTTAAGGTATATAAAAAAAAAATTTTATTAAAAAAGAGCAACAAATAACAAAGTTATAAGGGCTTATGCCCAGTCCGTTGGCGACGTAATTGGTCCACTGCGGGCAACGTAGCGTCTTTTGGTTTCATCTAAAACCAAAAATCGACCAATTTTCATTTAGTTTATGAGTGTACGGATGAATCGTATCAATTTATTTCTTAAAAGATGCAAAACTGAACAAATGGCGGCCTCTTGAAAAAAAAAGGTCCCTCTTTCCAACGAAATTTTGCCTTAAATGTGTAAAAAAAAGTTATTTATTTAAACAATATCATTATACCAATCGCTACGTTCTGTGGAGAACATGTTCACAAATATCCGTGCACAAGGCCAAGTCGATTGGTTGAATATTTTTGGAGTTACATTGCCCGCAAATTGTAAGACTGTCGTTTCAAGAAAAACGCGTTTCAAGTTTTCTGGTAACCGGGCGCTCCGTAGCAAAACCGGCTATATCTACTTTAATTTTTCGAATTTCGTTTTGCGGCTTTGGGAGCATATTATCATGATGTTTAACTATTGATTTATGCAAAAAAAAAAAATTCGATTTTTCGACTAGCTACACCAGGCTCCCCCTTAAATGTGCAAAAAAAGTTATTTATTTAAACAATATCATTATACCAATAGTTATGTTGTGTGAAGAACATGTTCACAAATATCCGTGCAGAAGGCCAAGTCGATCGGTTGAATATTTTTGGAGTTACATTGTCCGCCAAGTGTAAAACTGTCGTTTCGAGAAAAACGCATTTAAAGTTTTCTGGTATCCTGGCGCTCCGTAGCAAAACCGGCCATATCTGCTTTAATTTTTCGAATTTCGTTTTGCGGCTTTGGGAACATATTCCCGTAATGTTCAACTATTGATTTATGCAAAAAAAAATCGATTTCTTCGACCCGCTACACCAGGTTCCCCCCTTAATAATTAGCTGGAGCTTACGTATTTTGCCACGAGGATCTGTTGACTGACAGTTCAATATGGCGGAAAACAATTGCCAAACGCGCGTGGGCTTCGATCATTAGTTTTCAGAAATAAGTACGGTATACGGTTTTGCCCCGGTATACGGTTTTGGACAGGTTTCCCCTACATTTTGTTGAAATATGGCAAGCTTTTAAAGAAAAAAAGGGAAAACGTCGCAAAAATGTAAGCAGTTTTTGAAGCTTTTCTTAAAAAGCAATAGAGAAAGAGCAATCATTATTGTGAATATAGAGTTAAAATTTTAAATCGACCATGCAAATATTTTGCGAATAGTCCCAGAGACAAGTTTGAAAAAATCGATTATGAGGAAACTTATATCTAAGCTATTAGGAGCCGTCCTTAAATTATGTAAGGGTAATTTTGGCGAATTCTTACCCCCACCCTCCCCCGGCATAAGAATTCGTAAGATTTGATATTCCAACACCTTCCTTACGTAATATTCTTCACACTTAATTTTTTCAGTCATTAAAATTCTTTTAGAGATTTATATAATTCATTGAACTCGTTTTTGCGGAACATTAATGATAGAATTTTTATTTATTGAAAATTAGGTTAAAAAATATTACGGAAGACGCTACCTAAAAAAACGTAAGAAATTCGCGACACCCCTCCCCCAAAAGCTTTACGTAATTTAAGAACGACCCCTTACTTTGAATTTCACCCCAATACTTTTTTCAGTAATTCATAATAATTCAATAAAGACGAATTATTATTATTATTATTATTACTTTACACGAGGAGAATTTCTCAAGTGGAATTCCTACTTTTTAATAAGACTGCCAGTTTCTTAGTACCCGCCAAGCCGAGTACACTTATGCCCTCCTTTGGTCCTAAATGGTTAATAATTTACAAGATGTTAACAATTAAAATGTACTCTACTTATTAGGACATTCAATATAAATCATATACATATACAACAACAATCTTTAGGACGGTGCTTAGACGGAAATCTCTTATATGTACATAAGTATCTACCTCTTTCTTTTTTGGGCGCATAAGATTAATCTAGGGTTGCTTAAGCCTCGATGTATCGAATTTCTTTTTTGATTAAATATGACACTTTTTTAAAATCCTACTTAAATGACAGTAGTCACTTGTTATTTATAAGTATTTTAAAATGTTCTGGCTTTAAGTAGGTATATTTAGAAACTTATAACTCTACGGTCGGGGCCAGATATATTGGCCGGTGAATTCGTTTTCGCGAACAGCGATCTAGGAGAAATCAGCCACCACCATCTAACGATCCTGGATTTGTCAGTTGGAGATGCATGGCCCTCGAAGGGTATGGTGGGGTAACAGAAACGCTGCTCGGCTTCGCCTGAACATAGCCTTCTGGCTGTTACTTATTCTTAGCGTAAAGGCAGGGTCCCACTAGTGCAACCGCGCGCCGCGCACGACGTTTTCGTCCACTTGAAAGGGTCTAATTTATGAGGCCGCGCGCACGAAATGGGCCGACGCTCTACCAGGCGCGCACGCGAATGCTTGGCGCGCACGTCGGAGACAGTGGAAAAACTAGCCTCCTTTTCTATATCTTGTTTTCTTTATCTAAATAAAGCGAACGCCGGCGGTTGTGCCAGTAGCCGAAACAACGCCTTCACACTTCATACTACTTGAAATGTTTGAAGGGGTTTACTACGGCGCGGTCACCGATTGCTGGAAAGTGTGTTGCAAATAAAATGAAGGTATTCAGTATTCTCGGCCAATTAAGCTTTTGGCGCCTCCCAAAATTATAATGTCGAGTCTACCTTTTACGTCGAAAAGGTGGACAAGATTTGTTCACTTCATTCCCCGCGGCCTCATGATTTTATGACCTTTCATATAACGAAATAACGTAGTGGTATACATAGTTGAATTGCCCCAACAAACGTTAGCATGGTATGAATAATGAAATATAATGTTTCGTTTAAAAAAACCAAGTTGCTCTTTAAATCTGCTCCATTCCTCCACCTGTAGAAGAACTATCTATACCACATAATGTTGCCCTCCATATGAAGCAACTTTCGTAACAACAATTTTTTAATATCTTCATTTCCTTGCGAGATATTCCACCGCATCCAGTTAAAACGGACTCACTATACAATTACAATTCAGTGTCACGTATCTGCATATATAGTGTATTACAATTATGATGTATCTAGAAACAAGTATACCTCTCACAGCAGTATAATTGTTGCTATTTACAGTAATAATTATCATGTCATTGCTTGCTTTAATATATAAACTAAATAATAGACCATAAAAACACGTATGCAAATTATACATATGTAGGAGTAAAGAGTACATTTGCGTTGAAACACACACATTTTTCCAGTCTTTTCGACGATGCGCAGCGTGCATTCGCGTGCGCGCGTGGCAGAGAAATCCCTGCATAGCGCGCACACGATCGCTTTCGACGCGCGGATCGTCGTAAAAGTCGACCCTTTCAAGTGCTCCAAACTCCTCGAAAATCCGAGAAACTCGTAAATCTGACCCGTGCGCGGCGCGCAGTTGCACCAGTGGGAACGTCTTTCTGCAACAAATCGGCCTTGCGCGTCGAAAAAAACGTGCGCGGCGCGCGGTTGCGCTAGTGGGACCCTGCCTTTATAGTTGTATAAAGAATCAATTAATATGATTTCAGCGCAAGGTTCGGTCACTTTATACAAATTCAAAAAGTCGTTTTGCAACTATTCACTATTCTATAAAATATAGAGTTTCCGACGTTTCGGTCCAGATTTGGACCTTTATCAAGGAAAGATGTAAGTATAAGAATATTGCGCGAACTATTAAATTTATTAGTCGGCGCGTTCAAATAGTAACGTCCGACACTTGAGTCGGATGGAAGATGACTAAAGTGAATACCGGGCAAAACAACAAGCATCAGAAGGTGAAAACAAAAGCAAGGCAAAAAGAAACGTTGAATAATATGTATGAACGTTCGAATTTCGAAAACAATACCGTTTATAAAAAGAATCACTTTATTGCAAATATGTCATATGCAATAACATCTGATGTTAAATAGCAATGTAATTTTACATAACTTTTAAGATATGTAAGACATAAGTATGATCATAATTGCAGAATTAATAGAGAACCAATGTAATAAAGAATCAATGTTCTGACCAATAAAACACCTGAATTTTTTCGGAGCTAACACACACCTATTCTGCTGTGTGTATTTCTACGCTGACAGCTCGGTTTAGCCTACACGCTAGAAGCTTGACACCATCCCCACCACTTCTGGCTCACTCTTATTCTGCGAAGGCGGGAGCGAGATGGAACGAGACCGAGCCAGAAGACGTTGAGAAAAGGAGCACCGAGACAGGCAAACTGTGTGGTGGGAGAATACACTTCACGTAACTCACTGGCCAATATATCTGGCACCGAACTTAGGTATCAAAATTCAATGAGGTGATAAACGCATAAACAGCTGAAGACTCATAATTTCACTTGTGATTAAAAGTTACGTTTTCATTTTGGATCTTTCACTCACGAGACACCATTAAATGTATTCAATATAACGATGCTTTTACTCTTCTGTTCCACTGATATATCGTATCGCGCACCGCATAATAACTGTTACAAACAGCAACCTGCCAAAAAGTAAACATAAATTGTGTGCTCCTAGCGACGAGATGACGGAAATTAAAGCGGAAAATCACGCGTCTATTCAGCACACGAATCGTCCGGCACGATTTTATTTTAATCCGAACTTTTAGCACGCTCGCGTTCGGAACACGCTTTTAATGGCCCATTGCTGTAAACTTGGTTAACATTTCGAGACATTGTTACCGAATATAACTACAAATTTCCTTGTTTGAAGCCAGAATACTTGTGTATTTAAATAATAAAGCGTCCCATATAGGATGTTCAGGATGAATACCAGCGGTCGTAGGAACGTCGCGCTGAAAGCAAAGATAAAAATACGATAAAATTCATCATCGAACGCCAGATATTCAATATGATACGCGAGCGGCTATGTTTGAAGCCAAATAAATATGCATGCAGCGTATCCAAGATTAATAACCACTACGGATGTTATCTGTACATTTGAAACTGAAGATGTCACTAACAATTATCTAGGTATATGTAACGCATCCATCTTCCGACATATATTATATTTAGAAACATCAAACTCAGCAGAATCCCGGAATCCGTTACCACACGGCGCGGTGCCCCACCAACGTATCAAGGCAAGTGCATAGGAAACTGCTACCACATTTTATTAAAGACGCAGTTCTTTTCTAGAACTCTTAATGAGCAGCACATTATTTCGCCCATTACCTCCGATTCTGTTCAATTACGATTCAGAACCGAAGGACAGTGAATCGATTTGCATGCGGGAGTGTTCGCAGGAACAGACGTGAATGTATAAATATTTTTTTCTCTTGCGATGACACCGATTACCGTCACATAGACGATATCCAAAACCCTTCGGCAATGTCCGACTTATAAATAATCAAAGCAAGATATGCATAACTGCATTATGGCATGCCGGAAGGTATCGGCCTTTATTTGACAAAAATCTTTGAAATTCAAAATTTAAAAAGTTTGAATACGTCCGTCAGTGAAAAGAATACAGTAGATAAAATTTATTCATAGGTGCTATTGTTATTATAAAATGTTCTTTTAGTGAAAATATTCATCATTTCTTTTTACTATTTCATACAAGTTCGGTAGTCTTCTTATTCATTTATGTAAACTTGTCTAGGTACATGGTAGATGTTTTCCCAAGTATTTTGCAGTAGCTCCCATAAATGGCTTTGCTGACTTTAGACACTAGTTTCTAATTTTATTTAATTAATTGCACATGATATTGATGGATGTGAGATCTGGTACTTTCGTTAGTCAAACCATAGTTTATAAAACTCTCTTCTGTCCTTGTTTCTAGGTGTATATACATAGTGCCTATAAAAGAGAAATACATGTTGTGGTTATTATCTCCTGAGCAAATAATTTCTAATTAATGGAAATACAGATGGTAGCATATTTCGCTTGAGTATCTTCCAATGTCCCCCGTTATTCAAAGTTTTGTACATTTCTGCCGATGTTTACCGTTTCTTTGAAAGGCATCCCCAAATGAGACCCATTTTAATGCATCTATCTTGACCTCAAAGTTCTTGTAAATTATACTGCTAATTATTAATATATTCCTAAATAATTGATCTCATGTGATTGTTAATGTGTCTCAGGCACATGTTTTTCATAAAGGGCCCCATACACATTGAGATCTGTATTGATACACGTTGCAAGTATTAGAATCGCGATACAAATCTCAACGTGTATCAATTTGACTGTCTCGGTATCGATGTGTCAGTATCAGCTGGCATCGTCGCCTATGTATCAATGTCCTGAAATGTCGATACCTCGAGCGTGCAACTGATACAAATATATACATGTTTCAGCGTATACATACATATTAGGTCGCCCCGAAAAAAATGAAAATGATTGTAGCGTTAGGTCTTAGTGCGGGAAAGTTCTGTCTTGAGATCAATAACAATTTTGCGAAAGTTCAGCACTGTTTAATATCTTCTGTTCCGGCAAGAGCTTTGAAATTTCGAAATTCGAGTAAAAAGTACAGAAATGATCTTGCATCCCTTCGCCCACTCTATGCCAAAAGAGTGAGTCAGAATTTGCTGTGCGTAGAGTGCTGGCAGTACTTGAAAAACTAAAGTCGATAGAAATCCGAAAATGTTCTCCAGCTTCGTTGAATTTTTATGCTACCGATTATGCCGACTTGATCAATTGGGACAAATGTCCAGTAACTTCACCACCTACATATACTGGACTCTGTTGAAACTACCTGCCTGGAAAAAATGCTGGAGGAGGGAGAGATCCCCAAATCATGGGACTTCGAAGCATACCCTTGCCACACTCAGGTTGTGGAGTGTATGGTAAAGCTGGTAACAGAGGCACCCAGCAAAGTAATTGGGGTCGACGCGAGGGATGACTTCATTCAGGCCACCCTTGAGTCGCGCTGTCATATGCCCGCCTTTGAGTACAAATCTCATGTATCCACTTCATCAAGTCTATAAACCCGACTCCGAGTCTCCTTTCGCGATTAGGACAATTTTAACACATTTCGTCTTCTAGTCCACAAGGTAGGGTGGTTGAGGTTAGCCTAGAGAGGAACTCCACATGCAGCCAGCGTTACGTGGTGATTTCTGAGTCACTCTGTTGTCATAGGGTGAGCGAAGTGCTGCATGGTGATTTTTATAGAGTTTTACTCAGAGTTCGAAATTTCAAGGCTCTTGCTGGAACAGAAGATATTAAATCACAGGGCGGAAATTTTGTACAGTTATTGATCGCAAGACACAACTTTCCTGCGCTAAGGTTTAACGTTAAAATCATTTTCATTTTTTTTCGGAAGGGCCTAATACATATGTTGTCGCTCCTTGTATCGCGCTGGCAAGTTTTACTTTTTTTTCATAAACAGACACTTTTAGATGTTTAAATGCAACAACTGAGAAATATCTTTAGCATTTAAGAGTGTTGCCGGGAAATTCCATGAAACATGAGTGCAATCGAAGTGATATGTATATGAAATTAAGAATCACGCGCAGATGTGGAGTTGTGGTGGTATTTATTGCTGTTTTCATTCATAATATTTTTACGCTTCATTTCTAATGTTATTAATTGCACGCGATTGAAAAATGTGGGCATTATGTTTGATTAAATATTTAGTGTATCGGAGAACTTAATGAACAATTACGTTGTTACATTATGGTTTTAATTTCAAGAAACCTTGAAACGTATCTATCACCGTGGCCGTCTGTAATGTACAAGTATAATATTTGACACCATATTTCTTTTCCAAGGGTAAATAAATTTCTGTAACTGCATCTTCCACTATCTTACTTCGACAATCTTGTATTTAGTAAAGTAATTCATGGGATACTTAAGTGTATAGGATTTACAAATCGACCTGTTCCCCTTTTCCCTTAACACTTATGATATGCATTACAAAATTTCGATTGCTCGATAAACTTTGTTGTTCAAATTTACATATGTAAATTTGACTATGATGATATATGATATCATAATGATACATTTATATCCAAGGATATAATAAGTTAATAGCTCCATTATTTTTACCAATTTTAATGAAATTCTTTAAATGTATATTTTTAAGACGACAAATTTAAAAAAATACAAAAGGAAATAAATTCTTTGGAGGCTTTACGCTGCATTGTGGATTTAAAGAGAAAGTACAACAAATTGAAATATTTGCGCGCATTTCTTCGTCCAATTTTGGGAAATATTTCACAAATTAGTCTCGTTCTTCTCGTTTAGATGATAATCAGTAAATAATAGGTAGGTCCATACTAAAGTATTTCGATATTAAAATAAATTTACAAAATGCCGAAAGTAATTTCAGAGAGAATAAACTATATCCCCGTGAATGGTTGATATATCCAAATTGTGGGTATTTGTATCACAGTTTCAAGGTATAATGAATATTACACAAAAGTTACAACCGAAGATATTTTATAAAGTCTTTATTTTGGTAAACGGAACTTACCTATGTGGAATTGACGAACAAAGTTTCAATGGCTGAGATGTGGTTGCTTAAAGGATTTTCGAATAGGAAAGGGGATAGAGAGTCGGGGTACGGTGTCGAAGACTGGAAATGTGTAGGACTGCGATAACGTGGTGGCTAATGCGGTGGTAAATGGTTTGTTTAAGATACGAAATTTAGTGGAGATAACGTTAGGATTGGCAAAATGTGGTGTTTGGTGACATGATCACTGGTTGTGAGTACATGCAGCGAGAAAGGTTTAGGGTAGGGGAGAGCGGGGACAAACGTAACGGCGTCATGAAAATAACACGCCTTCTCCCGCCTTCCACAAAACTTTCCAAAACGTTTGCTTTACATAGTTGCGCGTGTTTAGTGTTTCTTTTCTTTCACGGAGTGACGCTGAGCAATACAACGATTCGTATACCGTGGGCAAGCTGATTTCGTTATTTCGATCATTCAGATAAGCGTCTCCTCTGTTGGTTTTTTTGTTAATATTCATAGTTAAATTATAGACATTGATCTAATTATTTGTTAGAGCGTCCTTAGATAATGTCTTTATAAGTTCCTGTATTTGATTTCAATAAGTCTTGTATAGTTTGTACGTTATAACAGTTCTATGATGAAAAACATGGCTGGGGACAAAAGTAACACGTCACTACGGGGAGTAGTTGAATCCAATATTAACAATAGTTTTTAAAAAAAATCATAAATATTAGTTACTTTTGGGGCCGTTACGCGAGATTCCATATTAAATCAAATACTTAGTATCAAAGAAATGTTTGAAGCTGGTTATACATTTTTATCGTTACCAACTTAAAATATGTTTATTTAAATGTTTGTTTCTATCGTTTCTGATAATAAAAAATCCTATTTTGCTTTGGAAGATGTGTTTTTACTTAATTCTCCTCAAAATAATTAGTATTACTTTCGTCTGAATGGTATGTTACTTTCGTCCTACTTCTGCAGGACAAAAGTAACAATGACAGTCACTGTGGAAAATTACCATAACTCTTTGACTACTTATCATGGAGGGCTAAATTTGTGGTCAAATGATAGACCAAGAAACACACTATCTTAAGGTATAATTTTCGTTTATATATCTGTAAGAGGTAATTGGTAGTTAGGCCAAATGTAAAAAGTGTTACGTTTGCCTCGCTCTCTTCTACTTTAAGAAAGATCAAGGAATATCTGCTTACAACGGACACTATCGAAGTGTCCGTTGCCGACATTTTGTCCTTGAAATATGTTGTCAAGCACACAAATCTAAGAGATAAATATTTTCTACGTATTTTTGCCGAACTTCAATTTTAAGGGGTGAAACATCCCCTCAAAGTTCAAAAATCGGCAATTTCTCGAATGAAGTTTTTTGCCACTATAGAAACACATAGGTATTATAAACTTATCTATGCGTTAACAAAATTACAAAAATGGGAACCGGAAGGGTGGAGAACTAGAGAAACCTGAAAGCGTAAAAGGGGTCTTATCATCGCAAGTCGCAGTATATTGTTATATGAAAGCTTATATAATTGATAATTTAGGAAATAAAACTTGCACAATGGAATAAGTATAATTAGATAACAGTATGTCTTGTTTACCTGCTACATTTCATTCACAAGCAAATCGAAAACTGTACCGCGTCCACTCTCTTTACGCTTTCAGGTTTCTCTAGTCCCCCACTCTTTCGGTTGCAATTTTTGCAATTGTTAACACATAGATCACTTTATAATATGTATTTCTTCTAAATTACCCATAATTTTTTTTTATATTTGGCGTTTATTTATAGTGGCAGAAGATTTCATTCGGGAAATGCCGATTTTCGAATTTTGAGGGGTTGTTTCACCCCCCAAAATTGAGATTGGGAAAAAATAGAAAATACGTGTCTCTTAGCTTTTCGTACTCAACAACATATTTCAAGAACAAAAAGATCGTCGCCCGACCTTTTAGGCTAGCGGGAATGGCTGCAGTACAATGGAAGATTTAAATTAATGACATTTATTGAAAATTAAAGCTCGTCGATCGACTCTCGTATATTCCATCTCCGTTTTCTTACAATAGACCCGAGCGAGAAGTAAACAAAGCGGAAAGTAATTCTCGTCTCTGACCCACCTTTCACGCAGTCTGTACCAGACTCATCTGCGCGGAATAAGCTCCTTTTGCGTTTCCCTCTTAAAAAGCTCGCGAAGATGGAAAGCGGGAACGACGTTTTGCAGCTGAAGCAGTATGAATAAAAATTCTTGTAATCGCGTCTCAGTCTGCATTTCTTTTCCTCTCGTTTCTCGCGGAAATTAATATCACCGTTCTGAATACTAACCGATTTCGTTTCCTGTTCATCCTCCGAACTGAAAGACTGCCGTTCCAATCAAAGGATATCGTTCTTGCTCTTATTTCGTTTCTCGTGATTCTGCTCCCGTGTTCGAGAACTATGTCAGTCTCGTTGACCCTGACTATAGGATGATCGGATGTAACGGCCGGTAGCTCCTTATCGAGCGTCGTAAATTTCCTAACGGACAACTTGATGGCCGTTTAAACTTCGAGGACCTTGTGAGCAGCGTGAAATTATGGGTTTGCAAAGATTTTATGGTTGTAACTATGAGCATGCGAGCACCGAAGTCTGGATTACATGAGTCACTCTCAGCCCTTCCTTGTCCTATTTTGGTTATTTAAGGTCGCATCGACCACTTATATGGGTTATTAGTCACTCAATTGTACACCTAGAGGCAGGCTTGTGGTATAGATTTGTGTTTCATATATTGTACGAGTCTTTCTATTGATGCATTATCTTTTAGGTTGCCCTACATTCAGGAATTATGTGGTTTACAATCAGTTTGGTACTACATATATCACAAATAGGGGGTATTATTATTTACTGAGGAGGTGATGGTGGGCAATTTTCGAGTCCCCAATCCTTACACCTGAAATTACAATTTGGTCGCGTCTTAAAAGGTTACATAAAATATTAATAGGAGTCATTCTTAATGGACAACAGGCGAGGGCTAGTAATACCTCTCCATTCTATATTCCAATTATATTATATTTTATTGTTTGCTTTAAGAAGAATACATGTTGCTTGGAAGAATTTTATTCTTGTAAGGTACATTAGGTGAGTTGGTTGCGTCTTTAGCTGCTTTATCTACTGTGCGTTAAGGCCTCTATACACCAGCGGGCATGCTCGTTGACCTTGCTCGCGTGAAGTTCGTTGACATGATCGCTCAATGCCCACCTTAGAGCATATAGACATGGAGGTCTCATTGAGAGCTTGAAACTGTTGCCAACATGGTGCGAGAGAGAAAGACATGCGCGAGCGACAGATGCATAGGCTCACAATACTTCTCTCGTTCGCACCAGTTCGTACATGTCTTTCTAACTCGCGTGATGTTGGCGACAGTTTCGAGGCAGTCAACATAAGACAATGAGACCTCCAGTAGTATATACTCTAAGATGTCCACATACAGCCGAGCATGTCCGGCTGACTGCTCGGCTTACAAGCAATTCCCAGCGAGTAGAGTAGGTACTATTTAAACCGCTCGTTGATCCCACACACTAGCGAGCGTGCTCGCCGAGCCTGCGAGCATGCTCGCCGAGCCTGCCGAGCGTCCCTTTCTGAGAAGATGAGCAAGCGGAGGGAATGCAAGTCGGATTTGGTTATATCCCTAAAATCTCTATAGTATTCTCTGTTATTGGCCGATGCGGTAACATCGACGATTTGGATCTCATAGCACTGCGTAACAAAGGTTACCCCTCTTGCCACTGTACCGTTCCGCTAGACATCTTCTCAGCAAAGCAGAGTAAGTACTTCTTTAGCTGTTTGGATGCTAACATGAGAGGGAATCCAAATTATGACTAATATATTATTTCTTTGGATAGTTATAGTGCATGTTGTTTGGCACTTTTGGATAATTACATCGGTGAACCACGGATTTTTAAATGCTCGAATACCGTTTATGAATTTGCAAAAGATTGCGTATTTTCTATTATGGCCTGTAGCGATAACTTCGTCACTGCCAACAGAGACCCACGCGACCGCTCCGCTCTCTCACCAGTTCTCCCTCATGCACTCCTTCCTATATATACCCCTTTCGTCCTACTCCTAACATCCCAGCATCTAAGGCAGGGTCTGCTAGATACGCCTTCCATCATCGTATATGCAGCCCCCATATGGTTTAATATAAATGCAGCAACAATGGAGAAGTTGAATAGATTAGAGAGACAGATTCAGACATTGCATTTATAAACGTAGATCTGCCTCGCCGAACTTCACTAAATATATCAGCAACTCCACTCTTTATAAGGAGACCGAGATCACCAGAATTGACAGCTTTATATTGCAACTAATCAGGGATTACTACGCAACCTCCATCAACATAGAAGATAACTCATTCATCAAAAGTCTTATGAAGATTGAAGACGATCAGGCCAAAAACTCCATGTGTTCAGGATACTTACCCCTTCAAACGTTTACTTTCTTGGACAAAAACGGTTACATCCAAGATGACATCAACATACCAACAATCTTCCACTGGCCCAGACACCAGAAGAATAAAGAAATCGTTTACGACCCTCTTGTAAACCCTTCGAACACTCCTGGAGTCTATAAATATCCCCACAAAATTACCTTTATTAAAAAAAAGGTACAAAAAAAGAGCGCCAAGTATATGATCCAGCGCTGTTCAAGGTCGCTTACGCGTAAGCTTGGGGTTCTCCCACTGTCGTCCGCGTTGTCAGGGATACCGCGCGACGCTAACCGCGAAGACGTTTGCCCGGCTAGCCCGTCGTGGCAGCCTTCGTAGCGTCGCGCGGTCTCCTTGACAACAGAAGGCACGCTGTGCGAGAGAAAGATTGGAAGGGGAAGCAGGCGTGTGAGGGGCCCCTACGCTGGCTAGCGCTGATATAATCCCATTAAAAATGATCCCATTTGAAAACATTGTCGTAAATTAATACCCATCAAAAAGAATCTCATTTGAAAACATTGTCGTAAATTAATAGCTTTACAAAACTAATGATATACATGAATTGCGCCAATTATCACAATGGCTATTTATACAAAGAAAATAATGTATTAAATAATATTAAGTAGATATACTTTTATACAAATAAATATTTTAATACGACTAAATATTTTATGCAAAATACTTGGTGCGTTTTTAAATCATTCTTAATCATCGACACCCTGACCTTGCCTGGCCACACCAAGTATTTGATTTCCAGGCCGCGGACATCTTTTTTTGTCTTTTATTGTGTTACAAGGTGTCGCCTTTGCACGCTGCGGGAAAGCACCTTTATGTACTTGCAGCTCATTTTGATCTCACATCTTTTTTACTTTGTAATTATTATTATTTTCTACTTTTTATGTTTTTTTTTTATATCATGTACTTGGCGTAAGTTTTTTTACTTTTTACTATAGCCTAATGTTGATTTACATTATTTGAATAGTCCTTCTAGTTTTCTTTCTACTAATGGATTGTGATTCGTGTACAGCTGCTTCGGAATTTCCATTGCAGGGATTTCCATGTTGTCATCGACCACTTAGTCGTCGGTAATTCGTGTAAATTTCAAGGAAGCTGAGTTTGACGAATCAGTCATGCCTGACTGAATCATGTGCGACCTCCCTGTAAGAGTCACATTATGGAATAAAATCATATACTTATTAAATAATGTTATAATATTAAATGTAGCATGCTTATTTTTTCTGATCGGCTTTTTTATGATGTTTCGCTACCCATTACGATTAGTAACGTAAGAGCTAATTGCGAACGTATTGTGGCAATAAGTGTGAAACTTAAGTGATGGTCAAACATGGACCAGGTCTTTCAATCATCATGTTTGCACAAATAGTGTTGCGACGTGTAGGATCAGATCGAATTCGCTTGACGACTGATCTTACTTTGCCGCACTCTTGTGATGGGTTATGATCACAAAAGCTCACTGAATTTTTTTGATAATAAGTGACGCGTAAGAGATATATTTTTTCACAAGATACAGCTGTACAGTTAATGCTATCGAAAGCTTACACTTGTTGAATACTCGTTGAGTTGTAGAGTACTAGGACTCTGCTTAAGTGATAGTGTTTTCTATAGTACTGAGTTTTGTTGAGTTCTAGAGTCGTGTGACTCTTCGTGTCAAAGTTTTAATTCTTTCTGCCCTTCTCGTGTCGTAGTCGCTCGCAAGAAAATGTAAAAATTCCCTCTCCAAGGAATTTAGAGAAATAGTGAGGGTTACAGGAGGAGGGTTGAAGACAACTGATTGGTGTGTAGGCGTGTCGTGAAGAAAAGTGGTGAGGGTGACGTAGCGCGCGAAAATCTAAGTCCCACCTGCGTGTCGGGGACCGGTGAAAAATTACAGGTATATGCGACGCGGATTTTGGGACTTGGCGTGGTGACCGCGCGGTCGCAATAAAACGCGCATCTGCTTGCTGTCCTAATCCCTCGGAACTTTCCAAATTGGCTGCGTTAATAGCTACACTCAGTAGGCTTACAATGATGGTTTTACTAAAAGTCCCGAGTTTATGGACGAGGACGGCAAGCCGAGTGTCCGCCAAATCACGAACGCTGCTTATGCGGAAAAACCCGGACCATCGGCTAGGCTGTAACGTAGCTCCTCTCAACAAATAGGTTTGCAATACATGTTTGACTATTATTTAAATACAGTTTAAGAAAGAGTATCTGCCCACTGAATACAGTTAGCAATTAAAGGATTGAGCTGCTATGTATTAATAGGATCGCATCATACATTTGTTCAATTACTTACTTTGACGTATAAGTCGTTGCCAGGACAAGTAAAAATATAAGCTACTGATTTCCCTAATGTAGTAAAATAGTTTGTCAACTGTTTCATGTGTGGGAATGCATCTATTTGTATTTCTTATATGCGTGTGCATGTACTGTTAACGTTTGAAAAATGCGCGTGCTAATATATTAGAAACGAAACTTCAGATGGCAGTACAACACGTGGCTTCTCGATTTCTTTTCGTATGAGAAATTGTCATATTTTAACTTATAATATTAAGACGCTTTGTATATTCCCTAAACTCTGAATTACTCGCTAGACTCTCACCCTGTAACTGTACCTACTCTTTGAAAGCTCACTGGGAAGTATCTGTGGATTCCCTAAACTCTAATTAAAGACTAACTAATCCTCGCTGTACACAGGCCATGCTTAGGCATTCACTATCAAACATGTACAATCATACAAAGTGGCTGTCGCCGTACAGTCATTTACAGGCCTTTCAGGCAGCATTGAAAAAAACTTCTTTTAATGCAGGTACTGATCCCGATTAAGGGCTCTTAAACGGGATGAGGTCGCGAAATTTGAATGTTTTACTGAAGTCGGTATCAGATATATTGGCCGGTGAGTTTCGTGAGGGGTATTCTCCCACCACATACTTTGCCTGCCTCGGTGCTCCTTTTCTCAACATTTTCTGACTCGCTCTCGTTCCATCTCGCTCTCGCCTTCGCAGAACAAGAGTGAGCCAGAAGTGGTTGGGATAGTGCTAAGCTCCTGGCGTGTAGGCCAAACCGAGCGCTCAGCGTAGAAATACACACATCAGAATAGCTGTGCGTTAGCTCCGAAAAAATTCAGGACCTTTATTGGTCAGAACATTGATTCTTTCGCAATAGCTTCATCTCGTATTGGTCTGCGCATAGCTTCGTAACGCACACAACTATTACGCCAAGGATAAATAACAGCCAAACTGCTAGGCTCACGCGGAACCGAGCATCGTTCCCGTTACCCCACCATACCCTGCAAGGGCCACGCAACTCCAACTGACAAATCCACGATCGTCAGATGGTGGTGGCTGATTTCTCCTTGCTCCACATATATCTGATGACGACTTTAGTTTTTATGGCTAAACCGCTCGACGAGGAAACCAAATCCAGAATGAACAGAAGAGAGTAGCGCTCACACGGTGGTGAAGAATTAAAAGCGACAGTATTGGCGCTTGGAATGAGTTACTGAAATGCATTATTTAAATTTTCAAAATTTCTATCCTTCATTGCATCCTCGTGAAAGTGAAATACTAACGAATACCTGAGATCTTCTTGATAAAAGTAAGTTCAACCAGATGTTATTCAGTTTATTTTTAATTATACGTAGCACGTACTTTACAAATTGGATTGTGCACCTGTAAAGTCCGAATTACGTCATGTTTGGACTCATTTTCATCGATACAATCTTGCCAATCCATCGGCAATATCCTCGTTAAGGCTTAATGGAAAATATGAAAATTTTAATTGTCAGTAGTGGATGACTCTCACTGCTACGCTATTTCTCTCATTCTCGCTGTATCTCATTTGCTGTCCTTGTCAAAGGCTTCGAATGAGGACTAGCCAAGCGTGAAATGATGTGGTGCTAACTAGTTCCACTTCCCCGGTTGTATTGTCCCAACCACCACGCATACAAATGGGGAAGTTTGTAGTTATCTATGT
Organism: Andrena marginata; assembly: GCA_963932335.1. NCBI lineage: Eukaryota > Metazoa > Arthropoda > Insecta > Hymenoptera > Andrenidae > Andrena > Andrena marginata. Next base: position 18,200,394 of record OZ010662.1, on the reverse strand, counting down.
ATTTTAATTTATGACTTTCCCGGTAATAAACCAATTAGTGAGGTGCTAGGACTTTCATGCCGCCTCTATTTTTCATCTACACAACAACATCACTGTAAAGAAACAAAGAAGGGCAATGTTGTAGAAGTTCATTTTCACGGGTTTCGAGTTCTGAAAGGATAAAAATTCCTAATGGTTTAGCATCGAGAATGCGGGAATTCTAGAAGCTACCAGGCGCCCACGCTGATTGGACGAAGCTTCGAGTACACTTGAATATTGATTCAACGTTTAATTGCTAAACGCCGCATTTTTAGGTCTATTTTCAAACGGTAACAGTAGCGCTGTTTATCACACAAAAGTCCAATCAGGCGTGGATCCGAGCAAAGTTAATGCTCGAATATGTTACCAAAATGAATCCAGGACTCGTCGTCGATTTTAATTCTCACTTTTGCCTGCCTGGCCATTAAATCTTCGGCGTCGCCGAACCTACCTCCATTTTACATACAACTCCCCGCTTTGGCCGCGGGATTGCGAATCGATACTACGCGTAGCAAACCAGAGGTAAGCAATCGAGAAAGTCCTACAATTTTCGCGGCTCCCGTTCTTCCTGTTCGCGACTAATTGAACTTACAATGGAACATTGCGCGGGAGGAAGGGGCGGTCGAGATTTGATTGTGTGCCAAGTTGTTGGGTGCGATGCAGTATGAGTGATAGGGCACATAGAATATGGTAAAAAAGGTACTTCTACAGGAATACTTGAGATTTCAATAATTAACCATTCTAGGCGCCTGAAGCGATACCCTTACTTCAGCAAGAAGAGGTCAGATTACATAATATAATTCTAAAGCCTTCGTGTTCAGTAGGTTTATCTCTCATTCCGTTTACGCGGTTGAATAATTGTAACATATAAAAATAGACATTTATTTATAAGTTAAAAAGAGTACGAACAAATCATTTTGAAGTAGAAATAATATAATTGCTATTACCGAATTAAATGTTCTTCTTAAAGGGCAGCTTTCAAAGACTTTCATACCAAAATGGAATGTAATAAAACATTGTAACATATGGACAATTGTATTTTATCATATTAGAATTAAGCTCGAGATACTAGGATGATGCAGAGGAGCTTTTGGAGCTCGTATAGGCACATTTGATTTTAAAAAATATATTGAATCAAAAAGGTTAATAAGGAGTACCTACCCCTCCAATTTATTAGAATCGATCTTATTGTTCTTAACGTACCTATGTTGTTAAATATCATGGAAAACCTGACGAATAAGTATATTTTTATCTGTACTGAATTTCAAATTTATAGTATGAGACAGCCCCTAGAATATTAAAAACTATCATTCTATACACCTGATGAATTTCAGCTAGTTAAATGTGAAATCATTCACAGACAAAGAAAATTTTGGAAGAAATACAAAACGTAAAAGAAACTAATAGGTATTAATAATTCAAGTAGCGGAAGAGAGGAAGGAGGCGTAAGTATACGAGAATCAGAGAGGGATAGAAAAAGTGGAAGTAATTATCTGTAGTTTTCAATCTACGAACTATTATTTCGCCTCTTAAATTTAAAATTATGTACAAATGGAAAAAATTCTGTATGGGTAATAACATAGTATCAGGAAGAGGAAATCGAGTTTTTACGCTCGATTATTGTTTCCTTTAAGCCAATAAACAGCATGTAGTTGGATACCACGAGATGGGCTCTGAAATCTGGTATTGGTCCCACTAAGAATTTGCAAACGTGACATCTTATTCGTTGCTTTCCTTTTTGCACGAGGGCGTTCCAGCGGATGATAATGTCCTCGAAGCGGAGCTCAAAGTGCCGTGCCACTTTAGATAGGATGCGTAACGATTGGCATAACGCGTCGAGCACTTTGATCGCGTCCCACGAGGAACATTTTCGAGGCGGCAGCGTATCGACGATCGTAAATCAAATACCTACATAAACGATATTTGTATGGATATGAGATATGAACCGCAAAGGCCACGAAACTGTGGAATGGCAGTTGTTCACGAAACCGTTGAAGCGGGGATAGGATCACGGAGACGAGTACTTTTGTGAAAAGGTTGCAATTTATTTTTCCGATAAACCGCGAATCCGTGTCAGTGTACTGCCAGTTTGTTATAATTTATCACATTACTAGCCCTTTGAGAGCCACCAGGTTTGGCGAAAATTATTCCAAGTCGCCTCTACCGAGAATGTTTTGCCCAGATTGTCTTTGCGCTTTCACCAAAGATATCTGTTCGAAAATGCTCATCTTTACATCAATATTATCTGCAATATAATTCATTCCAGACGTACGATTTCTGTTTGCTGTACTTCCCGAATGTTGCCGCGTTAAGTAAGATTTTTGAAAGTCCAAATGATATCCAAAAAGATGCTATTTTATGCTCCAACAAGTCTGTTTCTTCTGATTCCTAGGTGAGGTAAAAGTCCCAATTAGCGACCCAGTCTCAATTATTGACACTTTATCCTTTATATTTAAATATGATTTTTTTTCTGTTCGGAACGAGCGTTAAAAGTATTGAATTCGATTCGTAAATATTCAAAGTATTTTGCTGATGGTTTCGCTGATGCATATCATAACGTATAATTAAGTAATTAATAAATTTGTTCACGTGTGTTACCTACAAAAACCCGTGAAAAAGTAGTTTCGTGTTACCGAACTTAAGGGGGCAGACCGCTGTGAAAAATCGGAAAAATCGATTTTTTCTTTTCTACATTTTCTGAAAGACGTACGTTTCAAGAATGCTCTCTCCAAATGTTATGAAGAAATTTGCAAAATTGACGGAGATATAGTATTTTCCATTTTGTATTTGTTTGCGATTTTGACTTTTTTTTATCGTCACGTAATAGAGGTAATAGAGGAAACTAGGCTTCTAGTTTCTAAATATTTTTGTCTTTTCGAATTCGGATTAACCATATGGCCTGGACACTGTTAACGCGACCAGCACGATTTTGCCGCAGCGCACATTTTGACGAAGAGTATAATACAGGAAACGGATTTATGAATTTGTTTGAAAAAAAATTTTCTCACCCTTCGATATGTACACTATTAACTATATTAAGCAATAAATTGATTTATTTGCGTTGTTTGGTTGAAATAAATTCCCGAAAACACCCTTACATTTCGAACCGTAATAGTTGTCTGCCCCCTTACTCACGGCCATGTTTTAAGTATTAAGTACTTCTTGCATGAGTATATTAATGTAAGAAAAATATATTCAAATAAGTTAAAAAATAATTGTAGATTCATTATTTAAAAAAATTGCATCGAATTTTTTATTATATTCATAATAATTATGGGGGTCAATAATCGGTACTCGTAAAATGTATGAATTCCTATTATTGACACTAGATGCCATGTCATATTTCCAGCTTGCGTGTTTTGTCAGTTTGAATCGTCGCCTTAAAAAGTGAAGATGTCTAGTAAAGAGTATAGGGTAGATGTCCCAATTACAGCCACCTTAAGATTATAACTAAAAATCGTCTTAGTTTGAAACATAATATTATTTAACATCTCTTTCATTAACAAAAAATAGTTTCATGAATTAAATATGAAGAAGTTATTAATAATTAATTAAAATTCGCGAGTGGTTCTAGTGTACCTATAACTGTTACCTCAAAAATTGTCTTGTCCGTATGACTGCCACCCAATAACTGTCGGTCTTAATAACTGTAACCACATAACTGACGGTCCCTATTATTGACAATGAGACCCGATTACAGTCGGTACGATTTATATGTCCTATATCTTATTATAATCGAATATATATGTACATGTAATATATATCTATAATTTAATATCACAGCATCACACGCTACACGTGATTTTGCGGTTAGGAATTGGAACTTTGACATATAACAGTTATACGTACTCCACATTCTTTGTCCCGAATACTGCCAGCGGTAATAGGGAAAACCCCAAAAATTTTGTCCCTAATGATATCACCGTTAATTATTATAATTTAACAATAAATATTATGTATTTTATTCGTTATATAATAACAATAGATAGAGGTTGAATAGTAAAATTGTGGCTCTTTCTTTAGTATGATTTCGCCATCACTTCCTACTAATGTCATCGTGTTTTTGACGTTCAAATGGCACTTTCATTTTTCAATATTATTTTTTAAGCATCAGATACATATGAGTAGATATATTTGTTTCATTTTTATGTAAATCAGAATCTCCGTTTAATAATAACATATTTTTGTACATTTTTTTTATACGTTACGTTTTTATTACATAAAATAAATAAAGTGGCAGTAATTGGCACATCTACCCTAATCGACGAAAAACTATTCCTAATAACAATTACATTAGAACAACGCACGTTAAAAGTGTGAGCAAATCATATCGCATACCAAAAACGACACTTCTTTATAAATATAACGGAAAAATACCGTAATACCAGAGTTAGTAGTTGGGACATTAGATTGCATTTCCCGATCAATCACACGGTATTCCGTGCATTATGTACGAGTCAATGATACAGTCCGAAATAGGTCACTATTTGGAACGAAGAGAGAATTGAAGGTCACAAATAGGTACACGTGCACCATATAATATATTTATTATTAATAATTAGATTCGAACAATTTCATCATAAAAAGGGGTCTTTTTCATACTAGAAAAGAATCAGCCATATGATAGGCTATTAATGAGTAACTGCGATAAATATTTTTAATATGTAAATACGTTAGAACGTGCGCGTAGATCTCACAGGGTCGGTAATTGGGACATTAACCTTACTCGGTATATTTATATGCCTTTTTGCATACTACGAATGTATTCTCTTCACTTTCATCGTAGTTATTCGAATCTGTTTCTGATTCATTTAATCCGTTTGTCCATTACCCATTTGCCATGTTTCTTATACACTTACATCTTAAAGGGGGTAAGATCTAAACCATTTATTAAAGTGACAAACTAATGGCAAATTTTTAATAAGAAGTTTCTTCAAACAATGCGTAAAAAAATAACTTGAAACATTTCCTTTGTGTAATACTCACAGGACTGACTGATCGCGAGAAACATATGTGATTTGTATCCAACATTAAATGTGTGATTGTGCGATCATTACAGTTTACTGTTTCTACTGTTCCGCGCACGGCGACTGAACCCGATGTTAGTATCCACAGGTTGTCGCATGGATAACGAGTATAGTCGGCGTTAGTATTCGCAGACGATTTCACGAATGCTGGTTATAGGCGGCGTTAGGAGCGAGAGGGTTACAGTGCCGTAGATTCTCGATCGATTCGATGGTAGAACCTGAGAATAGCTCAGGGTCGCGAGGAACTTGGGAACGTTCCTGGAGTGTTTCGGAAATTTGCCGAGCAGTGGTTTAGGAACGTGCCCTGCTGGAGGCGTCGCCCCTTGTTCCATTCAGCGTGCTTCAGGGGCAGGATATTCAGCAGCTCAGCATACCATGAATTTGTCGCGATCGAGATAAGGTCCCGTGTATCGTATATCATGTCGAGGGTACACTCAGTTGCAACGATATTGCTGGCGGTAGTTATCTCCCTAGTGTTACTTTCTTCCATTCTGCTGTCGTTGTTCGCGAACTAACAATTTGTATTGCAAAATATGGAGATGTAAGTACAAGGTCGCCGGTTATTCACTGGCCTCCTTAAAGGAGGTGATTAGGTAGCTAAAAATGAAGGAAAAAATGTTCTATAAACATGGTGTCAAAGACCGATACTTACTGAGATATATCTCAGTCTTCAGAGAGATATATATATGTCTTCAAAGAAGTAACCAGAAAAAATTGTTGCTCCAACAAAATGGTCACCTAGTTGAAAAAAATATATCACCACTATATTTCTATTTTTGGAAACCAAGAAAGTTTCCTCCCATGAGTTTGAATATCGTGATAAACTGTGGAAAGCAATATTAGCTGCAAGTGAAAATATCACGTTAAATAGATTCCCACAAATTCGTCAATTGAGGGCTCGAATGCAATAAGGGGACTAGAGCTTGAAAATGGGAAAAATTATTGTCCAAACGCTAAGAAATATTGGAAAATTAAATGTTGTTAAACTGTATTTTAAAAAATATAGTGTTGTAAAGCTCGTTACGACACATATTTTTTCTATTTACAGTTTGTTTATCGAATCATTACTATTCGAGCTAAAAATTATAAACAACAAATTTTTCATCGTCCAAAATCATTATTTCTTTAAACATAAATTGCGATAACTTAAATAAATATTAAGGGATCGTTATGAGACTTGAAACATAAAACTCAGTCAATTCTAGCGAAGCCGTAAAATGTATGCACAAAACCCTTATGTTAAAAAATGTAATAATATTTGAGTAAATAGTAATACTGGATATAACCCACGTTTTTCAATGTTCGCCGTATACTTTTTAAAGTGTCGAGGCAATTTTGAGGTACATATAACTTGCAGCGACAGTTTTTCCTTAATATACAAGGAAGATTTTCACCAATTTCAACAGCTGCGTATAATGCGCTATTTACATAGCAGTTTTAGCACTCGCGTTGACAGTTGGCGCCGTGCGAGAATTATATATATCGTTATATCTTCTACAATTATTTATTAATCAATGTGAAAATTGGTGAAAATCTTCCTTGTATATTAAGGAAAAACTTTGTCGCTGCAAGTTATATGTACCTCAAAATTGCCTCGATACTTTTTAACGGCGAACGTTGAAAAACATGGGTTATATCTAGTATTACTATTTACTTAAATATTATTACATTTTTTAGCATAAGGGTTTTGTGCATACATTTTACGGCTTCGCTAGAATTGACTGAGTTTTATGTTTCAAGTCTCGTAACGATCCCTTAATATTTACTCAAGTTATCGCAATTTATGTTTAAAGAAATAATGATTTTGGACGATGAAAAATTTGTTGTTTATAATTTTTAGCTCGAATAGTAATGATTCGATAAACAAACTATGAAGAAAAAAATGTGTGTCGTAACAAGCTTTACAACACTATATTTTTTAAAATACAGTTTAACGACATTTAATTTTCCAATATTTCTTAGCGTTTGGATAATAATTTTTCCCATTTTCGAGCTCTAGTCCCCTTATTGCATCCGAGCCCTCCTTTACTGTTTGGGTAATTATGGGAGAGTTGCCGCACCTCACGCAAGATTATCATCGTGTCTAAATTTTTCAATGAAAATTTTTTCCAAGGATACATATTATTAGTTGAACATCTGGTGCTACTATTAGAATTAAAGAAAATAAAAATTTTAATATTTTTCACCCTAAAAAATTGAAACTAAAAACATCCTTTTTCGGAAGAGATGCCGCACATGCGGGAGTGGTGCGGCATTTTGAAAAACGTTTAATTTTCCATTTAAACTTGCTAATTTTAACTTTTTATTTAAAAAAATAGTAAAAGCAAAGTAAAATGAAACATCTTTTTGATTAATACAGTTATAAAATACAATAAAATTGGGAAAATATATAGGTATAACAGATATCATTTCTGCTTTTCTAAATTGAATTGCCTTTCCTTTTTCATTCCACAGTCATCACACATAATATAAAAATAAAATGTGACAAAAGAGTAAAACGCCCACAAATATGTTCGAATTTTCTGATTTGTCATTAAAAAATAATAATTTGCCTTGCGATATCATGGAATCTATTTTGAAAAAGTTTTTTTGTATTGTTAACATTAAGAGCATCATTTAATCGACTTAGGTACACCAAGGTACCTAACCCAGATCTTCCGATACAGTACGCTATCACTCCCGCATAAAAGTGCGGCATCTATCCGAAATGCCCGGGAGAGATGCCGCACTTTCGTATTTCCAAGTGCTATGTCGAATGTGACCTATTCTGGCCGAGAAATATTCCACAGAGTTCCTTTAACGTATTACAAAAGTTATATCACGAAAAGCTATGATTTTTTAACTACTACGATAGCAAAAATAAACTCAACGTATAACCATTAACGCAAAGTGCGATATGCTTACCACGAAAAATAGCAAAATCTTCCAAAATAATAATGGAAACACGTTCTCGTTTATTAATCTAATCTAAACTAACGGCCTAAAGCGAATAAAATTGATACTGTTATGTTTTATTTCCGATAACCCTGAAATACCGAAAGTGCGGCGTCTTTACCAGTGCGGCATCTCTCCCATAATTACCCTATGCCGTATTGATCTTTGCATAGAAGAAAACGGTGGTTATTTTAAATCTCTGTTACACCTAACTTTGCGACGTAAATATTGGTAATTTTTTAAAACACCATGTTTATAAAACATTTTTTATTCCCTATTTTTACTTGCCTAATCACATTGTTTGAGAACACCAATGAATATCCGGGCACTCTGTATATAGGCTGTCCCAAAAATGTTCGAATTCCTTGACAGGGGTGACTCGTGACGTGATTTGATACAACTTTTTCCTTAGTGAAAATGTTCTCCGAGGGTTTGTTAACGAGATATTAACAGAAATCCCCGACCAATCGGTCGAAGGATCCCCTAAGGATCGAAGGAAATAGCGTAGAATAGCAAATGAAAAAGGCGTAACAATTCACCTGCAGCTTGAAAACCTGTGTCACTACTTCACTGTACCGATTCAGGCCATCGACGGACGCGGCTTGCGCACAGCTGGTCCCAGGTGTACGACCTAACCCAAGCGCAGCGGGTACTCGTTATTTCCGCAACGAGGACCTTACCTTCGTAACGCTCCTCTGAGTCACATTTCCTATATAGCAAGTGTGATGATCGTGAAAAAAGCCAACTATTGTTCTACAGTTTTTACGAAGTAAATAAATCGGTAGCGATCGAGTTGCTGTAGGAGAGACCGGAGTAAAGTGAGCCTAAAAAAGTTTGAAGTAGAATACAATTTTTCCCATTTAATAAAAATGTATGGAAATAGATTTATAATATAATTTAAACATTACTATCGATACATGACGAATAGCAATATTTAATAAAACAACTTGAAAGAAATGACCAAAGAGACAGCACTTCACTCCATGTGCGGTAAATGTTAATTATATTTATAATTTTATTGTAAAGTGTGGAAATCTTCAAAAGACACCCCGACGCCTCCAGAGGGGAATCCCCCGGGGGCGCCAAAGTAGTGTGGGATTTTTACCCAGTAAAACCCCACGGCCACTATGAAATGTTTAATAATTTACATGTAAATATCTCTATTATTAAGACCAATTGGATTAAACGGTCGGACACCTATTTACTTATTTTCGACATTGATCCATCGTGCCAAGGATCATTAAAATCGACGTCTGCCAACCCCCTGCCCCCCCCTTGCGGTGGAAAATTAATTATTTAATAATGTTCGGATTAATGTTTTCTTAAACGCGTGTACGCGTATGTTTATAAGGTTGTTTAAAACACGTAGAACAAACGTTGAGTTAAAATAGCACATTTATGACTCTTTTATCCAAAAAGCTAAATTGATTAGAAAATCAATCGAAAGCCTCTAAAAATTAATTTTTAAGTTTTTAATTGAATTTACATATTTCGATATCTGCATGCGCATAATTATCATCGTTATATTACATACATTTATTACGTCACCAAAATTTGTAAATATATTCTATTTTTAAAGAACAAATTAAGAAAGATCATTTTACCTCGAGGCTCACTTTACCCCGCTCTCCTCTATCTACAAATACTCGAACCGAAACCTCGGATCATTATCGCTCCTATCTATGTTTTCGTCGATGGTTCGCACAAATGCTATGCCGATTTTTTTCTCTCCCTTTCACCGAACTGTACGGTTCCCACCTACCTACTATACGCGCGTGTAAACACATATGCATGCATACATATGTATGCAGAATGTACACTGTAAATACACGCACAGACACGCGGAAACGGAAACGCTCGAGTGGAGTAATGTCGGGCATATCTCCGCGTTGTCGTCGATCTTGACCTCGCGGAAACGCATACCGATGTATAATACCCACGGTTATTCTAACCGGCTCCATATCAAAACTACACAGTACAAAACTACACATGCAATTTAGGACACATCAGAACAGTGCACAAAAAGTAGTGCACATGCAATTTAAAACACATTCGATTTGCAGTGCACATACAATTTAGGACACATGCGATTTAGGACACATACAACTTAGGACACATACAATTTAGGACACATACAATTTAGAACACATACAATTTAGAACACATGCAATTTAGGACACATGCGATTTAAAACACATGGGATTTGCAGTGCACATACAATTTAGGACACATGCGATTTAGGACACATACAACTTAGGACACATACAATTTAGGACACATACAATTTAGGACACATACAATTTAGAACACATGCGATTTAAAACACATTCGATTTGTAGTGCACATGCGATTTAGGACACATACAATTTAGGACACATACAATTTAGAACACATGCGACTTAAGACACATGCGACTTAGGACACATGCGATTTAGGACACATACAATTTAGGACACATACAATTTAGAACACATGCGATTTATCATGGGCATAGCTATGATTGCATTCGGGGACGGAGAGCCTAAAGCCCCTCTCATTTGGGGTGGGGGTGGGGGGGAGGGGGGGGGGAATAAAAGACTCCTTCGGCTTCCAATTCGGCCATTTGTGCACTGAATTTTGAATTTATGTACTTATGTAGGAACCAATATAACCGGGATCTTGTAATGCGGAATTAGGTCACAATTGAATTTATTTCTATTTTATAATTAACTAATTTAATTTTGGATGAACGTTTAAATTATTTTTTTCCGATCAGGAGGCAAGTGAAGACTACGAACATGCGATTTATAGTGCACATACAATTTAGGACACATGCGTTTTAGGACTAGGTCCGGCGGAACCCATTATGCAGGTAATGCAATGCATAAGGGCACCAGTCGAAGGGGGCGTTAAAAACTATATCGCAGACTTAATAATAAAGGAATCCAACTCTCATATAAACAAAATGTAAACGTAATTCTTTTTTAATTGTACATACCACTTAAAGGCAAAACATATTAAATAGAAAACAGGAGCAAAAATTTGAGAGCATCAAAAATTTTCTTGCATAAAGGCGCCAACCATCCTCGTGCCAGGCCTGTATACAGCAAAACAGCATACACACAAAATTCGAAACACATTTAAATGTTACAAACGATGATCACAGTTTGGTAATAAACAATTCGAAAAGTAGCAACATGGAAAAGGAGCAATATGAATTAAACGCATTTATTTAATAAATTATGACACGACGAGCGTGTGAACAGTTTCAACTTTCCGCTATAGATTCGCAAGCATAGTCTAGCGCTGTTCCTGACCCTGGTGGTCATAGGGTGGTCATAAATTGGTTAGTCGCATTTTTACATTGATTGGTTTTGCACGCAATACCATGGAATAATACACCTTAAGCACTAATCATTTATTAACTAATATTCTTCATTTTTGCTTTGAAGCAACAGTTTAATATTAATAATGTTGCCATATTTCGGTAGCAAGTTACATAGTATTTCGCACAAATTTTACCACCGAATAACTACGTAGTTATTCGGAGGTAAAATTTTTTCTAATTATGTACGATTTTCGAATCGAATTTTTATTGTAACGCGACGCCTTTATGCGTAATACTACCTAACATTAATACCACCTACCATTGCTACCGAAATGATTTTCGAATCGAATTGAAAGAACGCCAACGGTTGGACTCGAGAATCACGCTATCTTCTTACTTTGTATGGTACTACAATGTATGCACGCACGGCCTGCGCAGTGGCCGCTGGGAGGCAAAATTATAATACGCGATCTGTACAACCATGTGCAATACATCGTTTTAACCTTCAGCGACGGCACCGAATAACTATAGTGAAGACAAACTGAACATTATTACGAAATGTTAAGGTAGCGATGGGCCGTGAGAATTTTTAGAACATGCTACATCTAACTATTCCATCAGGGAAACTGATCTCCTTCCACTAAGAATCCAAAGATCTTATATCAATCATATTTTAGTATGGCATAAAATTATAATAATTAATAATCAGTACCGCCCTTGGCACCGGATAGGATATCCACTTGTTCCGAGCCCCGCGCTTAGAGGACTCCACACGTTGATACATCTACATTTTATAAAAAATAAATGAATTGCATATCATTAGCGAGTCATATATATAGCAACAATATTAATATTAAACTGTTGCTTCAAAGCAAAAATGACGAATATTAGTTAATAAATGGTTAGTGCTAAAGGTGGATTATTCCATGGTATTGCGTGCGAAACCAATCAATGTAAAAATGCGACTAACCAATTTATGACCATCCTATGGCCACCAGGGTCAGGAACAGCGCTAGACTATGCTTGCGAATCTATAGCGGAAAGTTGAAACTGTTCACACGCTCGTCGTGTCATAATTTATTAAATAAATGCGTTTAATTCATATTGCTCCTTTTCCATGTTGCTACTTTCCAAATTGTTTATTACCAAACTGTGATCATCGTTTGTAACATTTAAATGTGTTTCGAATTTTGTGTGTATGCTGTTTTGCTGTACACAGGCCCGGCACGAGGATGGTTGCCGCCTTTATGCAAGAAAATTTTTGCTCCTGTTTTCTATTTAATATGTTTTGCCTTTAAGTGGTATGTACAATTAAAAAAGAATTACGTTTACATTTTGTTTATATGAGAGTTGGATTTCTTTATTATTAAGTCTGCGATATAGTTTTTAGCGCCCCCTTCGACTGGCGCCCTTATGCCTTGCATTACCTGCATAATGGGTTCCGCCGGACCTAGTCCTAAATCGCATGTGTTCTAAATTGTATGTGTCCTAAATTGTATGTGTCCTAAATCGCATGTGTCCTAAGTCGCATGTGTCTTAAGTCGCATGTGTTCTAAATTGTATGTGTTCTAAATTGTATGTGTCCTAAATCGCATGTGCACTACAAATCGAATGTGTTTTAAATCGCATGTGTTCTAAATTGTATGTGTCCTAAATTGTATGTGTCCTAAATTGTATGTGTCCTAAGTTGTATGTGTCCTAAATCGCATGTGTCCTAAATTGTATGTGCACTGCAAATCCCATGTGTTTTAAATCGCATGTGTCCTAAATTGCATGTGTCCTAAATTGTATGTGTCCTAAATTGTATGTGTCCTAAATTGTATGTGTCCTAAGTTGTATGTGTCCTAAATCGCATGTGTCCTAAATTGTATGTGCACTGCAAATCCCATGTGTTTTAAATCGCATGTGTCCTAAATTGCATGTGTCCTAAATTGTATGTGTCCTAAATTGTATGTGTCCTAAATTGTATGTGTCCTAAGTTGTATGTGTCCTAAATCGCATGTGTCCTAAATTGTATGTGCACTGCAAATCGAATGTGTTTTAAATTGCATGTGCACTACTTTTTGTGCACTGTTCTGATGTGTCCTAAATTGCATGTGTAGTTTTGTACTGTGTAGTTTTGATATGGAGCCTTCTAACCGAGGCCTTGACTCGTTATCTCTTCTCGCTCTATGTTTTCGTTGGCGGTTCACAAGACAGCAATACCAAATTATTTGCGATGATCGGAGGGGGCTACGCGAATTATAAATCGATACAAATATGTACTCGAAACGAGACCTCGAGTAGTTATCGCTTCTCACAACAACGTACACGCAATCTGACTTTCGGAGGGTGCCGAAGTACACAGCACCCGCGATAAGAAGGGCGCGCACGTACGCACCCCGAATACGTGCATCATGTCGTGCGCCGATTCATTGGGCCTAATGAATAAAGTGTAAGCAATTGCTTTTTCTTAATATTTTTGGTACTAGGGATTGCTTAAATTTATATGAATAAAAACCCAAGTAATGGCTTTATCTTGATGTGAAACAAGCGCCGATCGGAATGGCTTCCGACGTTAAGTACAACTCTGAATCACACGACCGAAGGAATCCGTGTGCGATGCACGGCCGCGGGATCAACGGACGGTGACAATTAGGCCCCCACCTTGATCCCAATACCATGAATAAAAATTCATAGCTGAAGGGGGGGGGGGGAGTTGTAGCTCGTTATCGAACAGATTAAGCGATCACTGGGTGATCACGGAGCCAGAGTCAGTTCAGCTTCAATAAGTACTATGTTTATCATTACTTCGAAGAAATCGTTTTATTGTGTCAACTTTTAAGTGTAGTTATTCTAAACGTGCACGGTATTATTTCCGCACAAATAAATTCGTATTTTTACTCATTTTCGAGTATAGAATTACTTTCATTTTCGTTCGGGTGCAGAGTGCCAATATTTTATCCCGGCACTGTACTTGTTTAACCCTGCGGGGCTTTCACAGTCTTGGCCAGGCCAAGGATCCAACTGCATTCGATTGTGACCGAATATCCCGTTCCCGGAGGACAACCCACGATAAGCAACGAGAATTTCCCTGAGAATGAACTCACGATAGGGTAAATGACCCAATTACTGACACATTAAGCGTTGACGCTGACATTATCTTATAGTTTTGTACTTATAGACTAAAAGTATATATTGTTTTTGTTATTTATTATTGTTTAATATGTTTACTGGATGAAAACAATTTGGTGGATCTTAAAACTTCGATTATTATATATAAATTCATCAATTTCAAAAATATATTACGGGATCTATTACTGACACCCTTCAAATGTATTTGACTGAATTACTGACACCCAGAGTAGGGCAAAGATAACATCTAAACAATATCTAGATAAACGGTACTTTACGTTTATTCGTTATTCGAAGATCGAATAAGTTGATTTATTCGAAGTGCCTGTCATCTCGAATTTCGAATAACGGTTCAACTTTCATCCTATCTTTATTCTAAAAAGTCGAATAACGGGCCTGAGCCTTTGCGGCCTGACCCGCGCGCGGTCGCCTACCGGTTAGATTCTACAGAATCTGAATTTATTTATTTTTCATCATATCAATATGAAAGTGACACCAATGGATTCCTGGCGTTCTGCCGATTAATTGCACAGAAAATAATTTAAATCCGACTATTTTTAACGAAACGGGCTTTGAACTCTGCAAAAAGATTTCTCACGTAATATCCTTAATTATGGTCCGTATTATATCATTTTTGGGGTCATTTTCATCGGGAAGACACGAGGAATCGATTGATAATACTTTCATCAACACTTATCAAAAAACATGAACATTTGATGTGGCCAGTCGGTTTTATTGCTCTTGGCTGTCAACGGGGGGTCTACCGGGGCCCGAAGGTACTCGCAATTTCTAGTTACATATCTAGTACTAATTGTTTATAAAAACTGCGCAGTGACGCCAAATATTCTACAAAATATCATCATTCGACCTTTAGACTTATTCCTTAAAATTGAACGATTAAACGAACTTACCTAAGTGAAGTTCTATCGTAATTGTATGAAGCGCCTCCTCCTTCAATCACCTCGTAGTACCTTCTACTTTATGCCATACTCGCCACAAGGTTTACAGATAAAACCTAGAAACAAGTCTTGAACTGTGTCCCCAATGCCTGGTCCGTGTCGCTCTGTCCACGTCCATCATTATTTTAAAGATAAAGAAAAAACAAACTGCCGTATAAATTGGGTTAACTGCTAAGTTAAATATGGGAATTATTTGGGCGGGACTGATTTTCAGGAGGAGGCGCTTCATACAATTACGATAGAACTTCACTTAGGTAAGTTCGTTTAATCGTTCAATTGTATTACGCGCCTCCTCCTTCAATCACCTCGTAGATGTTTAAAGATATACGGCAGCAAGACATATGCATATATATATATATATTTTTACTTTTTAACAAACTGAGAACAAACAATTCTGAACAATCTTTTCTATTTTGAATCTAAAATAGCCTCTGCAAAACTAGTACCATCGCTCACTCCGATACTTCGATCATAAAATTTTGCAAAGGTCTGTGACTGGGGTGTCCAGCCTGCTGTCTTTCGGATAACGTCAATGCTAATACCAGCTCTCTTTGCCGCCGACGTCGATGCGTGACGGGTACTGTAAGCCGAAAAAACTGTGGTATCCAGACCGCTTCTTTTTAGAACGGTCTTAATCCACCGACTCAAAGTTTGCGAAGAGACCGGCTTATAAGGCCTCTTCCACGAAACAAACAAACTCACGGCATCCCCTCGCAACTCTTTTGTCCTTAGTATGTACGCCTCTACTGCCGAGGCTACACAAAGCGCAGGGTCCTTCTCATACCTGAGCAACTTTAGGACCGGTTGCGATCTATTACGACCCGAAGTTTTCACTCGAGCTGGAATCTTAACTTCTATCATGTCCTTCTTTATTTGAACATTCCGGACATCAATTTTAGCTAATGTCTGCATCCTATGCCCCGTAGTCAGAACCGTTAATGAGACCACCTTTAACGTAAGCTGCTCCAACGTCAATACTTCGTTCGGGTGCCATTTAGACACTAACTCCAGGACTATTCTAGGATCCCAAGTCGAATCATATTTCGGTCGCGATGGCCGAAGATTAGATACGCCCTTGCAGAATCTCTTCACCTGGTCGTCCTGTCCCACTTCAGGACCCAGAATCAAGGCCACTGCCGATCTATTCATATTGATCGAACCATACGACGCTCCTTTCTCGAATTCGCTCGTCAAAAATTTCAACACATCCGAAATTTGAGCCTCGTACACATTTGTGTCTGTTAATTGACAAAATTGCCACCATTTCTTTAATGCTGCGTTGTATTGACGTAGAGACGAATCAGTGAGAGATGCCATGGCGATCGTAACAGTATCCTGTATCATTCCCCTCCGCGTGTAGGACTCCTTGATAATGTTCCTGCCACCAGGGAAAGCTGGGACCACAGCGGATGAGGCTCCCTATTAGAAGAGGATAGCAAATCACTACTAGGCTTAAATACCAGAGGTTGTGAATCAAACATTTTCATAGCCCTTGGGTACCATGCCTGGGACGGCCATTTCGGTACCACCAGAATGCCTCTACAGCCCTCTTCATTAATCTTTTTTAATACTTTCGAAATAATCGCAAAGGGGGGAAAAGCATAGAAATAGTAAGGGTGCCATTCTATCGTAAAAGCATCTATCGCCACGGATCCCGGATCCTTCTTCCACGAAACATACTTGGCACATTTAGAATTTGCTCTACTTGCAAACAAATCGATTTCGGGCCTTCCAAACGCCCGACATATCGATTTAAACGCTTCCGAACCCAACTCGTACTCCGTTTCTGTTTCTAGTCGTCTCGACTCGAAATCCGCGATTGAATTATCTTGAGACCGGATGTAGGACGCAAAAATCCAAATATTGCGGCTCTCACACCACATCCATATTTGTTTAGCAATATCACTCAATCTTTTATGTTGAATGCCACCCATTCGATTTACATACGAAATCGCAGTAGTATTGTCTATTCTAAGTAAAATGTCACTGTCTCTTAAATCCTTTGCAAAACATTTCAGACCGAAGAACACCGCTAGAAGTTCTAAAACATTAATGTGCAACTGTTGATCCGTCACAGTCCAGAACCCCTGAGCTCTCTCTCCTTTGCTGTACGCGCCCCATCCCGTTCGGGACGCATCCGAGAAAATCTCTAATTGGAATTTTGATTTTCTAATGGGATTGAATGCTGACATAACATTCGTTTTCCACCAGGAAAAATTTTCTTGCATTCTTTCGGATATTCTCAAAGAATCTTCCCAATCATTTTTGTTGGCTTTAAGTGCTAGAAATTTCTCGCGCTCCAGGTCCTTTAAATGCACCCAACCATATTTAGTTGCCTGACAACATGAACCCAGTGTTCCTATTAAAGACGCAAATGCCCTTATCTTCACCTTAGAGCTTCTTTCAAACCGGGCAATTGAGTTTACCACGTTCTGTCTTTTTTCGTCCGGAAGTTCGATCCTCATTTCCTTAGAATTCAAAATAAAGCCTAGGAATTTACAGTGTTGAGTTGGAGCCAACCGGCTTTTGGCTTCATTTATCACAAATCCTAACCTCTCTAACAACCAACGTGTCTGAAGAACATTGTTCCTGCACTGTTCCAATGACTTACCGAACATGAGTATATCGTCTAAATAAATAACTGACTCAAAACCTCGTTCTCTCAACCAGGTAACCACTGGTTTCATAATCTTCGTGAACACGTAAGGAGCTGTGTTCAAACCGAAAGGAAGGCACCCATACTCAAACAGCTGACCATTAATCCTAAACCTTAAGTACTTTCGGGACGATTCTGCAATCGCTACGAGATGATATGCATCTCGTAAATCAATAGTGGCCATGAA
The DNA here is from genome assembly GCA_963932335.1 of Andrena marginata. Classification (NCBI taxonomy): domain Eukaryota; kingdom Metazoa; phylum Arthropoda; class Insecta; order Hymenoptera; family Andrenidae; genus Andrena; species Andrena marginata. The sequence continues at coordinate 18,182,192 of OZ010662.1, read as the reverse complement.
GCAGTTCTCTTGCATTAGGTCCCTAGCCGTTCGAATATCTTCAAGCTTGAAGTGTTCTGTTGTTATGAATTCATTTAAATTTTTTAAATTTAATACAAGGCGACTAGAACCGTCTGCCTTGGGCACTAGAAACACGTTCGAAATGAACTGTCCTTCCTCCTCATGACACCTACGGATTGCACCCTTTGACAGCAACGTATTAACCTGCTGAGTGATCTGGTTCTTTTCACCTTTTGTCCATTTTCGTTCATACGGGACCCACGTTTGAATCGCTTTATTAGAGATCGGTATTACATAGCCGTCAATCCATTTTAATACCGTCCTCTCCTCAAACAACTCCCTCCATATATGCGAAAATTCTCTTAATCTGCCACCTATGGTACTCACCGTTGCCACTATTTTTTGGCCGCATTGCTCTGCTCTTTGCTGGGAATCGGTCTGCGGCCATTCGGGTTCTTCTGCTCTGACCCCCGTTTCTGGTAGCGAGACTGGAAGTCCGATTTTCGTTGCCCTCCCCGAGTCACTCGGTAATAATTCGAGGGACGAGAAGGGCCCTTCGAGTTTTTTGACCCTCTGCCTGAGGAAGAACTCTTGCTAACCAGCTTGAGGTCTTTTGACGACCGCTCAAGCAACTTTGCCGCCTTAAGGGTCTGTTCCAAGTCCTTCCCAAACAGCCATTCATCCAAATTTGTTGCGTTTAACGACTCTTTCAAAGAAACATTTAGCTTGGACAAAATAAGAAGGCGCCTGGTTCGAGATTCATCGCGCTGTAGATCTACTAGTAATCTACATACGTCGCTCAATGTCGCAATTAATGCCAAACTGTCTGGCATATCCCCTTTCAACAAGTTGCTGAGTAGCGGACCCATTGCTGCAAGACAGACTGACACTTTTTGCTGTTTATCTGCTATTTTGTTATCTCTTACGATAATTGGTTCTAAAACCGTGGCTTTTATCTCCGGATTTAACTTCGGAGGTTCCATCGTCGTACAGTTTTCCAGCGTTGGGTACTTTTTCCGCAATTCTTTCTTTTCCTCCTCCGGGAGCCCTTCCTTAAGAATATCACTCCACCTGATCATAATATCCTTATGCAGAGGAGGTGCCAGTGGATTCGCTGAGTCCACTCGCTTTCCTAACGCATTCAATAACGCTGCGTCTAGCGCTTGTTCTTCAGGCTCATGCGTGGGTGTTTCCACCACTTCAGGCACTGGCTGCCCTTCCCCAAACTCAGCCTCCTTTTCAGGGGCCGGTTGTTCCCTTTGGGAACCCTCATTCCCTGAGAGCAGGTTGTCTATTGGAATGAGCGGTTGACGAAAGGAATGTTCCTGCGTGGAACTCTCCGAGCCTGACTGCGAGGACTCTTCACCTAACATAATGAAAAGAAAATTAGCCTCCCACCAATGCACTTTGTAGCATGCGTCCTTGACACATCTTCCATTTTGTACATTAATTTCTCCTGTAGGGTCACGGGTTAGAGAATTACTCAACCCGTGAAGCGTATCTCACGCTTGAAAAACGGCAATTTATATATCGCCCTCTCCGCTTTGGAACTTATCCATGAACCCTCTCGTAACCAAATAACTATTTGGACAGATTTTACTATCTTGTACGAGCTACTAGAGAAAACTTTGTTTCTCCTCTGGAAATTTATCCAGCATTTTTATTTCCCAAGGAAACAAAATGACTTCTGTATGACTCGATCATCGATATCGATAGACATCGCGTCGATCACCTATCTGAAACCGAAGAATGAGGTTACACTTACGGTGTCTTTTTAACCGACGAATTTCCTTCTTCTGCTTCTTCATCTCTTTTCTTATACGTCTCAGTTCTTTACACATTTTCTCCGTGTCATCGACACTACGTTTTCTCTTAATATGCTCCATTACTTCCTATGTATTTTAATGAAATAAATAATATACACGTGTGGCTTCTTTGGCACAAAATAAAAGAATGATGGACGTGGACAGAGCGACACGGACCAGGCATTGGGGACACAGTTCAAGACTTGTTTCTAGGTTTTATCTGTAAACCTTGTGGCGAGTATGGCATAAAGTAGAAGGTACTACGAGGTGATTGAAGGAGGAGGCGCGTAATACAATTTCACATTCGCCTTAACACAGACGTCCTCATTACGTATTTATAAATAAGGAAAGAAAAATCACAACTTGGAATATAATAACAGGTTTCTGGATTTAGCAAATTTTCTGACGTTTGTAAGACGACATTTAATCATCGTTGTAAATTTTTTGTTAACTAACCAACCATAATAATTGTGGGCCCAACACTGAATATTCGTTGGAAAACTGTCGTTTCTTGTTAATTAACCTACCATAATAATTGTAGGCGAAAGCATCAGAAAGAAAATGTATGTACAATCTTTCGATTGTTAAAAAGCCTTTGGGTTCGGATTATCGGGAAAAACCTATCCACCCCACAGTTTTGCTTTCTCGCTGCGAGCGAGTACCTTCGGGGCCCGGTAGACCCCCCGTTGACAGCCGAGAGTAATAAAACAGACGGGCCACATCAAATGTTCATGTTTTTTTATAAGTGTCGATGAAAGTATTACCAATCGATTCCTCGTGTCTTCCCGATGAAAATGACCCTAAAAATGATATAATACGGACCATAATTAAGGATATTACGTGAGAAATCTTTTTGCAGAGTTCAAAGCCCGTTTCGTTAAAAATAGTACGATTTAAATTATTTTCTGTGGAATTAATCGGGAGAACGCCAGGAATCCACTGGTGTCACTTTCATATTGATATGATGAAAAATAAATAAATTCAGATTCTGTAGAATCTGACCGGTAGGCGACCGCGCGTGGGTCAGACCGCAAAGGCTCAGGCCGGTTATTCGACTTTTTAGAATAAAGATAGGATGAAAGCTGAATTGTTATTCGAAATTCGAGATGACAGGCACTTCGAATAAATTAGCTTCATCCGTGGCGCTTCGAATAAAGCTAACTTTATTTGAAAAGTTATTTTATTCGACTTTTATCTAGATAATGCCCATCTCTGCTGACACCCCTATTACTGCCAGCTAACCTAATACTGTTTATCTGTCATTTTAAGGTTACGTCGTGCCATGTACATGAGCAACTACTGCTATGACAGTAATACCAAAATGCTTGAAACGCTTGTACCAATCACAGTCACCCAATGAATAAGTAAAAAGACTGAATGAATCATTGAATTCGAATCTTTATTACTTTCTATGATGCTTATATTATTTAAAATATTATATTTTGTTATGTTAATATCTTAAATATTACAATTACAGCATTTTCTTCGAAGCCTTGTTTTCTCTTTCGCTAGTAAGAAAGTCATCGTTTCCATTCTCCTAATATCCGCTTAAAATTTTTTATCGTTTTATTCAAATTAACGAAGAAAAAATGAACCACTATTTTTTGTATCGTATAAATGACAGTTTGAATTATATGCTTAATTTTTTTATGCATCGTTTTATAAGATTTATTCGTTATTTTACGTAAAATAGCTTCGGGTGATAGTAATTGGGTAGGTGGCAGTAATTGGGTCCTTTACCCTATCTCACAACATTGTATCTGTGTAAAGTGATTCACCTGTGATCCTCGTCGTCGCGGTGATCACGGAGGCTTCTAAGTCGTATTACGTAATCCTTTCCAATGTAGGAGCATCATGGATGACGTGTATTGACGGAGATCACGAAAGAGAGGGACAGAGAGGGAAAGGGAGAGGGAGAGACAGTACACTCTTCCGTCCACCGAAGACATAATTCGAATTCGTCTCTCTCTCTCAAATTCAAATACTTGAGCAAAAGAAACCGATTGTTCAATTTCCACTTACTGATTTTCATTTTATTCGGAGCTGCATCATATTTACTGGAAAAAACTGCTGAGTTTTAGTCAGATGCACTTGTTCCAGGCGAGTTTCAAAATCGATTTTATAGAAAGAAAATCTTATATGAAAAAATATTATTCTACATTTTTCACTTATTTTTTTATATAGAATCATTCATCTTTCCGTCACTTTCATCTTTCTAATACTTATTACGAAATACTTCGTATTATTCGTTTATTACCCTGCATTTTCACACTTTAATGTATAAGAGTATGTATAATAATATGTACCGGTTTGCGACGTGAATAAAGTATCTATTGTCATCAAGATTAAAGAGATTATTAGCACAAACACTTTAAAATATTAATTCTTCTAACTGATTAAAACGTTGCTCAGCCGAGCAACAAAAGTCTAACCGATTGACATTCGAACTGCGTTCAGATCCGGTGATATCCTCTCTTATAAGCGAAAATGATTATTGTGGGGAGGCCATTATCAGCTTCATTTCTAATTTCTTTTTTTATTAATTATGCTCACATATCTGCGAGACTAGTGCACTAAACGCTGAGTTATGTGGTCTGACAAGAGAACCACGTGAGGTGTTGTGCACCAATTTTTATGCAACTGCGTAGGTGGATGAAGAGCTGAAAAATATTTGATACGTGTTCGGCTTTTTGCTCAGATACCTACATAAGTAATAATTTACGAGGTATTTAGCAATAAACACAGCGGACCGTCTACCGGCCAATAAGTAGCTAATATTTCACCTTTTTGGCAGATAAAGAAATGGCCTGATGGTGTACATTTCTACATTTTTCTATCAGTATCTACATTTTTTCTTTTATTCTTTGTTTTAATTTATACATAAAATTACATTCTATGATATATAATTGATATTTATTTTCATACGATAAACTTGTATAGATAGTATTTATAATTTAATTGTTCATCTCGATTCATTTCATAGCCATTTTAAAATAAATTGTTAATTTTGTTCAGTGCAATTGATCTGCATTTTAGGCAAAACAAACACCTATTCATCAAATCGGCTGAATTAAAAAGATTCAGTAAACCTTTAGCACACACAGTATCCCGCGAGATAACCAATAAACCTTTCCAGAAAGTTTGACAGGTTATTATGAAGCAAAAAGGTTATGCACACAACGGATCTGTTTCCATCCATCATCGAGATAAGCGTTCCTTACTTCTGATGTCAAGTTTGCTAGCTACTAATAAAGATGCGGATGGTTTTACCATTTTTATTTGTTTACTACCTTATTTTATAAATTCAATGTACCGAATTCTGGAATTGACGGAATCAGTGAATTCGCCGGAGACAAATAGTTTCATGAAAAGGAGCAACAAATTATTTATTTTCCTGAATTTTGGAGTTCAATTTACCTCAAAAGTGCAGTTTGAAAACAACCTATTTTTTCTGTATCTACATGATGTCGAGCAAGAAGCACGATGAAGTATTCGAATATAGGATTTGGAGTCGATTAACACACACGGACAAGAGATATTACTTCTTCTCATTTCCACATGACCCAAAAAGACTCGATAATCTGCTCCTTTGCCAATAGAGTAATGAAGGTATGTGAAAAGGAACATCTTAACGAAGAGTTGAACCATGTCATAAACGCCCTAAAATATAACGGCTTTAGCGAAAAGCAATTAAACGAAACGAAATAAGATGGAAATGAAAAAAATATATAAAAAAATTTAAGTTAAACGATTTTATTTAATTTACTAAAAAATACTCGAAAAACTAAAGAATACTTTATTTTCTTGTACTACAATTGCGATGGTGATATGTCACTTTAAATAAAATCGCGGGACAGGATATTTCATCGCATTTCATCGTTCATTTCGACGCTCGATTCTGTATTAAATTGATTCATATCCTGTTATGGAATATCCTGCTCCACGAATTTATTTAAAGTGACATATCACCATCGTAATTGTAGTACAAGAAAATAATTATTTTTCGACTTTTAGTGCATTTTTGATCAAATTAAGTAAAATCGTTTGACTTAAATTTTTTTTAAATTTACTTTTTAGTGTTTGAATTTTGCAACTAGAAAAACGTGAAAAATTGAACTACTTCTACGTAACGGATCATTTCCCGATCAATTGTGTATTTACGGAAACCGCGATACTATCTGGGGCGCATTCCACTTACGCCCAATCGCTAGCGCGGTCGGGATATGTAATGAAAATCACGGGCGTTCTGGTCGATCTGGGTAAGTGGAATGTACCCCTGTGAGGCAACACAACGACTTTTTGCCGTTTTCCAGAAGAACATGAGAGGCTGAATTCAAGCCGCTCGGATTTTTGGTTATAGGTAAAAATTGAGTGGATGCAATTTTTTCACCCGATCGGGGGTGTTTTTTTTTAAATTTTGTATTGTCATCATACCTACGTACGCCTGCAAAGGTTCAAGTCTATTGGATTGGTGGAAGTATGTTAAAATTGAGTTACAAGATTGGAACCAAACAAGCAAATAAACAAAACGGACGAAAGAGGAAAAGCCAATAAAATCGATTAATGAGAGTGTGAGAAGGAACTTGGCTGTTCGTCCCTACGTACAAAGAATCACTAATAGAGAAAACAGAGTTTTGAAGGAAGCAGACACAAAATTCATCTTCAAATCGGAAGCGAATATCGGGCAAATGCTCGGCATTCCGAAAGGATCATTTCCACGGCTCCCTTTACGAGGAATTTGCGGGGTACTATGCTCTTCCAAACAAGTGTACAGATCTCGAGATTTTGGGGTAGACTTTACGAAGAATAAAGTTGTATTCACCAAAGGATATCTCAGAGATAATCTCCTGGGAAGATTACAGTGGAACACCCTGTATATTGATCAAACTGGGAGAAATGTGAGCACACATCTAAAAGAACATGGTGGTGCATCAGATTGAGATACCTACAGGCTAGCCTAGTACACTAAATGTAATACTAATATATAAAAGTGAAACGTTGTCCGTTTGTTTGTCCTTCTTTCACGCCTAAACGGCTGAACCGATTTCAATGAAATTTTGAATATACATTAGGCACGTCCAAGATTATATTATAGGTAGGCTATTTATAAAAACCGGAAACAATATATACTACTAAGGCCGCGGTGATAATGCCCCTACAGCACACTTTATTGCAGGAACGTTGCACAACCGTTGCAGTACATTGCAATGTTGCCGATTGCATTGCAATAGTACTGCAACATTGTGGAAACATTGCCGTGGAATATTGCAAAGGACACGTTTGTGCAATGTTCCTGGAATATTTTGCACACATTGCTGTGCAATATTGCAATGTCCACGTTTGTGCAATGTTTCGGGCACATTGCGCACACATTGCCGTGCAATATTGCCATGACCCCGTTTGTGCAATGTTTTGGGAATATTGCGCACACATTGCCGTGCAATATTACGCATATATTGCGTTACAACCCACGTGGAACGTTCCTGCAACGTTGACCACAAAATACGATGCAACATTGCGCTCGTATGAGCAACGTTCGTGCAACGAATCCGCACTGAATACGGAATTACGCGGAACGTTCGTGAAATGTTGACACACAGAATACAGCCAAAGAGTCCACAGGCAACAGGCCAGGGAATATATGCGAACGTGGACAATATCTGACATAAGTAATTAATACAATTACTTAATTAACACATGTGGTTTAAACAAATTTATAAACTATATACAGCAACAAAAGATATTTGTAAAAAAGTATTAGATGTCCCAATTACTGCCAGTGTCCCTACTATTGCCATTTAATTCATTATACCTAATAAAAACGCACAGAATACGGGACTTATATATTTCGAATCGAACGTTTTTCATGCCGAACGTTTTTATTAGGTACAATAAATTAAATGGCAATAGTAGGGACACTGGTAGTAATTGGGACATCTAATACCTTTTTATAAATATCTTTTGTTGCTGTATATGGTTTATGAATTTGTTTAAACCATATGTGTTAATTAAGTAATTGTATTAATTACTTATGTCAGATATTGTCCACGTTCGCATATATTCCCTCGGAGGTGGCCTGTAGACTCTTAGATTGTATTCTGTGTGTCGACATTTGACGACCGTTCCGCGTAATTCCATATTCAGTGCGGATTCGTTGCACGAACGTTATTTATACCTAACCTGTGAGCAACGTTTCTGCAACGTTTGTTCAGAATATGGGACTTATAGATTACCACTTGACATTCCGGAACGATTTTATTAGGTGTGATAAATTAAATGGCAATAATTGGGTCACTGGCAGTACTTGGCACATGTAACACCTTCTTGCAAATATCTTTTGTTGTTGTATACAGTTTGAGGGTTTGTTTAAACCCGGTAGTGTTAATTAAGTAATTGTATTAATTATTTGTATCACATATGTCGACAAACAGAATACAGTGTTACATTTCACAGGCAACCTCCGAGGGAATATATGTGAACACGGATAATATGTGATATAAGTAATTAATACAATTAGTTAATTAGCACTGAAAGGTTTAAGCACATTGTTCAACTGTATACAGCAATAAAAGATATTTGTAAAGAAGTCTGAGATGTGAAATGTAAATTCACAAACACTAAAAACTAGAAAATAAAAAATTCATAAAAAATATTTATGTTAAAAAATTCTATTAAAAATGCGCTAAAAACTAAAAAAAATTATTTTCTTGTACTAGGCAGGATATTTCATAACGGAATATGAATCAACTTAACACAACATCAAGCATCGTAATGAATTTGTTGTGAGATATCCGGCTCCACGATTAGGCAGATGTAATGGGGTTTATCCAAACGAATCTTTGTTTGGAACATTTTGGGTTGAAAGTGTTGCACGGTAGGAGTATAAGTTAAAAACCGTAAACAATATTCTCAATCAACAGTTGTAGCTGCAGCGGTAAAGTGTTCGAATCTCACTGAGGTAAAAGAATTTTCCATTTATAAAAAACACGTGGACGTTAATACTACTACGATTCCTGCACATTATTCGTGTCGTCGCGTCCATCAAAGACACGGTGTAATAAAATACCATTCTACTGATATTTTTATTTTTGGCCCTACTGCCCGAAACGTTGCGTGACCATTGCTATGTAATATCTCCGAAATGTTGCGTGACCATTACTATTAAATCTTCGAAACGTTGCGTGAACATTGCTATGAAATCTCCGTAACGTTGCGTGAACATTGCTTTAAAATCTCCGAAACGTTACGTGATCATTGCTGTAAAATTCCGAAACAATGTTGCAGAAATATGTCCGGCAAATGTTGCACAGGGCGGACATAGCGATTTTCTTGTAACATTTGGAGAACATTCCGTGCAATGCTTCAAATGTTGCACCGCAACGTCACTGAGACATTCCTCCAATAAAGTGTGCTGTAGGGGTGGAGCCGTTTTCGCGTGACCGATTGATTCTTGTCCTGTATAAACAATAACATTCATTGGTGTGATCCATTTCAGCTTCGTCATTGATATCGCGGGATTTCGCGCGATGTTCAAGTCGATATTCCGTCCATTACCTGCAGTCCAGTGAAATTAGACGGAAATCTGCCCAATCTACGGAATAATTTCCACCAAGCTAAATTTTGGTATGGTCCTTATTTGGTCGTTTTAAACAATATGTCGAAAGTCCCCATCGATTCGACCGCTGCTAAAAATTTTACAGAGGGTTGAAAAAAAACTGTTTTTCGCCAATATTTCGTCATCTAGCAGTTTCGCGACAAAAATAGTTATTATATAGTTTATAACTTAGGAAATTCTTTACAAAAAAGATCCTATGAGTTTTTTTCGTAGTAGTAACCATTTTCATGTATGTCGGGTTACCAAGTTTCAACCCCCATACTTTTGACAGAGCAAGATCCCGAACTCAGAAATTCAAAAATTTCGATTTTGTGTTATAACTCGCGCATCATAAGAACTATAAGAACTATAATTTACCAAACGATAGTACTAATTAAAAGAAGTAATTTTTTCTTGAACACTACAGATCTCCTACAGTTGGCGAGTAATAATACAAAATAAATAAAAATCAGGGGTCAAGTGCACCCTCTTGGAGTGAAATTGGGCAGCAAACGAAATTGCTTTGTATTCAGGATGACTTCCCCATCATATTTACAGAGTTTCATAATTTTTGGAATTTCCGGGTTCGGGATCTTTCCTTGTCAAAAGTATGGGGGTTGAAAATTGGTAACCCGACATACATGAAAATGGTTACTCCTATGGAAAAAAAACTCTTAGGATCTTTTTTGCAGATAATTACGTAAGCTATAAATGATAAATAATAACTATTTTTGTCGCAAAACTGCTAGATAACGAGATATTCGCGAAAAACAGTTTTTTTCAACACTGTAAAATTTTTAGCAGCGGTTGAATAGATGGGGAATTTCGACATATTGTTTAAAACGACCAAATAAAGGCCCCCACCAAAATTTAGCTTGGTGGGAATTATTCTGAAGGCAAATCTTAATTTCACTGGACTACTGTCCGTGCGAGTCAGATGTGGCGCGTGGCCCGCGTCAAGTTTTAGAAATGTGTGGGCCGTTCTCGTGTAAACGCTCACGTCTGTAGTGCACGCAAAGGGCGCAGTATCAAGTTATAGCGAATTCGGTATCTTGCACTGACTCTGCGCTGATCAGAAACAACCAATCCAAGTCATTTTCTGGAACCAGCGCAGAGTCAGTGCAAGATACCGAATTCGCTATTAGAGAACGATATTGATGCTTGAACGGGGGAGTTTGCAAATGACAGACTGTAGTGGAAGGGTGGATTTAACAATGTGCAATATTGTACAAAATAATAATGAATCGATCGAAAAAGTTCTTCCGGACGTAAGGAATTTGTATCAATCTGAAGCTTAAAAAAATGAAAAAGTGGCAGAAATAAATCAGCAGATTTTAAATTTAATTCGTGAGGACACAAAGTCATTTTATTCGATTGACACGGTAATGAATCAAGATGAAACCATTCAATAGCCAACCAAAGTTTTTAAATTCTTTGGAGCTTTCCGGGACATCGTCGCATAAACTCACATTCAAATTAGGCGTTCCTGTAATACTAATGCATAAACTTGATGCACCGTAGCTTCGTAATAAATGCCACAAGGCTTTACATCATATCAATTGGTATCAATATTATACAGGCGAAAATTATGACAGGATCGTATAGAGGGGAGGATGCTTTATATTAAAAATACTGATTATTACAACCGATTTACCGTTTCAATTTAAAATACTCCAATTTCCACTTCAACTTGCTTTTGCTATAACAATAAATAAAGCACAGGGGCAAACAATGAAAGTGGCGGGCTTTCATCTATGGTGTCGCCGCACAGTAGGGCAGATCGGGTCGGAACGCGGCACTAAGTCTTTTTACAAAAATATCGCCATACTGCAAATTTATTTTACAGGTAGTTGATTGAACGTTTGGATCAGAATGTAGCATGATTGTTTTTCACATTCATTCATTTTTAACACGACTAGGGTAGATGTCCCTCTTACTGTCAGTGTCGCTATTACTGCCACTTTATTTATTTTGTTTAATAAATATGTAACGTATAAAGAATAGAGTACAACAATAATATTATTATTAACTTGGGACTGTTTTTATTATTATTAATATTATTGTTGTACACTATTCTTTATACGATACATTTTTATTAAGCAAAATAAATAAAGTGGCAGTAATAGGAATACTGAAAGTAATAGGGACATCTACCCTACGTGAGTTTAAAGAGGACAATCTCGAAATTCTTCAAAATTAGGATTGTTCTTTAAATCTTTGTTGTTGGCTTAATTCAACTAACATTTGGGGGGATTATGTGCTGAAGTGCGTATTTGACGCATACCAAATTTCATTTTGATAAAAACAACGAAGAAGAAACAACAAATAAAAATGAATTCAACGAAGGCGTCTTGTAATATTTGTTAAAATTAATTAAAATATTGTTTTATAATTATTAAATTTCATATGATTTCAAATATTCTCAACAAAATTATTTACAAATACAGTTAAACAAACAAGTTTCATTAATTGTTCAGTAAAAACAAGATCACAAATATACATCCTAACTGAATGAAATGAAAAAGTAAGGAATAAATATATGATTTCCGTCAAAAAATATTTTGTGCCGCGTTTCGACCCGATTTGCTACACTGTGCGCCGTGCTTCTTCCACGACCAATTTTATGTGGTTTGTTCACGCGCATCAAGTGCACAGAATTTATAAATCCTGGCTCCAGACGGTAAAACAGAAAACATTGTGTACAAGAGCGCTTTACAATAATTACTAAGTCCGTATACGAACAGATATATGCACAGAATAAGTGTGCGTGTTAATGAAATTGTTATCATGAATAAAAATAGTGTTGAATATACTGAAATTTATAATATTCATATAGGAATAGTACGTGGAAAAACGAGGGAAATATCATAAAGGATTCTCGGGTGAAACCGGGTTTACGGGTCAGTTAATAGGGTGAATAGACCAGTGAGTGAACAGCTAAGCGTTTTTTCAGTTTCAAATAACGATAAAAATTAAATAATGTCCTAATTTCTTAATGAAATAAGAATTTGTAACAGAATAGGATTTAAAAATGTCTAAAAAAATTGTTTGTGATTTTTTACTTGACCGGCGTCTGAAATAAATCATAATAATGTAATCAATGCCCAATATACTAGCGAATGAACAAAATACCCAATAAATGAATACCTTGTATCCAGTGAATGAACACAAAGAATAATACTTCCGTTTCCGACCAGAAAACGCTACAAAAGAAGAAAGGAAGTTTAAGTGAGGGACCTAACATAAGAATATAAAAATATAACCTATATATTATAATAATAGGAACCTGACAAATTTATTTATGTCAGAACACAGTTTACACGATATAATGGTTAACTGTCATCGTACGTGTTTTGTTACTAGGTTTCTCGCCTTGAATGGTAGCACCCGAAACCACAAAACAAAAAAATTAATAAGCGACCGAGACGTTCATAGATTCAAAAAATATTAGTATCGCCGTTATCTCAATAAATTTGTCTTCATTCTAAATATAAGATCATTGTTTTCAATGAAATAGTATTCTTGTTATACACGAAAAAAGTCAATTTGTTCATTCACTGGTCGATTCACCCTATTATATAAAAAAATAAAAGAATGCAGTGGCGCAGAAAAGGAGATAATTTCGTAGAAAGTATAGTAAGGCTTTAGAAACTGCGAAACATCCTCCTATATAGTGTAAATGATTTCACTTTTCTGATTCATTAACTGGCCAACATAAAAACAAACCAGGATTTGCGATTAATGATCCGTGACATGATCACGGATATGTCAAATACATTACAAACTCAAGGTACTCACCAATGCGTCTACAGACCTCTGATGAAGGTTTAATGCTGGCGAAACTTTTCATCGTTCTTTCAAGACGACACAATTTACACCAGGAAATCTCTAATAGTATCAATAATTAATCAACTTATCAACAAATCAAAGCCTCCAGGACAAGGAAAATACACTATGAAATATCCACGGACAGTGTCATTGCAATCGTGTGTATGCGCATGCCTGCGTGTAAACCAGGTGCAATGGCCGTTGTAGGCCCAACCCTAGACAGGAAGTATGGTTACATTGTGCGTGGTCAAGATCCGATCTCATGACCGTGTGTCTATATATAGAAAATATAATTAGGCTGAAGATTTTTTGTTCACTTTGTGACTAGACAACCCATACAACGAATACGCGTTTTGTTATTATAAAATCTCACATGCAATCGTTCTTACTCACATATTAGGCATGTGCGATTACAGAATTGCGGGGAAATTATTTGGAGTTAAAAACAGAGCGAGGCATTCATTGTGGTTAATTGAAATTGAAGCTATTTCACATGGAGAGGTCGAGTAATATCTTTATTAAATTTTCTAGGAGGTTCATCGTACAGAGTGTCGTGTCTATGACGTCTGTACTTCATCATCGTTAGAACAATTACTTAGTTATTTCGCTGGGATAGTTTCATAATACTCATTCGCTCAGCGATACGGAGAGTATTCTCGTAAAGTTAACGAGGAAAGTGACTTCAATCCCGACACTCGTGTGTCTCCAGCAAGACGATCCGTCATGATTAATCGTCACTGATGAGGACAAAGTGTTCGTGGTCTCAGCATAATAGCGGCGAGATTATCTTCGATAAGAAGGAACTTTTGAAGCCACATGGCTGTGAATTAGATCAATGGTCCCCTACGAGTGCCAATGAACAAGCGACCGACGTATCGATTGCGAGTCGATTCAGCGCGCCTCTTACCGACAACCGACATGTGACATTGAATTCTTGACAAATGATCAGCTAATTGGGTCGTCGATCGTGGTTTATGGCTCGTTTAATTTCGACTGGGAAATCTATTAATCCTTGATGACAAAAAAAAATACTTCGCGTGCTTCACGTACGACCAGCGTAGAAGTGTTTCCAATAAACGTCTATCAACCGTTAGAAGTCTTCATTTTCAATAGTAAGTTCCTTTAGTGACGTTATCGTGAAGCCAATGAATTTCTGCCTTTCTATTTTTCGAAATGTGTATTAAGTGTAAAGCTCATTCATCGGATATCTACTAACAAAAAATTTCCTGTTAATGTGGATTGACAGGCATTGAAGTGCGACGCATTATTACTAATAATATTTTATCAGACTTGTGTCAGACTCCAAGAGTGGATACGGAACTGAAAAACAATAAAACAAATCGTATGGACATATGACCGATTTGAACTTGTTTCTGATTTTAGTAACTGAATATTCTGTAATAAATATCATCGATCAATTAAATTGTTATTAGAACGCGCGAGCGATTGCACCGATTTTTGGTCCGTTATCCGCGTATGTCTACGTTAAGCGTTTTTATTATTATTTTTATTGTATTATTATATGAATACAAGTTTCTATAAAAAAAAATATTTATATGGGCTTCTTTTATTATTTTTCAGTGTTAAGTTACAATCTTAAAGTTTGATACACTTATTAAATTACACCCTGTATATTAATGCACACTAAGTTGATATTTTATGGATTGTTTGTCGATTGAAAAATTGAACAATGGCTTCCGAATTATTTGTAAAATCCTTTGAAGTAAACTTGTTTAGGCGGAAGGGTATGCAGAGTCGGTGCAAAATTAAATTCTCATTGGTGGGATGGAAACAGAATATTGCTATTGACTGTTTCAGAAAAACGAGGATAATAGCGAGTGGCTGCCTTCAACGTATTGTGAATATGTACCTTCAGAAGAGAGTTGTTGCCTTCAATTCTTAAAGCCTTTAAGAACTGATCAAATCTTTGAATCTTTAAAACATTCAATACTTACAAGGGATTTTCGTGTGTGATGAGTGAAAGTCTGAGTTAATAATAATAGCTGAGTGTAAAAGGTGCTGGGACGTCTGTACACATTATAAATTTATCATATAGCTTTGAGGAAGTATTACCAAAAATAGAATTAAATAGACAGGTGATATTTGGTTTCCGAAACGGATCAGCTACCCTGGGGATGTCTCTGAAACTTAATTTTTTACTCATGTTCTATACACTACTCATACATATTTTACAGGTTTTATAAAAACTTAATTTAGTCACCATGCCAACGATCTGCATATTTTATATTTTTGACTAATGCATTGATTTTACCAACAGCTTACTAAATCAAGTTCTACTTGCTACAAATATGTACATATAGTATTAAAAATCTATAAATTAGAAGTGATTAAATAAAAAATTCTCTATATAGGTAGCTATAAGCTAAGTGAAGTCAGCCGATAATGCATAATCGATCGCGGTGATTGCGGTTAGAATATGTATCGTGCATCTCGGGTGAGTCACGGTATCCACAAGTCATTGTTCTGTCTTTGTTGTTGCTTCCTCGATCAAAGGAACGATATACGTATTAGTTGACTGTGGTGCAACGGAAGTACTGGATTCCTGTAAGTATAGGGATGTTCGCGGAAGCACTAACAAGGAGAGTATCCCAGGTGCCCGCCTCCGATTGTTTTGAATTTTGGATATGTTTTAGAGTGTTACAAGCCGGGGCTGCGGCAACGCGAGAGTCCGGCGAGAAGGATATTTCCCAAGGAATACGGTTTATGAGTTTGTTAGTTAAGGGCGCGGACGAACCTGATGCGAAATCAGGGAGCCGCTAGGATTATTGACGGCGAGGACGAACCTGTTGCGAAATCAGGGAGCCTCTAGGAATGGAGTCACACGCGGACGAACCTGATGCGAAATCAGGGAGCCGCAGGAAGGTGAAACGTCGTGAACGAACCCGATGCGAAATCGGGGAGTCACTAGGGTGAAGTTCACAGGCGAACCTGGTGCGAAACCAGGGAGCTGTTAGGAGGTTGGATTATTCACAGACGAACCTGGCGCGAAACCAGGGAGCTGTTCGGAAGTTGGTAGATTTACAGACGAACCTGATGCGAAATCAGGGAGCTGTAGGATACGGACGAACCTGATGCGAAATCAGGGAGCCGTAGGAGGGTGAGGTTTCGTGGACGAACCCAATGCAAAATCGGGGAGCCACTGGGTTGGAGAAGATTCCTTGTTTTGGATGAAAGGTTGCGAACGAACCTGATGCGAAATCAGGGAGTCGCGGGAAATGTTAGTAATGCCTCGTAACCCTTAATTAATATTTGATACAACTCGAGCGGTAAAGTTGTATCAGTGGGTGAGTGCTACTAATATTATAAGGATCGCTAGGTAAGAGATGGGTTTAACGAATCTACTCGATTTAGACATGAACACCATTAGTATATTCAATAATCAGTTATTGTACAAATGTAAGTGTCGCGATTAAATAATAAATAAAAGTGTGTCGGTTACCACTAGTTGCACGGTGTTGACGCACTGGCGATGCGGGGGCGTACGAGTGGCTATTTCAAAGTGCCAAATAGAATATAAACCGGACTCGCCGATCCTATGAGGTTAACTATGATTCTGACAGGGACTTTAGCCCGATCTTACTGAATATAACCAACTCTGTACGAGCGTGACACGACGTGACTCTACGCGTGACTCTATAGCTTTTAACCAAGGAGGGTTGAAACCAAAGGGTTTATATAGTCCCAAAATGAGTGGGGATTCGTCAGAAATCTCCATATAAGGAAATCCTTCGGGGTCGTCGTCGTGTCACTCCCGTTGCCATGGTCGAGATCCAGCTGGCTGAGATCATGACCCCCTTAGTGGTGTGTGATAAACAAAAGGCTTTTAGGGCGTTTTCCCTTCGCAGACGCGAGCTTGAAAAATGGTTGAGAGCGGCGTATGGGAAAATTCCACATACGTAACAAGAGGAACGAAATATAAGAAACAGGCGTCTTTTTATTTTGACCTGTTTGCGTGTTTGAGGGGGGGGGGGTGAAACCACCCCTCAAAATGATGATTTTCAGCTGTTCGTCTCCGATTGCTTTGGTTTTTAACCAAATATGGCACCACATATTCTTATGAAATTTGAGGAGTGGTTTCAACCCCTGAACATGCAAATAGGCCAAAATAAAAGGACACCTGTTTCTTATTTTTCTGTCTTCTAAAACAAATCCAAAAACCAAAGCAATCGGAGACGAACACCTGAAAATCTTGTAAATTTGAGGGATGGTTCTACCCCCTAAACATGCAAACAGGCCAAAATAAAAGGACACCTGTTTCTTATTTTTCTGTCTTCTAAAACAAATCCAAAAACCAAAGCAATCGAAGACGAACACCTGAAAATCTTGTAAATTTGAGGGATGGTTCTACCCCCTAAACATGCAAACAGGCCAAAATAAAAAGACACCTGTTTCTTATTTTTTTGTTCTGTAAAACATATCCAAAAGCCGAAGCAATCGGACACGAACACCTGAAAATCTTATAACTTTGAGGGGTGGTTTCACCGCCTAAATATGAAAACAGCCGCTATAGAAAACACGTACATCTTATTTTTCGGTCCTCTAAAACACATCCAAAATTCAAAGCAATCGGAGGCGGACACCTGGGATACTTTTCTTTATAAGTATTCTTGTAGAGTCGTCTACGATGCAAATAGAAGTACGTATTGAAACCCCCATATCGTTATTCTGATAGACAATGTTCAAGAATTCCGATGAAGTATACACAAATTGTTGACAAACTTCGAATGTCTACCGAAACACAATTATGAATATTCCTCATTTATAAAAGATGCATTCTAAAATAGTGTGTTTAAATTAAATAAAATAAAAAAATCGTTATTTTTGCAGCACATTGTTAAAATATCAATCGCTCTTATGGATCTAGTTGTCTATATAAAAAATTAAAACTTGTTCTCGTTGAATCAAAAGGTTCTCATAAAAGAGTTAAGTATTCATTAAAGTTAATATACGGACAAAATACGAAAAACATTCGTAGGTTAAATAAATCGTATACCCATTTACGGGTTTCTAAGAAGATATACCCTTCCCTTAGATGATAAAGTGTCTATTGAGACCCATCCTATATATATTGTATATCTATATCAAACTATTTACGTTACTCGTTGTTTATTAGTATATTTATTCAAAACAAGCATTTCAGACCTTACGATTCAAATCACGGTTGTAAGATTGATCATACACCAAAAAAACAGAATTGCAGTTTGGGAAAGTTAAAAAATAATCGATCATGTTCTGTTTTATTCTATCTTCTCGTTTACCCTTCGCCTAGTTAAATAAAGTTAATCTGTACAGCGAATATAATTAATATCGAAAATTATGCGATGCAGTAGTTTGTCAGTAAAAGGAAGTGACAGACTCTATAAAACAGATGCATTTGCCAGCGAACTTACTTCGCAACCATTGTTAGGAACGCTTCAGAATAATTACCTTATCGTCGATGCAACCCAAAACTCCAGGACTCGGAGGCCAACAGAACCTCTGCCACTCACCACAAGTGTGATAACTGAAGATATCTCGTCAACTAAATCGACTATACATAGACTCCAATGCTTGGGGGCCTCCGTGGCTCCCTTTACCCCCTCCCCCACATACCATTAGTTTTAGTATAAATACCCCTTGCAGCCAAGTACAAGCAAGTTAGTAAAACCTGAACGTAATATCACTCTGACTCTCTGTCGATCAGCACTATGGCCAGTGTTCTAATGCTGATTGTAAAAGGCATATCTTACAATAAACTTTTTCCTGAAAACTTTTTTTCTCTCTCCTACAGTTCGCGAGCAATGATACAAAATAATAAAAATTTCAAGGGTCAATTGCACCCTCTTGGAATGAATTTGGGCAGCAAACGGAATTGCGTTGTACATAAGAGGACTTCCCCTAAATATTTACAGAGTTTCATAATTTTTTGATTTTCCGGGTTCGAGATCCTCTCTTATCAAAAGTATGAGGGTTGGAACCTGGTACCCCACCATACATGAAAATGGTTACTCCTATGAGAAAAACTCATACGACCTTTTTTGTAGAGAATTTCCTAAGCTATGAATGGTATAATAACTATTTTTGTCGCAAAACTGCTACCTAACGAGGTATTCGCGAAAAACAGTTTTTTTTCAACAGTGTAAAATATTTAGCGGCGGTCGGATGGATGGGGATTTTTGACATACTGTTTAAAACGACCACCAAAATTTAGCTTGGTGGGAATTATTCCGTAGATTGGGCAGATTTTCGTCTAATTTCACTGGACTATAAGGAAACCTCCCTGGACTTCTCATCATCCAAATCGTAACAACGTTCAAAGAATCCTACGCCGTCCAATTATGAAACCACCAGTGTAGGGAGAGTTTCGCGGTACCGCGTTATTATTACGGACTTACTCGCAAGGAAATGAGACTCGTATCGGTAGATTTCTCACACACGAGCGCACGTACTTGCTCGCAACAAAGTTTCCGTCGCGGTAGGTTCCCGGATATCCTGACGTTAAAGTTAACTTCTCGCGTCGAGAACGTACGCGCGCGCTCAGCCAGAGCCACAATACGTCGTAACCACGTGCAACCACGTTGACATGCATTGTCACTGTTTTACTGCCTGTTTTGGGCTTACAATAAACAATATTAACGCGATAATACGTACAGGTACGCCTCGGCGTCTGGATTAGTTCGCGTGCACGATCCTGTTAAGCAGTGGAGTGTAGACCATAATTGTGTTAATATTAATATGTACTTCGTTTGCCGCGCCACTCATATCTATAGGTACGGGTGACAGTCATATTTACATGATTATGAAAAATATTAGTTTGCACAACTGTGAAGGATATTAATATATTGTATGTCCGGGAGAGTTCGACCAGTTTTTGGAAAAGCAATTGTAGCATCGTTGTTTTTCACATTTTTGTCGTTTTGTACAAATTAAAGCAAAGCCCGAACAATTTAGGGTATATATAAATTATAGTGTGCGATAATTTCAAATATTTATTTTCATTTTCAACCAAAAACATTGTCTCACCCGCATGTGGGGGTTAGAGCGTCCACTCATCACGGGCGAGACCGACCTTGAAAAATAACAAAAAGTGTAGCTTACAAAAAGTATAATACACGAAGAAGTTAATTGATATGTTATTTCCTCTTCAGTTTTCCATGTAAATCGCAAACATTCTTGTACTTGGAGCATCTAGTATCATGAAATCAATGGCCTCAGTGCACACATTTAATCCAATCGTTGCTTTTCGAGATTTCGAAATAGTTTTCTCCGCATCCCACGTATTCGTTTTCGTCTCAGGCTTTTAACGACATATCACTGTCTTGTAGAATGGAATTTTCGCTCCCTGAATTTGAAGATGGGTTTACAGTAAGAAAAACACACGTGGTCGGACTATGCCATAATCAAGGGAGTGATCGACCAGCTTGTCAAAATAAATTAAAAACGAATACGTACGTATTTTTGGGGTGACACTGTAGTTGTATGCATATTATATCCCCCAATATCGGAATAGTGTAAATAAACTTACCTGTCTTTCAAATATCACCAGCACTGTAGCTTGGTCTAAAAACTTTCAGACTCGCATTAAGTCTTAAGGGGGTAGACACGGGTAATGCAGCGCGCTGTATACCGACACAATCTGGCCCAAAACATGGGTTTGGGAAATTACGTTGTTTGTCCTTATATGAGCAAATTTTGGGCTGGGCGAGGTCTCATTCGAAAGAGGAAGGTTCAATGCAGCCCGCTCTGGTCATGGCTCAACGAGATTGTGTTGATATCTGATAATATGAGTGTCCAAAGTAGAGAAAAAATTGACAAAATACACTCGCAGATTCCAAGTATTTGTAGGTCACTAAAAGAGTTTTATGACTCAAGCTATGACCAGAGCGGGCTGCATTGAACCTTCCTCTTTCGAATGAGACCTCGCCCAGCCCAAAATTTGCTCATATAAGGACAAACAACGTAATTTCCCAAACCCATGTTTTGGGCCAGATTGTGTCGGTATGCAGCGCGCTGCATTACCCGTGTCACGTGGGGTGTTTACCTCCTTAAGTATTTTTAGGTCACTAAAAGAGTTTTGTGACTCAGACAGTGAGCAGAGCGCTCCGCATTGAATCTTCCTCTTTCGAATGAGATCTCGCCCAGCCCAAAATTTGCTCATATAAGGACAAACAACGTAATTTCCCAAACCCATGTTTTGGGCCAGATTGTGTCGGTATACAGCGCGCTGCATTACCCGTGTCTACCCCCTTAAGTGTTTCCTATAATTTAAATATGGATTTGTGACAATGGTCAATGCAAGATCAACAACAAGCGCATTCATTTCTTTTGTGTCAATGACAGACAGTGCCCTATCTTGCGTCAGTCTTAAAATATCAACACTGGTCGGACTCTCCTGGTGGTCGAACTCTCCCGGGCTTACCCTGTTAGTAATGGCATTATTGATAATAATACCGTGTGTGGTGAATGCAATACCATGTTCCATTGTCGCAATTTAATCAAGAAGATGCAGCGAGTAATGAAAGTGGAAGTGTGACGAATGTTTTTAGATGTAAAAACTTCCAAGGGCATTGGGTTTTTTTAAATACATTGATAACACTATTTTTTAAAATAAGAAAAAATAGGCGCATCAGATGCCACTATATAGTTTCTTATGTAAAATGGCTCACTGGTTCCGAAAATAAGATCCCATGTTTTTTCTATTGATACCTGTCTGTCAAAAAGCTGGTCCCACTTAATTACGAATATCTCGTGTTGCGAATGACCGCTATGGGCGAAAATTATGTCAAATTAAAGATAATTCAATCCCCAACAAATGTACTTATATGACAAATTTTTCAAATCGGTTTAGTAGTTTGGGTGAAATCGATGAAAATATGTGAAAATAGTCATTTTTTCGATCGAAATTGAAGCCGGCAATTCATTTAATCATCTGGGAAAAATCTAAATCGCAAAAATGGGCCCAGTTTCTTATTTCATACGTTGAGTCAGCACTTTTGCGAAAAAAAGAAGGCGCTACTGAAGAAAATCTATGGATAAATACCGAAGATAGAGACAATTGTGTGAAAACACTAAAATTTCCATTTTTTCAGTTTTTGTGTTCTTTTTTTCAATTGTATCGTGTTATTTCAATTTTAATTCATTCTGTACATTTTTTCAAGTTTTTTGTTAATATGTGTTTGTTTTAGAAATAGTAAAAATCCACTGAAAACTAAAAAATAATTATTTTCTTGCACTACCATTTCGATGGTGTCTTTTCACTTTAAATAAAATCGTGGAGCATTTTTAATAAAATCATTTAACATAATTTGTTTATATATTTCTATTCGTAGTTCATTTTCTATTGTATGTCTTTCATTTTTTTTTCAACAGGCGTAAATATGTCCCTGAAGATCCATTTCCTCTATTCTCACTTGAATTTTTTCCCCGAGAATCTTAGTGACGTAAGTAAATTACGAGCGCAGAGAGAGATTCCATCAGGATATGAAGGGTATTGAGCGGCGATATCATGGATTTTGGGACGAGACAATGATGGGAGATTATATTTGGTTCCTCATAAGAGAAACGAATGCTAAAACGAACAAAAGACAAAAAAAGAGCCAGAACTATTTCTAAAACACACATATGTATTAACAAAATACTTGAAAAAATGTACAGACTGAATTAAAATCGAAATAACACAATAAAATTGAAAAGAAAAACACAAAAACCGAGAAAAAAGGAAATTTTAGTGTTTTCATACAATTGTCTCTAGTTTCGGTATTTATCTATAGATTTTCTTCAGTAGCGCCTTCTTTTCTTCGCAAAAGTGCTGACTCAACGCATGAAATAAAAAACCGGGCCTATTGTTTCGATTTCGATTTTTCCCAGACGATTAAATGAATTGTAGATCTGAATTTTGGTCGAAAAAAATGAGTTTTTAACATATTTCCATCGATTTCATCCGAACTAGTGAACCGATTTGAAAATTCTGTGAGGGATATTGATTGGCAATTCAATTATCTTTAATTTGATATAATTTGCGACCGACTCGATATATTCGCAATTAAGTGGGACCACCTTTTTAACAGACAGGTAAAAAGTTCACCTATCGATATCTCGAAAACGTGCCCATAGAAAATTTTTTGGACCTTATTTTCAGAAGCAGTGGGTCATTTTACGCAAGAAAAAAAATAGTGGCATCTGCTGCATAAGACGGACTTCACTGTATGTAATAATATGTAGTCGGCGCTGTGCTGCCTGAATACAGTGGAGTAGGCACGGCATTAGTCAGACGCTGCACCGCATAATGGCAATGAAATCGTACACAATTCATTATTCATTATTTTAATAACAGCGTTTGGAGTAAAATTGTGGGACTGCGCGTCTTGCGTATCTCGGCCATACTAAGCGCACTTCTATGTGGTAATTTTTAAAAAAAATTGAATTTTTAATTCGTGCATAATAAAATTCTGGGTACATAAACGTAATGTAACAAGTAGGGGATGGTGGGGCAAGACGGGGTAGTTAAGGTTTGATGACGAATAAAGCACAGATTTTCATAATCAACTAATCAATTTTATGTCTGAACCATTCTTTGGTAATAAGTCTTTTAGTTTAATTGTGAATCAGCCTAAGTTTTACAGGTTCCAATAGAATAAATAAAAAAATTCAGAAAAAGTCATTTCTCCCCATCTTGCCTCACGGGTGGAGTAAGATGGGGTACCAATTAAAAAACAATATAAATAAAATATATATATAAAGTAATTATTTATGGGGTTGACAGAGGAGGCACACATGTATGGCTTCGTCGTTCTCATCTCCTACATCAACACAGGAGAAATAGGCCCATTTGCCACACATTTGGCAGCTTATCCACCTTACCACAAGCGAATCAGTTCTTTTGGACTAATTAATAGAAAAAAGTATCATTTTCCTCGGTCCGTCTTCCGTCTGTAGTTTCTAACCATCCTTGAACATTGAAAAACTTTGATTTTTATTTCTAGGTTTGCGAGGGGCGTGATGGGGTAACTCTCATTTTCATTACCCCATCATGCCCTTTCTCGTATCACTACAATCATATGAACACTGCCCGAATCATTATTTACAAAAGTATAAAGTAACATACGTACCTTATAGCCAGCTAAATTCTGCCTCAGAAACACATACCGAAGATCTTCTATATTATTGTATCACTGTTACGGGTGCTAAAAATAAGGAAAAAGTAAGGAAGTCCCAATAAATTATAAATTCTGATGTAACTTTGTCACGCGTCCACATGTTTCATTGATTCACTGCTCACTGACGGCGCTGATAGCGGCGCGTCTAACGCATATGCTCAATTTTGATTAGTGCGTTTGTATCACGAGATACGGGGGGTAACCCGTCTCCCCCCCCCCCGTCTTGCCCCACCTTCCCCTACCATCTTCTTGACTTTACCGGAAAAATAAATAAGCAGACAAGTTAACACGATTTCGTACTTTACTCATTTTTATCAAATAATCAAGTGTGCAATATTAGATTTTCAATTTAGTACGTAAAATATTCATATTAATTTGTAGTTTGTTCAGTGTACATGTAACACTATTTATTCGATGTGTTATGGAATCAATATGACATTCAGATTCGTTCAGCCTCGCCCAAAATGCTCAGAAATTGAAATTCCGCCTTTCTATTTTGAACAACGGAATTTGTTAATAAGCTTTTCATATATATCGATTTTAGAAGTTATTCACTGACACACGCGCATACTGCTTTTAATCAAATTTAAATCGTAATTAATATAAAAAATCAGAAAACCTAATATAAGTTATCATAATTAATATTAATTCATGCGTATGTAAGGTGATATCTGTTCCGTCATTCTGCTGGGTTTCTGAATTACAATATTTTATTTTCAAACAACCGAAACTTCGTACTCCGTCTGTAAGTGTAAGTTTCTTTCATTTTCATCTATTCGTTGATATAAAATATTTTAATCAGAACCAAGTTTTAGCGACCTTGAGTAAACACATGTCATAGGTGGTTACATTTATTTTAAAAGCTGCAATCGAAAAATAAGAAAGAGTATAAAATAGTTTCAAATTTTCGAAGAGTTTCCATCACAAAAGGAAAACATTAGCAACCACTATATGGCGACCGCTTCTGTATTATGCAAACTTTGTTATACAGCTTTTATTCTACTTTCATGGTTTTGAAGATATAGAAGGTTATAATAGTTAATGCTTCACTCTGTGCGTACTGTTTAATGTATTTGAAACATCGTTTTCCGTACGTCAATACCCAGATAGCACCCGACGTCTTTAAGATGTCCATTTTACGTCTGTTTTTGGTCTGAACGTCTTAGACCATATTAAGACGCCTTTAAGACGTCTGCGCGGAGACATGTCTAAGACGTCTTTAAGACGCCTTTAAGTAGTCTGTACCAGGACGTCTTTTAAACGACTGTGTTAAGACGTCCTTAAGGCGTCTGTACCAGGACGTCTTTTAAACGACTGAGTTAAGACGTCTTTAAGGCGTCTGTACCAGGACGTCTTTTAAACGACTGAGTTAAGACGTCTTTACGGCGTCTGCACCAGGACGTCTTTCAAACGACTGTGTTAAGACGTTTTAAAGGCGTCTGTGTCAAGACGTCTTTAAAACGACTGTGTTGAGACGTCTTTAAGACGTCTGTCCTGAGATGTTTCTAAGACGTCTATCCGAGTAAGTGTTTAGGACGTCTCTAAGACGTCTATGCTAATACGTTTTTTAAACAACTGCGTGTAGATGTCTTAAAGACGTATATGTACATAAACAAGTCATGACAATGCCGGTTCGCGATGGATAGTACGCGACCGCCAGGTGGTGACCGGCCCGAGCGTTTATCGCAGGTAGGATACAGCAGTCATGCCTATAAGAGAGCCGGGCAAATCATATACCCTCACTCTCGAGTAGCGGCGTTTTTTGATGATGGAAATTTATATTTTCGACTTAAACTTGAATATGCCAAAGAATGTCTCGATCATTCGCTATTGCAAGACGTTTTTCTTTTTTATGAAGAAACGAAAACTTTGACCAGCATGATATACTTAATTTCATTAAAAGATATTAATTCTAATAAACACGAATCAAATCACGCTTAATATCTCTAATATCTCTTGAAAAAGGCCTAATCAAGTCCTTACGAAGACGTCTTTGACGCGTCGTAAAAGTTTGAAATGGACGTCTTTAAGACGTCGTCAAGACCACTTAAAGATGTCTATATGACGTCTCTACAAGGCGTTTAAAACACGTCTTAAAGACGTACGGTTTTGTGACTAGCGACGTTCAAAAATGTCTATAGACGTCTTTAAGACGTCTTGAAAATTTGAAATAGACGTCTACGCCGTTTAAATGGACGTCTTACAAGACGTCTTACATACTGTTCAAAAGATGTCTTAAAGATGTACGGTTTCCTGACTCAGGACATTCAAAAATGTCTATAGATGTCTTTAAGGGGGTAGACACGGGTAATGCAGCGCGCTGTATACCGACACAATCTGGCCCAAAACATGGGTTTGGGAAATTACGTTGTTTGTCCTTATATGAGCAAATTTTGGGCTGGGCGAGGTCTCATTCGAAAGAGGAAGGTTCAATGCAGCCCGCTCTGGTCATGGCTCAACGAGATTGTGTTGATATCTGATAATATGAGTGTCCAAAGTAGAGAAAAAATTGACAAAATACACTCGCAGATTCCAAGTATTTGTAGGTCACTAAAAGAGTTTTATGACTCAAGCTATGACCAGAGCGGGCTGCATTGAACCTTCCTCTTTCGAATGAGACCTCGCCCAGCCCAAAATTTGCTCATATAAGGACAAACAACGTAATTTCCCAAACCCATGTTTTGGGCCAGATTGTGTCGGTATGCAGCGCGCTGCATTACCCGTGTCACGTGGGGTGTTTACCTCCTTAAGTATTTTTAGGTCACTAAAAGAGTTTTGTGACTCAGACGGTGAGCAGAGCGCTCCGCATTGAATCTTCCTCTTTCGAATGAGATCTCGCCCAGCCCAAAATCTGCTCATATAAGGACGAAAAACGAAAAATCAAAAACCCATGTTTTAGGTTAGATTGTCGGTATTACAGCGCGCTGCATTTCCCGTGTCTATCCGTGTCACGTGACGTGTCTACCCCCTTAAGACGTCTTTCAGAAAATAGCAGACGTCTTTAAGACGTCTTGAAAGTCTGAAACAGATGTCTTAAAGACGGCTCATAGACGTCGAGTGCTATCTGGGTAACAAGGGCGAAAAACTAAATGTATTTTTAACAGAATTTTGTGGTTAACATTCATGTAATACTTCAAGCAAAAAAATTTTAACATTAAAAATTTCATCTTATTTTTCGTATATACGACTGGCGATGAGAATATATTTTTACACTGCAGATGATAAATGGAATCAATCAAGTTGCTTGAGTTACTAAAACGAAAATCGTTTGTGTTTCCAAAAGGGTCTATTTTCTGACCTATATTCACTGAACATGTTTTACTTATTATCACTTCAGTGACGACTACATAATATGTATTTACTTTTTAATTCCTACACATTCGTTTTTAATACCTTCTCTGTTAACAAAGTACATTTCATGTGTTATATTTTCAGCTCTATAAATTCTAGGCAGCTTTAAGTATATCAGATTTTTTATGCATGTATCTTTTACTGTTGCGAGTTAATAAGATTGGACCTGAACAGTACATAATTACCGTAAAGACTGACAAGGGGAGAACAGGGTGTGGTAGACACTGATCTTGATTGGCCTTGGCACGATGGATCTATGTCCAAAATAAGTAAATAGGTGTCTGAGGGTATTTCCCAATAGGCCTTAATATAATGGAGATATTTACATGTAAATTATTAAATATTTCATGGTGGCTGTGGGGTTTTAGTGGGAAATATCCCACACAACTCCCCCCCACCCCTTCTGGAGGCGTTAGGGTGACTTTTGAAGATTTCCCCACGTTAAAAAAAATTTTTTAAATATAATTAACATTTTATTTTTCTTATTTTTTTTTAAATGACATTTTACTGATCACGGTTAATCACGCGTTTATCAAAGAGCAAAGACAAAAATTGCCACGAATAGAGCTTGCATTCCCTCAAGTCTATTCTCATCAGCTCCCAACAGTACCTACCAGACGTTACTCTAAATTCGTGCTATTTAAATTATGGTAGGTTACTCGACGAATTACTCTTTTTACCTTTCTCATGTCTCTGCAATTCGCTTTCTGTGCAGACAACAAATTCCGTCACTTTCGCAACGATCTTTATCTCGGCGATGATCCAATCTCAACGACACCGCTCGAGGAAAATGTGGCAAAGGAGCGGCTGAAGGCACGCAAGAGAATTGGTGAGCTGAAGAAGCGCAGAAAAGCGAAGCAGAAGAAACGGAAGCAAATCGCCGAGAAGTCCCTGCCCGGACCGCCCCCAGCGTCAGTAGTCGCTGCCTTAAATGAAACAATAATGTCGAGGTTGGATCTGAGCTGCTTCATGAAAGCCCGGAAGAAGGGATTTGCGAGAGCTCCTCTGGTTGAAAACGCATATCCTGCCAAGTATGCCAGGTCCGTATTCCCTTGCAAGCCACGACATTCCATAAAGAAAAAAAAAATAAGACAGTAAACACTCGTCTTTGTGTCGTCATCTATCATTTTGTAATTAGGAACTTATAAAAATCGCACATAATTATTCGAATACCGTAAACTGGGGTGACTTTGCCCGCCCGGGGTGACATTGCCCACTTTTCGGAAAGACTTCATTTTATTTTATTGTGAAGTAATTAGAACATATGGTGCTTTGTAATCGATAGCAATAATTTCTCCAAGGGCAACCGCAAAAAAAAATAGCGAATTCAATCATATGGTAATTTTTTAGTCAGAGTAAAAAAGTGGGCAATGTCACCCCGGCGGGTAAAGTCACCCCAGTTTACGGTAATGGTAATTCTTCATATATCTCCTTAGTTATTCTATAGTTGTACTTTAAGTTAATAATGTTCATTTGTGTCACAAACGTCTTGATGAAAGTATATGCATTGAAATTTATCATCATAGATTTTGAAACGTATCCACTACATAATTCAGTGATTTATATGAATTACCTTAATAGCTGTACTGTGTATACTCACAGTAATGAAGGCAAACGGGGTTCGTTTCGCTACGTTTAATATATTCCTTTGACAACGCCGTAACATCAAACAGATGTTATACATACTACATATCAAATTTCATCAGAATCTTAAACCTGAACTTCAGTATCTATTAATGGATGAAGCAATAGCTTTTCTTCTATATTCTCACTCAAATGGTCACTAATAAGTTTATCAACACTTATAGTTTGAGATGTGAACTTTTAACGTCGTAAAATAAATTCTGATAGTAAGAAACGTGTGTTGTATTAAAAATACAATTTTCACTCTTTATCTAAATTAAAGACGTTCGAATAATTATTTGCTGTAGTGCATGTTCCGTTTGCTATTTGAGATCATGATATTTTCAATAGTATTATTTGAGTTTTTCCTAACGCAGCTACGCGACCGTTTATGTATTTTTTCGCGTATTTTTGTAGGAGGAAAAACGTACTCCCGCCGTACAATCGATACTTCGTAGCAGTTTACGAGTGCAAAGAGGGGTACGTTTTCGATGACTCGATGGCGGATCGACTTTTCTGTAGCAGTGGCACATGGTTGGGCGTGTTTCCGCATTGCATAAAACAGGGAGGTAAGT
The DNA here is from genome assembly GCA_963932335.1 of Andrena marginata. Lineage (NCBI taxonomy): Eukaryota > Metazoa > Arthropoda > Insecta > Hymenoptera > Andrenidae > Andrena > Andrena marginata. Next base: position 18,152,260 of record OZ010662.1, on the reverse strand, counting down.
AGCAGGAAATAAAATAGCATTTAACTTTTTCAAAACATAATATTCATAAAAATACCTGAAATTCGTGTTTGGAATGTATTTCTTAATTGAATTATTTTTTGGTACGCTTGCTATTACTTATTATTCACTGTTTAAAGACTTCACTGAATGTACTTTCGTCGTTTTAACTCCAAACTTCGAACATGAAGTTCCTCGTAATTGCCTTTAATTTTTAACTTTCTTTGTTCTTTCCTGAAAGCCTAGCAGAACTAAAGAAGTGAGCAATTAGATCAATACATTGAATGTCTTGAGGTTTCATAGAATTTTTAAGAAAATGTTCCATACATACATGTACAATGAGTCATAAAATTATTGACATGAACAGATTTTTTTACTTAAAATTTTTTATTCACTTTTCTACGCATTTTTATATCATTGGATGAACATTAAATTTTAATTTTATCGCAGAATGTAACATTCTACCAAAAGCCAAGTATTCTTTGGTTTGTATTTCTTCGCAAATTCTATGTACATTCAGGTACGTTTACGTCAGGTGATGCAACCATTCGCGGAGTGCCTTTGAAACACTCGCCCTAGCTTTTCATCGGAAAGGTTTTTTTTCTTCAGAAAAGGATTTCAGCATTGTGCTCCATTTGGAGCCTCAGATTTTCGAATTTTCCTTTGTTTTTCCCTGCAAAAAAACATCTGTTTTATGTATTTAATAATTTTGATCATTTTAGATATTCTTTATTCAATTTCCATAGCTCTGTTATATAATCTATGTACGAGATTACATCTCTTCTTATTACTTTATTTTTTATGTACTTAGACTACCGTTCAAAAGTACGTGATCACTTGTTACATGTACGTTTGATAATAGAGAAAATAGAATAAAGATTAACATAATGGATTATTGCTTGTCTTTATCAGATTGCTACCCATTTTTATTGCACGTGTAATTTTGCCACTTTGATACATAGATAAGGTTATTATTTTTACTTTTTATGTGATTGAACTGTTCAGATCCTAATGACTTATATATAGTGACTTTTTCGCTTTAAAATTGTTTAATAAAATTTCAATGTTGATAATGTTAGGTTTTGCGATTTACTGTATTGTTGGCAATTGTATGGTTACCAAGAAAACGTTTCAACCATCAAAATGAGTGGCTGTATCTCACAAAGAGGAAGACTGCAGCTGTCAATAATAATCGAATTAAAGTTCGAAAAACACTTTTAAGATAACAAAATAAAATGAAGTGATTATTATAAGCTACGGAATATCCAAGTTGGACAATAAACACGTGGAAACACGTAGCTGCAACAAGTGATTTAACTCTTTTGAACACTAGTATAGGTAATATATAGCTTACTTTTACCAATATTTGATTTTTCTACATATGTACTTAATTTGCCATCTTTTCAACAGGATATTACAACATTTCTGACTTTCGTCTTTGTTTTATTGAATTTATCTCATTTGGTAATACGCTGTGCAAATTGTTACTTTAACACAGATTTTTGCAGCAGAACTTTTCTCCTTGTCACTTCCTGCTGCACAGTCACAAGTATACAAATACATTTGTGCCAGTAATTATGAAAGTGGCTTAAGAAAATAATTTGTAAAAAATTCGGTTTATCACCGTTTTTGTATTTTTCAACACATGCAAACGCAACAGTTGAAATACCTCAAAACGAAAAATTTATCACCAAGGCTACATTTAAAATTAAATTCTTTCACCTTTATGGGATGTGCAATCTTTGCTATTAATTTTGTGGGATCAAGAAATATGAGAATTATTTTATCGTTATCAGTGGTGGGCCACCTGTGACTCACGTTGCATGGACCGTGCTAATGTAACAAGTCTCTTAACGGCGCACACGAATATCTCGTTTAATCCACCTCTCAGCCAGAGGGAATCGATTGATATTAATCCACAAAGCGAAAAATTTATTTACTTCCGTTTCAGAAGTGGCGCTCAATGTGAAACGGTGCAATCAGGACAGAGGAGGATGCGAACACGTGTGTGAAGACTCTCCGACTGGTGTAAAGTGCTCGTGTTTCGATGGATTTCGCGCCAAGGGTTCTTCTTGCATAGGTAATTTATGTTTCATTTGAAATAGTGTAATTTAAATTATTATTTGGCGATCGAGTTTCAGCCACGAAGTGCGTACATTGAATTTTGGAAAAATCAAGTCATTTTAGAGGAATCTTGTTTGACGAATGTTTGGATAAATTCAAATAGACACATTCTTTCTGTATAAAGAATTCTCAAATTCAAACGTAAAACCTCAAATTTAGCGTTTCGCCCTTAGTTGGAATTTTCATTAAGAATTTCATTTTCAAAATACTTAAGAAAAGATACTGGAGTGAATTATACAGGGTGAGTCACATAGCGTGTCCACCCCAAATAACTTCTAAAGTATGTGTTCTACAAAGGAGTGTTTTATATAGAAATTTTATGATGTTGAAGAGAACGTATGATGTCGAAACGGGATTTTTAAATAACCTATTTGTGGACGAGTAGGTGGCCCTGAATTTTTTAAACGGAATGCGTACCTTTGTGTACCAAAATTTAAAAGGGTCCTGAATTTTCTATAGCAAAAGTATTAAGCTTTATTTGTCCTAAACCTAATAATTAGCAGCATATTTGCAAAAATGTTGTTTCTGATCTCAACTACGTACATTAGCTACTTTATTGTTAGTTACAATAGGTGCAAAGTGATGTCCGTTCGCTCCCATACATTTGTTATTATTATTAGGTTTAGGACAAATAAAGCTTAATACTTTCTTATAGAAAATTCTAACTACCCTTTTTAAGCCACTTTTATACTATCGGTCAAATTTCCATTATGTGAAACTTACACGGTCACCATTATTAAAATTTTAAACTTGTTTTTTAATATTTCTGCAGCATAATTATTTTTTCGGTTGTATATCAAAATGCTAAAATAAATTTTTATGTGGTGACAAAACTTCAATCCTGAACGGACGACTCGCCACATAATGGATTATGCGTCATACTTATTTATCTATTTTGAGACAAATATTTTATCTCGTGTATGTATATTAGGCTGGCTCTTATTTTCGACTTTGGAATTTTCTCCGCGGCACCCCCAGAATAGTTCGAAATAATACAAAAAATCTGTGTAAACTGTGAGCCCGATCGGATTTCGAGAAAAGGTACCCTTGGGTCCCTGAACATTTAAATAATTATTTAACAGCTCACAAAGTAGATTTTATAGAATATCCTCCAAGTAATTGATTGCACAAAAAATATATCAAACAAAATCTGTAGATCCAGACAAGTAGTATCTTTTATATTCTATCACTTTTTTCGTGCGAAAAACTGGAAAATTTTTAATGATTAATTATTAAAGTAACAATGCATGAATGCTATTATTTTTTCATTTATTGATTAACTACAACATCTGGAAACATTGTGAGTAATTTTTTGACATATAAATCTCATTTGTTTTTAAAAGGGCGGGGATAAAATTATTACGAATAAGACAGAAATAATAGAGAATTTCATCAGAGTATGACAGAATATTCAAAAACTGCAGGAAGTAGCCACAGAATGCATTGAAAGCATGTCACGCCAAATCCAAGCTGTCATAAAACTAAAGGCAGAATCACCAAATATTGAGTAATTATATTTCTCGACGTATAATATAGTCTTAAACCTATATACCTAAATGTATTTAATTTGGATTCTTAAATACAAATACTAGTATTAAAAAATAATATTATAACGTTAAAAACGAAACATCTTTTTTATTGCATCGCTTAAACTTACAAAATCTCAAACCTTTTGTTTCAGTATAATAATTTGACCACCCACTGTATTATTTATTATTAAAAGGTGATTTAAAGATATTTGACATACATAAATTAGAATATTATCGAATATTCTGACAGAATGTCATTCCTCGGGATAGATTCCAACTTCCAATATTAGTAGTAATTATTGCTTTAAAGTTGAATTTGGCAAATTCGTGGAATATATAGTTATAAACATCGTTTATTTTTACTGCGTGTGCAGCTAAATTCGCACAGAGGAGGCTTATAATTTTCTATCCCCAAAAATCTACGTTCTACGTGGATTTTCCTTTCTTTTTTCTCCCACTGCGCCGAAATCCAAATAGAACAGGACCTAAAGTTAGAGAAGCGTGTAATTCAGCGTGTGAAGAAAACGCGCGCAGCCTTTGAATAGGGACCTCGTAAATCTTGAAATCGCGTTTCCTTTGGGCAAATTCTTTATAATACCTGCCCCCACAAAAGATTACCTACTAGAAGTTATACAAATGTTCAGTAGCTTAAAAGGAACCAACACAACCAATATTCACTTGACATTTTCATATTTTCTGCTTATTCCAGATAGGTCTTAAATTGTATAAATGCTTTTGAAGTGACAAATATAAGGAAGCTGATCAGTTTATTATAAAGAAAACTTAAAACACCAATCAGTATTTTGGTATCCGTTTATTTTATTTTGACAGTGCAAGCTGTAATAGGTTCCACAAGAAGGAATTATATAACTAACGCATTAATCTTCAACTGGTAAAGTGGAACATTTGCTATACAACTAGTAGAATAATATAAATTTCAGTGGACGAATTGTACACGTACGAAATTAAACAATTAATTATAGTCCTGTTATTGTTAGGCTAGCTTTATGCAGAACAGCAATAAAGTGCAGAACTATCTTCCCTCGTATTTCATACGGTGGTAAACCAGACTTCAGAATTTCGAAAGAAAAATGTGAGTCATTTAATCTCATTTCGAGAGTGTTAATAATAAGCTGTACTTTTGCTAAATGGCTATTTACTTCTAAAGTGATAATCAACTAATTTGAGTCATATAAATAATTTTCAAACATTTTATGGGGGCCGTTCTTAAAATTACGTAAGTGTAATTTTGGCGATTTCTTACTCCCTCCCTCCCCCAGTATAAGAATTCGTAAGATTTGTATTGCAACCCCCTTCGTGCGTAATATTTTTTCCAGTTATTAAAATTCTTTTAAAGGTTTATAGGTATAATTCATTTAACTTGGTTTCAGGAAACTAAAATAACTTTTCTAGAACATTAATGATAGAATTTGTATTTATTGAAAATTAGCGTAAAAAATATTACGTAAGACACTACTTGACTCCCCCCACCCTCCTCGTAAGAAAACGTGAGAAACTCGCGACCCCCTCTCTCCCAAAAAAGCCTTACGTAATTTAAGGATGACCCCGATAAATCCTTAAGTCATTATTACTTACTTCTTAATAAAAAAAAACTTTTAGTGGGCAACAGTTTGGTATGATTTTTACTATAAGCCTTTATCTAAAAAAACTCTTGAATTTACATTTTTTTTCGGGAGTCTAACAAGGCAAGATCTCGAACCCAAAAATTAAAAGAATTCTGAAACTCTGTGAATATGTAGGGGAAGTCCTCCTGTGTACAACGCAATTTTTGTTTGCTGCCCAAATTCACTCGAAGGGGGTGAAATTAACCCCTGAAATTTCGGCTATTTCCCGATTTTGTGTTATAACTCGCAAACTGTAAGAGGTAGAAAAAAAGTTTCAAGACAAAATTACTTCTTTTATTTAGATCTATCATTTGATAAAAAACATTATTTTACAGTTCATGAATTATAACACAAAATCCAAAAATAACCGGATTTTCAGGGGTTAATTACACCTCCTTAAAGTAAATTTAGACAGCAAACAAAAATTGCGTTATAATCAGGAGGAAATCCCCTACATATTCACAAAGTTTCAGAATTTTTGGAATTTTTCGGTTCGGGATCTTCCCTTGTAAGTAGTTAGATGTAACCTCTTAAATCCACACTGTCACTTTAGGACTGTTCATAACGCGTGGCTTTCATTCCATTTAATCATCGTTTTGTCTACAAATCAGGTCCCACTTTCGCGTTGATTAGTCAATTTAACAGACAATCAGTAGCACGTGATTTGAAGGTTCGTAATAGAGTCAGACGCATGGTCGAACACAAAGTGTAGGTGTCAGTCCCATTGTATGCTAATCAGTAATCGGAATCGGTATCTCCCTGAAAATTTGGACTGGAGTGGGTACAAGTGTGTTTCAAGTGCAAACACTGCCGCCTCCAGTCAGCCTGCCAGCTTTCTAGCCCCCGCATGGTGGAATTCATGTCGCGACACTCATCTGTAACCTATTATTTAAAACTGCGTGGTGGTCCTGCGGATTCTTGGTCTGCGTGCAAAAACCAAAGCACACAAACGTTGACGTCAACGTTGCCACGTAATTATTGTGCGTTTACGCAATTGGGCCCTTTACACGGACGTTCTTGCGTGGCACTTTCGCGCACCACACGCCAGCGCGGCACGCATTTGGCGTGGCGTGCCGGAACGTCGCAGGCCAGAAGATCGTACCCGTCACTACTTAGAGACAGCGAGTTCGGGCTCCCATTTCTACGTCGCCTCCACATGCTTTTTCTAGGAACCAGCGCAGTCTTGTATTGTGTACTACCTGTTCCATGTATATTATCGATCTGCGAAACGATCGGCAAGACACGATCGCGATATACGTAGCTACACTTGGTTTACCTGAAGGTGCTATAAATTATGGAAATGGTTTATTACTCAGTTATAACTAGTGTTCCTTCTCGAGAATCCTTTCTCGAGAATTTCTCGAGAAATTTGATAATTTCTTATTTCTCATTTCTCGAGAAATTACAGTGTTTCTCGAGGATCTTCAGTGTAGGAAAATTACTTTAAATCCCATTTGTTTCCAGAAATGAATTTTCAGTTAGTTCCAATTGTGTTTAAATCGTGAACGTATAAACACATCTACAATCAATAATTGCACAGCAACTTTGAAGCAACTTTGCACGGCAACTTTGAGGCAACGAAAAACTGTTAAAAAAAAAATAAAAAAAAGTTATTGGTTACGACAGGACTTGAACTCCGGACCGCCCGCATGACACAATCTGACGCGCTACCGTTGTGGCCACGGAACCTTCTTGGATGTAGATTACTGTAGGTGGTATATATACTGATTACTTCGTAAGTTAAAAACACGTACCACCAGTAAAATAGATTCTGACTTATGCTTGGAACTGATTAAATGGTTGCCTTCTCCGACATATATTTTATATTTTAGTTCATTATACAGGATGTCCGCGGGAACAATAAACACCTGGATATTTCCTAACGTATTGGAGATATAAAAGAAATTGTTTACATGAAATTGCATGGTTGGAGGGGGCAAATTCACTGGGGCAGACGATTTTTTCTTGTATTATTATTTTATGAGATACGATGATCAATTTTTTTTAAACGGAACTCTTTTTTTAACAGATCACATGATAGTGCGTTTCAAGACGAATTCAATAAAGTATAATGTATACACTTTATTTCAGCCGGTTTTGGAGATATGTTTTAAAATCTGCTAACGCCGCAAAGTTGTGGCAAAGTTGCGACAAAGTTGCGGCAAAGCTGCGGCAAAGTTGTGGCAAAGTTGCGACAAAGTTGCGGCAAAACTGCGGCAAAACTGCGGCAAAGCTGCGGCAAAGTTGTTGCATAGTTGCGACATAATTGCGGCAAAGTTGCTGCATAGTTGCGGCAAAGTTGCAGTGCATTATTGTAACGCAACTATGCAGCAATTATGCAGCAACAATTCTATGTCCGCCCCGTGCAATGTTGCACGGCAACGTCGCAGCAACCATACATCGACATTGCGCTGCAACCATGCAACATCGCAAGGTTACTGCAACCATCCTGCAACTTTGCCGCAACGAAGTGTGCTGTTTGGGTTCTTGTTAGTGTGCTATTTACAGTCCTCACATTAATTAAAGGATCACCTCTAGGAACCCGAAAAATAGGGGCAAGTTCACATGGTCATAACTCCGCGAAAAATAGTCGTATCGATATTTTGAGAATATGGTTTGAAAGTGTGGAATCCGTACTTTCAGCTGTTTTTTTCTGATTTTAGCTGTATTGCTTTTCGGCAAAGTTATATCGACATAAAGAGCACTTAATTAAGTTTCAAAAAATTTCTTTAATTTGCGAATGTTCCACGGGGAGTATGAAATTTTTTACACATATTGCATTTACACCAGCCGAAAGCTGCTACTTTCTTGTGTAAAAAGAGAGTAATAAATTTCTTGTGTGATTTTTTGGCCGAGTTATTCAACTTTAAAGCAAAAACCATTTTTTTCACTTTAGTTGTTTCCAGCAAGCGAAGGAATCGTCGTAGACCTTTCATGAAAAAAGCAATAGAATCACCAGTCTTTCCTCTTTAAGACTTATCTTTGCCTTTTTCGAGTTGGTTAAAATTTTTGTCTAAGATGTCCTCCCGAAAATATGCTTAAAAATTTCACAAATTCCAGTTTTTCTTCAACTCGCTGTATCTCCGCGAGGGATGACCGGAACATCATGTTCTTAAGCTCATTTTAAAGCGGAGATGCTGCCGATTCTTTTGAGTTCCACCGGAACCCGCTGTAATAATCTTTTATCTGTGGTCTTTATATTTGAAGACTTGCCCCTGTTTTCCCGGTTCCTGAGACTGATACTTTAATTAATGTGAGGAGTGTATTACACTCTAGCTTAAGGGCTATTTATACATGAAAATTTGTCAACAAATCGTATTGTTGTTTTCTGCATATTTAAAAGCCCTATTTATTTTTTAACATTATAATACACAGGTTTGTAATGTATTATAATAATAACATACATGCATTAGTGACAGTATAGATGATTTAAGAACGATGCTTTATTTCTAACATGAAACTTCTAAAAGTAGAATTATTAGTACAAAGATATACATATCTTAAAAATTATGTTACGTCGGTGGCTGAAAGTGTCTACAGTGTATGAAATCCAAGTTTGGACCAAAGTGGTCGTTTGCAGGATATTAAACTCAAATTCAAACATTCTTAGGCTAAGATCTGGTATAAAGATGTTAAGTTTCAATGAATGTGCAACGTGTAGTGCAGAACACATTCGAAGCAATTACAAAGGATCACGTCTCAGATGCAGCATGCGCCGAGAAAGCGTCTTAATTGAGTAGAAATGGACAAACTTTTAATCGACATAGAAATATCAAATAATGAAGGGGAAATAGCAATCTTTTATCTGTTATTTGTCGAATAAAATTTTCGACTAAAAGATAAAGAAAATAATGTGTTTATAATTAGATAACATTTTTATGCAATTCTGGATGATATTTGATTTTAAATACGTATCTCCTGTGTCGCACGTTGCACATGTAGGAACGTAATTGTAGAAAAACTGTTAAATTGTCCATTTTAATTAATATGAAATACATCTACTAGTATAATACTATACATTCATTAAAGTGTAGCTTTAATTTCTTCAGTTTCATATTGAGTCTACCTATAAAATAAAATGAACAGTATATATTTCCCGAAGTATATTGCTATGCTTCGTGCAAAATCAGCAATAGTTCAACTTCCGCTGCTAGAAGTCGTAAATTCGGCGGTATGTACCTACAATGGTAATCAACAGAATGTTTAAAGTTGATATTTTTATTTAAGATGTAAATATTTGTAAATTTACGGTAAATATAAATGTATGGTTTCTATTAGATATATACACAGATTAGAGCTGTTGGTACCTGAGGTATCTGGTATTCATGAGATATCCGGGAAGAGAAAAATTTCCCGAATATGCGCTACCCTCGAAAACTCTCTGAGATACTCGAGAACTTTCAGGATTTTTGTCTTCTCCGATATCTCGGCAACCCGGGTAAGACCAACAGCATTAATACAAACCGTATTAAGATCGTCTGAATTATTTCAAATTGCATAAAAATTAGCGTGTGTGGTCATTGTCATGTTATCATCATAATAAAAAAATTACGTTAAAAAAATTTTTGTAGGTTTTCTATGTACAATTTGTTACATTAGCATATGTACAAGATGGACAAGTAGAAGCGTCCAATATACAATCAAACATATGTCGATAATAATTTGCGTCGTGGCCGTAACCAGCGCTACAACTCAACCGGTGTTACAAATATACCACCGGCGAATAGACTATTTTAATATTAAAAATTTATTGTTTCGAAAATTTAGTGACTTCAGTTTGCAACAAAAACTGATCACTTCTTGCTTTTTTCTGACTACTCTTCCATCATAAGCTTGATAGTGCACAGTCATTTGAATTGTCAAACAGTAGTATGTTATAAATGTAGCGATTTGTAAATATGTATTATTGTTTATAAAGGTCAAAATGATCTATACGTGACCCTGCATCTGAAAAAACTTGATTTGAGCAAATGATTTGTTGCCAAACAATCGCAATGAAAAATATTGTATTTCTCATTATTTTATAAACATTCATCTGTTTTGTTTTTCTCTCTTAGTTTTAAACTCCATATACGTGTATAAATAGCTTTAATTCTGGACTTCACTTATTATGTTATTCACTTATCAGCGGTCTAGTTTGGTGAATTACGTCACTCTGTGCAACATAACATGAGAACAAATCCTTCCTTAATATTTTTCAGACGTTGATGAATGCGCAGAGGGTATAGCTGGCTGCGCTGAAACTTGTCACAACGAGCTTGGTTCCTTCCATTGTGAATGTCGTACTGGCTACCAATTGGTTACTGATGGCAAATCTTGTCAGGGTGAGTTACAAACTTGAATTTTTATATTTATATATGGGGGTTAACACTGAAAAATTACGTTAATATGTACTCGATTATTTCACCAATAGGTAGGTATATGTTTTATGTTGATGTAATTATTCGTCATTGGCATAATACACTCCGCGTCAAAATTAAAGGAACACTATAATTTCCCGAAAATTTTGGTCATTTTCGAATGGCTATATCTTTGCGAAAAATGGTCGCAAAAAATATTTAAAAAACGAATTTTAACGCTTGAACTTTTTAATTTCTGAATCAAGGACTCATTTTTTCATGCATTATGATACTGTTTTATCAAGATGAAGCGCAGGAAACGAAGTTTCAGAATTCAGTAAAAAGAAAAGATTTCAAAAATTTAAGAAAGACATTTTTATCCAAACTCTTTGCTATTACAAATACTGTACTTCAATAACTGGTATTAGAACCACCCAAATGCGCCAACTCAAGTTGTACGAGTCTTTTTTACTAAAAAGACATTGAACTAGCAAAAAAAAACGCGCAACAATCGTTCAAAAGCCCCGAGAACAAAAAAAAGGTTTTTGAAGAGAAAAACGTAAAACAGGTGATCGTTCTATTTTTCTGCGCATATCTGGAAGAAATCTGATCGGTCCGGCCTTTTGCACAGTGTTTAAGGGTAATTTTAACTCGCTAAAAACGTGGACACTTAAACGATTCCATGATTTTCCTTGAAGTGGCATCATGTTTTCTACAAAATGATAAATATGCAAATTTTGGGGTAATTTTAAAAAGGATTTAATACGATTAAAAAAATCTCATTAAATTGGCAACTAAAAGTTCTGAAAGGAAACTTTCTTAGCTTTCCAAAACAATCATGAAAATTTGTCTACGATTAGGAGTTCGCCAATTATAGGTGTTCAAAGTGAAAAATACGTTTTTTGCTTTGATCGCAACGAACACGGTCAGTAAAAATCATACAACAAAACAAAAAAAAATCGAAATTAAAGAGAAATGTTTGCTCTATAAGAGTTTTTGTATGAATTTACCAGAAAAAATTCTTTTGGCCCGTGCATACGTTCAAACTAGGTAAAAATGTCTGAAACTTCGTTTCCTATGCTTCATCTTGATAGAAGTAGCGTAAAGGATGCAAGAAAATTCAGTCGTTGATTTAAAAATCTAGAAACTTCAAGCGTTAAAATGCGTTTGTTAAATATTTTTTGCGACCATTTTTCCCAAAGATATAGCCATTTGAAAATGACCGAAATTTTTTAGGAAATTGTAGTGTTCCTTTAATTTTGACGCGGAGTGAATATAAAAATAGGGTGCATAAATGTTTTATTGTTAGAAACTAAGTACTAAAGAAGTCATTAATTTTCTACTTAAATATGGATAAATGTAGCTGCATGAATAAGTAGTTTATTTTCAATAACCATTTCGTTGGAAAATCAATTAGTATACATATATTGATAAAGGAATACCTATGTACATATTATAACAGTCATTACATTGTAATTACATATGAAATGAAACCCATCCCATGAAAATTCAATTGAACGTAACATAGCATTGTTAATTACGCTTTATATCTGTCTGTTCGCAACGAAATATTCCTTTGTCTGTATTTTTAAAGCGCAATACATTCAATTTTCTACTAATATTTTCAGATTCATTTCGTTCTTTCACTTCTTTCATTTTCCAAAATGTAACTAACTTTCATACCTTCATTTGCTTGTATTTCTGTATCCCGCGAATTGTTTTTCTCTTCACTTTAGACGAACACTATTGTTTATAATTTTACCGTTAAAAGCGGCACAGTTTTTTAAAATTACAACAAATCACGTCAGTACCTACACAGAGAATTGCTTTCATTTATTGATAGAACTTACAGGAAGTTCGGTTACCCGAATATTCCGATTTTTTGAAAACTGTGCAGGTTGATAGAAGTATTAGGTAATTTTTGGTTTGTGCCCATTTTCGGTTCTTCAGGGTGAAAACATCCCTTAACCCTTTCCCTACCATGGGCGACTATAGTCGCTCTGCACAAAACGTCATGTACATACGACGGGCGACTATAGTCGTTCTCGACAAAACTCTTTTATTTTCTCAATCTCTTCAACACTCAATGACGTTCCACGATCCATAGTAAGTAATACAACAGTAATAATAATACAAAATTTAATGGTTATAAGACTTTTAGTTCGAACTGTAGAACTATTGTTGGGCGATTGTAGAATCACTTACTGACAGCCGTAGCGACAGAATTAGACGTTAATATCTGATTTCCTTCTTTCCTGTTTATTTTGAAAACTATAGTAGATATAAAAAATTATTATAATGAAAACTTAGCGGCTTTATATGCCCTATAAAATTCTGCATTCGAATTGTTTAAAATTGAGGGCTCGGATGCAATAAGGGGACCAGCGCTCGAAAATGGGAAAAATTATTGTCCAAACGCTAAGAATTATTGGAAAATTGTAGTGTTGTAAAGCTCATCACGACTCACGGTTTTTCTATTTACAGTTCGTTTATCGAATCATTACTATTCGAGCTAAAAATTATAAACAAAAAATTTTTCAACGTCCAAAATCATTATTTCTTTAAACATAAATTGCGATAACTTGAGTAAATAGTAAGGGATCGTTATGAGACTTGAAACATAAAACTCAGAAAACTCTAGCGAAGCCGTAAAATATATGCACAAAACCCTTATGTTAAAAAATGTAATAATATTTAATTAAAAAGTAATACTGGATATAACCCATGTTTTTCAACATTCGCCGTTAAAAAGTATCGAGACAATTTTGAGGTACATACAACGTGCAGCGACAAAGTTTTTCCTTAATATACAAGGAAGATTTTCACCAATTTTCACACTCATTAATAAATAATTGTAGAAAATATGATGATATATATAAATCTCGCGCGGCGCCAATAGTCAACAGCCGCGTATAATGCGCTATTTGCATAGCAGTTTTAGCACTCGTGTTGACAGTTGGCGCCGTGCGAGAATTATATATATCGTTATATCTTCTACAATTATTTATTAACCAATGTGAAAATTGGCGAAAATCTTCCTTATATATTAAGGAAAAACTTTGTCGCTGCAAGTTATATGTACCTTAAAATTGCCTCGATACTTCTTAACGGTGAACGTTGAAAAACATGGGTTATATCCAGTATTAATCTTTACTTAAATATTATTACATTTTTTAACATAAGGGTTTTGTGCATACATTTTACGGCTTCGCTAGAATTGACTGAGTTTTATGTTTCAAGTCTCATAACGATCCCTTAATATTTACTCAAGTTATCGCAATTCCTGTTTAAAGAAATAATGATTTTGGACGATGAAAAATTTTTTGTTTATAATTTTTAGTTCGAATAGCAATGATTCGATAAACGAACTGTAAATAGAAAAAAGTGTGTCGTGACGAGCTTTACAACACTATATTTTTTAAAATACAGTTTAACAACATTTAATTTTCCAATATTTCTTAGCATTTGGACAATCATTTTTCTCATTTTCGAGCGCTAGTCCCCTTATTATTGCATCCGAACCCTCAATGTGGAATGACGAATGATTTTGTACTTAAACTACAAATTTTAAATAATTTAATTGCATAATTTCAGAAAGCATAAAAGTCCTTAAGTTTCCATTTTAATAATTTTTTTATATCTATTACAGTTTTCAAGATATACATGAAAGTAGGAAATCACACATTAGTCTTTAAGGGAACCTTGCAGTTAAAATTTTCACAAAATCGTTATTTTAATATATATATTTGTAGTATAACATCCGGAGAATACGTTGTAAAAGTTTCACACCAAAATTCGTAACGGTATAGATTCTACAGTCACATAACCAATTTAGACTCCGAAGGCAGGTATGAGCCGAAAACACTTTGAACAAGTTTTTGTCGAAACACGATGTTTCGAAACGGTAATCACGATTTCAGAAGAACTAATGAACCGATTCAAAAAAACCTTGAGGCATTTGATTTGTAATTGGTCTCGCTGTCGCAAGACCCTATAACACAATTTTTTAAACGCGGGTTTCATTTTTATGTTCACTTTTGTGCGGAAAATTACCCGCTTTTTTTCTCTACTTCGTTCAAATGTGCACCAATCATCATAGTTTTTTTTGCTCAACAAAGAATGCTACGAAAGATATTGATACAAATTTTAAGAAATTGTTTGAATTTTTGATTTTGGATGACCCTGTGAGTAAATTGCGTGCTTTCCGTTTTAATATCTCGTCTTGGCAGCGCTCCACTAAGCGCCACCTAGAAAATGCATCAAGACCGAAAACATGAAACAAAACTTTTTTTCACCCTCACGAGTATATCAATAAATGTCGAAAATATTTTGTAGTATATGTTATAACCTCTTGTTGTAAAAAATTCATAAAGATCGCCTATTTTGCCAGCTTTTTTATCGTAGGTTCCCCTTAAAGAAGTGTTCTCACCCTAAAGAACTGAAAATGGGCAGAAACGAGAAATTGTTGCCTAATACTTCTATTGAAGTCCTCTACACTTTTGCACAGTCTCAAAAAAATCGGAGAACTTCCCTTTTTAATTAATCTTTCGAAAATTCACTTTTATGAAATTCGTTTCAAAAGAAACCAGCGAATTTTAAAGCAAAAGCTTCTCATAATCAGTTTACTTTTGATCGATACCGTATTTTCTGTCCTCGGCTGTGATTATCAGCGATATTTATTCGAATTCCAGTACTTGCAGAGCGTCGTCTCCATGCAGCTCAAACATAAATAAAACGGTACTTATGAATACATCAAATCAGTTGAAATTTTTCTTTCCCTTTTTTTATTGTCGTGAATACTTGTCGAAGGCCAAAGGGGCGCAGTTATCGGAGAGAGGAACGATCGCCGGAACAAATCTGGGGAAAATTATACGTTCGACCACTTCGGTTTAACTCGGAATGCTTTTTAAAAACGCCAGTTCGAAATGGTAGTATCAACATGGAGATCGCTTTTTCTGCCTTTAACGTTTCTGCATTCAAAAAATTTCTGTCGCTTTTATGCTCAACAAAGCGTTTGGTTCGTAAAAGAGCAAAATAATACAGTAATTTCGGGTATTTTTGGATGAGGCATTTGTGAATACAATTAACGGTATCGTTGAAATACGTTTAAATCTGGTGGCACAAAAATGATATTAATATTAGAATTGCATTATCTACTGTATGAACTTTTTTACCTTAATGTATTAATATATTAGTATGGTACTCTACTGTATAACTGGCTTTTTTTTTTTAAATTTTTTGGGGAATTTTTTTTTATAGCACCTATCAAATGTTTTCCTTCAGATTCATATATATTTATCCATATTTCAGTAATATGTACAAATTTTATTAGAAAGAAATAGTTAAAAATTGAGGCAGTGCAAGGGTTTGAACACATTCGCTAAAAAGTCGCATATGTAACTGATACCAGAATTAATTTAAAATCGTGTTACTTCTCACTTATTCTGCGACACCCTGCGTAGTAGACAAAAGAAACATCAAGGATAATAATCAATATCGGTACCCTTCTAATTCACAATTAAACATCTGAAAAGAAAAAGGCGATGTAATGATACATGGCAGACGTATTGGAATTAATCAGTAAGGAAAATTAATTAACAACTTTGTATAAAACAATGGAAATTCACTAAATTATAGAATAATTAAACAAAGAAATATAGATGAATGAAGAATTCGCTGTTTCTCGCTTGATACCGATAGAGTATGCTTACGTCGATCTGAATAAGTAAAGAAACACACACACGTAAGAATTAAATAACTGAATCGAAATTTTTTATCAAACTAAATTGCTATTATAAATTTCAAATTAAGATAAGTAACTGAATATAATTGTAGTTGAATATTTGATTCTAAATTTAACCTGGGCAGTATGAGGTCATTCACTCGTAGTATAATATGTACAGTAGAACATCGATTGTCCGAACTAATTGGGAGACAAATTCGTTCGGATAAGCGGTCGTGAAGAACTACATTTGTGAATACATATGTCATAAGTCAACTAGAAATTAAACAGTTTTCAATAGTTGTAAATATGTATTCTTCCACTTGTAAGTAAATTTCTGGCTCGAAGAAACGCGCATGAACCATGATACAAAATGTTGTATAGTTGCTTTATAAAAAAATACCAAAAATTGTGTAGAAAAAGTTGTAATAGATGAAATAGAAAAGGGAAGATTTCCACGGGCCATTTCGTCGCGTACTTTGCGACTACAATACTGTCATGTTAATTCGAAAGGGGGTATCTGCAACTTTCGCTTAATTTGAGTTACTGCTGCCAGGTAGCCCAAAAATAGATTACCTATATTAAGGGGTATTTGCGGGTTCGAGGTTTCAAAAAATCATTTTTCTATATGTACATACATAAATCGACAGTATAACATCTTAAGAATGTTGAGTTAAAATTTCAAAGTTATATCGTTGATAAGCAAAGCAGGTCATGCGATCTACGATCGGTATTGGGGAAATACGCGTATTTCTCGAAACACCGTTTCTCAAACTGGCGTCCACAATTAAAAGAAAACTAGACGTCATTTTGGTTAAAATTTTGGTGCGTTTCAATTAAAGTTAAAGGACTATACTTTTCAGTAAAATTAACCATACTAATGGAAAAATTACTTTTCGCAAAGTTGCGATCGCCTAAATATTATAAAACTGATGTTTTGAATCCTACAAAAATGCAAAAAACAATCACTAAGTAGTTGCGTAGATTAAAAATAAGAATGATATTTTCGAATGTTAAGGATGCTGGTGTCTAAATTGTGGCCGTTGTACCAAAATGATAAATGGCGTAAATCTGGACGTATTGGGTTTACTTGCGTGAAACTCAGTTCTGCTCTTGCAACAACCACGACAAATTTAAAATTAGCATCCCCAAAAACTATTATATAACTTGGAATAAATGTAAATGTTTTCCTCTGCAGAAAAAATTAGACCATTTTGCCCGCCGGGATCTGCAGCTCGCAACTGTTTCAATTGTAAATCTATGTCAGAAATAACAAATATACCCCATAAAATAAAATTCAGTATCAGAGTATCAGGTTTTCACTTTGGGGCCACTACAGGCCAAAGGTTGCTCATCACTGATTTATTGGTTACGTATGAAAGTTGTGACTTAATTGATTTATCAACTGAAAGTTTTAGCAATAACAATTTCAGAAAAAATTGGACTTATACTGATTGGCATCTGAACCCTCCATATTACAAAGCCTATTTAAAAATAATAATTTCTAAGGACGTATTACATAAAGCTTCTGCGACAATTTATATTCATTTGTCGTGCCGGTAAGACTCTTCCATAAGAATTTAAAAAAAATCTTGCACCCTGGAGCGAAAAGATTCTACGCCAGATGCAGTTGCGTTTAACGCTTTGATAGAGTAATCTGATTTTAAGATGTTTTCTTTTGTCGCAACGCTCGCAAAATCGTCTCACGGTAGACAAATTTTTCGTCAGTTAATTAACTTAGGAGAGCTTCTGCTAACTGAGGCAGGTGAAGCCTGCGCCGAGACTTTTCGCGTTTTATTTACAAGCGAAGCAAGAATCACAAACGACCCTTGGTTGTCGAATTGTTTGATGTGGTCTGTGAATCCCGTCACATTTGCGATGCGTTCAGAGAGGTTTAAATTGATTAATGTTGGAGGTGCTCGGAGCTTCGATGAATTAAAGTTGGAGCAACAAAAAATACGGAAATTTAACCACGTGAGAATTTGAAACGAGGCAGTTTAACGAGAAAAGTGGAGCATACGTAATTCACGAATAAATATTTTATAAATAATAAATTAAAATCGCTGAAATTAAATACTCTTATTTCGATTATAAATACGTGTCAAAATATAACGTCTGTATTTTAGATGGATCAGTTTTGGTAAATAACGAAACAATGTTCAGTTGAAATATCGACTAAAACGAGGCTACACTTCAATATTGGCTGGAGGAACTGGGTAATGTGGTTTTCAATGATTCAGCCAGTGAAAATGTTTTTAAAGCGTTTTCGATTTTGGCGATAGAAGAATTAGGTGGAATTATCGAAGATTCGAATTAAACAGATCGTACCTACTCTATTCTGTACGATTGGATGTACATAGGTTTATTGATTTTATCGGATAGTTTGACTGAAATTGTGTTGAATCAGTATGCACTTGAATAATTGAAAGCACACTTGACATGTTCTCAAACAATCAAACATCTATCTAAATGCATATCTGTAATTATTCTACGTTTGTAGTTCGTTACTCTATTCTTTTTTAATCGTTACCAATTCTATGAATTCCATTTAAAAATAAAACTTCGAAAATGAAAAATTGAATATCAGTATTATTATCTTTGCTCTTTTAAATCTGGCTAAAGATCTCTATCTTTACTTGATTTACAATTTTATTCATTAATTACACGTTTAACCAAATTCGTGCACATTATAATCTATTTCTCATCATAGTCATCTTCTACTTATAAATTTACCTTCCATTTTATTAATAATTTCTGTTTTCTAAATTTGTTCACAACCTTTAATTATATTATCTCCCTCATCCAATATTATACTTACTTTTAAATCTATTGTTTCTATGGTACGGAACTTCCTATTCCTAAATTCTCATGGCCTTTGTTCCCAGTACATAGTCTGCTTCTTTTGTTTTGTTCTCTCCTCCTGTATGCTTGTTGTTTTCTTCAATTATAGAATTTTCTCGTTTCTACGCATTTTCACTTTTCCTTTTTCCTGAAATTGAGGGACCTAGTGGAAAGCAGGAGCATGCTACCGTTTT
Source organism: Andrena marginata (assembly GCA_963932335.1). Lineage (NCBI taxonomy): Eukaryota > Metazoa > Arthropoda > Insecta > Hymenoptera > Andrenidae > Andrena > Andrena marginata. Next base: position 18,132,889 of record OZ010662.1, on the reverse strand, counting down.
ATGATTTTAGAGGAAAGTAAATTGAAGGGAAAATTATTTTCATAGGAGATGCGATACGAAATTGTAATTATTTTAAACAGTACTTCAATTAATAGATGGTAAATGACACGTATTATCAAATTATAGGTGAAAAATGAATTAAATTTTTGTTTTACTTCGTCGTATAATATTGTTTATCACTACAGTTCCTAATATTTTTCTTTCGTTATCGTTCTATTTATTCTTATTGTGAAAACGGTTTTTACCACTTACTTTTGTGTTTGCTTCATATATGTAAATGATTAATTTCTCTACATATCTGTTATCTCTATCGTAAAAACAATGCACATATTTCCAAGGAGCCGAGTTGCATGGGCCCCTTTTCTACTATGAATCTGTTTTTTCTCAGCATGAAGAAAGTTTAGTATGATTCTACTCGGTTGAACGTATTTACGTGCTGTTATAGTAGAAGGTAGTGGAATTACACTACATTGCGGGAGCGAATTAATGGTACAGAGAAACGGAAATTTATGCGCATGTGGTATGTGCCTGTTTTCCACTGAGCCCCTCCAATATTAAGTGCTTTGTTGTACCGCGAGCTAAAATGTAACTATTAACACTGTTGAAAGTAAGTATAGTCAACATTTTCCGAGCTTTCTGAGCTTTTTAAGTAAACAACAGACATAGTTCCGCTCGTACACATATTAATTCGAAAGATCTATTGTTAAGTTTTTTACTCATAACAAAAAATCATTGCTTTTTTATATACATATACATTTTTGTACTCATATGCAGTATCGGACAAACAGTTTTCTCGGTTTATTTACTATTACTGTGACCGAATACTTTGATCACTTACATTTTTGTTTATTACTTCAAAACATGTATTTTGTATTAAAATTTGTTAAATTCATTAATGAAATTTATTTTTGAACCTGTCCTCTATAAACTATTCAATTAATTTAATGTTAAAATGTTTAAGTACGTTGAGAAAAATCGATTGCCCGAATACGTATATCCGGTCTGTACATATATGTAGATAAAGAAGAGATGAAAATAGTATATAATATATTAAGCTTATTAAAAAATAATTACTATTTACTATAAAATGTCCTGTTAATCCAAATTTTTACTTTCCCTTTTCCCTAATATTTTGTTCATCGCCATTAATCTAAGTTAATCGACAGACGAATTTGTTTATCCGAATTAAAAACCTTTGCTCTCCCATATGCTTACGATCCAATATTCATGTTCTCTGATCTATAGACCATAATCGTTTTACCTTATTTCCTTGTGGTTTCTTAGGCCTGACAATCTTCGTTCTACTGTCTTTACAAATATAGGACACTTGCTTTCTTTATTCAATTACATTCTTATTTTTAAGACTATGACCCGCCTAGTCCTCTTCGAAATACCATAATTCTTGAATCTACTGTATCTGCTACATTCAGCGAGTGCAATAGTTTCATTTCCTTCATAATGCCAATATTCTTTATTCGATATTTTCATTACATTATACATATAATACGATTTTTTTTTATAACTTTTCTGATTGTTGTCGAATTACCGTGCTCCAAATTTTAATAGTCAGAGTTTCATCTACTGCCACATTTTTACTTAAAAACATTTATTATATACTTAGTGCACCACATTAAACAAGACCAATTAATTATCTTCTCTAGTTGCGAGGATGTAAAAATGTCACACGTTTTTTGATGTTTCTAAAGAGCGTACATGTTGTAAGTTCAGTTTTTTTCTCACGAACACTCTTTTCCAGAATTTTCAAGATCATCTATGTTTTTTTACGTGATAACATACATTCTTCTTTCTCCTGTATATTGTAGCTCACATGAATATACATTCAAACAAGTATAATGACGCCATATTACTTTGGTCATCAAAATTTCAAGTCAAATATGAAGCCTACTGCTTCAAAACTCCAGGTTTCAACCTTTCTCTGTAGAGTCGAGTCGCTCAGAGAAGTCTTGCGGCAAAAACAAATTCGTGTCACTTATAGCACTTATTGGTGAAAAAGATAATATACGCATTCATGCAAAGAAACATGGGTGACCGTGAAACTCCGAAGCAAAAACTGTTTTTACAGTGTATTCGACCCTTGAAACCATTCAGAAAATGTATAGAACATTTTCGTATTGTTAAGAGTAGAAAACCAAAAATAAAAAGCCATGAACTATTAGTTTCAAAAGAGATACACTACTTACATCCTACATAGTTTTATAAAGTTATAAGGCGATATACTGCTGTTTAACATTGATAGTGGAATAACTAAAAAAATGAAAATTTGATGTACATGAAAAGCAGATTAAAATTTGCATTTAACTCCTATGAGTAATTTAACTATTTAAATACTTATCATATAATTTGTTTAAATTACCTCTACTTTTGCATCTACCTATCTAGATTAAGAATCAGAGATAGCATATTCACCAAGAAAAACAGAATATGAAATTAACGCTAATCAACTCTATATTTTACACCCTCTTTTTTTAATTGTTCCGTTATTGGAAAAAATACTCTAACTATTCAAGTTGTAACCCATGTTGAAATAAAATAAAAAACATACAATTTATTTGTAACAAAATATAGTATTCTGAAAAAGATAATAGAAAATCTAAAAAATCACAATATTATTGAAGACAATGAATACGTATAATAAAAAATGAGCTTTTATGTAACTATTGGAGGAAACAGCATAACTTTCTACCAGCAGCTGCAGGAATCAACTGAAAATATGTCAGTGTTGTTGAAAGTACATGGCCAATTTCATAACGACACATCTGCTCCCTGGTGCGAAACTAATAAATATATATGGAATCTATTTATGCAGGAAACATAAAAATTTACGGATTTTTAAGTTATTCCACTATCAATGCCAAACCGCGAATAAATAATTTTGAGCACCATACAATTGTATTATTGACGTCTACAAGAAAAAAAAATATAACGATTAAAGTCTAATCAAATTGAACTCTACATTTCCATTCACCTACAGAATGTCTGTATACATACATATGTGGTACACGTACCGAAACATTCTAGCAGTAATGTGGGTATTTAAAATTCAGTGCTATATTTTAAACACAACAATCGTCAAGTCGAGGCATTCGCATTTTTTCATTTAATCTCGAAAACAGTTCACAAAGTTACGTCCGTTGTTCTCGTTCAGACATTAACGAGTGCCTTCTGAATAACGGGCACGGCCCGTGCCAAGGCGCTTGTATCAATCTCGAAGGGGGCTACGAGTGTAGCTGCTCCGACATTCCCGGTCACAAATTGGCTTTGGATAATCACACCTGCGAGGATATCGATGAGTGCGCTATACACAACGGGGGATGTTCTCATGTCTGTTTAAACACACCTGGAAGCGCCTTCTGCCTTTGTCCTGATGGCTTTTATTTGACGAACGATTGGAAAGCATGCCAAGGTAATGTACCGTAGCGAACATGATTCATTTCCTGTAAACATACTTTAAATTTTCTGTTACTTTTTTGGTATTAGTTAGCAATTAACAGGAGGTGTACTTTATAATATGTTTATATATTTTCTACCCTTAAAAGAGAAAATAGCTGTGTTATTGTTGTACGAAATTTTTAGAATAATTGTTCTGGTTCTAGTCACTAATGACATAAACTATAAATTGTTTAGGACTGGATTGCTGGTAGTCGTCATTCATGATTGAAACGTAAATAAATAGTAGCAGTGGATGTATCTGATCTTTCTATTTAAGGAATATAACATGGTTAGCAACATAATATGATTATGCGATATAAATAATAATTGATTCTTCTGTATATATCTAGAAATATTTTATGAAAACTTAAGAAATACCAGGTATTAAAATTTAAAACAGTTTCGAAGTATTGTCCTATTAACATACAAGGAAATTTGTATAAAGTGTTTGATGTAATGATTTCCAAATTCAGAATCGATGCAAAATCCATGTAATTTAATTTTGGAAAAACTACATATACGATTTGTACGAATTTTAGTTATTTTAATTTATTTGGTTTTGTATACATAGAGTATATTTTATTTTACTATATTTTTGTAATTCAATAAATACTAAAAAAACTGCAAATTTTTAAAATATGTACAGATATTTATTTTCTATTTTAATTATATTCTTTATGAAAATTCGAAAACCTTTTTTTCCAAAAGTCGGTTTTTGTATAAACCCTAGTTAATGATAAAATGTGGGTATTATTAGCTTTGTGTACTGAGGATGAAAATTTCGTATCTACATATTTCCTTAATAGTATTAGAGAAAGAACAGAGTTTAATTTATTAAACAATATGTTTGTGTAAGTGCATTTTATGAATTATTGTGTTGTTAGATATAAACGAGTGCGATAACGTGTCGGTGGTTTGCGCGAACGGTACCGTTTGCGAAAATACCATTGGGTCGTACAAATGCGTTAGTAAGCCACAGAAAATGACGAAGGTTCTCCAGGATGAGGATTACGATGCGGAAGAAGAAAATGACGATTACGAATACGGCGAAGGTGTGACAGAAACTTCAGAATTCGGGAAATGCGAGGAAGGCTTCAAGAAAAACAAAAATGGTGAATGTATTGGTTCGTAAACATTGATTAAATCTTTATTCAATATTATTGCATGAATCAAATTTTAGTCAGGAAATTAATTATTTGTTCTCCATGTTTAACAATTTCTCTGGAATCCTGTTATAATATTCTTCTTAAGGGGGTAGACACGTCACGTGACACGGATAGACACGGGAAATGCAGCGCGCTGTAATACCGACAATCTAACCTAAAACATGGGTTTTTGATTTTTCGTTTTTCGTCCTTATATGAGCAGATTTTGGGCTGGGCGAGATCTCATTCGAAAGAGGAAGATTCAATGCGGAGCGCTCTGCTCACCGTCTGAGTCACTAAACTCTTTTAGTGACCTAAAAATACTTAAGGAGGTAAACACCCCACGTGACACGGGTAATGCAGCGCGCTGCATACCGACACAATCTGGCCCAAAACATGGGTTTGGGAAATTACGTTGTTTCTCCTTATATGAGCAAATTTTGGGCTGGGCGAGGTCTCATTCGAAAGAGGAAGGTTCAATGCAGCCCGCTCTGGTCATAGCTTGAGTCATAAAACTCTTTTAGTGACCTACAAATACTTGGAATCTGCGAGTGTATTTTGTCAATTTTTTCTCTACTTTGGACACTCATATTATCAGATATATTGAACTTTGTACGTATTTCTTGTATTTCTCTATTTGATCAATCATTTCAAAATTTCTGAAAATAAAAGTATAAATTGACCTACATTTTGTCACATAGATGTATGGTGTCCTACAACAGGGTGTAGATAGCTTAATTATATACTCTTGAAATCATTTGAGGTAAAAATTTGAAGTAATCATTGGTTTCAACCCCAATGGTTTAGGGGAAAAGAAAGATTGGTACTTTATCCTCGTCAATTTTCGTCAATTCTCGATCATTTTTGAAGGCATGATGCCAGCTTTTACAAAAAAGGATGTATCGATATGTGTCCCAAAGTGTATAAACAGTGTGTAAACAGGTTAACATTGCATTGGAAGTAAATAATAATTACTATTGACAAACTACAGTAGTGCTTCATTATTCGCACGATCATTCAGAACCGCTCGCATGCGATTTTCGGTGCATGGTCACGATTTTCATCGCGGGCTTTAGCCTCTTTTCTAAATTTTCCAAAGACATCATGGGTTTTTACTCAGTACAACCCCGCAGCCACCATCGCACGATGGGGAAATTGGTCAAAATGTTAACCTCGACGGGAATTGAACCAGGCTTTCCGCTTATGCGGCAACCGTTATTCGCAACTACTTAAGACATTTCTTTTGCGGGCTTGGGCCTACCCACCGCCGATGACAGTAAACAAGGTACGCCGAGAGTGAGTTAGATAGAACTCGAGGTAGGGATAAGGGATGTGGATCGTGCATTTTCTGAAGAATAAACTCCGTGCAGGTTCTGAAGCACTACTGTATTTCATTCGACGGTTTTACTAATAATTTACTAATGTCTATTTAAGGAAATGAAAAGTCAGAATAATGTTGCCTCAGGTGACACTGATACTACAAGTACCCTGCAATCAAGGTGTTAAAATGCTGATGTTTAGTGAATCATCGTTTGCATTAATTGCTTCACTGTCTGTGCCACATATGTGGGTCGCACACAATTCCCGTCGAACGTTCAAATGGCTATATGTGGTACCTACACTTGATAAGTAATTTCGTCACTAGCACTGTTAATATGATAAGTCTCTAATAATTCAATTATAATAGGTCTTTACATATACGTACGTTTTTGTTTGTCACTTTAATATCTTCAATTTAATATTACCCATACAGGACGCAACATTGCAGAAACATTGCTGCAATATTGCAATATTGTAGATTGAATTACAATACTTCTGCAGTATTGTGGAAACATAACCATACAATGTTGCAGTGAAAATATTTCTGCAATATTATAGAAATATTACCATGCAATGTTACATTGACAATATTTTGGAATCATTGCAGCAATATTATGAAGCAACTATAACGTCAATGGGTCCTACAGTACCTACCTATTTCCATTATACTCTCATTTCTTAGTTTCATATTTGTTAGTCAACCTATATTTTTATATACAATGATTCATCACTGAAAGAGCAATCATAATTTATTAATCATTTCTGTATTTTGGAGCGGGATATGTGAGCGTCTCACAATCGTAACGCCTAGATAGTGAAGCGGTTAAACAGTAACATAAATGCGCAGATTCGAATAATTGTGATATTCAGAGTAGGAGTTGCTCCATAGAAATGCTGTAACCGAATTCGTCATTCTCGATATCGATCATCGCGTTATTCACAGACATCAACGAGTGCGTCGAAGGAGACGGAGGCGAGGCTCATGGCTGCCAGCACGACTGCATTAATGAGCTTGGCGGTTATTACTGCATCTGTCATATCGGATACGAGCTCCACGAAGACGGCGTGTCCTGCAACGACGTTGACGAGTGCAAGAGAATGCCGTCGCCTTGCTCGCACGGCTGCAACAACACCGAAGGCTCCTACAACTGCACCTGTCCCGCGGGATTTAATCTAAACACGGACAACGTCACCTGCTTTCAAACGAGAACATGCGAAACACTGATAACACCCTGCTCCCACGAGTGTCAGGAATCAAACCAAGGGCCGATCTGCGTCTGTCCTCAGGGACACAAACTCCTGGAGGACGGTGCCAACTGTTCAGATATTGACGAATGCGCTCTGGACCTGTGTTCTCATTTCTGTGTCAATTTAGGAGGCAGCTTCGAGTGCACCTGTCCAGCTGGTCTTGAAACATTAGAACACGATAAGTTCAATTGCACGGACATCGACGAGTGTGTTAAAAGTGTTCACGATTGCGAGCATGTATGCACGAACATTCATGGAAGTTATATCTGTGCGTGTCGACCTGGATTTGTCTTGAACGACGACAAGAAGACTTGCTCTGACGTGAACGAATGTTCGAGTGGTGAACATAACTGCTCTCACGTTTGTTTGAACAGTCCCGGAGGCTACAATTGTTCGTGCCACGAAGGATACGACCTTTCAGACGGCTACATTTGCCAGGATGTTAATGAGTGTCTCACAAATGAACACGGATGCTCTCACGACTGTGTTAATGAAGAGAGAGGGTACAAGTGCACCTGTCCCGTGGGATTTATGGTGGGAAACGATTCTAAGACCTGCCAGGATGTAAACGAGTGTCTGGAAGGAACACATCAGTGCTCCCATGAATGCATAAATGTGCAAGGATCTTACGAATGCACGTGTTCTGGTGAAATGTCCTTGGCAGAGGATAAGAGACAGTGCGTTGCGATCGACGTGTGCAGATTCGCTAACTGTTCGCATGTTTGCGAGAAAAATCGCGATACGTATAAATGTAGCTGCTCCGAGGGCTACGTCCTGCAAGGCGATGGAAGAACATGCAAGGACTTCGATGAGTGTGTTGAAGACGAGCACGATTGCTCCCACGATTGTGTGAATACCCCAGGGAGTTACAAGTGTGTCTGCCCAGAGGGTGTGATGCTCCTGCAAGACGGATTGACATGCGAGGATGCCTTGTGCCCGGAAGGACTTCGACAGGATGACAAAGGCCAGTGCCAGGATATTGACGAGTGCCAGCTAGGAGACCACGAGTGTTCACACTTTTGCCACAACGAAAACGGATCCTATCGTTGCTCCTGTCCAATAGGTTGGACCTTAACTGACGACAGTGTCACGTGCACCAAAGGTGATCCCTGTGTGAACGCATCTTGCTCTCATTTCTGCGTAGTTGAAGGTTCAGAGTACAAGTGCCAGTGTCCTTTGGGGTACAGAATTGGAAAGGACGGTTCGACTTGCGAGGACGTCGACGAGTGTCAAGAAAATTCGAGCAACTGCAGCTTCTCTTGCATCAACGACGAAGGGTCTTATACCTGCGGCTGTCCAGTAGGATTTACGCTCGTGGAGGACAATGGAAGTTGCATCGACGTCGATGAATGCGCAGAAGAAAGCCACGACTGTCTTCATGGCTGTATAAACCTCGAAGGGAGTTACGACTGTTCGTGTCCTGAGGGGCACATTTTCTCCAAGGAGGAACGCACGTGTACGGACATCGACGAGTGCCAGGATCATCAGCGCAGGCACAATTGCTCTCACGAATGCGTGAACACTGTGGGGGCGTACAATTGCATTTGTCCACCACGATGGAAGCTCGGCGAGGATTCAAGGAGCTGTCAAATAGTTGGTGATCATAATTGTTCCCACACATACGAGCAGAATGAAGGTGAGACACGATGCGGGTGTCCCGAGGGATTCGAGCTGAAGGACGACGAGAGGACTTGCGAAGACGTGAATGAGTGTGTCGAGAATCTTCATTCATGTACCCACACTTGCATAAATATTGACGGATCTTACCTTTGTGAATGCCCTTCGGGCTTTCGGTTAATGGAAGATCACAGGTCCTGCGAGGACATCGACGAGTGTGCGCTGAACAACGGTGAATGCTCTGGCAGTTGCGTGAACACCAAAGGCAGCTTCTTTTGTGCGTGTTCAGAGGAGTATGAGTTAGCTGAAGACATGAAAACATGTAAGGTTATCAACGACTGCGTCAAGCGCCTCCACGGATGCCCCCGTCAGTGTGAAAACTTGGATGGTGGTTACAACTGTTCTTGCCCCGAGTATCCAGTCGTTGGAGAGGATAATAAGATCTGCGATGATAACGACACTTGCGCGAGATCACACAACTGCAGCCACAAGTGCGTGAATACATCTGAAGGCTACAGATGCGAGTGTCCTGACGGCATGGAATTAAGCTCCGACGGTCAGACATGTCGGGAAATCGATTTTTGCGCCGTTCAACATGGTTGCTCACATGAATGTGTCAGCGGGGAGGACGGTTTCAAGTGCCTTTGCCCGACAGGGTACATTTTGTCCAAGGACAACAAAACTTGCCACGATAGAGACGAGTGCGAAGAAGAAGGCAACGAGGTAAACAATAGCTGCTCTTATTCCTGTGTCAACACAGAGGGTAGCTTCGAGTGTCAGTGTCCGAACGGCTATCGACTGGGCGATGATCGACGGATTTGCGAGGACATAAACGAGTGTATCGAAGAGAACGGTGGTTGCTCGCATCTGTGTGCAAACACCGAGGGCGGCGTCGAGTGCGCCTGTCCCGATAATTACAAGCTACTAAAGGACGACGGGAAAACTTGCGTGGAAATCGACGAATGTTTGATCGACAACGGTGGCTGTTCTCATCTGTGCCACTATGAAAATGGCACAGTATCCTGTTTCTGCCCGCCAGGGATGATCCCCGAGGAGGATAATGCAACGTGTGTCGAAGAAAACAAGTGTTACGTGGAGAACGGTGGCTGTTCCCATTTCTGCAACCAGGAAGACGGGAAAGTGTTTTGTTCCTGTCCAACAGAAATGATCCTCTCTGAAAATGGCACTGTCTGTGTGGCACGTAACAAGTGCTTGCTGGACAATGGTGGCTGTTCCCACGACTGTCATTACGAAGATGACGAAGTTTCCTGTTCTTGTCCATTTGAGATGATCCTGGCGGATGATAAGCTTCTTTGTATCTACGAAAACAAGTGTCTCCTCAATAATGGCGGCTGTTCGGATATCTGTGCCTTTAACGAGGGGTCCATAAGCTGCGAGTGTCCATCAGGATTCCGATTGTCAGTGCAAGACAACGCTACATGCATCGATGTTAATGAATGTTTGGAACTCAAGGACAACTGTACACACAAATGTGTAAACACTCCAGGTGGTTTCGAGTGCAGCTGCAACGAGGGCTTCAAGGTGAACTCCGTTGAACTCGCGTTCTGCGATGATCTGGACGAATGCGAGGATGGTAAGGCAGGCTGTTCTCACACCTGTTTGAATCTAGTTGGATCCTTTCGTTGCTCCTGTCCGTCAGGTTACATCCTCGAGAACGATAACAAGACTTGCAGGTTGATCGACGGTTGCAAACAGAATAATGGGAACTGCTCCCACCACTGCCACCACGAAGAAGGCACCGAGAAGACTCACTGCTCTTGTCCACTAGGGTACAGACTGAAACAGGATCAGAGGACCTGCGAAGACATCAATGAATGCGAGGAACTCGAGAACGACGTGGACCTAGGCTGTTCGCACATCTGCGTCAACACCAAAGGAGGGCATTATTGCGAATGTCCTCCAGGCTACATTCTGCTACCTGGAGACATGAAGAACTGCATCGATGTTAATGAATGTTTAAACAGTGAACACAACTGCAGCCACGATTGCCAGAACCTCCTGGGGAGTTACATGTGCACCTGTTACAAAGGACACTATCTACACTCCGACAAATCCACCTGTCTGGACATCGATGAATGTCTCGAGAGAAATGGCGGCTGCTCTCATCTCTGCACGAACACTATCGGTGGCCACTTCTGTTCCTGTCCGTCAGGGTACGAGCTCTCGCAGGACGAGAGAACCTGCATCGACGTGAACGAGTGCAAGACAGGCGTGTCCGAATGCGAGCATGTCTGCATCAACACTCTGGGCTCTTGGAAGTGCGCCTGCCCCGATGGTCACATCTTGGCGAACGATTCTCGCAGCTGTGTGGACGTCGACGAATGCAAGCTAAATAATGGCGGCTGCTCGCACGCCTGTTTCAATGTCGTCGGAGGCGTCAGGTGCAGCTGCCCCGTGGGATTGCGTTTAGACGAAACTGGGAGGGCGTGCAGTGATATAGACGAGTGTTTAACGGAGAATGGTGGCTGCTCGGATATATGCGCCAATTTAGAAGGTAGTTTCGTCTGCCGCTGTTCGAGTGGATTCCACCTGGAGGGCGATTCTAAGACCTGCCTTGACGTGAACGAGTGCGATATGGAGAACGGCGGCTGCTCTGACGTCTGTGTCAACGTCCAGGGTAGTTATCGTTGCGAGTGTCCGACGGGTTATCGTTTGAACGACGACCAGAAGTTCTGCTCGGATGTGAACGAGTGCGAGAACAATAACGGTGGCTGCTCTCACGCGTGCATCAACGAGCACGGGTCTTATCGGTGCTATTGTCCCGCGGAATACGAGTTGAGGAGTAAGTCCTGCCACCTTGTTGATCCCTGCGCGAGCAACAATGGTGGCTGTGAGCAGATATGCAACGTTGAAAACGGTCGCTCTGTCTGTGCTTGCAAGAAAGGCTTTCGATATGATGAGACTGATCATTCAAAGTGCGAGGATATTGATGAGTGTATTGGTCAACATGACTGCGATCAGCTCTGCATGAATACTGCTGGATCCTTCGAGTGCAGGTGCAAGGAGGGCTTTGAGATGCAGAATTCTACGTGCATTGGTGAGTACATTTCTTTTTTTTTGGTAACAATTAATGAGAAGTTCAGAGTGTATTAAGTTATTTAGTGTGCAAGGGGATATACGTAATTATAGTTCAAACAAAATTAGCTGATCATGAAAGGTTATTGAGTGGCTTCCTACTGTGCTTTTTGGATATCCGACTACTTCGATTGGGCGTTCGAATATTTAGCTTCAAGATTTTGAAATAATTTGATTATTTGAAAATTCGAATCTCTTTGAATCTTATTCGACACCAGAGGATCTTGAGTCTAGACTCTTGAACATTTAGAAAGCTTTTTTAGAACAGTTGAAGTGTCTAATGATTTTACACATCTTATAAATGAAGATATTAATTGTTGATTGAATTCATTTTTTGCCTATACCTCTGTATAAAGTACAGGATGATCTTGAAATAATAATATAAAATTTTAGAGTAGAAAGCACCTTTCTATTATTTATTTAATGAAAACTTGTATGTAAGTATGTAATACACCTCTGTAGATGATATTAAAAGAAAGTCAACTGTATCACTTTAAGACATAATACGGTTTTCCTAACGTAATAATCCGTATGGCTTACATTTGAATGACGATGTAGTATCTAAAAGAAAAATCGATATTGTCTATATACAAATTGGCAGATTTAATTATGCGATTAATTGCGCCGCGCGTTCCATAAGTTGATTGAGAACCACTGGGCAGAAATGTTAATGTTTCTCTTATACAGAGTGTGTGACGCAAAACGGGACGCGTTCCCCTCAGGCGCCTAAAACTGTGCCTACATACTTCGGTGCACACGTGTGTAGCTTAAACTCAAACTCAATTTTCTCCATAACGAAGCGTAAGGCCAAAAAATTTTATTTTACATTTTTGCCTTATTTTGCTCTGTAGAATCACCTTCTAAAAGAATGACCACCAATAGTCGTACACCCTGTCTATCTGGTCGGTGCATACAAGTCCACTAGTTCTATTAGTGTCGAACACTTAACTTAGTTGTTACTGATTCATAAATAAGGAAGATAAGCCATTTATAATTTTGCGTTCAACCAAAGTCGTCATGTTAAAATATCTGACAAGGAGAAGGTCAGGATGACAAGTCTCAGAAATTCTTGAAACTTGGTGTACATGAAGGTCTCCACTCGGACATTAATTTCCCAAAGCAGTAAGGCGCGCTTTTCAGAAAAACTCGAGAAAATCAACTTTGAAGAATTTCGAGTTCGATATATGTACTTGATAGTAAGCAAGCAACAATTGAATAGGATAGGGTATAATAGAATAGAATATAATAGCAGTACGTTTACAGATTGTATTTTGTACTTGAAACTTTTCATTTACTGTAAATATTCTTGTTTAAAGATTCCTATGTTTAATAAAAAGTATAATTTTGCAAGCAAGACGTAATGGAAAATGTGTGTTTTTTAGCTGAAAATAATATTGAAATATCTGTTAATTAGCCTGGGTTTGACAAATTGTGCATGTAAAAGGGTAGGTAATTAAATAAATAAAAAAAAATTGCTTTCTATCAAGTACATATATCGAACTCGAAATTCTTCAAAGTTGATTTTCTCGAGTTTTTCTGAAAAGCGCGCCTTACTGCTTTGGGAAATTTATGTCCGAGTGGAGACCTTCATGTACACCAAGTTTCAAGAATTTCTGAGACTTGTCATCCTGACCTTCTCCTTGTGAGTATGGAAGTATAGACGTAGTCTGAACACGGCCTAGTACGTCCAGTGGCGAACGAATGAAAGTTTACAACTTTTAACATCACATAACTTTTTTAGAATTGGTCCAAACGACATGAGTATTTTTTAGAAACTAGAAGGATTAGTTTGCTAAGTGACGTGTTTCGTCGTTTTGAAAAAAATCAATTTGTCGGAATAACAAAAAAATAGTAAATGTCGTTTTTTAAACTTTTTTTAAATCGGTGATTTCGGGAATTTCGCGATTTTCGACCTTATTCTGCGATCTTAAGCGTTTGTAGCTCAGAGCAACGTTAACCGATTTTGTTTAAATTTTAGGCACGTATACAACTTACTTCAATCTACAAACGGGTTTTTTGAATTTTTATTACTGGCTCACAGAAAAAAGTTTAAAAAACGACATTTACTATTTATTTTTGCTATTCTGACCAGTTGCATTTTTTCCGAACGATGAAACACGTCACTTAACAAACTAATACTTCTAGCTTCTCAAAAAAGCCCCATGTCATTTGGACCAATTCTAAAAAAGTTATGCGATTTTAAAAGTTGTAAACTTTCTTACGTCCGCCACTGTAGGTATGTATAATTTATATGCTGTAAATCTCATAAATCTATGCTACACCCTTCTTAAATAAACACTATATTCTAAATGTGGTCTGACTAATGACATGTACATCTGTACAATAGCTTTATGGTAGGTATTTATATTCACAAAATCGACAGAGAAACGTTCTATGAACGCAAGAGTTAGAATATTCTTAACTGAATATTTTGTATTATGATGAAAGATATTAAAGAATCTATAGGGTACAACAGAAGCAAAATCACCATGGGAATTCTGTATACAGGATTATTCTATTCAGATTTTAAGCATCCTTCCATTCCTGTTCATAACTGCAGTTTGTAATAGTAGTTGGGTTATATTCCACATAGGCATAATTAAGTTGTTTACCATGCTGAAAATTTAGTGTAAGCCAACATGTATCAACCAGCCAACCCACTCGTCAACGATACATGCGGTCTGTACCTTCACCGTAGGGTAAAGGACCCAATTACTGACACATTACGCGTTGACGCTGACATTATATTATAGTTATGTACTTATAGACTAAAAGCATATGTTATTCTTGTTATTTATTATTGTTTAATATGTTTACTTGATGAAAAAAATTTGGTGGAATTTGATCAATTTCAAAAATATATTTGGGGATCTATTACTGACACCCCAATTCCTGCCAACTAACCTAATACTATTTATGCCATTTTAAACTTACTTCGTATCATGTACATGAGCAACTCCTATGACAAATACTAATACCAAAACGTTTGAAACGCTTGTACCAATCACTGTCACCCAATTAATAAGTAAAAAAACTTAATGAATCATTGAATTCGGATCTTTGTTACTTTCTATGATGCTTATATTATTTAAAATATTATATTTTGTTATGTCAATAACATAAATATTGCAATTACAGCATTTTCTTTAACGCCTTGTTTTCTCTTTCGCTAATAAGGAAGTCATCGTTTCCATTCTCCTAATATTCTCTTTAAATTTTTTATCGTTTTATTCAAATTAACGAAGAAAATATTAAGTACTGTTGTTTGTATTGTATAAATAACAGTTTCAATTGTATGCTATTTTTTTATACATAATTTTATAAGATTTATTCGTTATTTTACGTAAAACAGCTTAGGGTGACAGGTATTGGGTAGGTGACAGTAATTGGGTCCTTTACCCTATGACAGATTTTTCCAAACTTTTTCCATTCAATTCTGACTGACTATTCTCATAGAAACATTTTACAATTCACCAATTATTACCATCTAATTACCCCAGAACTTTACCTTGGGCAACAGTTTATTGGCGCCAACGGCAATTGGTTTTTGTTTTTCTCTATGCAGCTTCCTTTTTCTTGTTCGCCCTTGTTTCGATTTTCAATTACTCACGCGCGTTACTAATAAAAGAGAAATATTCGCTTAACTATCAAGGGGTTTTTCCACTGTGACGCCCTGATAAAGCACCGCTGTTTGGAACTTCGTTTTGTCACAAAAAGAATGTGTTTACTAAATTGAAGTTTTTATTCTATTTATTAATATGTTTTCAGAATACAAAAAAAAACATATTTTTTTAATGCATGCTTGCCCCAAAATAAGGGGGTGTAATATGCGCTGTGAAAAACAGGCGCCTGCGACTGCGTGGTCAATTTTCAAGGAATCATGTATCTGAGGCGGTGGTATCAGGGAGGTTTGTAATCAGTATGACTGTCGCTATGGCCCGAACTAGAATCACACATTTTCGTTATTTTTCACATCTTTCGCGTCGCAGAATGATTAAAAAATTTAGCTAATTTCGATAGTTCAACTTTGGACGTCCGCCAATTTGTTAATTTCCCACCAATATAATTAATTACTGATTACAAATCTTTTTGGTTTTTTGGTTTCAGACACACGGTTCCTCCAAAATCGGTTCCTCCACGCAGTCGAGGCGTCTTTTATTTTACAGCGCATATTACAACCACTTATTTCGGCGCAAGCAAGCATTAAAAAAATATGAAAAAAATAATTTTATTTTAAAAAAACTTCAATTTAGTAAACACATTCTTTTTGTGGCAAAAAAGTTCCAAACAGCGGTATTTTATCAAGGTGTCACAGTGGAAAGTCCCCTTAAATCGTGTGTGTACTATTGACCTACACAAAAGCCCAAGCATAAGTAGATCATCTATTCTTCTGTTCTCCATGTATTTACACAGTTTCTATAAACCAGTTGGTAAGACATTATACGGTCCCCTCGTAAGATTCTGCCACACAAGCCAATCAAGTCACTATCACTCAAGTTAACTATCTAAGCTATCCTCACTCTGAACTTTAGTACCAGAGATACAATTAGTGTTAAGATATCCAGCTCCTGGTTTCTCACATCACTCAAGAACTTAACACACAGTGTACGCAAGCCGTCGAGTTATCGAGGAAGCATTCTGTAGTGGCATTGCACTACTCTCTTGAAACTAAATGGAGACACAGTGCAATGGGGGTGTTATCAATGATTTAATTACTTTCAGATGTCGACGAGTGCGCGAGTCAGCCCTGCAAGAACAAATGCGTCAATACTTACGGCAGCTATCGCTGCGAGTGCGACGCGGGTTATCGATTGGATGCCGACACTTGTGTAGGTTCGTGCAAAATATTCTCTCGAACGATAGATCAACTACGTTTCCATTAAGCCTAGCTTGCGTTGATCAGATATCGACGAGTGCGTCGAAAATGCGGCTTGCAAAGAGGGATGCGTTAACACGCCTGGCTCTTATCGATGCAGTTGCTCGCCGGGATTTAGATCGCACGGGGATAGTTGCATAGGCGAGTATATCGACGAGTTTATAAGTGTTGTCAGACGTATGATTGCGTAACGTGACTTCAATCGAATTGAAGGGTTTGAGAACTTTACCTGATCACTTTCTAATATTTACAAACCTATTTGGTTGTAGCATATCAAATGTACGCATTTCACTTAATATTTTCACTTCTTTCCTTTACAATTCTTCTGACGTTTTCCTTTTGTCATAAATGGGTGTCGCATGTATGGACTCACAACTCTTATTTATGCAAATTCAAAATGGCAATTAATCTAAAACTATTATGACACTTTTGCCTTCTGAATATCTGTCACTCTCAATTTTTGTATGGTGTTTCTTAGTTTCCTTATTTCTAATACGAAAAATGAAACTGCACGTAGAGAGTGTTTAAAAAAAAAGATTAGGTACTTTAGGCTTCGTGGTACACATTTAAACGAATAAAACAGTTTTAATAAATATGTGTCTTAATAGTATTATTTTTTGTAGGGTAAGTCAGGGTGAGATGGTCACCGTTTCGTTTAGAGTCTGCTACAGCCAAGCTATTTGAGATAGAGCAACGAAAATTATGTAGAACAAAACTTCAATCCTTTCTCTACATGTCCGTTAATATCAATAAACGAAAAATTATTATTTAATATACAAATTTTAAAATTGAAAAAAGTGTCATTGCCCATATCTCCCTTAATATCCGGGAAAGATGGTCATATGTACCTTTCAGGCAAACAAGTTGTGGTCCTTAACTGGTTATCCCAGATTCTGTCTAGTTTTCGTCCACCTTCGTATTTGCCCGCTCAAAACTTCTTTGGGCTCTTGCTGTGAGTCTTCTAATCCGCATGTATGACACACAGTGTCAAACTCTGTGCAATTTTCATGGGCCCAATAACCACATGATTTACATCTTAGTCAATCTGTTTTTTTTTTTGGTTTTAAAATAATTTTCTCCGAATTTCACCAAAATATCTGTAATTACATCAAATACAGATATGGCTAGCTCTCCTCGACAACAATTGACCATCTTTCCCTTAAAGCCCTGGTAAGATAGCCATTCCCATTTCGCTTAGACTAACAAACGTAACCCCGAATACTTTAAGGTTAAAAACACTGTAAACAATGCACTATCGAAAATACATTTTGAGAATTAAAAATATTCAGCATAAATAACACAAACAAGATGACCAAAATATTGATCAAACATTTTGAAGCACTAGCTTAAATTTTACAGTGGATTCACAAACCTTTAAAAACGTTCTATTCCAGCACTTTGAACTAAGAATGTTACTTTCCTATAACACTTTGTACCCACGTCGAGGCAGCGCAATCAGGCGTTTCCTTCTAAAAAATACTGTAAATGCCCATCTCTTCCGTATGTCTATCTCACCCTGACTTACCCTATACCATATCGAAACGTGGAAGACATATTAGCTGTATAGCAGGTGTTCTGTGTGATTCCTTCTCATTTCAAAGCTTTCATCTTTTCACTATAAAGAAATGTAGATGCAGATATAAATGATACTTGTAAATATCTTAAAAAGACATTTTGGTATCATATTATAAAAATAATCTGTTACAGCAAGATTTATAAAAATACTGATAGTACCTCGAGCGTGATGAGTTCTTTATTAAAGCGTAGATCTCAATAAGAATTAGATTTCGGACCTGTGTTTATTAAAACTTGTCGGTTTGCTCAGATGAGCACTATGAGCTCTTAAAATCTGTAACCCTGCCTATGGAACGTCCTGTATAATCTGAATCAGTGAATGAGATAATGGGATAGATTACATAGGTATTGTAATTTGTTTCTTTTCGAACTATCAACCATTTCTTTCGTTTTTGGGATTTGTCTTATTTAAATACCATTTGGTGATAAATGATTAATTACCATAATATTGTATGCCTGTTGTGTTATATTGTCATCGCGATAGTACTTCATCTTTAATCTTCTTGTAAGATTATACACACATGTAAATTGTAAATATTAGAACATAATTTTTGAGCAGGCATATTTACATTGGAGTGGTAAGCGAAACATAAAACGCAAACTCGAGATATTATTGTCATTATTACTGTTCTTATACAATTCAAAGAAATTGGAAACTTCCAAGTCTGAATAAGGAATATAATAGAGATTACATAACCTTCGCGTATTATTTGTAATATTATTTAATCTCTGTTAAATTCAGATCATTTCTAATTCGATTCAATTGTATGTCGTATTATTGGATTAAAGTAGAAAGTTGGTATTTTTCTACTAAATAATTGCAGAAGAAATAAAAGAAAAACGGGAGATATGGTTGCTGACATACATAGTTATACCATTTGAAGCAGTTACAAAATTTCGTGAATGGAAATCAAGCAAATAATATATCAGAATTTGAATAATGATCTAGGTATCACAAGTGAAAATTCTTATGCTACAATAATAGTGCACAACTTTCACGAAATATTTAATGTCACTAGTGTAAGTGGCTTTTGATATATTTATCACCTAATTTCCATAAGCGACCAGCTAGTTTGTGTAATTTATTGTTCGAGGCAAATATTCAAGACAGTTAAATAAGAAATCCGTTTAAAAGTCATACATTTTCAAAGTCAAACACAAAGTGATCCACTATTTGCACATTTGAAAAGATTGATTTATTTCAAGCGGGGGTAACAATATCCTCTTCCTAATTAGATATAAATGAATGCCAGTGGAACAACGGAAGATGCGAGCAAGATTGTATCAACACAGTGGGATCCTACGTGTGTGCTTGTCGTACTGGCTTTATCTCGAATCAGAGGTAAGGCAATTAATTAAATGTATTCTTCATTTAATTACCTTAAATATAAAAGAAACTCGTAACAAACAAAATTTCATTGTTTAAGACACAAGACCTTCCTAACTAATGAAAGCTTAGAAAATTAAATTCAATCATTTAAACAATATAACTCATGCAATTTACAATCCTGTGTGCATTACGGGAATTAATTTTGTCGACTGTTAAAGTCATTTGTAATTAATGTTCGCTTATAATGAATTAAACGGCGCTTGGTTAAAACGGTTGAAGACGTTGGCATCGCGGAAGTTTCCTTAAACAAATTCGCCCCTTTATTTGCCAGGAACAGAAGCCAGTGCCGGGATATAAACGAGTGCTTGAACCGTAACGGGGGCTGCAACGGCGAATGCGTTAACACAGCCGGAAGTTACTACTGTACGTGCAGCGGCGACTTGGTGTTGGCTTTCGACGAGAGAACTTGCGTTTCACCGGAATTGAGATGTCGCGCCATGGAACCACCGTTGCACGCCGAAGTGAGTAACAATTTATTGCGTGAAATACGCTTGCCTATTTATACAGAGCAACCTAAAAACAAAGGTCGAAGAAGTTAATGATACTTATACGAAATGGGTGAAAAAATCACAGTTAACGCACGTCACTGTGTCAGCCTTGGCGAAGGAGCATGTAATTTATTTTATTCGTGGAATCAATTGTACAGAAACTGATATGCATCATGATCCACGGCTTCGGAAACACTATCTTCTTGCATCGTTGATATCTATCACCCTCAGAGCTCAAATCCTTGGATTTCATTTTATGGGGATACATGAAAAGTTTCACTTTATCGTTTCAGATGCACGATATATGTACCTACATAAAAGGCTTTCGGCAAGTGTATGTAAAATGATATGATACCTACAGACCGAACATTTTTCAAAGTGCACGTAGCTCCCTACTAGGAAAATGCTTTAACACATATTGAAATAAATGATGAATATACAACAGTCTTCTTGTAGAAAATTAAAATAAACCCTCAGTTATGTTGACTTTTGTGTACCTACAGTGTCTCTATATTCTTCTACCTTTTTCTCAGACCACCCACTAAATTAATTTCTCATTTGCGATATGAAAAGTTTTTAAACTTTGATAAAGTTGCCGTGTTAATCATTTTAACGCTATTAAACTTTAGTACTTAAACTAGTACTAAATCTTGAACACTATTCAGAGAAGTCAACAGAGAAGATACAATTGAAATTTACCAAAATATACATATTAAATACAATTAATTTTTGGAAGCACATCCTTATGTAAGAATACGGAGAAAAACAAGCGAAGAGTGTTCACGCCAAAAAATTAATCTCCGCCAATAATTTTATAACTTACTGTATGTGTGTCAAGAAGAACGAATGAAGTATTTAAAACTATCTGGTCTCGTGGATGCATTGTAGTCTCGGGGTTCTTTTTCTTCTAGATCAGATGTCCTGGCCATTCTTCCGGGGCAGTGGATTATCCCGTTGGAGCCAGATGTCATATACGATGTCGAAGGGGATTCAGGTTAGAAGGACCGCACACGAGGCACTGCATGGCTGGAGATCGATGGAACGGGAAAGAACCAACTTGCATTGAAGAATCGATCGTGACCGATTCGCGTTACCATTCCGGTAAGCTTTTTCTCCAATCTTTTCACTGACAGTAATCTCTTAGAATCCCATTAAACGAGTTCTGAACTCCCCTACGAAAATTTAATTTACAGTAGGAGGCATTAAATGTTTCATCTTCATTTCTCAAAGTTGGGGCAGTGTCTCTGTCGCTTTGGAGAGATTAAAGTTGGAATCGGTTTTTTTATTTGAAATTAAATTATTATAGATTTAATGGCGAGAATAGGTGTGACAATGGTGTACAGGAAAATAAGAATGCTGTTCAATCTATAATTCTATATTAAATCTAGAATTTCTCTTTTGTCTAAACACTGCTCTAAGAATTCAGGTATCCCATTCGGTAACTATTTCTTTCACCATGTATTTAATGTGTTGACAAGCGACTGCACATCTAAAAGATCTGAGGAAACAAGAGATCGAATCACTAGATTAAAATTTGAAACTGGGTGTTTTATTTAATGGGTACTATTTTGCTTAATTAAGTTACCAGATTACCAACTATTTCTCCACAAGTATAATATTCGGAAAATTTACCCGCACATTATTTTATTATTGTGAAAAATGCGGGTGCCGAGTTCTTCCACTTTCAGACAACACAATTACGGTTGAAATGTCGGAGAGAGAAATTACGTCTCATTCCGTTGAACGAAATGCACACAACATGGCTGGGAACGTTGGGGATCCAGTAGTCAGCTGGCAGGTGGTTTTTTGCAAACGATTGAGAAGAAACATCGCAGTCAGCGGCAATTATTTACCAACGAAAATCCTCCGGCGCATTTAATTAGTCACGCGGCCGCTCTAAACAGCTTTTAATAATAGGAAGTTGCGGCGTAAAGGCCGGTTGCTAACGATGCCATACGTTAACGCCACGCCTTAACGAGCTTGCAGAGATGCTTTTTAGTTTTTTACATTTCATTTCTCGGTCTCCCTTCCGCTTTCTTCAGCTGGTCCACCATTTTGCCCTCTACTAACCATATTCTTCTTTTCCGCAATGACCGCCGCTTGATTCGGGTTAACAAGAACAAGATTTTCGTTCTCAACTGTATGATTACAGTACGATAGATTTTAATGTTTCTGAAATTATGTTGAGATTGCCCAAAAAGTTTTAAACTTTTTAAATTTTTTAATTTCATGTGCGCAAATGAAATTTAAAAGTCGACTCGGGGATTGGAGAGTTTCTCAATTCATAAAATTACAGTCAAACGTATTAAAAATATTAGTTTTACATATGAAACATGTCTTTGAATTTTTGTAAAAACTATTAGGAAACATTTAGGTGAATGGATTAGGAATGCTGTTTATGGTACGTATTACTACTTAGGAATGCAATTGGATCTCATTTAAATATGGTGCGGCATTATTAAAGAAACTTAACAATTTTAAGAAATCACAGAGTTTATTGCAAACTTCGCACCTCTTAGAGAATCATGAGCAACTCTCTTATCACCCCAACTATCAACATTTGCCAATCTAGATTCATTCATTCATAGAGTGAGATAATACCATTCATAATAATAACGTAATTAATTTAGTACTGCAACAGTACTTTCCCCGCAGGCTCCGTGTGCTGCAATTGTTCATTTGACAATTGCTACATTGCAATTCCTTGATTTATGTTTTAATTGTGGAAATTTTTTAACTTTATTATGCTTACATTAAGGGTCCATTGTATTTTGCCAGTCAAAAAACTGGCCAATTTTCATGAATTTTTTTCAAGAATTAAGTAATGTAGGATTCCATTTTTTGCGGTTAATTTTTTTATTATTCCTTGCGGTAGAGAATCGTATTTACATGTTTCCAAAATAGAATAAACAAATGTGTGGATTTAAATCGCTATGATTGTGCCTCAGTGAGAAGACAGGTCTCTGCGGAAGTCTTCCTCAGCCTTAAAGGGGTCCTAAAATAATAAATAATAGAATGATTATGTCTTATAGGGATGGACGCATAGAGTGGACTAGAATCATCCATATATAAAAAATAGTTTTTGTTCCATCCACAAAAACATAGAGAAAGAGGCAGAAAATCCAAAGCTTTTTCTTTACAAGGCCGCTATTTTGTAACCACTGTTCATAAACCAATAATTCTAGTCCACTTTATGCGTACACCCCTATAGGGCACAATCATTCCATTTTTGTCATTTTATAACCACTTTGACACCGAGGAGGGCTTCCGCAGTGTTTTCACTCAGAATTCTTACTTACATTTTGGAATTCGAAAAATAGAATTCTAAGGAATAATAAATAGTTAACGAAAAAGAACATTAAAATCCATATAATAGTTCCTGAAAAAATTCATGAACAGAGGCTTCTTGTTCGACTGGCAAAGTAGAATGGATCCCTAAAATGTTGTCTTCCTTTCGAAGTAAAGAAAACCTTGTAGCTATAATTATGGTGGCCCACTCGGATCTGTTGAGTATCCCATCAGAAACAGAATACCTAATTATTTCCTTTGTTTTTTCACGATACAGAAAGATACCTCAGACATAATTTAAATGGTTTCAAGAGACAAATATAGCATAATGAAGACTTTTGTCCCAAAGTCATTTTTTACGTAATTTTCATGATTTTCAATATTTATTACATGAAAATTGACAGTGAACATGATTATTCATTTGTCCATCTATTACAGAATAATCTTAAACTAACTTCAAACTCCAAGATTTAAAACTAAACTCTAAAGTTACAATGGGCAGTGATTCAAGTCTTTCATCAGAAATTTCCAAATATGATCATTGATTTGGACGTAATGAGCATTGAGCATATGCATGTAGTTTAGTTTTCTCTAAAAGAAATTGTGGAAAACATAATTCGCACTGTTGCTGCTATTACGGCAGAATTTATTTGGAAAAATATCTGTTCTCGTCTCAAAAAATGCATCTCCGTGACACGTAGCATTTTGAATATTTATTAACATAGTAGCAAAGCTCACATATTATCTTACAATTATTTTGGAGTGTATTTGTATTCTTGGAGTCCGTGTTGAATTCAAAATCAAAGCATTGCACACGAATTATTTCAGCAAGTTTAACAGAGTATGTATGAAAATTTCCTGGACTCTGAGTTAAATAATTTATTGTGGTTCGACGAGTGAACTTATGCCTTTAATAAAACGCTGGACATTTTCAGCATTTACTATGGAATATCCATTCTCATGTATACCAAGGTAAGTTTTTATTGTCTTTCATTCCACCGCAATAAATGATTAAATTCAAAGTTCGCAAACTTTTGATACGTACTGTACATTATAAGCTTATTATGCAGAGGGGCCCAGTAATCGTAATACAACCGAAAGTCGGTTGCTTCAACGTGTAAAAACAAATTGAAAATATAGCACACAAATTTTCTATACGACCTTCAGTTATAAAAGAAATAATAATAATAATAAATGTTGAATGCTTGCACTTTTCTTTGTAAGTTGCGATTTAACGGATATTTATAGACTGTACTTGAGCACGATGGTTTAGCAAATAAGAATAAGACAGTTCTTTTCTAAAATGCTGCCCACATTGCTACGTACACAGTTTTATTCTAAAAACCAAATTATTATGTACTCTTTGCTTTTAGTCCTTCAATACTTCTGTTATTCGCAGAATATACTTTTGTTTTCATAAGACCCGATAAGACAATCGAATGCATACCACACAGATTATCAAAGCTGTTGTTTCTGAATAACAAGAGGTCGTATAAATAAGTTTATTTCATATTTTCGTTTGGTTTTTACATGAAGCCCATTCTCGGTTATACTACGATTACCTACTGGGACACTGTATACAAAGTGGAAAAATATACGATTTCAAGTAAACAATTTCGGTGGTTTTGAAAACTTTGAAAACGAATTTTTTATTGCATTATAGTCGTTCCTTGGAACTGTTCAAGTCGTGCGAAGTGTGAACACTTTTTCGCGCCGTCAAACGTAACATAAATAAATAGGTGTTATGTTCCTAGTAAGATACCTTATTCAAATGGATTCATCTCAAGAAGTATCACGTTCAACTGAGCATAATAGTTTTGAAGGAATTCGAGGGGTTACATTTATTCTTAAACTCTCATATGTTCATTAGCAATTATACATTTTTCTTCGACACAAGCAAAAATGGCATATTGAGGTGAATTTAACCATATTTTGTATAATTTTACTGGAAAATTTAGAAATAGTAACATTTTATTAACAATATACAGGTGAATGAAAAAATTGTAAAACGATAAGGGATTTAATCGACACAGTAGGGTGGTTTTTATTTTCGACTTTAGAATTTTTTTCGCGGCACTTCCCAGAATAGTTCCAAATAATAATAAAAGGTCTGTGTAAAGTTTGAGCCCGATCGGAAAAGGTGTTCCTGGACCCTTGAACATTTAAATAATTATGTAATAGCTTACAAAGTCGATTTTATATAATATCCTCCAAGTTATTGGTTACATAAAATAATATGTCAAACAAAAGTTGTAGATCTTGAAGATTTTGAAAGTTTAAATCCTTCTCGAACACATTTTGTTTATGATGGCGAAAAAAATTGTAATTTTTATTTTCGAGGACTATTTTTTAAACATTTAAGGGGGGGAGCATATACCGAGATATGCTAAAAAGATAAAAACAATTCAATATTTTCAGTGTTTGATATGTCATGAATGTTTCCTGAAAATTTGGGACCGAAATTCGCAAAAATATCGAAGATATAGACATCATGATTTCGAGAAAAGTGCATTTGAATACCTCACTTGTGATGTCTAGATCTTCGATATTTTTGCGAATTTCGATCCCTAATTTTCAGGAAACATTCATGACATATGAAACACTAAAAATAAGGATAAAATCATTTTGATCTTTTTGGCATATTTCAGTATATGCCCCCCCCCCATTAAATGTTTAAAATATAGTCCTAGAAAATGAAACTTACAATTCGTTTTCGCCTTCGTAAATAAAAAGCGTTCGAAAAGAATATCAATTTTCTAAATTTGACAAAAAATGTTTTTTTTCAGTTATTAGGACTTTTTTCGAAAATCGCTTGTCACGCGAGAAAAAGTGATGCAACATAAAAGTTGCTTCTTGTTTGAATCTACAACTTTTGTTTGACATATATTTTTATGTAATTAATAATTTGGAGGATATTATATCAAATCGTCTTTATGAGCTGTTAAATAATTATTTAAATATTCAAGGGCCCAGGGGCACCTTTCCCCTTATCTGATCTGGCTAAAACTTTACACTGATTTTTTATTACTTGGAATTATTCTTACTGCGAAGAAAATCTTGATAAAAATTTTCACCACGTGTAAATAAGAGCCACCCTAATGTACAGTTATACCTAGAAGCAGTAGCGTACTCAGAATTTAATCTTGGGTGACGGGGGAGCCGAGTTAAACGAATAAAAATAGTTTTAACGCAAATTGAATAAAATTCATTAGGTGATTATAAAAAGGTATTTAAAGAATAAAATCATTTCTTTTCTTTTTTCAAAGCTCTTGAAATACATACTTCAGTCGTAGTTTCATTAATCTTCTTTTTCCTTTTTCTTTGGGGGGTTGTAGTGCCCCTCCTCCTTCCCCTGCTCCCCCGTAGGTGCGACACTGCCCAGAAGTGTATAGTAATAAAAACGCTAGAGTTGTGGTATATTACATTCATATACATACTAGGGTTGTGTGAGCCTATACTGATAACTTCCCAGTAGTGGCAGTAACCAGAGATGCTACCCCAATTCGTGACGATTTGCAGATAATGGAAGCTGATACGAAAGAACCCTCTGTCGAGACTTGTTGTCAAGAACCCCAAGTTGTTACATTTGATAGCGACGTTTCTTGTCGTAAAAATACGTT
The DNA here is from genome assembly GCA_963932335.1 of Andrena marginata. NCBI lineage: Eukaryota > Metazoa > Arthropoda > Insecta > Hymenoptera > Andrenidae > Andrena > Andrena marginata. Next base: position 18,105,776 of record OZ010662.1, on the reverse strand, counting down.
GATGAAGACTGTCAACCACAGGAGTAGAATACGACGCCCTTAAGTCAGCTACCCTGATAATGATCGCTTTCTGCTAATCGTTAACAGCCATTGCGCAGGACAGTTCAGTACACTTCCACGCAATCAAATCCTGCAACTGGAGTTGAACGATTGCCTTCCACGTTTTCAAAATTATTCTACCAGATCGTAACATCCTGTTTTTGTAGTTGACCTACAATACTTTGGAGTTACCCTTGTCAACGATTTCAGGATCAAAAGATCTTAGTAATGAGAATTAACTTTCGCCGTCTTAGAATTATCAAAATTGACTCAGCATGTAAGTATTCCACTTGGCTGATCTGTAGTAGAAATATTGGACATATTTGATTCGAAACATGCTAAATCCTACATATGTATTTAGACATACAGATTGAAAGTATTGATTAAAATCCTTCAGTGAAAAGAAACATATATTGTTTGATAATTTAGCCTGGTATGTACGTTGTCAATCATCGATAAATTTTTAATTTTCGTTCTGTCTAAATACGCCCCAACAAAGTACATATTGCCTAAACTCTATTTGATGATCTCCGAATAAAATTTGCTAGAATTGAAAGTACTTTTTATATCCACAAAGAATTGTTTAATGTTTGATAAAGAAGAAAACAGATTGGATGATCTTAGTGGTGTCATAATATTCTTTTCACAGTTGAATGCATTAGATAGTTATTTAGTTATAGCACTTATGTTGTCATTCTAACAAGCACTCGTATGTCGAAATACAGTGTGTACAACAAGAGCACAGACATTTTTGTAAAAGTTATTCCTTACAAGGAAACATATCGAACCCGAAAATTCTGATTTTAATGAAACTCCGTACGATTTTAGAGCATGTCGGAGTATGTAAGAAAAGATTTCTTTCTGCGGAAAAACACTCTGAGGGGGTGAAATCAGCCCCCAAATTTTCAGCGATTTTTCGTTTTTCGAGTATAACTTTGTAACGGTGCGAGGTAGAAGAAAATCGTAAATGGACAAAATGTTCAGTGTTTGATGCCGTATAACGCGCTGCAAAAGAAATTTTTGTACGTCCAACAATTTATAAATAAATTAAAATTTTCGTTAATTTACATATAATTTCTAACCGTGAGGGTTGGGGACGATCTTTTTCCGTGTAAAAGTTATAATTCGCAATGGTTTACTAAAATGTGAAAGGAAAAAATTTTGGTTCATGTGTTTATTTGTTTACAAAAATTTTCCGCCTTTGTCCATATTACTACCATCTGCCACTTGACAATCGAGGATTTCGATGAAACTTGGTATACAAGCACACAATTTGGAACTATTCGACAAGTATTTGTCTTTATTGGCGGAAATTCATGTTTACAGGGTGAAACTACTCCCTCAAGGTTTAGGGGTGGGAACATTCTAAAGCGTATAACCGAAAAGTAATAGACATAGAAAGAAATGTTAAATACAAAAATTACTTGAATTTTTATGAGTTCGATATGTTTCCTTGTTAGTAGTGTATCCAATCTCTGGCATTTGCGATTATTGCTTGACAGCGTCTGGGCATACTTTCGACCAACTTTTCGGCGTATAAGATAGGAAGAGACCTTCACTAGAGCTTTTAATTTTAAAATACGCATTCCTCGGAGTTTGTACTTCATAATAGACCAAAACACATTGTACCAGGGGTTCAGATTTGTTTAAGATGAAGCTAGATGTCTAAGTGTCCAAGATTGTGTCCCGTACTTTCCCGCAATCAGTTCACCACATATGTAAGTAGTAAATCACACAAATTATTTCTTGATTGAGGAAAACACGTTCGAGAATAAACTGTGAAAACTTTTTTGTAGCAATCTGTCCCGGTCTCCCCAACTATTAATTTATATGATAATTTTTACCAAAAATAATTATTTACACAGAGATATCGCGTCCACGCTCTTGTTGTACACACTGTAGAATAATCTTTGAATTAATATCATCTTTGTAAAACATGTTTCATTGTACGTGTTGAATTTTGTATCACACAAATTCAGAGTAATGTATTAATACTAAATTTTTAGCTAAATCGAATGAAACTACAAGGGAAAGTTATTATAGGTCGATAAACACCAACTTTGCATGGCGTTGGCGTGTTTTCACGTCGAGGATTTCTTCCCTGCGTATGACTTTGATGAATTTTTACGTATATAGATACTTTCCTCGGAAAACAAAGTAAAATCGGAGCTCGCTTTGTACTTTGCCACATCAGCAATCCTTTAGAGTTACCTAATACTGAAAATTTTAATTTTTATGTTTCCTATTAGATCGTCATAAAAGTATTACGGATAGATTGGCCAAATTTTCCTGATGAAAATGAAGCTAAATATAATTAAAAGTAAATAGTCCAAATGGTGGCGTTTTTGGATTTGTTTTTGTCGAAAAATCATCGCACATACTTTGATACTACACTCATATAAACTTAGTGAAAAATATAGAATTTTAAGTTCTCATTATTATCGGCATATGTTTAAACTGTGAGGCTAGCTGGACAAAAGTTTGTTGGCAGAAGGAACGGGTTGGAAAGGCCTGACCGCCTTGAAACGGTATTTTGCAAAACTTTGTGTGCACTCAAAGTGATATTTCTCTGGTGGGCTGGCAAACGAGTAAACTTCACCTCAAGCTTCAACAGTTTCTTCCTTCTTCTTTTTTGTGCATCGAAGTTAAAAGTAAAAGTTTCTTTTAACATACATATATGTCATCAACTTTCAGGTCTAAAATTTAACACCTGATTTTACACAGCACTGCAAAAATTCTAAGTTGCTTCCTGCAAAACTAACAATTCTGGCTTATCTTATAAAAGAATCCTGAACGGTTGCACAGGCATACACGACGACTCGAACCCAAACTTAGCCCAGGATCGTAGAAACCAATAAACATAAAAAAAATTCAAAATTCAGTATTCAATAATTCTTTAGTCAAAGGATGATGGCTAAAATATTTAACACTAATACATACACAATTCGCAAAATTTTCGTCCCAAATCTGTGTCATAAAAAAGTAGGTACGTATGAGTTTGAGGGCCAATGTTCTACCGTAGGATTAAAAACTGAAAGTCATTAAAATTTCTGAAAAATATTCATTTAATTAATTCATTTAATTAAAATTTTAACATCAGTGCGCTGCTCTTTTTTATCACTCACTTCTCAGCAAGTGCGATGAAACGAGTGTAACACTAAGACTGTTCCACCAATTTGGAAGTGTGATTTCTTGTTAGAACAACAAATATCACATTAAACTACTATGTAATCTATTCGACTGCGAAGTGGATATTACAGTATCAAAAACATTCGGTGTATTTTCCTTTTTATCAGATCGCGTAGAGTGGACTAGACCGCTACCAGTAACGTGTACAGTAGAAACACAGTCGCGGTTATTGCTTACCCTGATGGGGAGGGAGAGTACAGCGAAGACGCGAAAGGGAACGCCAGAGTAATTGAGCCCTACAGCAATTTAGCGAGTAGCCGATAATTTGATTACGAACAGGAAGAGACAGTTCCAAGGAACGTGATAATTCTAGCGTGATGTAAGGATATATCTCGTCGACGTTACGTCATGTCCTTTCTCGTGGCAATTCCAGGGCTATAATTCCGCCGGACATTTCACGGAAAACCGCATGTTTAATAACAGGCTTTGTTGCTCTAGACATGCCACGGCCGTTCGTGAGGTGTCCCCGAGACATGGATGTGGAACTACCCGCAAGGCAGAACACGATACGCGTCTCATTTCCACAGCCCAAGTCCAACATGAACTGGTGGAGGTATTTATTAAATAAAATACTTTCTAGATGTTATTGCGATGACTAATACTATTTTCAAGATAATTTGTTCATAAAAGCATGATATCTCGCGATGAAAGTTACTTTAACTTAAGGGGGGAAGCCACTGTGACGGTCGAAAATAAAGACTATATTCAAGACGTTCTTTTATAATGAAATCTAACTTCCTACGAAAAATTTTTATTATCAACTGAAAAACATATATTTAACTAATATTTTATGCTCCCGGATTGAAAATATTTTCGGTAGTGTGGCCACAGCATACGATAACGTTAGACTCTGCAAAAAAAAATACAAAACGGGCGCTTGTGTAACTTTCCAACATTTGCTCCGAATTACAAAATTCGAACGGTTTCTTAAAGTAAATTACAATAGCTTCAGTTGAGCGTAGAGATTTAAAAAAATATTAATTGTTGAAGAAATGGCGGACTTAGGAAGAAATCTGGAACAAAAAGTATAAAAAATCGACATGTGTTTTGATCAAATGAATTATTCGATCAAAAAACAGGTACGCTTAACTGAAGATAATTGTATTACGAATATTCCCTGAAAATTTGAATTGAATTCAATAAAAATTGACTGAGTTATTAATGCGCCCGTTTTGAAAAATGCCGTTTCGAGATACTCGCGTTTGAAGTTTCGACAGAATTTTTTTCTGCAGCTCAAAGGTCGCAGCTGTGTACGGTCTTGTCGTGGTCAGTGATTCTCTACCTAGTTCTAAACAATATATAAGCTCATAATCCCTCTTATTAGATACATTTGGATTTTTGGACATAAACTGCTCGGGTGATTGACCCCAAGTTACCTGTGTGCACTCGATTACGAGCGCTGCGCAACCTATACAAAACCTCCCGTAGTTCCCAGAATTTTTCGAGATCTACTTTGAAACTGTGCAGGTATAATCTTGAGACCCCAAGCATTAAGAAAATGCACCAAAAAGAAATATGAACAAAATTTTTCACAGTGGCTTCCCCCTTAATATATGTATTTCGGATGGGCGACGTACATGTAACTACTTAGATCCATCAGGAATCAACTATCAAGGATATATTGTTATAATATAACGTAATCTATTGTTATAAGAAACTTAGAAAATAATTGTTTCCATTAATCTTTAAGGATTTTTAAATGGAATGATGGATTTGATCAATTTTATTAACAAGCCAACAATAAGTACTGTTATATGCTGTGACTACTTCTTCACAATTTCTATTCAAGTATACCGAAGTATTCACTGATCATATTTGGCAAAGAGTATACAGGGTAAGGTGTGTCAATTTTTTTAATGTTTTAATTTTAAAAACGACTAGTGGAAAAACGGTACAATTTCAGGTTTAAAATTAACCACTACCTTTAAGTTTTGTGTAATACATTATTTACCTAGTTGGAATTTCATTTGAAATTATAGAAAATTACTAAAATTATTTTTAAGAAAATTAATAATTGAGCTTATGAACCGCAACAGAAGCAAACATGATATCGCTTCTTTGGTGGACTTTGTTAAATAGCATTAAATTTACTACAGCTATTGCTAAAGTTACATGTATTTTCATTTTGTAATAAATACACATTTCCATACATTTTCATGTGAATGTAATAAGGATCTACTAATTTTCACATATTTTTATTTTCATTTTCATGATTTTATGTAAGCAATACTCACTTTAAGCGAGTGACATTTGAATATGTAATTTGTAGTTAAATCTCACATAATTTTCACCTTTTACAACTGTGATTTGAAGTAGCTAAACCTCACTGAAATCAGTTTCTGAAGATAATTTCAGATTCAGGATTAAAAACAACATTACATTGTCACTTTTAGTCATTTCAAAATTTTCAAAAATTTTCATTTTACCCACAAAATTGACACACCCTAACACACATCCCCACCACTTCTGTCTCACTCTTGTCCGGCGAAGGCGAGAGCGAGATGGAACGAAAGCGAGCGAGAGCCATTGAAAGCGAGCGAGGACGGTACGAGACAGACGACGCGTTGATATTTTGTCTCGCTTCGTCTTTCGGACGCCTGACATGCCGTCCTTTGCATCCGTGCCCGCCACGCACGCCCGCCGCGCACGCAAAGCGTTCCATCTCGCCCCCCCCCCCCCCCTTCGGCCAGATAGAAGTGAGAAACGAACACTTGGAATTATGGCTCTGTACACGATATAGGCTCAACGCCGGTCCCGACCAGCGAGCATATAGGGAGACAATACTGTATTGCATTACACCTTTCAAGTTTAAAACACGTCATAATTGACTACACGTTCTCAATGGCTTTAGCATCGAGAAATTTTATTAGGTACAATAACAATCTATCATAATAATGCATTTTTTATCTTCTTTTTGGTAGAAATACGACATCAGTGTTGGGATTCTTTATTTTTGTGAATCATCCGCTTCTTCCTATCTGTACACACTCTGATTTTATGAATGCCAAAGGTTGCCTTTGGTAGAAACTGCTTATTGTTAATTTCAAACAGTTTCAAGCATTGAGCGTACGATAGTGAATTACACCTATGAATTACCATATACAAGATTCAAAGACTAAACATAGGATTGTTCGTTAGTAACTTGATCATATATGCTAATAAACATAAATGAATTTCAGTTAAAAAATTGCTTTTATTATGATCAATATTTTTATGACAACATTCCAGACGTCTTTATACGAGCTCTTAAAAAGTTAATGATTCTTCCCTAGTAGGTACTAAATAATGTTATACCACCACGATGTTTACTGCTACAAATATAATTATCTCTTACACAATAGAAGTATCTTATTTTTTTTTTAATTTTGCATAATCACTTTACAATCTTTAACTCTATAGTGACTCACATTGAGAATGTATTTTAAAAGCTCTTCAACGTTTCTGATTTTGATATATTGTTCTAAACAATTCTTTTAATTTATTCTTTCCGGGTGACCCCCAAATCTATGTAATAAATTTATCACTGTGTTCAGTGACTGAAAATAAGATAAACATGTCAAAAAAGATCCCATAAGTTTTTACTAAAAAGTTATCACGAAAAATTGAAACGTAAGTGAAAAGCTGTACTTTATGTTTCCATTTCGAATACTCGCCCATCTGCATCAAGATTAACTTAAAATCGGTGTAATATGGAATCTACTGTAGACGGAATTTCGCCGCCGTTTTGTTTAGTTTTGTAAAATGAAATATTTAGTCCTGCCGTGAATCACAATAGGAAATAGACTACTGTCGGTTCCCTTACATTTCATTTTCTTGTTATAACTTTATAATAAAGATGCATGGAACTGTATTTATATGATATTTACATCTTGTTTTTATTCACACTCGCAATACACTGACAAAGTTTATACGGAAACCTGGGGAAGACCCTATATATTTAGCTGCTGATGAAAAAGCATTATAGGTCCGTTTTTATGTAAACGTAGAAGGACCATTTCATTCCTCTTACCATACATAATACGCATATCCAAAAAATTGGTATTTCTCAATACTATAAGAGATACAGTAGCGATCAGAGGAAGTTGAAACTCTAAACGATAACGAAAATAAGATAGTTCCATGAGAAATAATTGTATCTTAAAATTTGTATCTCATACTTAAAACCTATTATTTAGTTTGTTATGCAGACATATGAAAATACGAGTCTCAAACACTCATTTGACCACGATGTATATAAAATATTCGTATAATCTGTATTAATAACCAATATACAGAGTGGTGTGTAATTTGTTGTACAATCGAATCACAGGTATTTCTGCCGCAGAGATAAAACGAAAATGTGAAATAAACTTTTTCCATTGTCGGTTTTAGTTTTGAGAAAATCCACGTCAACAGTATTTGATCGTTTATTATTATATACTTCTGCTAGTATATTTGTATTTGTAAACATTGATGGCGATACAGTTTAAACAAATACACCACTGTATTTTCACAAGTTATTAAATTTTTGAATGTGTTGAAAATTGTTGAAAATGTTGTATACAGAGTACTGTTTAGCGAATTCAAGAGTTATAAATGAAATATACCAACATATTTTTCTCTTCCATTCTTCAAATTCTGGGGTAATGTCTTCTTTAATTCAAAAGTGGATACCATCTTCTATTTTGCAGAATTTATCTTTGTATCATTAATAATATTCTTAATATGATCTCTCACAATAAGTAAAAAAGCAAAGTAATAGTTATTGTGCCATTGTGATCAATCCAAACACAATTTTTAGGATAATAAAGAATTAACAGTGTGTACAAAATTGTTGCATTATTTGATACAAACGCCATCAATCTTTAGAATACTGGTGTGCAAGTAGAAGTAGTAAGAACTAGACGGACACGTCTGCCATGGTACGCGTAGGTATCCAATCAATCTCTAAACTCGATTACATATTCCGAACATGAAGCCCTTTTTTCGAAACAAATTTATTCCACATTCTCAACTCATTTTTACACAATAACATAATATAAAATTAATCCTTTATCGATTGTGCCATGAATTACGTTCCACCTTATAATAGATTATGTTTATTCTCCCCGCTTTATCGTCGTCCGTAGACACCATGGACTGACTACGTCATATCATGGCCAAAGAAATAGGTAAAACATATCCATTTTAACTTGCAATTTCTTCCATGACTTTAATTCTTAACCGTATCAATATGGGGATGAGGAATAAGTTCCAGGTTATCGAGTTTCAGGACACCCTTTAGATTCACAAGGTATAGTCTTTTAATTTGCAGTTCTTATTGCACTCTCTCAAGTTGTTGATAACATAAATCAGCATTGATAGTTGGATTTGGATTGATACATATGTGCTCATAATGTAAACGAAGTGGTGGACAGAGCTTATGCAGCAACCTAATACAATAAAAGATACGTTCATTATGTTATGACCAAGTCGCCAACCAAATTAACGAAGATCTTCGTCTTGCCGTCACAGTACTTCCGTCCTTTTGCTAAAAAATCCAGTTGAACGCGAAACCAGTAAAATTAATTTCTTTTCGCGAATCCGTCCCCACACAATACGTTACCACAATGGAATGGTTTATCTTGCGTCGCAACCGGGACTGCTCGCAAGCCTGCCGCACGTGCACAATGGGAATTCCAAACGAGCTTAGAGGTTTCCTTCCAAGGGTGTATACACGTCTTTGCCCCGGTATTTGTGCCTCGCATCTCTATTTATTGAAGTCGGTCGGGTACGATTTTACGCCCGGTCCCATAGAGAAAGCATCTGCGTCACGACACGTTAGACGCCGATCACATCGAGGTCATAAAGGAGATCGAGCATTTATATGGTAATGATTCATCGATCAGACCCCGAGATTCGATCTTTATGTTCGCGGCGAGATACGTAGATTTCATCTTGGCGCGATCAATGGCCGGCTTACTTCCCTCTTTTCTTTTCTGTTCTGCTTTGTACAGGTACGTGGACGCCTCACCGTCCTGGGCCAAACAATTACAAGCGGATTTACCAGCCGGCACAACGGTTGTCACATTTACAGCCTGGTCGCCCGTGTCAAATTACACCAGCACGTGTAGGATTGTGATACGCGTTCGAGGTGAGTGTTCCCAGCCAGCAATACAATTGTCAATCGTGATCGATGTACATAAGATGGAGTTCGTGCACGTTGGCTAGTATGTATACAGGGTGATTCCAGTAACTGGGCCAGGCTGTAACTTGGGTATAACAATAAGCCGGAGATATCCGAACCGAGCTGCGGAGCTCGGGCACCTTGTCCCACTCTGCGTACGCTGACATGCATATTAGGGTGACTCTTATTTACTCTTGGTAAATTTTTTTTTTCAAGGTTTTCTTGGGGGCACCTTCCAGAATGGTTCCAAATAATTAAAAATATCTGTGTAAAGTTTGAGCTCGATCGAATAAGGGGAAGAGGTGACCCTGGGCTCTTAAACATTTAAATCATTATTTAACAGCTCACAAAGTCGATTTTATATAATATCCTGCAAGTTATTGATTGAATAAAAGAATATGTCAAACAAAAGTTGTAGATCCGGATAAGGAGCATCTTTTATTTTCTATTACTGTTTCTCCCGCGACAAACGGTTTTTGAAAAAAGGTCGGAAAAATAAAGAGAGACTTTTGTTTTTCTCCAACTTCGAGAGTTTAAATAGTTCTCGAACACTTTTTATTTATGAAGGCGTACAAAAAATGGAATTTTTATTTTCGAGGACTATTCTTTAAAGATTTAAGGGGAGGGGCGTATACCGAAATATGCGAAAAAGATACAAAAAATTTTTTCCTTATTTTCAGTGTTTGATATATAATGAATGTTTACTGAAAATTTCGGATCGACTCTATATCTTCGATAATTTTGCGAATTTCGGACTCAAATTTTCTGGAAACATTCATGACATATCAAATACTGAAAATAAGGAATTGTTTATCTTTATCGCATATTCCGGCATACGCTACTCCCCTTAAATCTTTAAAAAATAGTCATCGAAAATAAAAATTCAATTTTTTGGAAGGCCTTCATGTATAAAAAATGTTCGAGACGCATTTAAACTTTCAGAATTTGAGAAAAACAAGTTTTTTTTAGTTTTCCGAGTTTTTTCGAAAACCGTCTGTCGCATGAGAAAAAGTAATAGAACATAAAAGATATTCCTTAAATATTATTTTATTTAATCAATAACTTGGACGATATTATATAAAATTGACTTTGTGAGCTGTTAAATAATGATTTAAATGTTTAAGGGCCCACGGGCACCTTTTCCCATTATACGATCGACTTGAAACTTTGCACAGTTTCTTTTTAAATTTTGGAACTATTCTGAAGGGTGCCCCGAAGAAAATTCAAAAGTCGAAAATAAGAGCCACCCTAATGCATATGGATGCCAGTTGATACTACGTTCTCTGTGCACGTACTGCACAAGCAAAATATGGCATATAGACAGGGACAAAGTCCCGTAAGTGGACCTACGATATGAATTTTTTCGCATGCAAGTGCATTTTGGTGCACTTGCAACGTGCAATATGTAGTAGTTTTTTTATTCTTAAATGTAGCAGCATTACTCTTGCCGCGTAAATCAATTTCTAGAATTACTCAGCGTATAAAATATGTAAGGAGAGGTCGTTGAGAATTCAATACTTTACGAGATATTATTAAGATAATATTTTATGTGTGACGTTAGTAAACTGAAGATACCGACCATTCAACGTTGAAGGCATTAAACTAGTAATATGGAATATCTCGTAAAGTAAGTTTTTAATCACCTTATACCCTTTATGCGCAGAATGATTCGAGGAATCGATTCATGTAAAAAAATTGCAAAGCAAGTGCCGAAAACTATCATCTCATAGGAAGGCAGTGTTCATTGTAACAGTGCAAGATTTTCCTCTGCATTATTTTGTATCTTCACTTACAATTAGAACGAAGCTGTAGCTCGGCCCAGTTACTAGAATCACCTTGTATACATAGTGTAATATGTTTCACGTATTACGCATTGGTATGGAGCGGAAATGAGTGAGACAGAATTTGAGATAGAGGTTACGAGATATTGAAACGATTTTAGTTTGTAGGGGTCCTTGGAACTTTGACAGGCATTAGTTTGATACGATAAAGTTCTGGAATATTATCGACTATTCATGTAGTACTTGTTAATCAGAAAAGTAAAGTAGCAGCGAAGGAAATAGAAATAGGATAACAAAGTGGTAATGTAGGGAACGAATTCAATATCTTCGTGATATACTGACTATAGTGTTTCTATCTAACACCTAAATATTTGTGTTCAATTTTAAAATACAGAAAAAAGTATAGAATATACTTTAGATAGTTCCAAAGGACGAACAAGATCGACACAATCTTTTTCTTTCAAGCTCTTTTTTCTGCGACTATTATCATTAGATTTTCCTTTTTAATGGAACTACATTCTTTTTAACTGCATATTGTAGCTAGCAGAAACATGAGTCCAATCACATAACAAAATATAACTTTAAAAAGGATAAAGGTATACATATAGTTTTATTAAAAGAAAGAAGAGACCATGAAAACAAATAAACGAATGACTTTAGAGAAGAAAAACTAAGCCTACGTTTCTTTCGATCGTCTTTCCAAATCATTTACATTCTATTTTACACAATTTCTTTTATATTCAATTTCGATAAACATAGTCAAGTATCCCTTTTTCGTAAATTAACGTTATATTTTTCCCTTTAAATAGCGTAAAAGCTGACAGATATTCAAATGTTTTTATTTAAAAAATTATATCCAAAATGAATTTAATAGAAGTAACATAGTCATTCCAAAGCTGTGTCGTACACTACTATCTCCCTTTGTAAATTTACCTAAAAATTGGTACCTACATTTCATACTTCCCAGTATCATACAATTTTATTTTTCTTATTATTGTACCCATACTCACCTACTAAACATTGCATTACAAACGAAGACCATGCAGAAGTAACAATCTGTGGAGCTAGGTTTTGGCGTTCAATTACGAAGTCTAATACAAATTTTCTATCACAGCTAAGAAAACCGTGATGTAACGTATCTCAACTGTGCCTAAATATTGCATAACGTCCGTGGTAGAACTATAAAGTATGAACTATTGATCGATCATGCAAATACGTGCAGAGGCCTGCACAATGACTGGTTGAGGATTAGCCTAACTGCTAACAGAAAGTTGTCAAATTGCCGCTTACACAGATAAAGATACATAGCTGCCATAAGGCCCTCAATTTAAATCTCATTTCACGTATGAGAAATCAGTAAATAACATTGTCGCTGGGATTCGAATTTACACGTTTCAACTGTAATTCTTGGAAATTACAGTTAGGCCTGCACTATCATGTTAATGTTGCATTCTTTGAACGTCGATTTGTCATTACGATTTCTATTTCAAGCTATTACGTTTGAACGGTGTCCCTTTTTCTCTTAAAGGAGTCTGTCTTGATCGGTTATTACTTTTTCGTCATACAACACTTAATTTTTATGATAACACGTTGTGAAAGAATTTAACAGGCATTCGATTTTTAGATTTTTATTCCGGATTGAGTGCAACAAATGTGAGACTTTGAGGAAATAAATAATTTCAGATCAGCAGCATAAGGGAGGTTTGAAAATGCAAGATCAATCAAATTTGAATGAAATTTGGTTAGATATATTCTCACATTTTACGAACAGATCTTTTTATTTAAATTTCTCTACCTTTCTGAACCTTCAAAGAACGGAGCTTACGGGCACGTGTTCCGCAATGTGACTTCGATCACAGGATGTCGAGTCAACGAAGGGTGTAAATCTTCGTCACGACTTTTATCGACACTGTGGAATTGCGTGCGTGCTTACAACGAGTTACCGTGATAAGGATAGTAATATGAAAGGAAATGATTGCAGGGATAACAGTAATAGAAAACTGTATTCAACACAACAAACAATTAGATAACAAGTGAATTGGTGAATGACTCTTCTTAGAAACTTTGAGGGATGACTTCAGCCCCTAAACATGCAAATGGGTCAAAATAACAGGACACCTATTTCTTATTTTTCGGTCCTCTAAAATATATCCAATAAAATAAATTTAAAAAAAATTAAAACCGACTTTAGAAAAATAAAAATGCACTGAAAAGTAAGAAATAAGTTTTTTCTCATTTAATCTGTGACTCTCAATTTTTTTATGTCGGTACCTCATTCGCACTGTGTCAATCTGGCGCCGATTTAAAAAATTTGAGTCATACATTAAATAAGAAAAAAGTTTTTTTTTACTTTCCAGTGCATTTTTATTTTTTTGAAGTCGGTTTTATTTTTTTTAAATTTGTTCTATTTTCTACTTTTTAATTATTTAAGTTATATAACTGAATTTATTTAAAAAAATATGGGTAGGCCTACAAAAAGAGCTGCTCGTAAAAAAAGAACCATTTGCTGGAAACTGAAAATTCCAAAAAGAAGCGACTTGCTAATAATAATAATAATAATAAAACACATTTCTTATTTTTTGGTGTAACTTCAAAACCGCTTTACCGATTTTGATAATTCTTTCCCCATGACCTATGTTGATTGAAGTCAAACTAAATGTAATAAGTGTCACCAAAATTGGTTCGGTAGTTACGGAGAAATTCGCGGACAAACATAATACGTATAACATACATGCATACAATTAATTACAAACACCTCGAACTGAGAACCTCTTTCCTTTTGGAGTCGGTTAAAAACCAAAGCAATCGAAGGCGGACACCTAGAAACCTATCCTTGTCAGAGACTGTTTACTACCTGAGAATTATTTTCTCTACATTCCTAGTATAAAATAAAATCCCCAGTAGGCGTCTCTTTGTTCAGTCTAATCTCAAGAACCACTGGAAGGATTGTGATGCGGTTTTCACCGTTTCATAGAGAATTTCTCGAGGAAGGTTTGGGTGTATGACAAAAGGAAGCCGAGCAATGATGATTTTGATGAAACATTCCTCGAGAAAATGCTCTATGGTGTGTTGAGGACCGCACCGCAGTCCGCCCAGGCAGTGGTTCTCAATTCCCATAGTACATACGCCTGTCTTTACGTCAACACGTCTCTGTTTGAGGAGTGCCAGTTAATTTTAAAATATTAATGTTGATGCTATAGATACATATAAGGAACCCAGGCAACGCTGGGTACTTTTAGCTAGTTCATGAATGAATGTAACGCAGTCCAATGGAAGTTACTTATAAGATTAATTATGTTGTAGAAGCAACACATACTGCTCTTTAAAGGATTTCAGGCAAATTGGTTACAACAGTTATCTACTTGACAATTATTGTACTATAGGTAGGGTAAAGACAGGTAATATGGAACTTCGTAAAATTTCGATAAAGAAATAACGAACTCTTCAGGCAATCCTCTATACTAATAGATACCTAGACACAATAGACGATGATACTGACAATTGAGCATCAGTTAGGCATCCATCATTGAAAGAGAAACATTTATATCTTTCGTGGAGTGTAAAAATTTCTGAAAAGTGCATCAAACAGTTAAATATTCTAGTGAAGGTATGTTACAAAGTATTATTTTGATATAATTTATCATTAAATATGTGTGTCCTTGATTATTCAACAATAGTTTACCAATAAACTTACTTTCTTCTTAGTACAATTCTTAATTTCTTGTCGGAACATTTGTGTACGTAATATGGAACATACCGAGTAACATAGATGAAGTTGATAATGATGATGACGACGATGATGCGGAATGCTTATTTTGCTATGGTAATTATAAAAATAATGACAATGGAAAGTAGACCCAATGTATTCGCTGCTTTCAGTGGGCACACGAAGAATGTGGGGCTTCCGACGTATTATTCACGTGCCCAAGGTGTAGGAGACGTAGAAAGCAGGAATAAATTCCAAAAATGATATATATTTATTTATTTGTATCTTCTACTTAATAAATCTTCATTTTTAGTAAAAAAAAGTAAAGATTTTTTAGTCTTCTTTACAAATTTCCTAGGTGTTCCATATTAGGACCAATTTTTTCGAACTGCCGATTTTCACTCTTTTCAGTTTTTTGTACTATAATTGCAAAAAATTGGATTTTTTTACATTTCCTTCGTCCCCTCATGTCAGTTTTATTAAAAGAAGCAAATTCCCCTACTTTTGGCAAGCTTTGGAAATCAGGTGTTCTATATTACATGCCTTGACTCTACTACATTTTCTGGTAATACATCTTAAAGCTCGCAGACACCGCTTTCCCTATTTTCAAAAACTTTCAGTGTCTAGTTGTATAGTTTAAAGTAAAGTAATAGAGTGCACTGTACAAAATAATAAGATTAACTGCATTAATTAATGTTTTGAGGGTTGCCTCGTACTATACAACAACATACAGATTTATCTCTAAAGAAGGTGACGTCCAGTCCCGAACTATTACTAAATATATGTATAATCTATTCTATTACTTGCTACTAATGTTTTATAATTTTCCCATCACGTTTCAGGCAAATGAAAATGCTTTTCTGATTCTATGGGATGTATTCTTTAATGTTTTGCAAAAATGTTTCATTTCCGTTTGGAGCGGAAAAACGTAATATTTTACCACACTCCTTTGATAACCTTTTTTTAATAAAAATTCAATTTCCTGTATCTTTAAAGCTTTTTCGTATTCCATGTTCGCTTCTATTAAAACTTGAATTGCTTTCAAAATAGGTGGATTAACAACTACAAATATTAACTTGAATTTTTGAGTTAGTAACAACCGTTTACGTTAATTTTATAGCTCGCAGGGTAATAACAAATTAACCTAGCGTTAATGCAAATGCATGTTGAATATTTAATTACATACTGCTTGCATTATACATATGTGTAAGCTGTCTCGAACCAGATGAACATCAGTTAGAGAGCTGAGAGCAAATTTAATTTTTTGTTAAAAAGTTTCGATAAACATACGTTCTGAAATACCTCGGTAAAAAATTATTGCTAAATAATTTGCGTTAATACTTTGCATAATTCCTTCTCAGGGTCCTTTCTAAACAGTTCTTTAATTCGTAGGGTCCGACTATTTTTTTAACATCAAAATTCGCTCTTCTTTGGTTTCTTCTTTATTTTAAGCAATTGTAGGCTAAAATTCAAGATTTCTCTATTGTTAGCAGCTATATTCATACTGCACTGTATTGTGGTGTAATACATTTTTGTTGTTCGTTGTATAATTATAAAAAATGTAGACTTCAAAAATCAAAATCATACTAGTGTTGTGAATATTTTTGTTATCGACAGTAAATTGAAAACATTTCCAGTAATTTTTAAGATATGTGTACATATCATCGCCCACACTCTGACAAGATAAATAACATACAAATTTTTTCGCAATGACTTTCTAATGGAAACACTTATGATCATATTTTAACTGGACCGTGTTAACTCAAAGTTGCATTTGTTATCAAATCCCAAGCTGGTGTTCTTTTGATTGGGAATACCGTGTGTATTTTAAATTCGGGTCAGACTAATTTTATATTACCAGTTACGTAACAAGTATTTTATTATGCCACACGACGATATAAATAAAATCATAAAATTCACTGACTTAGAATTAGAGTTTTAGAAATATGTTCTAGCAGCACAAATAACACGGCCCCAATCGAATCTTAGATCTATCCATCTCTCTCAACCGCGAAACTAACCCAGACACATTTTATTCATCGAAATGTCATTGTTCCGTTATTGGTTTCCACGAACACGTAATAATATCCGCAGGAAACTGTTCTGCAGAGAAATTCCATCATCTCCGCTAGCAATATCACATAAATATACAATGGACTCCACTTTTTCTGCCACTTTCCCAGTGAAACCCTAAAACCGTCGATAAAAAAAATGTTTTTCGTAGCACGGCAATTTTATTATATCGGTCTCTGTTTCCAATTTTTACTTTTGCTACTGACCATTGATAGTATCTCCTAATTGATCATTTTGGGCCAAAAAGATGAAGTAAATATGGCTACGATGCACAATAGTTTGTTAAGAAAATGGAAATTAGTACTTTGTTGCGCGTGTAAATGTTGTATGGTATAGTATTTATATAGTATTTATATAGTATAGTATTTCCATTGTATAGTATTATACCCATTTGACTCTAGATTACACGATGATGTCCAATAGTAGTATTACTGGTATAGTTAGATTATACGATAGAAAATACATTTCTTGATAAATCATTGCAAATCGAATAGACGTTTATTTCACAGCTTTAACTCAAAGTGATTGCAAGAATAGGTATGCAAGGGTGGATGTACCAGTAAATGAACACGTACCAGTGAATGGACATTTTTTATTAAAATGAGTAAAATAAGTTATTAAAATAAGCAACTAATTAATTAGAGACTTCTTTTAATTTCTGGCCCTGTAACCAAGCAATTTTTGCAGCACGTGGAATCAATCGGGCTGCAAACATAATTTTATAAAAATGTTCCTTCAATAGCCTTAAGCGTTTATTTATTGGCGTGTTTACCCTACTTAATTAAAGCACATGCATTATGTTGCGGAACACCCTAAACATATGGTATATACCTTTCTATTGTACGTGTTGTAGGGTTTTAAACAGGTTTGAGTGTCGGGATTTGAGAGAATATTGCAAGACCCCCAAAAATGTTAATAAAGACAAAACGATGCCCTTATTAATATTTTAGGTACCGGAGCAACCCAGATTTTGACAATTTTCTACCATCCTTCTTTACACCTTCTTTCAAGATAATAGTACTTTATGTTTATATTCAATTTAAAGAGAAAATGCTCTTCCGAAATAGCTGCAATAAATCTAACTTATGTATCTTATTGTTAGTATAACTAACAATATTGGATGTTAAATTTTTCGCCTCCGATTCTCAAGTTGATTCTTCGAAGTTTCCTAGGTAAAATTAGCATTTCAAGCCGACTGAAATGATAATTGCATTGATTTCCATATTCCTCTAAAACAGCGAAACCCAGGTGGGCGGTCCGAGGACGCTAGCATTCCATAGCGTCTACTACGTGCTGTGTGGAAGAGGGTGTTCGTAGCTAATGAAGCGGCTGGCATGCCACGGATATGGAAACCTCTAGTAGTATGCTCTTAGGCCCTAAAGGTGAAGTTCCACGGCTCGTGGCTCGGCGAGTCGGTTCGGCGAGTCGGCTTGGCGGGCGCGAGTCGACGAGCCACGCGCGGTGGAACTTCACCTTAAGCCGCGTATTCACCTGTGCATTCGCCCCGAATATGCATTCGGCGCGCACCGATATTTTGCTCGTGTGGCGCGCGGTCGGTCCTCGGCGCGCATTCGGCGTGCGGTCGGTGCTCGGCGTGCATTCGACGCGCTATCGGTGCTCGGTGTGCTTTCGGCGTGCATTCGGCGCGCATTCGGCGTGCGTTCGGCTCGCGTTCGGGGATCGTGCAGTGTTCATTCACAACAGTCACCATAAGCACCGATCCGAAGAACGAGAAGAAAAATCATGGATGATAATATTCCAATAGCTAGTGCTAGTTTCATTGTATTGTATACATTGCTTAAAAAAAGGATAAAAAGAAGAAACGTTGGTGGACGAGGAAAATATATACCAGCAGGTGCAACGAATATATACCAGCAGTCGCCTCGATATCGGTCCATACATTGTATCCGCACTCGTCGTTTGCCGTTCGGTTTGCCTCGAAACGACGAGTGCGGATACAATGTATGGACCGATATCGAGGCGATTGCGAACCGAGCGTTTGGTCGCCGCGCCATTCGCGCCGATCCGCTTGCTGGCGGTTCATCAAAGCGTGCATTCGCGTCCGAACGACACCATGATGGAGTGGGCGCCGCAAATTTGTCTCAAGCTCCTTGAGATATTCGAGAAATACGGATTCTTATGGAATTCCAGACACCCGAGTTATTTCAATACTTTGAAAAAGGACGACGCGTGGAGTACAATTGCCCAAGAGATCGGAACGAACGCGGAAGATTGCAAGAGGAAAGTGGAGAGTCTAAAAAGCTCGTACCTTCACATAATGAATCAAACTCTCAATTATTGCTTGACACACCTCTGGTACGATTTTCGAAATAACTTGTTTTGAGATTTTAAATAGATATTGCAAACTACTATACGAATCTCCGGTTGCAAGAAATCTTAAAGTAATTGCCAATCTTTCTTCCGGCGTAATCGCCTTTCTGTAGGCAGTATCTTGCCTTGCAACCTTCTCGCAAATATAATTTAATATAATAAAAAAATCTTCCAATGACAGCCTCGTGAAGTTTTGAAATTGGTTGCTTCCCACGTCAGCATTTAAATCCCGTAGAAATGTTTCGTTGCACCTGCTGGTATATATTTTCCTCGTCCACCAACGTTTCTTCTTTTTATCCTTTTTTTTAAGCAATGTATACATTACAATAAAACTAGCACTAGGTATTGCAATATTTTCGTCCATGACGTTTCTCCTCGTTCTTCGTATCGGTGCGTATGGGGACTGTTGTGAATGAACACTGCACGATCCCCGACCGCGCGCCGAATGCACGCCGAGCAGTGAGCAGCGACCGCGCGCCGAACGCGCGCCGAGCACCGACCGCGCGCCGAATGCACGCCGAGCACCGACAGCGCGCCGAATGCGCGCCGAATGCACGCCGAGCACCAACCGCGCGACGCATGAGCAAAAAATCGGTGCGCCCCGAATGCACATTCGGGGCGAATGCACAGGTGAATACGCGGCTTTAAGGGTGCGAACCTACACGCACGCTACTAGAGGTTTCCATATCCGTGGCATGCACGCCGCTTCATTGGCTTCGAGCACCCTCTTCCATACAGCACGTAGAAGACGCTATGAATGCCTAGCGTCCTCGGACGCCCACCTGGACCTCACTGCTCTAAAATTTTCATATATTTTCCTGAAAACAATGAACCTATCAATCCTTCAAAAATTGCAAAACAAAAAATTGCCTTCTATATGCCTTCTATTCTATCCTATCTAATGCCCATACCTTTATGTTACTCTTACCTTTTGATACGTTCTATCGTAATTATTGATATCAACGACATCATATATACATCTTTGATTCGCAACCTGTGGGTCGCATAGTGTTTTCTGGGGGGTTTCCACGATCTTTTTAACAATATTATTAAGTTAGAATTACCTGCTTTTAATGTGTTTTCTTTACCTTATTAAATTTAGCTTATCTTGTATTATAATTATTTGAATAGATATTGTAAAAGGGAACTCAAAAAAGGTTGGGAAACACTGATATACATAGATGTAGATTGTATAAGTTCAATAGGGACACTGAAAAACAACATCGATTAAAATAAAAGGGAAATGAAGCGTTCAAATAAAAATAAGTCCTTGTTCCTTGAATCTTACCTTGAAGACTATAGAGGGTGGACCAATAAGAATTACATTTTGCATATTCCCGAAATCATAAATGTAAGAGAAAAATCGCTCGTAAGCGACTGCACCTAAAAAAATCGTTGTGTTCATATGATGGCCCCTTTCATACTAGCAATAAGCAATTTTCATTAGAATTTTTTTCTCTTACTTCCATGGTTGGGGAAATATTAAATGTGGTAATTCTTATTATTCCACCCTGTATATGTGTGTACATAAACTTTCTTCATTATTTAGTCGCATAGAGTGAATCCTGAGGGAATGTTCCATATCTTTTTCAACACCCTGTATATTGTAAATTCTACAATATACTGTTCGTAGCAGAGCTGAAATTGATGGCCTCTCCATTTGTATGCAGTCACCTGCACGATTTCTTAATAAATTTTCTGCTTCTTTTAATTTCCTGCAGGAATCTGACCTCCCGAGATATTAATCATTATACAGTATGCGTAGTCATGTACAGAGAGCTATTAACCTACAGATTAAAAACTAATTATCTCTGAACCTATTAATCTTCAGATCTACATACATTTAAGCAAACTTTACTTTAAACTTGGTCATGTTTCATTAGCGTTCATTGAGATCGCACGGTTCGCGTGAAAACACAATTCTTCCATATATTTCAATTATTTTTGCACAAAAAATCACCTGTTTATCCTGAATCTACAATTTTAATTGCATCTCGCATAACAAAATTATGAAAAGAAATATGGCAAACTGAGACTTCGTTTCTGAAATATAAACAAATCTGGGTTCTCAGTCGATTATCTCAGCAAATAGTGATTGTGAGTCAGATTTATTCAAAGCAAAATTTAACATATTGTCCCAAAGTGTAGAACGTGTAAGGAGATAGAGTACGCAGAAGGAAGTTCTGGGAGTGTAGGTCTATGGTACGAATGTGCAAAAATAAGGTCCAAGACGAAATATGTGTATTGAATTTGTAGGAATATTTTAAACTGAGCCGTTGTTTTTGAAAGTGGTATAAGCCCATTTGTTCATGCATTTAAATAGTGAAGGGTTTGCGTTTGAATCAACTTAAAAATATTGGCAAAAGTTAATCAATTCGGGTAATGTTTTCAAAACTATAAACTTGTTAAATATTATTATGCAATAATAATTAATAAAAATATTAAAGAAAATAAACGATTTTTTAGCTACAGACTTATACCACTTTGAATAATAACATATTATCAAAAATATAAACAATAGCAATTTTAAATTTATATTTTAATTGAAGTTGGCTTTTCAGAAATGTATTTTTTAATGTAAAAAATGATAATTAAAATAAAGTGTTAATTATGAAACGAATATATGAATAAACAAGTATGAAAAGTAAGTTACTTCGTTAACATAACCAATAATAACAAACTTATTCGTATTTCAATCTTATTTCTCCATTACACTTAGCATAGTGAAGTATTTATGTTGAATAGGAGGTATGTAAGGCAGTAGACTCATCAATCTCTATATTTCTCTCTTGTTATAGATCTTGAAGTTGTGTAAAGTGATAACACAGTAATTTTGCTAAAATTTTTAGGCCTTTCTTGTTTTCCAAATAAACCAAGAACTTTAGATTGCGCATTTTCTTTCACAGAGATTTTGTAGAAAATTGTCGTAATAATTAATAATTAATGCGATTAGAAAATTGTTTCAATTATCATTATTACAAAAAAATTCATGCGATAACATTTTACGTTCACCTTTTTTTTTATTAATTTATGAGGACATCTATATTTGATTAAAACTACCATTAACTCATTTTTCCAAAAATGGACTTATACCATTTTAAAAAACGGTTGAAGTAATACTCTCGTCAGAAGGAATTGTATAATACAATCTTTGTTTTCATAATAAAATGGGAATACCGTTAAAAATCAACTTACAGGACAATGTCACTTTCTGGTTTATTTATGACCACAACAGAAAAGAACTGTCTGTACTTTCTAAAAAATCCAAAACGCAGAATTATTTAATCGAAATGTGATGGGAAAGTCCTATAAAAAATTTTCTTCTCTGCTGTGGTTCCCAATTGAGTAAATAGTGATATTGTCTTTTAAAGCTGATATTTGGTTACAAACCGGATCTTGCAAAATTCCTATCTGAGTGGAAGAAATATATGTACAGAGGTACTTGAGACACTCAACGAACGTGCAAAAGATATCCTGGATGGTCAAACTGCCAAATGTGTTTCTTGCTACTCGTACGAGGTCACATAGACCCAAAATGACCGTCTGCTTTTATGCACCCGTGCTCTTAATGGGCCAATACCCAAAAGTTATAGAATTGAGTGTACATACCCCCTTAACACTTGACACTCAAATTCGCTATAATTTCCATTCTCTAGTTTATCCTGGTCTTTATCAACAAGAATCGAAATTACGAACTTCATTAAGTTCATTGTTATGGGATTTGGATCTGACTTGACGTGAGTTCTTGATTTTTCACAGCTGTATAGCAATCTCTGATCCACAATATCATTGTAGATTTAATTTTTGCTTTGCTTATTTGTCCTTCTGATCATTGCCTCTTTTAAAATATGTATAATGGACGTTATTTGGGTAATCTTTAAGGACAAACCAAAAACAAAAGAAATGTTCAAAATAAGTGGATGTATTTACTATCTTATCTCTTCTCTGTCATAGACGTGGTACACAAATGATTTAAAATTTTGCATCTGTACTCATGAATGATACCATGGATCTCTCGCCTTGGTTAAGGAGGAGGCCTACCTAAAACGGTAAATACAACATGCTTCTTTGGGAATTATTTCTAGAAAAACCGATAACCTTTTATTTTTAAACATTCTCTAGACATAGTCTATTGGAAAGAGTACCTTTTAGGGATATTTGAGTATTTTTTGCAGTAAAAAGTATTGAAAGATTTGTGAATTGTAGGCGATGCCCGAGACATTCTTTTTTCAAGCGCTTTGCGGTGACAACCGTAACTCAGTGCAGGATCATCTAAAATTGAAAATTCGATTTTTTTTTTAGATAATATATGAAATTATCTAGGTGCTATCAGCCTCGATTCTAGAAAAGTATTTTGAGACAAAGTAGCGGCTGTGCAAAGTTGAAGTATCGATATTTGGCAAAAAATTACTGGTTTTTCGAGTGTAAAAAAATATAGGCAAAAATGAAGGAAAAGCTCCAAATAGCGCTTAAATTATTAACCCTAAAATAAGCCTGCAAAGCCTCGAGTAAATCGGTTCATTAATTTTTGAGTTATGTGTGTCGCCGACTTTGAAAATACGATTTTAAGGGGTCATTCTGGTTAGCGCGCCGATAAATTCAGCGATTTTCAGGTATTTATTGGGAAGACAGGAATTATAGTAATGGAATAAAACGTTTTTTCTATCGATTAAACTACATTTCTACGGTAAATAAAAAATATAAAAGTTATAAAATTATTGCTTCTAAAATGGTTTTGATGCCGATTTTGATGACATGTTTAAAAATTCATGCCTCGCTCGTGCAGGTGATTTCAGCAGTTGAACTTATTTAAAACCAAAAATACAAACAGATTCTTGATCAGTATGACAGTCGCTATGGCCCGTACTAGAATAAATAATTTATCCTTAAAATTAACAAAATGGTAGGCAAAATACAAGAATCAATGTATTTTGGCTGTGTTTACTGTGCTATTTTCGATTTTAAAAGTAGGTTAGACTCAACAGAAATACTTGGTTGTAGTACCGACCAGAGGTATAGGTGTGCAGAATAATCAGTTCAATTTATAAAGCAATCGGTTCGATAGATTTTGAGATTTTACCTGCACCATGTGAAAAAATGCCGTTCCTAGAAAAGCGCGTTCAAAGTTTTTATGTATGGTGGTCGAGGCTCTGCGCTCCCTACAAAATACCTACGTAGAAGCGAAAATAATTAGAATTTTTCAATGAACATTTAATAGTACATTCTTGAAGATATCTACTTTTGAAAAATTTTATAAAAAAAAACGATTTTCTCAAATCGTCTAACCAGAATGACCCCTTAAGGAAAACGCGTTTAAAGTTTTGAGTCTGAGCGCTACACCGAAGAACACCTACCTACTTACACGCGTATAACTTTGTGAATTTTGGTCGGATTAACTTGACACTGTCAGAGATTATTTTCTAGATGTTGTACTTCAAGAAAATATAAAAACCGAAAAATCGGGTTTTCGAAAATTCCCTGGTAACCCTTCCTCCTTAAAGATTAGTTCCGAGAAGATTAGTTTCAAAGAATGTATTGCATGAGTAATATAATAATAATAATGTAAAATCTGTTTTTACTGAAGTTCTTTGAAACACGAACGAAGTTACAGAAATCAGTAACTGAACAAATTGAATAAATGAGGTATTCAGTGAATTCCACAGCGACGAAGAAATATGTTCGATACAATTTTTTAAAATGATATTACATGAGCTACCGTAAACTGGGGGATCAGTGACATGTTTTTGGAACATGTTGCTGTATAATATAAAAATTAACATTTTTACACTTTCATTAAGTATCCTATCGTAACACTGCATCTTTTGTGAATGCACTACAAGCGTCAAAATGCATAAAATTTTTGTCCTTAATCTTCTTTAATACATGTAAAATATAAATAGCACTAAAAAGTTAACGTTTTACCACATCTGAACTTACATTAACACTTAAATTTGTTTATTTTTATGTCCAATACACTCTAATTTATATTTTCTAATTTTTTATTTTTTTATTTAATATTTTTAAATTTTGTTTAGGTATCCTATTATAACATGGTATCGTTTGTGATTTTACTACAAGTGTGAAAATGCATAAAAGTTTTTCCTTTTTCTTTTTAATAGATGTTAAGTAGATGCCAATGTTCCCCCAGTTTACGTTATACAATATCTGTTTCTACTACGATTGAAAGTGAGGAAGCCTTTTACTATTCCATAAATAATATGTATTTATAATCACGAAAGTAACACGAGTAGTACCTACACAGAGAAATAATAATCAAGTGAAAACATGTACTACCAATTTCCCTCATATATATTTAAATAGATCATTTTGATACTTTCGAACTTCAGTTGCTTTGATGTTAAAAACAAAACCTTAGATTACAGAACTTTAAACTTCTTTTCGATTTCTTTAGTAACATCGAACAAGCATGTTTTGGATACTCCCATTATTCTGAGGCATTCCCTGTAGCGTAGGTCCAAAGCTGGTTGGTGCAATATCGTGCAACATACGCGAGGGAACGAGTGACGGTGACCATAGACGGCTGGAATAGAAACGTTATTTAGCGGTATTTGATCCCGCTTATGCGTGATTTACAATCGCGCCGTTTAACCGCGAGATAGTAATAGCTTCGCTGCCCAAAGCGGTTAAGAATCGCAATACGCGCTCTCACATATCATAGTATCGCCCTCAGACTTCTCACTCAGCAGTTCCTTTGTTTTTGTATTTTTTCACGCGAACTTCTCGCTTACGAGGTGCAAGAAACGTGTCCCATAATTCTCCGCCCTGACATCGTTCAATATAACATCTCTGTTATTAATGTCAGCACGCTACGTAGTATCGCCCTGGGACATGCGGATTGTTCATACGCCCAACTGATTTTATCAGTTTACCGTTTCTGTGCTTTCTCGCAGATGATATCTGAGAAAATATCTCCAGGTCCTGGATCGATTTTCTCACAAGAAGCAATTCTTTCGTTGGTTTATTCTCTTTTAATTACAGAACTTGATTTGACGTTGTGCAAATTTGATATACATTTACAAAAATAAATACAATCCTACAGGGTGTCCCACGCAACTGAAATAAGCTGTATCTTTAAAACGGTTAAACTTCGAGGAAAATTTCATAAGACAAAATTAAATGGTATGAGATGCTTCATATAGCTACATCAATTTTATGCACTTTTATGCATCGTGACAATTGCAACTGCACCCTTTTTTCAAATGTAACTATACTTTTGTGTACAGTAACCGATGTAGTTTTCTATCCCGTTTTATTTTTCCATAAGAAAGAAAAACATTAATGACCGCGGTAACCCAGAAAAAAGTGAGTTTAAGAAGTTCATCCTGTGGGCTCATTGATCTTCTGGTCTACACGTTGTTTCTGTATCTTTAAATTAAACGTAGACATTCGAGTGTTCTATTTTTCCTAGCTACCATTGTAAACTTTTCAATGGAATTGATAGCGCAACACGGGGAGAATCACGGTCGACCGTTTTAGGTTTTCGCGTTTACACAGCGAGGCATTTAATTCGGGCTGGAGCATCGCTCGTAAATTACGGGCGCTTTGCGAAACCACAAAGGTCGATTGTGCCATTGTCGAGGAAGCCCGGGCAATATTTCTGCTCGCTTAGTTCATTTCTTCGCCATATTCGAATCGTCGATGACGGCGCAATCTTTGTCCACCCTGTCACTGGCAAACTTCCGTTTCCCGCTCGCAATTGCGAACCAAGTGCCGCTCCTGAAAGGAAGCGTCTTCACCTCGAGAGAAATTGCTTGGAAAACAATTTGAAGAATAATGCTTCTGCGGCACTTGGCGCCGTCAAGACCAAATAAACAAACGTATAATCACATTTACGAACGGCATTTCGAACAATTACCCTCGAGATTAATGTTGCAAGTGTAAACTGTACATTGGTCTCAAGAAACAAAAACGTATTAGTGAGTAGTAAAGTTGAATATTATTCAGATTGTTTCAAATAAATATTCTTTTATAAGATAATTATCCAAATGAACAATCTATAGTTTCATATTTTATCTGGGCAATAATTAGTCGCTATTCAGAATAACTTATTCAACTATATTATTTAAATAGTTCATCCTTATTTAATGGAATAATTTGTTCCAATAACTGTTGAAAAATTATTCGCTGAGTGATGGGAACAACTGTTGATAGTTCTCGCTGTCTGCTAATAATTAATAACTCATTGGCTTGTTGGTAAAATTAACCAAGTCCACGTTTCTTAATTTTCAGTAAATGCAAATTTAAAATTCAATCTATTACAATAAGTCAGGTAGTACGTAACTGAAAGCTTTTGCAAAATACATCTAGAATCAACTGTCGCTACCGCTTTCATTTACTCTTCGCCCGGTTAATCCAACCTAACCTGAAACTTATTTCATTAATATCTCATCACGCCTGCAATATTTTCTAAATGTAAAGGCACTTTTCTTATGTAAACCGCATATAAGCTTTCGAATAAGACCAATTTCAATAAAATCGATCCACGCATGACAGAGATATCGTAATATCGTCTCATGGATCTGTCGAAAACGGTAAAATTTTTCTTCTTCTGATTCTCCAAGAAATTTTTCGTCAAACATAATACGTATACGCGTTACACGCACACCTTCAGCAAAAACGAACTAACACATGTTTCGTTCGTCAATCGCTATCGTCACTATGCAATCTACTCCAAATTTTGACAACTTACAGTCAGGTTATAACCTGACGAGTGTCAAATAAGGTAAGTTGTCCAAATTTGAGATGCTACACTTTTACAAATATGTATCGTTGTACCATTGAATTGCAAGCAAAATGCAGTCTCAAACCCAAGGTAAGTTGCTGAAATTTGAATTGCGATATGTTTGTATATCATCAAACTGTATTTTATTTGTAACTAACCTGAGGATTTTATGTATATGTAAATAATCGAAATGTAAAATGACGCTGTGACCTACGCCAGGCTATGTATATACGCATAATTTTGTAGGAAGGATTTCGTATACATACTTATTCAGTTATTTTGATTCATGGACACCTTCGATAATGCATGAATTTAATTAGTGTTTATTGTTTCAATAAAGAATTTTAATTTTTGTAAATAAATTAATATATATTATTTTATTACTGGAACTAGCAACAACTAAACTTAAAAAAGCAAAAAAGGTCACTCTATTTCTATTTATTTGGCTCAAGTATTAAAAGAATGCATATATCATACATACATCCTTTGTAAAAAGAAGTGAGATCTCCATAAAAAAACTTAAAAAAAGTAAAAAATACGCCAAGTACATGATAAAATCGAGGACGTAAAAGAGTAAATCACAAAAAAAAATAGAAGAAAATATACATTGTAAAAAAAGATGTGAAATCAAAATGAGCTGCAAGTACATAAAGGTGCTTTCCACCTGCGCTTAAGATGACACAACTACATGTATGGGAAGGTGGGGCAAGACGGGGTAGTGAAGGTTTGATGATGAATAAAACACAGATTTTCATAATCAACTAATCAATTTTATGTCTGAACCATTCTTTGGTAATAAGTCTTTCAGTTTAACTGTGAATCAACCTAAGTTTTACAGGTTCCAATAGAATAAATAAAAAAATTCAGAAAAAGTTGTTTCTCCCCATCTTGCCCCACGGGTGGGGTAAGATGGGGTACCAATTAAAAAACAATATAAATAAAGTATATATATACAAAGTAATTATTTATTGGGTTGACAGAGGAGACACACATGTATGGCTTCGTCGTCCTCATCTCCTACATCAACACAGGAGAAATGAGCCCATTCGCCACATATTTGACAGTTTATCCACCTTTCCACAAGGGAATCAGTTCGTTTGGATTAATTAATAGAAAAGAAGTATCATTTTCCTCGGTCCGTCTTCCGTCTGTAGTTTCTAAACATCCTGGAACAATGAGAAACTTTGATTTTTATGTTTAGGTTTGTGAGGGGCATGATGGGGTTCCTCTCATTTTCATTACCCCATCATGCCCCTTCGCGTCTCACGACAATCATATGAACACTGCTCGAACCATTATTTACAAAAGTATAAAATAACATACGTACCTTATAGCCAGCTAAATTCTGCCTCAGAAACACATACGTGTACCGGAAATCTTCTACAGTATTATATCACTGTCACGGGTGCTAAAAATAAGGAAAAAGTAAGGAAGTCCCAATAAATTATAAATTCTGATCTAACTTCGTCACGCGTCCACATGTTTCACTGATTCGCTAGTCACTGACGGTGCCGATAGCGACGCGTCTAACGTGTATGCTCAATTTTGATTCGGGCGTTTGTATCACGAGATATAGGGGGTACCCCGTCTTGCCCCCCCCCCCGTCTTGCCCAACCTTCCCCTACACAGCTAAAATGCTGTGTTCATACATTCCATTACGCATATCACCGACATTTTAATAATGTGAACATAAAATGTAACATCTAGACATTTGCCTAGATGTCCGCGGCCTGATCATCAATACCCATACCTTCCCCCTCGCAGGCTTTCAGATAATTTGTCCATTTAAGGGGGTAGACACGGGTAATGCAGCGCGCTGTATACCGACACAATCTGGCCCAAAACATGGGTTTGGGAAATTACGTTGTTTGTCCTTATATGAGCAAATTTTGGGCTGGGCGAGGTCTCATTCGAAAGAGGAAGGTTCAATGCAGCCCGCTCTGGTCATGGCTCAACGAGATTGTGCTGATATCTGATAATATGAGTGTCCAAAGTAGAGAAAAAATTGACAAAATACACTCGCAGATTCCAAGTATTTGTAGGTCACTAAAAGAGTTTTATGACTCAAACTATGACCAGAGCGGGCTGCATTGAACCTTCCTCTTTCGAATGAGACCTCGCCCAGCCCAAAATTTGCTCATATAAGGACAAACAACGTAATTTCCCAAACCCATGTTTTGGGCCAGATTGTGTCGGTATGCAGCGCGCTGCATTACCCGTGTCACGTGGGGTGTTTACCTCCTTAAGTATTTTTAGGTCACTAAAAGAGTTTTGTGACTCAGACGGTGAGCAGAGCGCTCCGCATTGAATCTTCCTCTTTCGAATGAGATCTCGCCCAGCCCAAAATCTGCTCATATAAGGACGAAAAACGAAAAATCAAAAACCCATGTTTTAGGTTAGATTGTCGGTATTACAGCGCGCTGCATTACCCGTGTCTATCCGTGTCACGTGACGTGTCTACCCCCTTAAAACTCAGACAATATGAGTACATTTTCATTATATTGCGTTTTAAAATAATTTTAAGATCATTCATCGACACCGAATGCTCGTACTCTCGGACCGCCCATCGGGGCAACGCTGGACTATAAGAAAATTAACGACTTTGTTGAGAAAAATATTTGAGAACATAGAAATATGAAATTTACTGGAGGTATTGAAATATTCGCCTCGCTCAAGTGTCAGGGTAAAACGGAACACCCATTTGAAGATCATATAAACGTACAAAATCTTTATTTTTATGATTTAAAATATATTCATATACAGTGGCGGACGAAAGAAAGTTTATAACTTTTAAAATCGCATAACTTTTTTAGAATTGGTCCAAACGACATGAGTTTTTTTTAGAAGGTAGAAGGATTACTTTGCTAAGTGACGTGTTTCGTAGTTTTGAAAAAAAATGCAAATTGTCGGAATAGCAAAAAAACATAGAAAGGGCAGTTTTTTCAACTTTTTTTTCTGAGCCTGTAATGAAAATTCAAAAAACCCGTTTGTAAATTTAAGTAAGCTGTATACATGCTGAAAATTTCATCAAAATCGGTTAACGGTGCTCTGAGTTACAAACGTTTAAAGATCGCAGAATAAGGTCGAAAATCGCGAAATTCCCGAAATCAAGCGATTTTCGACCTTATTCTGCGATCTTTAAACGTTTGTAACTCAGAGCACCGTTAACCGATTTTGATGAAATTTTCAGCATGTATACAGCTTACTTAAATTTACAAACGGGTTTTTTGAATTTTCATTACAGGCTCAGAAAAAAAAGTTGAAAAACTGCCCTTTCTATGTTTTTTTGCTATTCCGACAAATTGCATTTTTTTCAAAACTACGAAACACGTCACTTAGCAAAGTAATCCTTCTACCTTCTAAAAAAAACTCATGTCGTTTGGACCAATTCTAAAAAAGTTATGCGATTTTAAATGTTATAAACTTTCTTTCGTCCGCCACTGTATGTAAAAAACTATAAATATATGTTTTAGGTTTTAGGCATAACTATAGTCGTTAAATATTACTTAATTTGTTTTATAAATGACCGATAATATTAATCCACACAGTGCATGACTACAGGATCACTTTTCCACGAACATCGAGAACTGTAGGTCCCTTAATTGTACATCTGCCCCCTTTACTGTCTCCTTTCGCTATGCCTCGCGCCTATCTTCTCACTGGCACTCGAAAAATCGTTCCACGTCCTCCGAAGAACTTCGGCGAACGACAAACCCGCGTCGCTTTGGAAAACTGCAACCGTACAGATTAACCATGAAAGCCCTCCCTGAACTCGTGGAGAAACGTTTGCCCAAAGACAGGCGAAGGCGTTTACCAATTCAGCGGAAACCTGGGTAGATCCGAGGGCATTAACGAACAACCGGACGAGTTACGAAACCGCGATTCAATCTCCTGCTGAAAGAAAGAGGACAAGAATACCACGATCTGGGGGTAAGAGGAATTTGCGAAGGAAGTGGCGCGGAGTGGGAGGGAGCGTGCAAAAGACGAGCGGGCTTAACGATCGATTCCATGATAAAAGGAGAACTTTTTTCGAAAGCTGGGGGACAGTCAACGAAACCGGGCATGGGTCGCATTCGAATCGAAACCCCGATACTGGGAACTTCGGCTTCGCTAGTAAAGTGCACTTAGCCGCGTCCCGCTTAATTACTCATTCCGAAAGTTCACGAAACTCCCTTTAAGCAAGTTCTTTCCTGGCAGACAGGCACGCTGAGATGAGGTACAGGTGAAACGGTGGACGGATGCCAGCAGTCGATATGCAATTACACGAAACGGGCTCCTAGAGGCCCAAGACGGCCAGATCTGGCGTGGTAATTCTTAATTGCTCGACTCAACTGCCACGGGAGTTTCTTACTGGACTAATTGCGACGATTAAAGGCGGCGCTAAACAGGGAGGTAAAGAGGGGGAGGTGTTTATCGACGAAACGTGCAAACTCTGACGGGAAAAATCGAGCCCGGTGAAAACACGAACTGATCGAAGGCATTCTATTCTGCCTTGGAGAAATATTTATTTATTTACTTATTTATGTAGTGATACAGTATGTACGTAGTTTATACGGCATACAATTTACAATTTTTAAGCTACCAGCTTACATAACAGCATTTACAATATTTTATATTTGTATTTTACTTGGCAGTAGTTAGATTCCTATATTACATTTCTAAAGACAATTATAGATCAATTGAAGGCCTTCGGTTTCAGGTTCGTATAGAAAAGAATTAACACAAAGTGAAAAATGTACTTGCGGCTGAGGAGCAGTTTTAACCAGGGACTTCTACCGGTACGTAAAATACCGGTATTATACCGGTATTTTTCGGTTGTATCTTCGTCTGAGACTTAATACCGGTATAACGCTCATACCGGTATTTCGGCAGTACAGCTATACCGAAACCGATATCACACCGAAACAGATAAATACCGAAAACAATAGGTTACCGAAAACCGAAATAAATACCGGTATTTTTTCGGTAACATGATAGGTTTCAATATTTTCCGGTAATAAAAAATAATGTTATACCGGTATTTTGATATAATAGTTCCAATTCTATAAGGGTTACGAAAGTATTACCGGAAAATATTGAAACCTATCGTGTTACCGAAAAAAATACCGAAAAATACCGGTATTTATTTCGGTTTTCGGTAACCTATTGTTTTCGGTATTTATCTGTTTCGGTACAATATCGGTTTCGGTATTTATCTGTTTCGGTATGATATCGGTTTCGGTATAGCTGTATTGCCGAAATACCGGTATGAGCGTTATACCGGTATTAAGTCCCTGGTTTTAACAAAGTTATACATGAATCCTCATACTCTGAACATTGCCAGATGACATGATTTAACCTTCTAGCTACTGTACGCTACTATAGTGCCTTTTGTGTATGTCATCATTCTAAACGGTGCTACATTGTTTTCGCGCAGTTCGCGTCAAACATTGCTGTACGGAGATACAGTTCCGCGGAAAGTTCAGTCGTAGCTCCGCAGAGATAAGCACTGTTCGGACTTGGAGGAATATAGTGTATTCATCCGAGGCTCTCTGAATAATGACGCAACAGTATTATGTAAAACGATATGTTTGAGGGTACAAGCCACTAAATATGCATGTGCCTAAGTTCTTGTCTTTTTGGCAAAACAGTCAAGGGATCTACCAACATTGCCCCTTGCTACTATTACAATACTACTACACTATATCTCTGCAGGGCACTGTACTTAATGCAAAATCACCAAGCATAAGAAACTGTTAACACTTTACACTCCAAGTAATTTTCAATGCCTCTCCAGTGCCCTTTTAGTTTAAACACTTTCAGACAGTAGGTAGGACTGTGTAATTAGCGTTCCAAATAAAATTAAATACTATAGTAGAATGTTATTAACAAATGCAATAAAATAAGTGTTAATGCTCTTAATCGCTTATATGTAGAATGTATAAATAAGTGACAAGAAATCTTGTAGGTTACGTGTTGAATTTCTGAAAAATGTCATCCTTCATTATGACGGTAACTATTTAAAGGGTCATGTACGTTTCTCAGCGCTAAATCGTGATCAATGTTTGCGAGTGATTCAGGGATAAACTATTAATCCGATTGATTTAATTCTTTTTGTGTTTTATAGGTATATGTTTATATACCTACGGTTATATACCTCAGGTATGAGAATTGGAAAATTTTTAAAAATGTGGGTTTTTCTCAAAACATTTTCCAAGACGGTGGGCAATGATAACTGCCTCACCGTTCATCCGATTAACTTCATTATTTACACACATATTCTACGTAAGATTCGTTATCGGGTGACGTCGAGCTTTTTCAATTAAATCGAACCATTTTTTAATAACAAGCAAAAATGTACGACTTTTATAGCGAAAATCACGATCCTTTTCTTCAAAGTGTTACCATTTCCGCAATTTTTTTTCTTCGAAAAATGGCGACGTCATCCGATAACTATGATCCCAAAGATTGTTGAAAAATCGATGATTTTTGTTTCGAACCATTCGTACGGGCTAAATCATGCCCACTGTTTTGGGCGACGCCAGAAAACGTTCTACGCTACTGCTCGCGGACGTCTTTTTTACAAATTTTCCAATTCTCATACCTGTTTTATAATCTATAAACGTATACCTGTAAAACATAAAAAGAATTAAACCAATCGGACTAACAGTTTATCCCTGAATTACTCCCAAACATTGACCACGTTTTAGCACCGAAAAATCTATACATATGTATATATGTGCGATAAAAAAAGTTCAAAAAAGAATTCGGAGTATTTCTTCAAACATACCTGAATATGCAGATAAAACGCCAGATAGTATAAACTTATAGTTTTTGTTAAATAAATTCCCGAAGACGGCGTTGAAAAACGGGCAGTTACACTAGAGTACCCCCTTAAGGGTAATGCAGCGTAGGACCAAAAAGTACAGATGTCTTTAGAATTCTTCAACGTAGAAACTATTAAAGATATCAATTTTAAACTCTGCAGCTTAACTTATTCTTCTTTCGTTAAGTAACATAAAGTTTTTAAAGTTTTATAATAGTACGTCAATTTTTTAAAATATATAATAGCTTTACAGATTCACCATGCGAAATAGGGAAATAAGACGACTTTAACTCGATCTTCATTTAAGATTTCTTGCACACCTACAAAAGAGGTAATTCCTTGTGTGATAGTGAATTGATATTCGAATATAATATTTTTACTATTTTTTTACGTTGTGAAGTAATATTTCTTCTACTCTACACATTTCACGTTTTATGTGAGTTTCATGTTTATTATATTACCAAAGATATTTTCTAATCTGCAATAATTAAAAACTAAAACTAACTTTGCGCTTTAAACAGTAATAATTTGTAAAGTAGGACGAAGTAAGATGTGGATTTCACATAATCATGTAGAGGATGGTGTATTGAAAATATTCCAATTGGTTAGAAGATTGGACTCGTTGAGACTAGAAAGATATTCCTTCTCAATTTTAAAAAAATATCACAAATTTCCTCACTATTTTCATAATTATTTTTCAATACATTATTTACATTAATTATTAATAGAAGATGGTGTTTAGCGCAAAATATTGGTCTTTAATGGCAACAAATCGATATTTGGTTGCATTTATTTATTATTCGACTTTTCCTTATAACTTGGAAACGAAAAGTTTCCCGAATATTCCATCTAAACCACTGAAAAGCGCATTAAATAAGATACCAAATAAACGGAATTAAATTTTTTTATCACAAACAAATTAAAAAAATTGTAAAATAAATAAAAAAATATTAAATCATTAGAAAGGAATAATTTTTTCCTATTTTTTGGCGTAAATTTCATTCCGATATGTTACAAAAAATATCCAAATAGCGCTAAATAAGTGAATCCGGCCCACTGTGCGGTGCGTCGAGCCAATCGCGCAGCGCTGCCGAATCATGCATCGTCGGTCGCCAGCGCGCACTGTTGCCACGACGAGTCGAATTCTTTTCGGGAGTCGTTTCTAAGAAATGTGCAACGTTGTTGAAACGCAATAACCGTTCTACACGGAATCCTGCTTCCAGTTTAATT
Organism: Andrena marginata; assembly: GCA_963932335.1. NCBI lineage: Eukaryota > Metazoa > Arthropoda > Insecta > Hymenoptera > Andrenidae > Andrena > Andrena marginata. The sequence continues at coordinate 18,069,734 of OZ010662.1, read as the reverse complement.
AAGTATCATAAAACTGTAAGCTGTATCGCCGTGTACCAATAGCAAAGCCACGAGTTATCTTTAATTGCGATTGAGCTGGCTGGAGATCGATTGAGAGCAAGTATATAATTCGTCCCTAGTGTCGTGGGAATATGGTGGCTCCTACGGTTGATGAGATTAACTTCATTTACACTTAATATTTACTTTGAAGTTGATCTCTGAAGTTAGAAGCTTCAGGTTAAAGCAATTATTACGAGATTATGTAGTTGCTAAGTAGTAAGTATGTACTACGAGACACATGTATGTATGCATGTGCTTTCAAGGTGCTTCGTAACAGGGTGCTTATAATTTATCCCTTGAACGGCGGGTAGCTTGCAAGTCAACCGTATGCCTGGTACAAGATACATTTTGACCCATAATATAATTTCATTCGTACATACCTTACATTAAGAGGGAAATCCTATTTTCTCGGCTAAAAACATGTCAAAATTTGGGATTTTTTTTAAGAAACAGGCGATTCGATTCATCTGAAATTTGGAGCATGTTTCAATGTACCTTTGAAGAAACTGTAGGTTTTTTTTGTATTATTTTAAACCACAAAGGTAGTAGTTATGCATGATCGACCATCACGCCGCGCCAAATTTGTCGTCCGGTGGTGTGCATGATATTTATGAAACAGTAAAATGAAACGGTGTTTTATTTTATACATATGTAGCTTGAAATTGATGAACCAGCAAAAAACAAAAAAAATTATTGAGCAGTGTATACTCCAAGTCATTTTAGAAATAACTTGCCGACCGACGAATTTAGACCGATTCTGCGCATGTTGGCGCTCATTGGTGCCGAAGCAAGATACTATTGGCTATACCCGAAACAAACGCTCCTCGGAGCCAATGAGCTCATTCTACATGCGTGAAATAAGTTCCTTCTAAAATGACTTGGAGTATAGAGAGTTTTCAAACTGAAAGGTCTGAACCTTTCATTTTGGCTATCCAATTTTGCGCCACTTTTCTTACATAACAAAAGTAGTACATAACTTAGCGGTATCTGATTCATCAAATTCAAAGACAAATGTACAAAGAAAAACGCTGTTTCATTTTTCTATTTCAGATTACCTGAAAGGTAAATATCATGCACACCAACGGACAACGAGACGATACATTATACAAAATGATATATTAATTATTAAAAATGAATAAAAAATAACTCCAATTTCTTCAAAGATACATAAAAACATGGTCCAAATTTGAGATGAATCGAAATGCTAGGTTCTCAAAAAAAACCTAAATATTACTATGTTATTAGGCCACAAAATAGTATTCCCCCTTAACACATTCCGCACGACTGATGTCATAAGACACATACCGACACTACCTGCCCTACACTTTCAGAAATGGCTGTGCGGAACGTGTTAAGCGGTAATTCTACTTTGATCGGCCAAAAAATTAAACTATTTGTAAAGACTTTTTTCTCAGTACATACAACATATAATGAAATAAATCTGTTTTGTATTTATTCAGCTACACTTATATTATAGAAAAAAATTAAAAAATTGAAATTTTTTTAATTTGTTTTAATGGTTTTTTTACAGCGTCAATATAGCACCTGAAAAAGGGGTATGTTCATGGCGTAGGTGATTTCCCGACTCACAAAGAAACATATCGAACCCGAAAATTCTGATTTTAATGAAACTCCGTACGATTGTAGAGCATGTCGGAGTATGTAAGAAACGATTTTTCTTCTGTGAAAAAACACTCTGAGGGGGTGAAATCAGGCCCCCGAAATTTTCAGCGATTTTTCGTTTTTCGAGTATAACTTTGTAACGGTGCGAGGTAGAAGAAAACCGTAAATGGACAAAATGTTCAGTGTTTGATGCCGTCTAACGCGCTGCAAAAGAAATGTTTGTACGTCCACAATTTATAAATAAATTAAAATTTTCATTATTTTACAAACATTTCTTTTGCAGCGCGTTATACGGCATCAAACACTGAACATTTTGTCCATTTACGGTTTTCTTCTACCTCGCACCGTTACAAAGTTATACTCGAAAAACGAAAATTCGCTGAAAATTTCGGGGGCTGATTTCACCCCCTCAGAGTGTTTTTTCACAGAAAAAAAATCGTTTCTTACATACTCCGACATGCTCTACAATCGTACGGAGTTTCATTAAAATCAGAATTTTCGGGTTCGATATGTTTCCTTGTCAGGCTTATCCAAAACAAAATATTCCAAAAGATTCTTAATCTATATGAGTGTCCCTATGCGTATAACGCGCGTTATGCTAAGGTCTTTAGTTAAAATTCCTTGTAGCGAACCGAAGGGGATGTTTACTTCCTGAACAATTTTTCAAATGGTTAGACGGTAATCAGTACGGATTTTTCGAGAACTTCAGCGATTGTTTCCCCATCACGTAGATCATCTTTGATGGATTCTTAGCCCACTATCAATCTTTAAATCCACTGAAAAACCAGTGTCTGGTTCACAGAATTATTATCCCAACTTCTTAATATTTGTAAAATTTTAATACGAACTCTTTGTTGTTCCACTCTATCCACTATAGGTGCTGCATAGAAAGTGCGCGCTGATGCTAGTGTTATGAGCTGCCTAAAATAATACATATCGATACAATAATAAACACAAATGTATTTACTCCAAAAACAAGAGCAGTCAGTCCCAAAACACCACATTGAAATGAGCAGTCATTATTATAGGTTAGTCGCGCGCAGTGGAATATCCGAGGGTACTCTCGACCTTTTCTGATTTAATTAAGTATATTCTATTATCAAAGTGACTTGTTGAAATAAAAGTGTAATTAGTGAACCCGCGGGCTTACACAGCACTTCACCTCATAACCCTAATTTTGAGAAGGACATGAAATTCTGAGTATTTCTTATCAAACCTTATCCTGTAGTTGTCAAGACCAAAACCTTCCCCCATTTTTTAAGGAAGTAATACTAATGAATAATAATTAACACAAGTACTTAACTCGATAGTAAGTAGGATGTGTCTAAACAGACCCTGTATTCACCAGACGAGGGTTAAGTTCGTGCTCTTAGGAGAATTCTTAACTGAAAAGTTGAAATAAATAAATGTAGAGTCCCTATACCGATTTGTGTAATGAAATGTAAGAATTTTATTACAGAGTATAGTTTACAATATAACAAGGTTGCAATACATTGGGGCGATATAGTACTTCCGCTTGCACTCCGTTTTGTCAGGATTAATGACTCCCTCATTGATCCCCACTCTTTCAGGATAATTCTTTTTCCCGCCAAAATGTCAAAAGAGAGTTTTTGTATTCCCATGTATTTTTCATTATGAGTTTCCGCCAAAAACGGATACGATATCAAAACGCGTAGGATGACATATAATACCTACGTGCCAAAAGCTTGGGGGATTAAAGCAAACGCTTACCCTCCATTCAACAGCTCATGCTTCCTATTCGATCTGGCAGTATACACCTGGGATTTCATGTAACATGATAGGTAATGCTACACTAATAGTTCCTCGAATATAATCAGCATACAGACGGCTATGTACTTATATACATGCATAATTGAATGGAAATACTGCACGAATTGCAAATGCGATATAATATTGATTCTGATTTTCGTAATGGTTCCTATGTAAACCATTGCAAAGAGCTCATGTTTATTTTAAGAATCTTTTGTGCTTGTACCGGCGTAACACTAAGTACAATAATAGTTTTTTTAATAATTGTTGTAGTATCCGAATAGTTTTAATGATGTGTGTGAGCCTGAGCTATGTTGAGAACCTCTGAGGAGATAGGCCCGTCAGGGAAAACCCCGACGCGTCACAGGGCCCAGCGATGCGCGCAAGGGTTTGTCGGGGCCAGAAAGCGTGCGGTGAAGAAATGCCCATATTTGGAAATGAGGGCGAGTAATTAAAGCGTTCGTGGTGACGGGGCGGGGGGGGGGGGTAGCTTTCAGGAGGACGGGTATAGTTGGGACCAGGGTTGTCAGAAATTTTCCTGATGCACAATTTGTCAGTGGAGGGGGAACACGCCACACATGCGCGTGATGACGCCATGACGACAAACCAATCGACGTCAAACTTGGATCCCTCTCCACTGACAAGCTTGTGCGCCAGGAACATTCCTGGCAACCCTGGTTGGGACAACCGCCAGAGAGAGTAGATTAATTGTTTTGCGTTGCGTTGGTTCGGATTGCTTTGCATCGTATTCGGTTACGTTGTATTAATTTTAATTACCTTCAATCTTATACATACTTTTTATTTTTATTAAATACATTCTATCTGACATTGTTTTAATTGTATTACATTGAATTATATTACGAATTGGTAGTGAAAGTAGTTTGTATTGCAAATTAGGATTTTACTTGATTAGGGAGGCTTCCACAATGCAATACATCATTGAGAATATCCTGTTCCAAGAAATTACTATAGTTTGAAAATTTTTGTATGAAACATAACACTCTCAACTTTCCAGCTCAAGATTGTCTCAAAAGCGGGTAGTAAAAGCAGTTTTACCTGTTGCTGGACATCCTGCTGAGAAAGTAATTTTGGAAACATGCAAAATATCACGTTTCTTGTCTAAAAATGGCATAATTCATAAATTGAAACTTTTTTATTTTATTGCGACATTTACATAATTGATCAATACTTTTACCTTATTTATTCGCTGAATGACAAACCATAGGATATTTACGAAAGTATTTATTAACATTACTTTAGAAAGACCACTCTATTCCAGGGTTCTGGGATAAGCTCTGTGTGGTTCATAACAGTCCTGTTGCCAGAAGGCATTCTCGCCTTCCCCACTCCGTGGCCAGATCCTTAACGGGGTAGGTTACCCTCAAAATTTTCGCAAATTGATATTTAGAATGTTGCATATTCCGCTAGCTACATCTTTTGTACGTATTTTAAGCGCAACCGGGCCACGAAATTTCAAAGATTAAATGAGTTACAGTAAAAAATGTACGAGCCTGCACATGAGATCGGATAACGATGTCCAACTCTAAACGCGATATCACAAAAACTACGTTTTCCAAAAAGGTGAACATAAAATCTCGAAAACCGCTCCAAAGATTTGAATGAAAATTTACAGAGAGCTGCAGGAAACTATTCGCCTCCATGTATTGGGAGCACATATTCAATATAAAGTCTTAACAAAACGATACAAACATTTATCCTACAAAAAAGGATAAAATCAGTAACATCAACATAAAAATTGTAAAAATTTTGCTTCCTACACAATATGAAGAATCGTGTTCACCGTCAAACGGTGCATCACGTACACGCTCTCACATTTATATTTCTAATTTTTTTGCCTATAAATATATTTAAATTCTTTTTGTGCATTAAAGTCAACGAAGTGACGCTTAAAAATTAAAACAAAAATGATCTCTATATTCATTTATTACTTTAGAATATGCGTTTGAAGAAGGGCCTGATTTTGGGCTGTTGAGGGTAACCTACCCCCTTAAGGAATAGAGTCCCTATTCTTCAGCAATACGGCAGGCCGCTTGGCATCTTTAAACTCTTTCCCTTCATTCAGATCAGGCCTGTACAACTGCATGCAACTAGTGGCCATAGGGCAGGAACTGCTTATGGCGTTGTTCTTGTCTTTGATCGTGAGCAATCGAGAGTGCTCTTGCCCGCCACTGCTAAGTTGAGCAGGCCTGATTCAGACCACCAATCCTACAACACCCGGTATCTGGGAGATCCAACGTGGTCACCAGCCATCGCCTGACGCCAGGACTGTTTAGCCTCAAGCACCCCTTTTCCAGACCACACACAGCTTAAGTCCCAATTATAAAAGTCTCGAAGGCAGAACAGCATGAAGCTATCTGCCCTTGATTTCACTCATAAACATACTGACGCTAACATAATATACATACAGTAATAATTTCCTTTAAACACTTCTTTCAGGATTTTGTACAACCTTTTTCAAATTTCATTTGCCAATTCAAAACCCAATTTCATTCCACAGCACAAGCCTAACTTCAGACTCTCCTTTCACGTTGACATTCAACGTCTTGTTCAAACTTGGATTTTACGTAATTTCTGCATGTTTGTTTATACACACCAGTTTCCTCTGGTACTTTTACATAATCTAGCATTTAATATGACAATGTTCCATAATTTTGGTTAAATTGATTATTTCATAATGTTCAAAATAATGGAGAAACTTGTGCCCTACGATGCAAATTTCTGACCTCTGACGAATTAAACAAGGATGTTTTTATTTTTAGTTCATTCCACGTAGAATGGACGGAGCTACTTGTTTTGTTAATAAAAAATGATATATTCTTACAATTGTGATTTCTTAAAGTGTGCCAAGAAGAAAGTAATGAAGTCACAATTATGTGAATTCGTAAGTTATTACTTACATATATGTACATACCTATCTGTTTTTAACGTTAGGTAGCATTCATGACAAAACAGATTATAGTAGAATTGAAGTTAAAACTGTGACAAAAAATATAAAAAAAGTCAGAGTACCGTAATAATGTTCAGTAAGCTCAAAACTACTATCATTCTCAATCTAATTTAAAAGCCGAATGAAATTTAATTGAAACTTTTTAACGAGGAAGACTCGACGTCCATAATTAACAAGATACACTAAACTCTCATTACTTTAAATCTCAACTCGTTCGTTAAACTTGCTGAAGAAGGAGGGCAATATTATACGGTTTACATTAAACTTTTTCCATGATATTCGCTAAAAATAGTGGTCAAAAGGTTATTAAAAAAAAGTACGTGATTCTATTTTAAATAAAGCTTTTATGACTTGAAATCGCGAAAAGTGGCTTTGAGGAAATTCTTTTTCCTGTCACTGCGCTCATCTCTTTGAGCAGTTTATTTTTGCGACCAAAATATTTAATAAATTTTGCATATGTTAAATGATGTTGAACAGTTTTGCCCCATTCGTCTCGAAAAGGACATAGGTAATGTGACTTTTGCAATTGCACTCATAATATACACTCGGCGTCTAAATGAAAGAATAACTGTCGCTGAAAATTTTGTCGGTCTTTAAACTCTTATAACTTTGTGAAGAAAAATCGTACAATAACCCACCGGTGTCATTTTGAACGATGAAGCCTCTTACCTTCACCTTCGATGTCACCTGTTGATTTTTCTCGAAATTTTTTTTAAGTCGAACGACGCCTACCCTTTACAACGACCCCTTAAAAGTGGATGTCCAATGTTTTCGCCGTTTTATTGCATTTTGGATAAAAACTGTGCGGACAGCATTAGAATAGCCAAGGTACACCACCAGGAGGGAAGCATTCCTAGTATAAAAGCATCTTGGAGCAAAAAAAACTTATGAGGGCAAAAGTAAAGGATTCTCAAGACCACCCCAGATGGATTATTGTAAGAGTTTTCTTCACGAAGTTTAAACAGTTCAAAGATCAATCATTTTTCAGCGAAAATTTCGTGATTTTTTAATTTGGATGCCACGTGTATATATGTATTTTACAAAAGGTACAAAAAAGAGCGCCAAGTATATATATACCATCAAAAAGACTCCCATTTAAAAACATTGTCGTAAATTAATACCCATCAAAAAGAATCCCATTTATAAACATTGTCGTAAATTAATACCATCAAAAGAATCCCATTTAAAAACATTGTCGTAAATTAATATATATTTATTAATGTTCTATATTTAACTTTACAAAAATAATGATATACAACAATTGCGCCAATTATCACAATGGCTATTTATACAAAGAAAAAATCACAATGGTACAATGGAAAAATGTATTAAATAATATTAAGCAGATGTATTTTTATACAAATAAATATTTTAATACGAATAAATATTTTATTCAAAATACTTGGCGCTGCGAAACCGAAAAAATGATAACCCTGATAGCCAGATCTGGGCAACAGGATCTGACATCAGAACCGTAGTCGTCTGTGTCCGCATTTAATTGTCTTAGTATTAATAATTTACAATAACTCCCTTACAATCTAAAATACATAATGTACATATACATACTAGAAACGCAGAAAAAAGAGAGAAAAAGATTAATGCAATTTATACATATTTATTCAGTTTAGCAACACCAATTCAGAGAGCAGCGCCAAGTATTTTGAATAAAATATTTATTCGTATTAAAATATTTATTTGTATAAAAATACATCTGCTTAATATTATTTAATACATTTTTCCATTGTACCATTGTGATTTTTTCTTTGTATAAATAGCCATTGTGATAATTGGCGCAATTGTTGTATATCATTATTTTTGTAAAGTTAAATATAGAACATTAATAAATATATATTAATTTACGACAATGTTTTTAAATGGGATTCTTTTGATGGTATTAATTTACGACAATGTTTATAAATGGGATTCTTTTTGATGGGTATTAATTTACGACAATGTTTTTAAATGGGAGTCTTTTTGATGGTATATATATACTTGGCGCTCTTTTTTGTACCTTTTGTAAAAAGGTAATTTTGTGAGGATTTCACACATTTTGTAGTTTTCTTGTGCGTGAAACCGTGCTGTGCGCTATCCTGATGTTCCATAGCGTGGTAATTTTTGTTGGCTTATTTATTTATTATCCTTTTTTTGTAAGAACAAAATATAAATATCTTTAGCACCTTTGGGCCATTGCCTTTTTTTAATTTGCACGTCATCAGCTTCAATCCAACTACTAGTCATTCCTTCTTCTTTACATATATAAATCATAATGTGGTTATTTCATTTCCTCATGCGGCAGGGTTACTTTCACTTTGAGCTGTTGAAATAATTGTGCGTTCATAGTCTGACGTAGATCACACTGCATCATCTTCTGCTTTGATTATCTGTAAATATATAAAGCCACATTTTAATTATATATTCACAAAAGATTGAAAAGCATCAAGGGAGATGTGTTTTCAGCGTACTTTCTTCACTAATGCGACTTGCTTTACATTGCAAGCAGTCCACCATAATCTATTTTCTTAATAATTCTTAATGCTATGTCTTTAGACAAATTTTGTCGATCTACCTTATTTGACATATTTCCAGAAACTTGTGTGACACAAGATGCTCTGTCTATCTATCTAATCTTCTCTGGACAACCTCCAAGCCTGTGCATTCCCTTCATTTCCATCCATCCAAACCTGTGCGTCCCCTTCAATTCTATTATCCAAGCCTGTGCATCCCCTTCATTTTTATCGAAGTCCTGTGCGTCCCCTTCATTTCTATAATATAATATAATATAATAAGCTTTACATAAAAACTCTAAATTGCTGATATACAAATACAAATATCTGGCAATTTAAATACAGTGCAATTTTTTACTACAATATATATATTATTTTGTACATGCATGGTACAAATTTCCAGAAACTTGTGCGAAAGGAGATGCTTCTCAGTCGAACCATCTCCGGACAACTTCCAAGTCTGCGACTCTACATAAGAAATCTATTTGAAAAATTTTGGCGACTTACCTTGTTAATTGAGACAATAATTCAGTCTCCTATTAGTGTAAAAACTCGTGACATTTCAAATTCCGACAATTTACTTTATTTGACACTTAGCACTTGGTAGGTTATAATATCTCTGCCTAGCTGTCACGTGACAACAATTTATTTGACACTTAGCACTTGGTAGGTTATAATATCTCTGCCTAGCTGTCACGTGACAACAATTTGTTACGCGATTGGCCGATGCCCGCATCCAATGAACAACGTGCCTGAGAGACATTTCCTCACCCTTTCATACTCCCCTCTTGCCTAGAAGTGTAGGACGATGACTATGACGATGCTGAATTTTAAGAACATAAAATTCAGCAAATTGCAACTTTACATCGAAATATCTCAGCTCATAAGGCCCGTAGGAACAAAACGAAGACACTTTTCTGATGTAAATCAAACCCAAGCTATCCATTAAGACCATTCAAAATCTAATTGGATCAGCCGTTATTGAGATTCGGAAATCACAGGGTTCTTGATAGCGAGTCGTCGCGTAATAGAGCCACTCCGTGTCTTGCACTGCGCATATATATCTATATATATACTTGGCGCGAGACACTACCGTGTCTCTTGACAAGAGAAAAAAGTTTATTACAAAGTGGATATAATGGGAATTGAAAATTAACTACTATAGCTAACGAACATACTCGTTCAACTTTATATTAAATAAACTATCAACATAGTATCAAAAACGCGTATCTAATGAGATAATTATTGTTAAAGAAACAATCAAAGGCATTAATGTCTGACATGGGAAGATCCCGAACCCGAAAATTCAAAAAATTCTGATACATTGTGGATATGTAGGGGATTTCCTCCTGATTACAACGCATTTTTTGCTGTCCAAATTCACTCTAAGGGGATGAAACTAACCCCTGAATATTCGTCTATTTTTCGATTTTATTTTGTAACGCGCAATCTGTAAGAGATAGAAACAATGATTCAAGACAAAAGTTACTTCTTTTAATTAGATCTATCAAGTCGTAAAAGTTTTATCAACTATTTAAACAATTGGAAAAAAGTTATAAACAAAAATATTAATAATGTTTTCTTAAATTCGTTTTTTCACGTGACATCTTAATTGCATGTTTAAATAATTATGAAACAGCATAATCCATATTTTTTCCACACAATTTCTTTTTACAAGATACTTTTTTCTATCTCTTACAGACTACGTATTACAAAATAAAATCGAAAAATAGACGAATCTTCAGGGATTAATTTCACCTCTTTAGAGTGAATTTGGACAGAAAAAAAATTATGTTGTAATCAGGGGGGAATCCCCCACATATCAACAAAGTTTCAGAATTTTTTGAATTTTCAATTTCGGGATTTTCCCTTGTGGGATTTGTGAGGTATTATAAATTGTGGTTACCAGCTTCACGACTATCTTGGACATGGCTCACGACGGAACATATCAAACACTCACACGCCAATTTTTATGAGACTGCAGATTTGCAGAATAGTGAAAAATATTTTACACGTATTTTTTTTATCGACAATCGCCCATGTTGAAGGAGTAAAAGGAGTTTTTAAAGTTGGCAGTCGAAAACATATTTTCTAAATTTTTTTAAAATGGGGCTAGATTCGTCTTTAAAACACACACACGTTGAAAAAATAATAGTTCTCGAGATATTCCACAAAATATATTTTCGACCCCTAACTTCAGGGGCTGTTTTCACCCCTTCAACATGGAGGATTACCGATAACAAAAAATACATAAAATATTTTTCACTATTCTGCAAATCTGCAGAATCTCTTCAAAATTGGCGTGTGGGGGCTCGGAGTTTTGCCTTCTCAGTGTTTATGTTAAAACAATGTACTAGTAACGTGTTACAAAGAATGCGCCAATCAATTTTCCGGAGAACAAAATTTTGCATAGGAGATATTGAAAATTTCCTGTGACATTAATTTCATTGACTATGCATGTAGTCCTTCCTCTCACATCCTTTAAGAAACCCATCTTTTTCAAAAGCACCTCGTATGAACGTTACTGAGCAGATAACGAAAAACGCTTACGTTAAATCGGCGGTTCCAATTTCCAGTTACTCATCCTATTAACAACGTGTCATCGGCACGTATGTTAACGTAATAATCGTAATAGTTTAAAAGAACTCGTGTCTCGATTTTGAAACGTTCACTGCAACGCATACCCGCGATATGGTGATCGGTACTTACTTCATATTACGAAAAATCGGTTGAAACACAATCACTAATGGATGCCATCAGTCCAATTATGATCTAGCAACGCAAGAGCTCTCCGAATGGACTTTGAAGCAGCATGTAAACTAGTATACGCCAAATGAATTTTCTCCTCGATATCGAGGGTACGCTGTTGTCTGACGGACTGCAAACTCGTTTCAATTCGACGCTCGTTGGCTGACCGACCCTTCAAAACGGGGCAATTTGTTTACCATACTCACGACTGATTATATTACCATTTCCAGACACCGAGAATCCGAAAGTTTCGACATGCCCGACGTCCTTTGAAGTGCGGCTAAACCCTGGCGAACGGAATCGCTTAATATTCTGGCAGGAGCCAACGTTCACTGACAACGTCGGCGTGGAGCGAGTCTACAAAACGAGGGTGAGAGAGAGAGAGAGACAGAAAGAGAGGGAGGGAGTAGCCATCCAGTTCGAGTGTAACCCTAGGCCAAGCCATGCCTCCGTTTCCTCTCCTCAAAATTTCGACAGTTTTTTCACAACCGCCCACTTTTATTTCTCACATTTAACCGCCCTTTCTGACTCCTCGCCATCCCTTCAAAACGGACGATCTCCTTTTCCTTCACCCTTTTTTTCGCAAGCGGTTTATTAAAACTTCCGCTCTAACGATCAAACTTACCAATCCAGCTGTTATCTCTGGCCAAGATATCCCCCATTAATTACCTCCCGGTGTCTCAAGCACAAAGACCTCTGACTTGGTGTGGGTAAGAGAGAGGTGAAAAGAAGAGACAGTGGGAGGAGCTACTTTGTTCACCCGTTCCTTTTTTATGCTCCTAATTTCAGGAGCTTTTAACAAGAAATTTGAGGAACGGTTAATGATTATTTCTGGTTGCTTGCAAGTTCGAGTCGTGGGTGACACCACGCTCATCGCAGCAGCGTGGTAACGTAATCGTGAATTCGTCGGACAGCCGATAATTGGCGGGCCGTAATTGGTTCCTCCTGTGCGGCTGATAAATGACTGCTTTGGTGCGTTGGAGCAAATTGCTAAGTTGCGTCGATTAAAGTGGCTTCGGGGTGAGGGCATAACGGTGGAGGTATGAGGTATCGAAGTTCGTTAAAGAATATAGTTGAGGTGAAGGGTAGACACGATGAAGGAGAAATAATTATAAAAGAGTGTTACGGGATTTAATTGGAGTACGTTGCGTAAAAGTAGAGTTTCATTTGTATTCGTTAGCTATTTATTAGTTTTTCTACAGTGCACATTTTATTTTGTACGTTTATAAGCAGGAACAATTCTGGATTCTAACTGTAAAATTTGTAAGCTGAAGCAATTGAAATTTCCATCTATCTGTAAATAGGGGTACATGAGTCACGAAACCAGAAAACGGTACTTTTATCAGATACCATTCGACTCAATGATCAGTTCCAAAAAATGCATGCTTGTCTTCTTGCAACAGTGAGCTTGTGCTGGGTAAGTACACAAATTAAGAAAACGCAAAGTGCGTCGATTGGTGTTCTGACTCCTCAATGTAAACCACTGTAACCATTCAAAAACATTTTGTTATACAGTCGAACCAGGGTAACTAATAACATGTGGCCTTGAGGTATAAGACAGAACTAAATACATCAAGGAAATGCGTTAAATAGATTCTCTCACTGCTAACGTCTTGCCTGAGTATGTGGGAGGTTTTATTTTGTTTTCTTTCCAGTGTTTATATACAAATAAAGAGTGTGGATGACGGTCATGTTAAAATGTTAAAAATCATCGCAAAGAAAATATTGATTTCGAGATTTTTGTCCATTGAGCAACGCACTGCGCGTCGTGATTGTTACTTTTAAACACTGACAAAGGGAGACTACGATCGGGGCGAGCGATTTTTTAACGAAACTGTGTAGAAGACGTTGAGGATGACGAGTACAAACAAATCTCAGAATATTAGCCGCTAACATGTAGGTATGGGGTAACTGTACCTAATATCGCCAGGCAAAAGTTAAATCGCTGTCAATTAAATAATAATTGATATTTTTGCATGCAGTTCGTTTCAAAGTAAAGGGAAATTAATCATCTTTCATGTAGCATAAGCTAGAATCGTTGAAACCTACAAATTTTTAATGAAGACTCAAGAAAACCCTTTAGTAGTGTCTCGAAAGAAGGACGCGGTTTCTTCTGTTGATGCCGCAGCGAATGAGACAGACTGTGCATGAGCGAGAAGGACTGTGTGCCCCTCTTGCTCATCCGCAGTCTCTCATTCTAAAAAAGCAAGCGGAAAAGACTTCCTGTCTCGAAAGGAGACGTTCGGCCTCGATTCGTCGTTACCTTCTTTCGGGACAAATCTGTATGAGTAGGTACGTACTTTCATACTTTAATCCAATAGCTTTTATTGAGATATTAAATTGAAAATTATGAAATTTTGATTAGTCATAATACGCGCAATGGCAAATATGTCAGGGAAAGAAAAAGAAATAAAAACCTCCTGCTTGCAGGCTTTAAACTTCGAACCCTAGTTTCTTGTCTAGTGGTTCATGACATTTGCACCTAGGCTAATGCAATAGTTAAAAATATTTTCCCAACTAATACACTACGATAAAGAACTTTATTTTCTGGTTAAATTACATAACGTATAAGACTTTTGTATTCCTTTCGTCAAGATCTACCATCTAATACAAAAACGAAGTCGATCTGACGACTTCAAAATTTTAATGCTTAAAGACAGATTTACAAGAATGGCTGAGCGTTAGCAGATAATATTCTGGGTTTTGTTTCTACACATCGTTCCCAACATTTTCTGCTCGATTTCGTTAAACAATGCTCATCCTCATCGTAACCTCATCGCGTGAAGAACTTCGAGCTTTTACGTATCAAATTCCGAATCTGTACGTATGTATGTATGTATGTATGTATGTAGGTATGTATGTATGAATTATTATTATTCTTATTATTATTATTTCGTCTTTATTACTCGTTAAACAAAAACAAGAAAAAAAGATGTAGTACATGAGGAGAAAGTAAAGGCGAGTAAAGTAGGGATGTGCGGGTAATCGAATGTGTCGGGTACCCGAGCGGTCGGGTCGGGTCGGGTAACGTCTGGCGGGCTCAGTCGGGGGTCCGGGGCAGACGGGCCTACGGGTAGTCCGACTGTGTCGTGTAGCCCGATTAATTCGGGTAATGCGGTGCTTGATAAGTTGATATACGTATTCAGTTTTTTTAAACAACCGAGTGCTCGGCAAGCATGCACAAAATCTTTACATAATAAATAATATGTAACTTTAGAATAAGATAATTTTCACGTGAAAAAATAATGCTTATTCAATATGACCTTCATTCGATACCTACTACCTGTATATTAACTTTGTATGTAAGGTGCATAAGTTGAGCTTTCACTTAAGGGGAATTCTCGCGTAACAGCCCCCAAAAGTAAGTAATAGGTATGATTTTTTTTTTAAAAAACTATTGTTAATAATACATTAAACTTCCTTTTCTTAATATATACATATTATCTGGATGTTTCATAGTATTTAAGAAAATTCTACAAGCATATGAATATGCTATTTAACGTATTTATTTTAAATTAGCATGTAAAAGACGAAGCTGTTGCACATTTTGCGGTAATATCTTTGTCCGTGTACTTGTTCCATTGCATGTCTATTTCCTGTATCAACTGTAATATCATTGTTTATTTGTATTCATAAATGTTTATAAAAAATGTTTCTGCATATTTATAAAATGCGGTTTTTGATAGTACAAACAAGTAATTAAACCGAGTATCGGGTATGTTAATCGGGATCAAGTCGCAATTCGGAGAGTAGTATACTACGTACAATTGATTGGGTACCCGGTTTTCCATTCGCAATTAATTATCGAGATTTATCGTCGTAGCAGCCTGCAGTAAACTATATATGTATGTACGGTTTAAATACCCGTACGATTAGGTTATTATTTAACTAATTGTAGTACAAGTTTCTTGAAAGTATACAGGTTGTAGGTATCGAGTGAAGGTCATTTTGAATAAATCCGTTAGAAGCATTATTTTTTCAAGTGAAAATTATCTTATTCTAAAGTTTCATGTAGGTAAAGATTTTGTACATGCCGAGTACTCGGTTGTTTAAAAAAGCTGAATATGTATATCAATTTATCAAGCACCGCATTACCCGAATTAATCGAGCTACCCGACACAATCGGGCTACCCGAAGTAATCGGGCTACGCGATATAATCGGGCTACGCGATATAATCGGGCTACACGACACAGTCGGACTACCTGTAGGCCCGTCTGTCCCGGGCCCCCCGACTTTACCCGACCCGACCCAAGCCCGAAAAGTCGGGTACCCGCACACCCCTAGAGTAAAGGCGAGGCCGCAGTATATACTTGCAAACTCGTGAACCGTGTACCTAGCTCAACGATCTCTTTCAATTTTGTCAAAATTGCAAATTAAAATTTTTCTTAAATTCTCGTGAATGCGAAAATTGTAGTATGGAATCATATTAGATGATATTCGAAAATAGTGATATGAATACACTTTTAATATTATATAACAAGTATAAAATCGTTTTATGTTGTATAAATGTTACTTTTGGTAAAAAGGAATTCCTGACACTAAAAATGTAATATTTTAAGTAGGGCTCAGGTTTTCAAATAATAAGTTTTGCGATTTGGTGTTGGGAGGCAAAATCTGAGATTAATTTAATTTTAGATAAGGGTAAAAACAATTTACATATTAAATACAAAGAGAAATTGCTACATATTAAATGGGGAGGGGAGATAATTAAGTTGGCATGATAGGTGACATTGCATATATAGATAATTGTTTTAACGTTAAGGTTTTGTAATAACATTTATTTTGCAACTTTATTACACGGTGGTTCTCTTCCTTGATATGAAAAAAGACAAACAGAATATAGGAGTGCAAGGAAAACAGAATGATATACATATAACTAGACACGGTTTTCAATCGCTGTGATTGAGATTATATAATATTTTCTAATTTTTCGTGCATGCATTAACCAGGACCTCAAAAATATGCTGAAATTTAGTAGCAATTTCGGTTAAGGTTCTTAAATTGTACCTTAGAATGCAAAGTGAAAAGTTCCTTTCCAACGTTTAATAACATTATCATGCTGTTATTGGTATATAAATTTCGGCAGATTGCTATTAATATCAAGTTGCACATGCTGTTAATTACTTTTTTGAAAATTATGTGTCACATGTTCTTTATAATTACAAAGAATATGGTATAAATTACGAATTATAAACGAACAACTACACCTGTCTAATGTGGATTTACGCAGATGTGACTTAACAAAAATTACTAATGGCGGGATATAGGTCAACTTTAAGAGACAAATAAAAGTACTACTAACAATACTACTCGCTAATAACTATTAATTGAATAAAAAGGTTCCTTCTATAATATTTAAAGTTTATTATTAACGAGACCAATTAGACAAGTTACATTACCATTCTACAAACCCAGTCTCAGTGTACATACGTACATATAATTATTATACGAGCACGTGCCATGCCTCATCTTGCTACAAATCGTGTCTAAACTGAACTCAAGAATATTTTTAATTATACCTCCATCGTATCAAAAGATCCCCAATTCGCTCGAATAAAACATTTCGCACTTGGGTGTATCGCCAGCTCTTAATTTAAATGTTACGATCGCATGTCAACTTTTAAAATTTCGTTAAAAATCAACGAAATGTGAAATTGAGGCTGCCAGTTAATCGACGCAATGACGAAACGGGATTAAGAGGATTCAATTAGAATTCACGTGCATTGTGGAAACAGAATTCATCATTTATTCTCACGCTTTACATAATATTTGATTGTTGCATAATAGATGTTTTTTTCTATACAGGATGTATCAGGAAAAGGGTTACAATATAAACGTAAAACATACCTAAATGAGTAAGAAGGTCTTAATAAATTTATTTCAATGTGTTCCGTGTTACCATTGCAGCACGTAGTTTACGTGATTCCCTCCTATTTAAAGACAAATTTCAGCTATTCGTCATAAAGAAAAACAATTGCAAATGTAAGTAGCGTTTATTTACTTAAGAATGCATACGTGTAGTATCATAGAAATGACCTATGTCCATTATGATGTGTACCACAATAAAAATTAGCTTTCAGATATAGACACATAGATAGGTAATAGGGTGGTGCTTATTTGAACCCAAAAAGTTTTTTGTATTTTTCACGAAGCACCGTGTCAATGTATTCACCCTTATAAATAAGTAATGTGGTATTTATTTGATTTTCCAGTTACTTATTGGGGATTGTTACAAGGCTTTGAATTTTGTGTCTCTAAGACAAAAATGCAATTTTTTATTCGACGTATTATATTTTTTAAACACATTTACTTAACATTGGAATATTATTTCGAAGTAAATTTGTGATAACAACTTTTGAAAATAGCCAATTCATGTTTATAAAAGTCTAGTAGTAATGCTTACTAACCAGAGCTGGTAAGGCGAGTTGCCATGTACGAATTCGTCTTAGGCAAAAAACACAGTTTTATTTCAAATATTAATTAATAAGCGGGTAGCAACCTCCAAAACATTATGAAATTTAATAAAATTTCAAACAGGCCCGTTTTTCAGTATATGTAACGAACAAAATTTTAGGGCGACCCTGCAATATTTTAAAAGTTGGATTTTAAGCACCACCTTAATACTCATGTATGTTTTTAAGGTCTTTTTATTTATTTGGATGAGTACTATGAGCTTAAAAGGTTTGTACTTTTTTTCCTCAAACAACTGGTACAATTTGTTTTACCCAGTTTAAAACCGATAAATATGCGATTATTATCCCTTTATTATTTTGTTCAATAAATTTCATTCCATTATAATCTGAACTTGATTGATAGTTTTCTGTGCGTAGATTTATTTTATAAATAAGGATATAACAGGAAAATTATATCTTTTACAATAATTGGCACTGACACGGCACTGATCCGTCACAGCACTGATATGTGTGAATCCACCTTTAAGGGGTTCACTATGACCGCCGGAAAAAGTAGGTAATCTTCTGATGCAAATTGTAGAGACAGTAATCATTGGATTAAATTGCGGTTTGGTACTTAATTTTAGAATATTATAAAGCGTTAAAGACAATTATAAAAGTTAAGAAAATATATATAGATATATGTCACGAGGTGGCTCCTAACTGATGATCTTTTTTTAGGGAAAGTAAACAAACGAGTAGTTTCTCTACAATTTGCATCAGAAGATTACCTACTTTTTAGGGTAGTTTAACCCCTTAAGGGGACATTCTACTCTCTCGGCCGAAAAATCGGCCACTTGTCTGTGATGGTTTTTATAATGAAATAAACACTTAACGATTTCGAATTTTCAGGGCTATATTGTACCACTCTTGAAATACAAGAAAAAGTCTTTGTTGTTTGTTTATTTCATTTGGCTCATCGGAAATAAAAAAACCAAACATATTTTTAATTCGCAGGAGTATGGTTATCTCGTTTTCCACGAAAGAACAATTTTGGACCAAAATTATTCAAATTCTGGTCGATCAAAGTTGAATGTACCGAAAGTAGCACTTCTTTTCTATATTTAATTCATATAAAATGTGGGAAACTATTAAAAATCTTAAGATATTTGCGGTTAGCCAGAAAGGCATACTCCTGCAAATTAAAAATATGTTTGGTTTTTTTATTTCCGATGATCCAGTCGTCCGAAATTTCAACCGCCAGCAAGGGGTTGAATTCTGAAAACGCCAACTTCACTGTGAAATATTTAAGTAAACAAGTAAAATAAACAAACAACAAAGATTTTTTCTTGTATTTCAAGAGTGGTATAATATACCGCCCGAAATTCGAAAACGCTAAGTGTGTATTTCATTATAAAAACCATCAGCGAAAAGTGGCGGATTTTTCGATCGAGAGATTAGAATGTCGCCTTAAGGGATCTCCCTAATTCGAAGGATCTAAAAATAAAGCAAATTTGGGGTATTTCTTTAGAAGAAAAATATTGAGTACCTATTAGAATTCCAAACTTTGTCGTTTTTTAATTGACATTCGAAGAACGCGCTCTATTTTTTATATGCTATAATAATAATTTTGGTTGTACTTCTGAATTGCCCCAGTGGCCGATTGACACGAAGATTGAGGGAAGGTGTGTGGACTTCAAATCTGAAATGTATGTACGCACGTGAAAGACGATGCGAGACAAAGTATCATGCTTTCTCTCTTTTGTAGCCGACAGCAACTTCGCGTCCACTCTATCGTCCCCTCACGCTCGTTCTTAGGTTCTCTCACTCTCGACCGAGGGATTCCAAGAAATGGTGGGGATAGTTAGTGGGGAATTTACTGTATTCATTTTTCAGAAATGAATTTGTTAATTTTCTGTGTTGCAAAACTTGAACACTACCACTGTAACTTTGAACAAAATTAATCTTGTTTCATACAAAAATTTGAGCACATTCTTCAAATGTTAATTAATAAACGTACAATGTTTGAAATCATAATACTCAGTACATTTCTTTTAAAAAATTCCCCAATATTTGCCTTATTTTCAGAGCATCAAACTAGGGAGACTCCCTAAGCGGGGAGGAATGTGATCCACGAATCTAGGATGTAGCTTTAGTCGTAAGTTCACACTCATTAAAATCGTATTTAGACTGGCTATTTTGTGATATCATCGAATGAAAAATTGTCCATATTTGAGCAACAAATGGACAAATATTTCCAAGGAAGAAGTTAATAAACAGAGCAAATGTGAAAACCTTAAGATTCCTTCATATGCACAATACTCTGGCCTTTTTTTCTATTGCGAAAAGAAAAGCAAATGTTAATTAGCAAAGAAAATACATAGTTGTAACATATGTAGGTATGTTACATACCTTCTGGTCTTTCGTTAGTTACATTCAGCTGGTATAATTCGAAATTATACAAAAATATAATCAATTTTCATATCATTTTCAGTACAAGAATCTTGCCAATTCTATTAAAACAATCGGATAATTTTAAAGTAAAAAATATAAAAAATTTATTTTTCTTCTGTCAATGGTTCCATTAGTTGATAATACAAAGGCTTGTTCTATACCAAAAGTTCAATAATGCAGTCAGGATAATTCTGTGACAATTAATTATTAACCGAACTACAACTGTTTCTCGTTCGAAAAACGAGGCGATTCAAATAATTTTTATGTTTCTTCAAAATCTTCTGCTTTGGATTCCGTGTATATCATGACCATTTTGAGTTTGTAGTTCAAAAACGACATGTATTATGCAACAAGCTAATAATTCCGCCGACGCCGTCGTGCTATCGCGACGGACGGTCGCATTTCAATCTCAAAAGGGATTCGGTTCTCGGTCTATCGAAAGTTAACTCGCGTATATTCCGTCCAGGAACCCGGACAACTGATGTACCCCGGCATTCACAACGTGCGCTACATTGCTTCCGATGCAGCCGGAAATCGAGCCGAATGCCATTTCTCGATACACGTGCGAGGTAAATTTATGCAATGCATGGAGAGGCTTCACGTAGTCGTATGGCCACCGGATCGATGATATCGAGAGACGACATCCATCGAATATTTTTGGGAAATCGCTAAGCATTGAATATGCTCTAGTCAGTCTAGCCACTGCATGCTTATGTACATACGTATGGTTCACATATCATTTTTAAGTTCTGCGGCTACCCCAAGAAAAAGCTACAGTAGAAAATGTCGCTATCCAATATTAAGGTCCTCATAATTATGAATCGAAATACAGTTTTAAAATTTGAAGATTAAATATCCTATTGTATGCATGTAAAAATGTATTCGTAAACAAATTTCGATTGCTGTAAAAAGTGTCGAAGTTTCTTAGATGGAATAAATAAATAAATGTAGCTTTGGTGTTTTGAAATGTAGAGTTTAAAGTTATGATAGACGCAAGTGACGTTCGTTTAATTGCGTTGTATGAGTCATTCAATGTTCAATGAACAAAAGTACATATTAGAATAGGTGTCTACGCACCCACTACTACATTTCCTGAAAAACGTAGCAATTAAAGAAGCAGCTGGTGTAGCTTCCACTGTGAAAAATAAATAATAATCCAAAATTTAATTTGCCAAACGCGTCTTCTACGCCACCCTGGCCCTTTTTCCACGGAAAACCTCTTTCTAAAAATTTGTAACAGACGCCCTTCTTCTATGTAGGCACCCATTCATTTATTTATTTTATCTGAAATAATTTTTACCGACTTACGAGTTGAAACGTATAAAATAAAGAATATTCCAATTCGTTTTTGTAATTTAAAGAGACCTGGATATGAAAAGATAGATAAAATCGTAAAAGCTAAATGCAGTTTCTTTATAAATTTCCTACCATCGATTTCATAAGTGTTTCAATGCGAGCAAGCGGGTTTAACATTCGTTTCTTTTGTGTAGCATCTAGTCGTTTCGTATGTTCTATTTCCTTTTAAGAAAAATTTGTTTATCATCATTATAAGCATGAGTTAAAATTCAAGATTGATGCACTTCCATTGCAAATTCCATTTATTTAACACACTAGTTGACTCTTGTGTTTTATAGCAAAGAATAAATCTTTATTGTATCAAGAAACTATTACTTTAAGAGATTTTGAAATTTAGATCCATAAAATACCTGTACAAAAGAAGGGAATAAATCGTACAGGGTGTCCCAAAATATATGATAGAATGTCTTTTTAAAACTGAAATCGACAATATTGACTGAAACTTGTATAGGGGGCCACATGTGCTTGACCAAATTTAAGTGCTTTTTAGGAATGTTATTATGCCTCTTTATTTTATATTTATTTGTGTAATATGCGATTGAAGTTTTTAATCATGAGTTATTATTTCCGTATATTACTTACACGAATATCACTCACAATTATTATTTTTCTCTGCTCTCTGTTGTGAAAATTAAGGGTGTATTTGATTCTGTTTTTCTTTTATTTTGTCTCCATATCGTTGCACCAACGACAAAACTCAAAATTTGCAGTTTTTGAGTTATTAGTATAGAAATAGCGGTTGTTGTTTAGCAAAACTTTTGAACCCGTTTCCCAAAAGTCGTGAATTTTGAGTTATATCGTTGTTGCAGCAAATGAGCGATATTATCTTTCAGTGAGGGTTAGGTTTATAACAGCACATTGCTAATTATTATTATTGTTATGGATATTTGTAAAGAGATCCAGTATACTGAATATTAGTCAAACATGTGTGAACCATATAGCTATCTGCAGAATTAATTTTCCCGTAAACAAAAACTTCGTTCGAAAAAAATCACGCTACCCTTACAATCCATTTTTTCTAGAATCAACAACGACCTTTTAAAGTGAATCGCGTATTTTTGGCCGCCCTGTACAGTAGCTATCTTCTTGCCCGATCGTTTTTCATTTATCTTCTACACACAAAACCAGTTACTTCCATTTAAAATTTTCACGAAGAAATACGCAAAGATTTATGAAACGCCCCCATATAATCGATTAACCGAGAATGCCCTCGAATCAGCCGGTAGTCTGAGGTTTCAATTGACTCCAACTAATTGCTTCGCTTTAATGGATTCGACGAAGGCGATTCCCCCATAAAACATCCAAGAGGAGTCGCGCCTAATCGACGAAGTCGCGTCGATAAGAAAAGAATTATGCTTTCGTCGGGCTTCGGTGGAATTCCGTTCTCGATAGCATCGGCTGGTAGCGATAGGAAACGATTAATCGAACTTATCTGGTGTCCCGTACATTTTCAGAATCCGAGCATCGTCGAGATTTCGAGGTGAGCTGAAAGGAACTGTTTGGCCGGGTTTCGTGCAACCCTGAATGCCTTTGTAGAGCGACGAAATCCGGCTTGGTGTCCTCTTTCATCGGGAAACATAACTCTGTTTCGTTCATTTCGCGGCATCTCCAGCCCCCTTCCCTGTGTCCCATCCTTTGTGGAGCTTCAGCATCGAGCCGTGTTCGCCGTTATCCGAATGAAATCTCAATTATCGCCGATTTCGGCCCTTCCAGGATGACTTAACAATTTCGCGACCGTCCGTTTGGCACACTTCTATCTGGTGCTATTAAGGGCCGAGCATTATATCGGGTTGTCTAAAAAGAGGCCACCTTATCTTCTATTGTCGTCTATGCTGCAAGATACATTGTGTGTCTCACTGGGCAACTGATCAATTTTCCAGCATATTTGGCAAATCATTCTAAACTACAAGGGTTCTACGAGTCGCTTATTTTGAAAGTGGCGTAAGTCCAATTTAAAAAAATCGATTAGATATATGTTTGCTATGATTACAAATTGGTGGGTGATTATTGTTTGAAACAAATTGATAATCACCCAAAAGTCAGAAATACCGTCAAGAGAAGTATGGTAATTAAAAGAAATTGAAGATGTATTGTATATTTACTTCGAATATGAAGTAAGCTTTGTAATTTCAACGACGTATTTGAACACGTTGGAAGAAGAAGTTGGAATATTATGCTATTTTAAAAATGAATGGTTCGTATAACTGCAGGGTGATTTTAATAAGTAGGAGGGATTATGTCTCTGTTTTATGTTACAACAATCGTTAAGGAAAAGTTTGCATGATTACATGAACTTTATCTGTTTATCACACGGTTATTTGTATATCGGAGCACTTGCAAAGTGCAGTTGTACAATTTCTTAAATGTAATTCGTTAATTCTGCTTATAAAATAAGTATAAGGTAAGGTTATAGAAAATCTAATACTTCCAAGGAAAGATCGCGAACCCGGAAATTCAAAAAATTACAACACAATCTTTTTTGCTGCCCAAATTTGCTCTGAAGAGTTAAAATTAATCCATGAAAATTTGGTTATTTTTCGATTTCATTTTGTAACATGCAATCTGTAAGAGATACAGTAAAATCACGACAAGAGTTACTTCTTTTAATTAGATCTATATCAAATGATAAAAGTTTTATCATTTCTTTAAACAATTGAAGAGAATTTAGAAACAAAAATATTAATAATGTGTTCTAAAATTTGTTTTTTTTTCACCTGAAATCTGAATTGATGGCTTAAATAATTATGAGACAGCATAATTATTTTTTTTTCATACAAATACAATCATCGTTGTATTGCTGAATGTGTTCCTCGACAATCGAATGACTTCTGGATCTCATTGTAACATGCCTAAAGGGGTTAGACCACCTTGGCCAGGTCAGGAAATATCGCAACCTTGGGAATTTAGTTCTAAGGGACAAAACCATTTTTATCGATAAAAAAATTTCACTGAAAATAGAGACATCTTTGAATAATATATCATTTTTTTAAAATATTAAAACAGTTCCAAAACTTTAAATGTATTTTTTTCGAAACCACGTTTTCCGAAACAGTGTTCACAGTTTGTTTCAGTGAATTTCTATGGAAATCTATGGATTTTTATACAATTTTGCACAGAAGTTCTTAAATATATTCTCTATTGTTCGCTGTCAATTTTTTCGATTTGTTGAAAAATAACAAAATAGCTACACTTTGAAGCAGAAAGCTCATTTTCGTGTGTAAGAAAGTGGACTCTATTTACGCATAAATCAGGTAAAAATTAACATATTGAAAAAAGTGACGGTCAGACGATAGAGAATGCATTTAAGAACATCCGTGCAAAAGTGTATAAAAATTCATAGAGTTTTACTCAAATTACAGTGTACACCGTTTCGGAAAACGTGGTTTCGAGAAAAACGCATTTAAAGTTTTCGTAATGTTTTGATATTTGAACAAAATAATCGTATATATTAATTAAAAATGTCTCTATCTTCATTGAAAAAATTTTATTCATAAAAGTATTTTTGTCATTTAGAAATAAATTCCCAAAGATGCGATATTTCCTGACCTGGCCAAGGTGGTCTAACCCCTTAAGCACCAAAAACAATTTACATCTTCGTGAATACTTAACAGAAAATATGATAACTAAAGAACGCTTATCTTGATAACGAATAGAAATAGACTTATTATGTATGTATTTTTTTTTTTGTTTAGAATGATCATCTTCATATGCTGGAAGAGATTGTTGATTGCTTAAAGCTGAGTTTACACCTGACGAGTGACTCAGACCGAGTGAAAATCTTGGCTGATTTGCCTGTCGGATAACTCGGCCGAGTACTATGTAGAATATGCGTTCAGACTGGGCGAGTCCTCGGCCCAGTGGGCTCACTCGGCCGAACACTCGTCAGGTGTAAACTCAGCATTATCGAACATCATGTATTGGGTGATTTTGTGTTAATACTGCAGAAGCTAGGCAAAACGGTACATAAATTGTGTAGGATGAGGCACATACAGCGCGATGATTAAATGTTTTAAAAATATTTGTAATATAAGAAAATGTTATTAGGCATTACTTTTTTTATACAGGAAAGTGTCAAGAATATGTCAAGGTCATTGGTGTCTTTTTAAATGAAACTAAACACTAAGTAGCTCATATATTATTATAGTGCATGAAACAACGAAATCAAATTTTAAATCTTCATCGGAAATTTGCTTTTGAGAAAATCGATTTTCAAAATTCGTTTAATGTACATGCACTGGATTAAGAATTAGTTCAATTGTCAAATTGATATTCCCAAAAACTAAACCAGCTTCGCAGAAAGGGTTTTCTAAAATTTTTACACGTTTTTGGACAAGGACATTCGTGTAGGTACCTACTTGTTTCATAGTTACTCCTGAATTCGGCCTAATTCTTAGCCAAGTGTATGCGTGCCTACTAAACGAGTTTTCAAATTTGGTTCTCTCAAAAACAAGGCCTTATATAAAAAAATTTCATTTTATTTGCGACTTATTTTTGCACGAGGAATCAGCTCCTTCCCAGTTGTACCACGATTTCGGAACCACCCGGCATATAGTACCTACAGGTCACTAAACGGTGATTATTGTGCATCTCCTTCATTGAAATGTATCCTAAGTACATGTTTAAATCGCCGAAGTAACACATTAAACATATTGTTAAATTCGTCATTTTATGTCAAAACATATGGTACCATTTAAAAAAAACATCCATGACTTTGAAATATCCTTGACACCTTCCTGTACAAAATGCAAGGTAAGCTGAATGTTAAATCGCCTGAAACACTTTAAATATGCCTAAGGACACTTTCTTATATTACAAATATTTTTTAAATATTCAGTTGTCACCGTTTATGTGCTTCACCCTGTATATTACTATATTTGTTCTTCAAATTATAATGAATTGAAGAAGGTCTACCCCTACTATGTATTCTACTGTGCAATGTATAACAGGTGGAGATATACAATTTCAGCATAATCAATGCAAGGTGTAATTGCTGACACAAACTAATAATAAGAGGAGGTGATTCTACATGAAAAAATAAGTCGAAAATGTAGAATAAGATTCTTTTATTTGATGAATCGGTTTCGGAAAAAATAATATGGAACATCCTTTGAGTACACATGCAACACAAGACGAAAACTAGCGGAATGCAGTTGTGAATATTATTCAGTTGCGGATAGAATGGATCCTTGTGCAAAAATAAATTTCAATTGTAGAATCATTTTTTTTATTGATCCTTTGTTGATAGTTAATCAAGTGCGCCTGAACTGGACGATTCCTTAAAATTGATTTTCTTGAAAATAAAACCTCGGCCCATGAAAAGATATTCTATTCTTTTGATTTATTTCTGCCGGAGAATTTATTTCATCCGCAGTCGTACCACACGTGTTGCTACGTTTTACCAGTTTTCAGTCAAGTACACATATCTGTGGTTGTAAGGAAAAACGACCCATGTCACATGTTTTCACTTTCGAGATATTGTCGTTGAAAGTTCTGAACACCAATTCTTCTTATTAGCAATGTTTTCTTGTTTTCTTCTTACGATATAAACGTATATTTCCTTCATTTTGCATAATATTCAATAGTCGTATAATTAACGCAAATAATAATAAACAAAATAGTAATAATTTACCTACACTTTAGGCAGAACGACATAAGTCCACTGGACTTGTGTTTTTCTGCTTAATGGCGTTAAGTACAAAAGAAAAGAAATTATTGCTTTTCCTTCTTTTACTTTCTTTTTTTATCTTCTTTCGTTTTCTTCTGTGCTTTTTGTGTTTATTTTTTGTAAAATACAAGTTACACGTTTATGTATCACTGCTATTTCATAGTGTGCTGTTTCTAGTAAAATTAAAATATGAAATATAATTTTACTCATTTTATTTTACACAAAATACGTTATAGTATATGCAGATAAATAAAAATAAAAAATAAAAAGCGGTCACAAAGGAAAAATACGTCGTATTCTCAAAATTTTGTGGACTTACGTTGTTTTGCTAAATGCTCATTAATTGAATATTGGACTTCGATTAAATTGCATTATTTTTTCAACGTATAAACTTCATTTTCCTGCATTTTTTCTGATAAAAACACACATCCAATATTCTACAGTTGAATTAATGCGTAAACTCAAATTTGTTGAAATTGTAACATGGGTCGTTTTTCCTTACAACCACAGATATATCAGACGAGTTTTCACAATAGGGTTTCTGGAACGCTGTATATAAAAAAATTGTATCATATATTTTTTACTTACTTTTTCCATAGAGAATAACTTCCTCTTTTGTGGTATCTTCCATTACGAAACATTCTGTATAAGAATAAGGTCAATTTTATTAATTAAACGTGTATTATAGATTCATAATATAACAACCTCCTATTATACATTTTAGGATTCCCTTGCAAATACCTGCTATACTTAAGAGATCCTTTAATGCTAAAATTTTGTTACTTTTTAAATAACAATTCTGATTTACTTTGGAACGCGTTCATCGTTCGAGATTTCGCATTATATTTCTTTGAAAGCTTATCAATACTAAATACGAAGCACGCACGCGAGTTTTCAGAATAGCAGGTTTAAAAGTAATTGTTAGTGCATAATTCAATAACATGACGAATACGAGCTCGTTTCTCACAATCTGAAAAATCTTTACTCCATCACGTGATCCCCACTCCCTCGCCAACCCTTCATCTCCCGAGAAATATTCCAGAAACTTCGGGGATGATGTTGCATGTTCGAAAGTTTCGCAGAAAAAATTTCAAAACGCTCCCCCTATGCTTACTAAGTTTATCATGCGATTTACCGGAGGGGGATTACGTGGCGTGCTGCTGACAGACAATTTTATAGTCGTTCGTCGACTTCGAAAAAAAAAAAGAAGAAGCGATAGCTGCTCGTAATGGAAACACCCGGCTGCCGGTTCTAAAAGCAAGGAAACACGGTTTTCCCGTTCTCTCCGCAAATTCCAGTTTCTTTTTTTACGTGCATCCACGATTGCTTCGGAAACTTCTCTCGCGTAAGAAATAGACTTTACACTCGATATTTCGTTTCGTGGATGACGGAAGACTACAACTGAATTGCGGTTTAATCGGTCGGCATAGACGAGATCGTTTTATTAATGCAGCAGCATCCCCATTAATTGGAAATCAATTAACCCACCTGTCGATTATTCGAATACCTATTAATTAAACGCCCGTTCATCTGCATACATGATAAACCGGATCGTTATTGGCATAATTAGCACGTCATCGAATTGATAAATCATGTTAATGCTTTCAACATGGACGCCGTTAATTAACACCCAGATGCCTGTCCATCAGGATTTAACTACGATTATTATTATTATGTGTGCCTAACTGATACCACTACTGTTAATAATCATTGGAGAATTCAAAATATTATGCATATTAGGGTTGCTTATTATTTGGACAATTCAGAGTGTAGAGTACAAAGGGTGATATACGATTTACCTACAGTAAATGTAGAAATCCTTGCTGGACGGAAAACTCCAAAAATGAATTTAAGATGTTAGAGGCTTATAGTGCTCAAAGGGAAGTTCGGCAAACCGGAAATTCAGAAAATAATGAAACTTGACGTGCAAATACAGTAGTTCACCCAAAAAACTTATTTTTTCTTGATGCCATAGTACAGCATAGTGAAATCATCGTTTGAAAAAAAAATGCAGAATTTTCCTTTCCGTGGAATATCTCCAGACAGGTGAAAGATATCGAAAAGAAAGTTGAACAAAAGTTGCATCCCTTTTTTATATCTACAAAACTGCATAAAAATAATTCTAGAAAAATCCATATTTTTTAAGTTACCCCCACGATCAACCCTTAAAATTAGGTTTTTGTATTTTGTGAATATATTTTAAGAAACCATTTTATTAGTGGAAACTGGTAAAATGGACCTCAAATTCCATAATAGATGTTTTATTTGTTTCCAAGAAAAATATAATACATAAACTATTTATATGTATGAAAAGAGATTATTCAGAGGTATTTAAGCATATATTTACAAAATACAACTTAATTTTAAGGATTGGTGCTGGGGGTAGATATAAAACGATGATACCAAGTTTTCTTTAAATTTCTTTTCGATATCTCTTACCGTTCTCGAGATAATCCACGGAAAAGAAAATTCTGTATTTTTTCCAAGGTATGATTCCATCCCCAAAAACTGCAATATGTACTCTACGTTTACACCAAGTTTCATAGTTTTCTGAATTTCCAGGTTGCCGAGCGTCCTTTGTCAGTAAAACGAGTAAAAAATGCTTAATCGACATAAATCATAAAATTAATCCTCTTGGTATAAAATTCAAATGTTGGTCTCAGATTCTCAAGATATCTTCGATGTGTCTTCCTTCCAGTTCAATACAACATTAACATCTGCGGATTATAGACTAACGTGCATTTTCAAATATTCTTCTCCTTCCTCGTATTACCTAACATGCATTTTCTACCTCTTATTGTAAGTCCACTACATTATTTATTGTAGATGAGTTGGTCAAATTCTTTAAGTATCCCGACAAATACAAATCCAGAGGATTCAAATCCAGGTGATACGGGAGGTCAGATCAAAACTGTGAAAGAGCCCTATTATGGTGAAACTACATGCATAATTTCTCCCGATACAGCACGCCATCCAATACTTCGAATCATTTGCTAACTTCTACCTGTCATTCGAAAGAACAATTGAGGAGTGATTTTTCGAAAGGACACATTTCCACATAGAAAATTTTTCAAAAAACTGTGGTACCTCCGTTTATTAACCCTCGTACAACGAATGCAGGGTCATTTTGATCCAACTCTGACAAAGTCTATTACGATGTTATATTTGTGTTGGCAATGGCAAAATATAGTATATGATGCCTAAATTGCAGTAACATTATTTGTAAAAATCATACAGGAGGTACACCTATTTTATGTACCAAATGTACATAAATTTTTTTCTATGTTTTTCTTAATTAATCAATTTTTGTTAATTTGAGAATTTTAATTATTTAATTCTTTTTATATTCAATTTTTTCGTGAAACCGATGTACCACAAAAATGTCGCTATGGGTCAAACTGACCCTGCATTCGTCTCACGCGTCCATATCCATCATTTGTCTTCCGAAGGTTAAAAAAATCATTGTTATTTTTTTTTACTACACGTACATGTTATTCTTCTCTCTGATAGCGGTAATGGTTTAAGTTTAGCGGCATTGTTTTGATAGTTATTTAAACAGAAAACGCTTAAAAATAAGCCCTTTTGATGGAAACTATAAAAAATAAGGCCTTTTGTATGAAACCATTTGGAAATTCCATTCCTCCACTATTAAGAACTTGCACAATCTGTTTTGAGATTTTCAAAATATAATATAATGTTTATAGTTACATTGTTTTGCCACATTTAAGTAATTCTAAATATATATATACCATGACAGTGGATAGGTACATTTTTAAACTAATTTAACTAAGTTTGGTTTGGAATTAAGTTCCTTTTGTTGCGAATGCATTACAATTTCTTAGATGAGTGTAGGAAATATCTCCGTTATGTTTCGAATTAAAAAATTATTTCAATATGTCATTAGACAAATTTAGAAATAAAACCGTTTGTATGATAAATGTATTTTCATTTCAATTTTGCAAAAAAGAATTAAACCTATTTTGTAATGTTGTGTGCCACTGGGGGATATAATTTAACATTATTATGGCAACGCCATAAAAATTTGCGTCAAGGTAAAAAATGGAAACATGCCTTTTTGAAAAATCACTCCTCAACTGGTCCCAGAAATTCGAATCCTAAAATGTTTTTGACCATACTTCTGTTTACATTTAACATTAAACGTGCCACGCCCGGTCAAATGACCGGTTTTAAAATTCAGTTTAGAATACTTTCGTCGGTAGATTTACAAAGTGCCGGTATTTAGTGTTAATGTGTTGTGAATAGACTCGCGTTACCAAACCCTTTTAAACACAAATCTATATTTTACTGTGAAAGGATTAATTTTAGGACCTATGTTGATTTAATATTTTTTATTCCTCTCGGTCAGTACTATAAGCCTCTAATTTCTTAGACCCTTTTCTAACAACCTATATATACAATGTGTACAATTAAGAATGTTGTTGGATAATATCTCTAAAGGGAGCTGTGAAATTTTTCCGTTCTTGGAGATTGTTTGGTCTTGAGGTGTTGTTGACAAACTTTTTAATGGCAAAATACATTGTCTCATTCGTAACCCACTGCTCAATGAGTAAGATAACTGTACACAGTCAAGATTGTATGGAAATTATAATTGAAAATTAGTAAGTAAAACGCATAAAGTGTTCCATTTTTGTTGTAATAAGGATGTCATATATTCTTAAAATAATAAATTTCCAATATTACATGTAATATAACGTATTTATAATGCATATTCCAATTTAAAGTGTTAGTCGCGCCCACGCCATAAAATATTGATTCTTGTCTGACACCATCCTGGACGTATCTATTATACCTGTCCATTTTATTTCGAAAGAAACACCTCGCGATACAAATTTGAAAAGAGATATTTTTACGCTTTAATTCCCCTACTCTTTCATCATAATTTTAATATCACCTTGTACAATCTTTCTACTTCCGGAGAAATTGGCACCAAGTATAAATAAGTATTCAAAACTACGTGTTTACGTCTTCATCTAAAAGTGTAATGAAGCTCATATCTCCTTTAGAGCTTATAGTACCTAATTGTACAAATCCAGAATGCGGAGCTTTGAGATAGTCGGAAACTGTCTAGTGACTAAAATACATTTGATAGTCTTGAAAATCTGGAAAATATTCAGATTCAAAAACTTTGAAAACATTAACCTTGCTTATCGATACACTTGTGCTTATCATATAAATTCGTTTAACAACAGGCCACTAAATGAAAAACACCAAACATTTAAAATTCAAATTTTTCAGGACTTTCAAGACCTTATAAAATTTGTCTACCAAACGGAGCTATTGCTAAAGAGATTCAGAGATTATCCTACAATCCTCTTAATTTTGTGTCTTATATTTCTATCCTCTACTTATTACGTACACGCTACTTATGGTGGAATCTGCTGCTTATAACTAACATATTAAATCATGCCATACGTAATGCGGTTTTTGTGAGAGCTAGGTTTAAAAGAATGGAACTCGTCGCGTTCGTCACGTATTTATTCGATATACGAACAGTGTTGTTCCGTTATAAGTCCGAGTCCCTTGTTTCGTTAGAAGTATATTTCTAGCCCCACTACTTTTTTGTAGTTGTCACCGACGAGTGCGAGAGACTGAGAATGAGCGAGAGGACACGTGAAATGTATGGCTTGTCGCTGTCGCATGCATTCTCACTTATTCTCACTGTCTTCGCACACGCCGTGGAAAAGAATAAAGGCGAGCCGAATAGCATATACCGTTTCGTTAGATGTTCGGCCTGTCCCTCAAGCGTCGGACTTATAACGAGACAATACTGTATATACTACCGGAAATAACCCTAGTAGCACAAAATATTGGTTAAATATTTTTTCCAAATATTAAAAAAATATTTTTTCCAAATATTAAAAAAATATTTTTTTTGCCACACTTTTTAATATGAAAAAAATGTTGATTCGAAATATTATATACACAAACTGAAAATGTGAAATAAAGGTTTAGAAAATAAAATATTCGAAAAAAAATGTTTTCTTTCTACCATTTAATAAATATTTACTTTATATTTGAAAAATAATGTTTTTTTCATAATATAAAATGAATATTTCCCGAACATTCGGAAAAAATGTTTTGTTTCAAACAGTAAATAAAATATTTACTTTATATTTGAAACAAAAATATTTTTTTCATAATATAAAATGAATATTTCCAGCATATTTGGAAAATATATTTGCTTCTTAATCTAGAATAAATATTGTATGTATGTTTAAATATCAAAAAGATATTGAACCTCTATTTAATATTGGATGTATGTGCATTCAATATTTTGTGCTACTAGGGAATGCAACTATGGCGGGGAAAAATATCTGAGGTGTATGGAAAGATTACACTAGTTTACAGTCATTTTGCGACGGAGACTCCGCTATGAAATTTTAATGTAAGGCGGTCCCCTAAACTCAAAAATCGACATGAGATGAAATCCCAAGGATACGTTTTTGAGATATCGCCCGATGAATATTTTGGTATTTTTTTAAGAAGACGACCCGATGTTTCTGGCCATATCTCGCGTTAGAGTTGATCGATTTGATCGCGATGACTCTTAAATTAAAGGTAATTAAATTGCACACAATTCTTTCCTACCTTATTTTCCAATCGGACTAACAGTTTAGGCGGAACCGAGCGAAAATAAGAAAAATGTAATATTTTGGGGCCGAAATTGAAATCGAAAATTCACTAAGTTGCCTTGAACACATAGAAATTATCATGTGATGTCCAGTTTCTTATTTTTTACGTGGAGTGCATAGCTTTACGAAGACAACAAGTCCAATCTAAGCACGATCCATGCACAAATAAGGAACTTATGGGCGATAGAGTGGGAGTGCGTATTTTCAACTATTTCCCCATTTTTGCATTTCTTCCTGTTTCTTGGCGAATTCGTATAGGGCCCCTTTAAACATCAGACAATATGTTAAAAGTGTTGTTGATCTTTTAGTAGCTTGAAAATATAATAGAAGTTCCATTATTATTACTGGACGCGACTAAAATTTACATTGTATTAATATTTTAATAAAAAAATTTAAGGGATCATTCTACTTTGATCGACTCGAAAACTTGAACTATATTTTAAACAAAATTCTTAGTTAATACAACCCATAATGAAATAAACGTTTTTGGCCCTTATTAAGTTACTCTTATAATATACAAAAAAAAATTAAGAAGAATATTTTTAATTTATTTTAAATTTTTTATACTCACGCTTATCCGAAAAAAACACTCGAACAGTGTTGGTTTTGTTTAACTAATGAAAGTTTATTTACACAAAAATTATCTTTCTTATTACTGCTCTGGAATGCATGAGAGGACAGGGCTGTAATGTTTATATCAGGATGTTTATAGTGATAGCATGACCAACCGATAGAGTCCGTGTGCTTGACGGATCTCTCTTTGAGAATTCATTCTGCCGAATCGTTTCGTTCTATAAAGACGGTCCTTCCAAGTGTCCTGAATAAAATCAAGATTCAAATCGTATAAATGTGTCTTGAGTTTTCATAGTCTAATTCCCAATAGGTTATGGGCCCAGTTACGTCGTGAGTTGCCTATGTACAGTGTAAAAGTGAAAAGTTTGATTTTTTGTATAAAGACATTAATTAAAAGAGATTAGTTAAAAGGGACAGTTTTTTTTAAAAGACAATGGAGAAGTTAAATATGAGAAGAAACATTAAAGCCTTTACCGGCGAAAAATATAGTGTGTGGAAATTTAGAATTCGTGCTTTGCTAACTGAATTAGATGTAATTAAAGTTATCGATGATCAAATTCCAGAGAAGTTGACTGATGACTGGATTAAAGCTGATAAAACTGCCAGAAACATTATTGTGGAATATTTATCAGACTCTTTCCTTAGCTTTGTTCAGACAGAAAATAGTGCTAGACAAGTGTTGTATAATTTGGACGCTATTTATGAGCGCAAAAGCATCGCCACGCAATTAGCCTTACGAAAAAAATTATTAGGTTTAAAATTACAATGTGATACGTCGTTAATAAGTCACTTCACAATTTTTGATGATTTGATCTCGGAACTATTGGCA
Organism: Andrena marginata; assembly: GCA_963932335.1. Lineage (NCBI taxonomy): Eukaryota > Metazoa > Arthropoda > Insecta > Hymenoptera > Andrenidae > Andrena > Andrena marginata. The sequence continues at coordinate 18,034,159 of OZ010662.1, read as the reverse complement.
GCGGGTGCAAAGTTGGAAGAAACTGACAAAGTGTCTCATTTATTATTAACTTTGCCTACATCCTACGATGGTGTAATAACTGCAATAGAAACACTATCAGAAGACAATTTAACATTAGGGTTCGTGAAAACGAGACTTCTTGATCATGAAGTGAAAGTGAGAAACGAAAGCAGTGACACGAGTGTAAAAGTGCTTCAAGCAAATAAAGGCAATATCGCAAAGAGACAAAATCCCGTCGAAATCCCGAGACCGCCCAAGAAGTTTTATCGAGGACAAAATAAGACACGGTCCTTCAAACCGAATAAGTCATCATCTATTATAAAATGTTACCATTGTGGAAGGATGGGTCACATAAAGAAAGATTGTTTTTATTATAAAAGAGGACTTCAACAACAGAATGCTGAGAAAACTAGAACCGTTCAAACGGTACAAGTACCTCAACCATCGACAGTAGCAAATGTCTCAAGTTTTGCATTTATGACTGGAGATTTTCAATCAGAAGTCGATGTTAAAAATAAAATTACTTTTCTCCTTGATTCTGGAGCTTCCGATCACCTCATCAACAGAGAAGATTTAGCTGTAAATTTTAACGAACTGGAAGTGCCAATAAAGATTTCCGTGGCGAAGAACGGAACATTTATAACTGCGACGAAGAAGGGAACGATGAATATCACCACCAACATGGGTATTCAAGGGACCATAGACAATGTCTATTATTGTCCAGATGTGCCCTACAATTTGATGTCTGTCCGAAGAATACAGCAGGCCGGAATGACCACCACTTTCGACGACAAGGGCGTTAAGATAAGTAAAAACGCAGATATTATAATGACAGGTAAACCACTAAATAATTTGACAGGAATTGAGTTCATAGTTCATTCAAATCAAGCAAATTCTATTGTCCAAGTAAAAAGTACTGAAAAAGATAGTTATGAATTATGGCATCAACGGTTAGGTCATATTGGAAAAACTAAATTTTTAGAATTAAAAGCTAAACAAATGTTTGAAGATATAGGGCAGATCGAAAAAGTAATAGTTAACAATGAATTATGCGAAGCTTGTATAAATGGCAAACAAGCACGATTACCATTTAGAAAAGCAAAAGAAAAGAATTATATAAAACGACCATTGTTTATTGTTCATACGGATGTTTGTGGTCCAATCACTCCTTCGACGGTTAATAATAAAAATTATTTTGTATTTTTTATTGATGAACACACTCATTATTGTGTTACATATTTGATTACCCATAAATCAGATGTGTTTTCAGTCTTTCGAGATTATGCTGCAAAAAGTGAAGCTCATTTCAATTTCAAAATTGTCAATTTGTATAGTGACAATGGCGGAGAATATTTGTCGACTGAGATGAAGGAGTATTGTGTAGAAAAAGGTATTAGCTACCACTTAACAGTTCCAAGAACCCCACAATTAAATGGTGTATCAGAACGTATGGTAAGGACAATAACTGAGAAGGCTCGAGCAATGGTAGCTGGAGCTTGTTTAGAAAAATGTTTTTGGGGTGAAGCTGTTCTTACTGCCACGTTTTTAATTACTTTGACGCCAACTAAAGCTTTAAAAGAATTCAAAACACCATATGAATTGTGGCATGGTAAAAAGCCTCAGCTAAAATATTTAAAGATTTTTGGTTCAACCGTTTATGTACATAATAAAACTAGACAATCGAAATTTGAAGAAAAATCTTGGAAGGGCATTCTAGTTGGGTACGAACCAAACGGATATAAAGTGTGGGATGTTGGAACTGGAAAGTTTGTAGTAGTTCGAGATGTTATAGTAGATGAGACTAATTTCTTGGTATCCAGGCCTGTAATAGTACAGCCTGAAACAGATTCATCTGACATGAGGTCAAAATCAGTACAGCCTAAAACTGATGCATCTGAAATGAGGTCAAAATCAGTACAGCCTAAAACTGATGCATCTGACATGTGGTCAAAATCAGTAACGTCTCATAAATCTGATAGTAATAAATCAGATATATTGAAATCGAAAGAAGTTGCAATTAATAAAAATACCGAATTAAGTCATGGACTAAATAAATCTGTAGTTGAAACAGATATACACGAGCCTTCATCTAGAAATCATCAAACTAAAAGACAAATATCTCCCGAGCTAAGAAGGAGTGATAGGATTAAATATCGTCTACCAATTTCCTATAATGAAGTCGATATGCCGGATGATTGCCTTATGTGTGCTCCATCTTTAATTTACAAAATTCCAACCTCATATCAGGAAATTGAAAATAGAGATGATAGAGTTCAGTGGGAGCAAGCAATTAGGGATGAAATAAATTCTCTTTTAATTAATAATACTTGGACTCTAGTATCAAAGCCTGAAAATAAGAATATCGTTGATTGTAAATGGGTATTTGCAATAAAGAATGACGAGTTTGGAAATCCACTAAAATATAAAGCTCGGCTTGTTGCTCGAGGATTCAGCCAGCAGTATTTAGTGGATTATAATGAAACATTTGCACCAGTTGCAAGGATATCAAGTTTCAGATTTATAATGGCGTTCTCTAATCAATTTAACTTGTTAGTCCATCATATGGATGTGAAAACTGCATTTCTAAATGGTATATTGAAAGAGGAAATCTACATGAAAGTTCCTGAGGGACTTGCAAGTAGTGATAATCAAGTTTGTAGATTAAACAAGGCCTTATATGGATTAAAGCAGGCAGCAAGATGCTGGTTCGAAGTTTTCGAAAAAGCACTTATAGATAAAGGTTTTCGAAATTCCTCTGTTGATAGATGTATTTATATTTTAGACAAAGGAGATATATCAAAAAGTATATATGTAGTACTTTATGTAGATGATCTTGTCATTGCCACAGCTGATATTGAAGCAATGAATAATCTTAAATATTATTTGATGAATAAATTTTGCATGGTAGATTTAAAGGATATCAAATTTTTTCTAGGGATAAAAATTGAAAGAGGTGAAGATAGGATAACTACGAGCCAGAGTGCATATATTAAAACTATTTTAAGTAAATTTAATATGTCTGAATGCAATCCTGCGAGTACACCTCTTGAAAATAAATTAAATTATTTAGCTTTAAACTCTGATGAGAAAAGTGATGCTCCTTGTCGAAATCTTATTGGATGTTTGATGTATGTAATGTTATGTACTCGACCTGATTTAAGCACAGCCGTTAATATTTTAAGTCGATATCTAAATAAAAATAACAAAGATCTTTGGCAATGTTTAAAACGGGTACTCAGATATCTCAAAGGATCAATTGATCTTAAATTAACTTTTGTCAGAGGTGATTACAACGATCTTTAAATTGGTTATGTTGATTCTGATTGGGGAGGAAACGATGAAAATGATAGAAGAAGTACTACAGGCTTCTTATTCAAATTATTTGAACGTTGTACAATATGCTGGAACACGAAAAGACAAGCATCTGTAGCAGCCTCATCGACTTAAGCTGAATACATGGCTCTTTTTGAAGCTGTCAGAGAGGCATTGTGGCTAAAATCATTAGCAGACAGTATCGAGATAAATGTTTCCAATCCAATTATTATTTATGAAGACAATAATGGTTGTATTAGCATAGCAAACAATCCAACTAACCACAAAAGATCAAAACATATTGATATAAAATATCATTTCTCGAGAGAACAGATCGAGAAAAATATAATAAAATTGAAATATATTCCTACAGGAAATCAGTTGGCCGATGCTTTGACGAAACCACTACCAGCTGTTAAATTCCTGGAATTCATGACTGAGATGGGTTTGCAATAATATATAGATTTTAGTATTAATGATTGTAATTGTATGTATATCTATATAAGGTTTCCTTAATGGTCTGATTAGGTTTTTTTCTGGGTTTCCCTAATCCTAAGCAACAAATGTTGGACCATATGTAGCTTACCCCAGAGAGGACACAAGAAAGGGGTGTCTTTATTTAAAATATAATCGATTAATTTTTGAGGAGGCGTGTTGGTTTTGTTTAACTAATGAAAGTTTATTTACACAAAAATTATCTTTCTTATTACTGCTCTGGAATGCATGAGAGGACAGGGCTGTAATGTTTATATCAGGATGTTTATAGTGATAGCATGACCAACCGATAGAGTCCGTGTGCTTGACGGATCTCTCTTTGAGAATTCATTCTGCCGAATCGTTTCGTTCTATAAAGACGGTCCTTCCAAGTGTCCTGAATAAAATCAAGATTCAAATCGTATAAATGTGTCTTGAGTTTTCATAGCCTAATTCCCAATAAACAGATTCATAATCTGGATGCGTGTCACCATCATCCGTACCTCAATTAACAATTTTGGTCGAAAAATAACACAATGGCGGCGGTTTGAAAAAACAAGTTTGTCAAACTCCCTTTTGCTCGGTTATTTCTCGGATCTTTACTATTACGCTAAAGGTCAAGTACATAATGTCAGAGTGCCGGTAACACACAATAATAAACAGACAAATTTTGCCATTTTACAATATACATATGGCGTTGGACATTTCAGCAGTTCAATTACGAAATATGATTGAAGAATAACATTAAGAATAAATAAATACGTGGAAAAAATAAATTCAAATTTGTTTTCAGTGAAGAAAAATACATAATTCACCAAGAAACAGGAAGAAATGCAAAAATATGGAAAAAGTTAAAAATACACATTCCCAATTTACCGCCCATAGCTTTCTTATTTGTGCATAGATTTTGCTCAGGTTGGGTTTGTTTTCTTCGTAAAGGTGCGCACTCTACGTAAAAAGTAAGAAAGTGGATATCATGTGATAATTTCTATGTCTTCCAGGCTATGTAGTGAATTTTCGATTTCAATTTCAGCCCCAAAACATTACATTTTCCATAAGTTTCGCTCGATTCCGCCTAAACTATGGATCCGATTGAAAAACACTGTAGGAAAAAATTTTATGCAATTTAATTACCTTTAATTTAAGAGACGCCGCGATCAAATCGGTCCACTCCAACGCGAGATATGGTCAAAAACGTCGCTCGTCTTTTTAAAAAATTTCCAAAATATTAATCGGGCGATATGTTAAAATGGTATCCATAGGATTTCGCCTTATGTCGATTTCTGAGTTTAGGAAACCACCTTACATAAGAATTTCGTAGTGGAGTCTCGATCAAAAATAATTTTTTGGATTTTGTAAACTGGTGTTATTAGTGTAAGCCAGTATCAAAGACGGTTGAAGAAATGTCGCGCTGGGAATTGCAGTCTAGCCTAAATACTTCGATGAAAATGTTTTACGAGTTACTGTTGAACAAAATTTAATAGTATCTACCTATTGGAGGATTAGCAGAAAAGTTGAATTGAACTCATACTACGATCCATCGTCATTTGAAACGTATTGGTAAGGTTTGCAAATGCGGACAATGTACGGAAAAAACTGCATTACTTATGGGATCATCTACTAACATTATCAATCATAGTGGTCTTTCGTTCAACTGCCATTGAAACGTTTCAATCAAACCAATCAGTCCTGTGATCGCCAAAATTCAATTTAAATCCAGTGCTTACACTTGTCTCGCCATTTAGCCACGGTACTACAGAAGAAGAATGCTGATGTGTCCCGGTAGACCGCCCCAGCAGATACCATCCACCGCTTACGGGGTGAGTGAACGTGCCTTCTACGTCGGTCCCACGCCGGAGAGAACCGGGAAAGCACGAAGATATATCCTAATTCGATTTCTAGTGGCAGATACCGAACGGATGCTATCTGAGGTACACGAGAATTTTCTCCGGGGCATACGCGGTCCAGAACTATCGAGGACAGAGGCAGAACAATTATCAGGACGCAAGGGCGGCTTATCACGAAGTTCATCCCATCCATGAGAGCCAAGGTCGTCTTCAACTACCCAGATCGTATCCCCTCGGCGACTGTAAGTGTTGTACGATTCTTTTACTCTCTCGCTACTAATGTCTCTAAAGTTGTCGGTCCGCCGTTTCGTGACTCTGTAACGCTGGTATTCACTTGTAATTGCATGGAGCTGCAGTTCCTCGTAGAGTGAACCAGAGCTGGGTACAATATTTGGTATTTGTCTATGAAATCCAAATAAGGAGTAACGAGTTGAAATAAAATTTTGAACGTATAGTTTGAATAAAATTATTTGGAATTCAATAGAATATTGATTTGTATGGAATTGGAGGAACTTTAAATAATAAAACCATGTAATTATTTTTCGTTTTAAGTATTAATTCAAAAAGGATGGTTAAAATAATTCGTTTTAGTTATCTCAATTCGTTTCAGCTTAGCAATTTATGAATTGATAATTATTTCTTTCAATAAATGGTTATAATTTTCAGTGCGTGTAGAGATAAGAATGAGGAAAATTGAGAAAATAGAATTAGAAGCAAAAATAATATCTATATATGTACAATGTACATCCTAGGTACACTGTATTCATTATTTCATCATTGTGCGTGAAGTACCTGTCATTTTTTGTATAATTCCTTACAATAATGGGATATACTAATTTGAATTATTGTAAACAAATTGTTTGAAAAATTCCCACTACAATCAAATTATTGAACTACATATAGCATGAAAGTAATGTTAGTGCACAATTCACCTAATTGTGTAAAACTGTTGATTATGTTTTTATTTCATGACTTTACATAATACAATCATTATTTGTATAATTATTTTCTGAGAGCAACAAAATCATAGTTTAAAAACGAAGTAACCGCGATTATAAAAGCTATTGAAATCAGGGACTTAATACCGGTATAACGCTCATACCGGTATTTCGGCAATACAGCTATACCGAAACCGATATCATACCGAAACAGATAAATACCGAAACCGATATTGTACCGAAACAGATAAATACCGAAAACAATAGGTTACCGAAAACCGAAATAAATACCGGTATTTTTTCGGTATTCTTTTCGTTACCATGATAGGTTTCAATATTTTCCGGTAATACTTTCATAACCCTTATAGAATTGAAACCATTATATCAAAATACCGGTATAACATTATACCATTATATAAAAATATCGGTATATTAGCAAACATTTACGGTTATTTTTTCGGTTTCGTATTCCATTATATCTAAATTTCGAAATATTTTTAATTATGTTTTTACGATATTTTTAATACGATATTTTAAGGGTATATTTAATTAAATTAAGGGGGAAATTTCTTTTTTCTTGGTCAAAAATATCGATACTTTAGGATTTTTTATAAACAAAAATGTAACATTAATTAATTTGAAAGTTTGTACATGTGTTTGCTATACTTTCATCATGTTAGATAAATTTTTTTCAGTTCAGTTCACTTAAAAATACAGTTTTAGTTGCCCGTGAACTAGGACACTCCGCACAATTGCTTCATTAACGGTTGATATGATATCTGCCCTCCAATTCATCTGAATCAAAAATTCTAATGAGATTTTATTTTACACGCATATAATTATCGTTTGACCTACAATGAATAAAAAAATTATTTTTCCAGAAATGGTAACTGTTTAAATTCAGATGTTCGATTTTTTTCTAAAAAATTACCCGAACTTTTGTTAATTAAAAAAAAATATACAACCTATCGTCTTGCCTGTAGGTCAAACGATAAAAGGATTCTTTCTTAACATGCAGTTAAAATTTCAAATTGATCGATCCAGTACTTTTCTTAAAATCATGTCAACCAGCTACGAAAAAGTTGTTTCGAGAAAAACGTGTTTAAAGTTTGTAGTGCAGTTACTGAACTGAAAAAAATTTATGTAACATGATGAAAGTATAGCAAACACATATACATACTTTCAAATTAATTAATGTTACATTTTTGTTTATAAAAAATCCTAAAGTGTCGATATTTTTGACCAAGAAAAAAGAAATTCCCCCCTTAATTTAATTAAATATACCCTTAAAATATCATATTAAAAATATCGTAAAAACATAATTAAAGATATTTCGAAATTTAGATATAATCGAATACGAAACCGAAAAAATAACCGTAAATGTTTGCTAATATACCGATATTTTTATATAATGGTATAATGTTGTACCGGTATTTTGATATAATAGTTCCAATTCTATAAGGGTTATGAAAGTATTACCGGAAAATATTGAAACCTATCATGTTACCGAAAAGAATACCGAAAAAATACCGGCATTTATTTCGGTTTTCGGTAACCTATTGTTTTCGGTACGATATCGGTTTCGGTAACCTATTGTTTTCGGTATATATCTGTTTCGGTACAATATCGGTTTCGATATTTATCTGTTTTGGTATCATATCGGTTTCAGTATAGCTGTATTGCCGAAATACCGGTATGAGCGTTATACTGGTATTAAGTCCCAGACGAAGATACAACCGAAAAATACCGGTATAATACCGGTATTTTACGTACCGGTAGGAGTCCCTGATTGAAATACGAAATGAAATATGTGGCTTCTTAGAAGAATGACATTGTTCCACAATGTGAAATAGAATGAAAAGCTTATCATATACAGGATGTAACCATATGGACCGAACTTTAAGCTCAATTTTTGAGACGAGTGTTGAAAAAACTAAAATTTTATATAGAAATTTAATTATTTTTTATAGAAAGGTGAATATATGCGTGACTGACAATGAGACTTACAATTAGGTATTATTCTTTTTTTCCACAAGATCCTAAAAATTCCAATTTTCGCTAACTTTTGACTGTGTCTCTCATGCTAGATGAGAGTAAAAAATGGTCATTTTTTACATGGAAGCCAGAAATTTATGCAGGATATTTAAGAGTATGTGTTCCAAAGAATCAGGAAAGCATAAGTATTTATCCGAAATGTGCTGGGAAAGTTTATAAGGAACGACTGCAAATTTATCTAACAATGAATTCACGTGGGCATTGCGTTTCATTCTCATCTCCTTCAGATATTGATAGATCTTCAAAATAACGCAGATCTGCAAAATTGGGGGTCATAGAAATTTTTTCAAAAGCGTATGCTGGTTTTATAATAGTTTTGACTTCTAAATACAAAAATAACCCCAGATTTACTCCATGAGGTATGTACAGTTCTTTCACAACTTGCTTTGATGTTTTTACGTTGTAATGTGCGATTGAATGAAATTAGTAGTGAAAAATGAAATGTTTGAATGAAACTATTATTGTGTTTCGAATTCAGCACTCAAAAATATTTTAAAAGCAGCTAAAAAATTGAAAAATCTTTTTACATCGCAGGTCTGTGTACACAATTAGAAAGGAAACCTGCGGATATATCAGTCGAAGATTGGTACCGAACAAAATCGAAGTACCATAAGATCGTAGCTACGTGACAGCAGCAACCGATTTGGTGTCACTTTATGTTGAAATACGTGCTTCCAATTTCCAATCCGATTCTGCTTTTATCTATTATTATGCGCACAAAATATTTTAGATTATTTTACTACAAAAGATAATAGTAATAATTATAACACTAGAAGTAGTAGTAATCATAGTATATAGTAGTGATTTCTTTAATTGAACAATAGATGGTTAGTTATTATCAATCTAGCAAACCGATACAACACCTATAGCAAATCGATACCTAACCGATGCCGAACCGATACCGAAGTGTGGAGTTGGAACCGCGAGTAAAGAGCGGCTATTGGGCTTGGGGCTTGCAGCCAGTAAGGGGGAAGATGGGTAAGTTATTAGAGAAATATTAACTTTTATGATTTTTAGTAATTTATTTTAACATTTGCCATGAGCGTCGTCTTCAATATCATTCAAGGCACACTCTAACAGTACGCAATCGACGGGTGATTCACCGTTGAAATATTTGCTGTCACGTATAGTTCTATAGCGACGCGACACAAGTTTGTGTTTCAGCGTTGAAAGCACTCTGTTGTAACACATTGACAAAATTTGAAAACTTCGTATTGATAAGATGCGTATGTAAAACGTATGTTCTTCCCAACATAGGAGCTGGTTGATGCAACCTAAAAAAATAATCAAGGTTATGAAAGTTACCGTTTTCAGGAAAACCGCAAATAAAAAATCATGGAGGGGTGTGAAAAAAATTAAGTCTTATTAGATGTATTTTTCTTACATAGAGGTACATTATCTTCTAATAATTTGTACGTTTAGCGTTCCCTTGAACACCAGTACTGCACATTTTTTATGTTTCATCGCGGCTTATTCGTCGAAAGTTGCCGTTGTTACAGTTCGATTCATGCAAGACCATATGAGAACTGTTTTTAATATGGGCGAATGCCGCTTCCCCAACACAATAATTCTTATTCCTCATCTATATCTGCTGTGCATGTATTGAGGTATTCTATTAATGATCGGATAATGAATGTCTAATACAACGCCATAGCCAGTCAATCATACATTCATATTTCGGTTGGGCAGCCATTGCCTATTACACGAGAAACGATATTGATATGCGATATTTTATAACCCATATATTTACAACTGCATTTATTCTAAAGGTAAAAAGTTTTGATAACGTTTTCGCTTTAACGTCGCAGCGTATCGCGCGATCTAAGTTGAATAAGTGTAATTCGAATCCTCAAGGATAAGGCAGTTATGCGAGATGGTGTCATTTTTGGAGGTGTGAAGAATGCACAAATACAGGGGCGGATCCAGAGTAATAAAATAGAAAAATATTATGAAATTGTGTATTATTCTCTGTAAATAATTAATGTGAATTTAATTAATGTGAATTTAATTATTTAGGCTATAGTATCAGATAGAGATATTAACCCTTCGTTCACACTCTCGGTGTGAGCCACCCATAAGCTGATTTCGACGCTCTGTACCTTCTATATGCAAAATAAATACCTTATTTCCAAAGCCGATTTGCAAACTATTTTTTTCTCTGAAAATATTATATCTGAACAACAACTTTGTCGGTTTTTAGTTTCTAATATGGAGATTTGTAACAGTTACATTTTTTAAAAAGTTTTTCTTCGTTTTTTGTCGGCATATGGTAATCTAAAATTTTTTTACAACAACTATGATAAAATTTCAATAAGAAAAACTAGTGAAATACATTCTAGAGACCTTGAAATTGACCAATAATTTTTTTCATAACAATTGAATTCTTTAGACGAGAATGGCGGTCGTTCAAAAATTGTTCTGGGTGTCAGCTACCAGGGTATGTCAAAGTTGATTGAAAAAAGAAGTGTGTCAAGGAAGGGTTAAAATATAAATTACAAACAAATTTTGAATCTTGTAAAAGAAGGTTCCAAAAACGTACTTATCTATTTTTACATATTTCGCCCCCTCCAGGAAAGACTCCTGAATCCGCCTCTGCACGAATATTATACTTTGAAAATCAAATTCGTCGTACTCGAGAAGCATAGAGAGAATTATTTGGTGTCAGCTGAAATTGTGTCGCATGATGTCGGTAAGGATCAGCGGTTTTACACACCGTGTATACGGGGGAGAGGTGCAGAAATAATACACATAGATATATCCAGGTGAGATGTAAAGAAATTTTTGGTGAAACTCAGTGTCCAGAGTGTCAAAGGAGATGACGTCAGTAGTGCGGATACCTTCCTTACAGAAAATCGCGCTGATTAATTCTTTCGACACGAAAAATCTTTGAATATCAAATTGTAGGCGATACGATATCTTCGTTCTGCGAGCGAGCCGTGCGGGAGATAGGGATGAGCGATACGGTATCGATACACCCCTGTATCGATATTTTGGGTCTTAAATATCAATATTTCATATCAATATTTGGAGGTCCGATATTTGTATGCATCGATACATAACCTGCCAGTATCGAATTTCGCTACTTAACTACGATACTTATTTACGAAACTTCAATTGATTAAACCAAATTAATATTTTAAGTTTTAGATTACGCTTATAAATAAACAGCTCCCATTAAAGTATATGTTAATTTTTCGTTTTCTCCATTTTTCCAAATAATGGACTTACACCACTTTCAAAACAAATGGTACATATCGTTAAATAAAACTACTCGTATAATAAATGTACATGTATAATAAACCAATCTAGTTTTAATTAAACTTTAATTAATTAAACCTTCAGTTAGTTATTGTTTTTTATTTTATGTGTTGGAATGTATCGATATTTTTATTCTGATATTTTAAGTGTATCGATATTAAGGCTGTCGATATGTTTCGATACGCCTTATTGATATTTTTAGAAGTATCGCCCATTCTTAGCGAGGGGCATGATTGTTGCGTATAGAGCGGGCCGAGCGGGCCTTTGTCGCCTGCGACGAGCGCCGAGGAAATCCGGCATCAGCGCCGGTGCGTCGAGCCATCGACGATCGTGTTGTGGCCGGTCAGTTGTCGAGTCATGTTCGAAGAGAAAACACGTGCTTAATTAACATTCTTAAACCAGATCCTTCGTTAATTCGGTCCATTTCGCCTCTACCCCGCACAGGGCTGGTTTCAAAACAGGGCAGGCAGGGCGACCGCCCGGGGACCACATCTGTAGGGGCGCTGCTGTATGTGTTTATTCATGAATATCCGTTTGGATTCGTTAAGCAGAAAGCTGGTACTTGATTTTCTTGCCCATGGAGGGGCGCCATGATAATCTTGTTCGGGGTGCCAATATCCTATAGCTGGCCCTGCCCCCACAAAATATATATGATGAGGAAGAAAAGAAGAAGTCAGCGTAGAAGAATGAGAAGAATGAGAAACGGAAAGGAACAGTCGGTGAAGAGGGTGAAGAACAGAGACACCATGCTGAATTGTAGCAGCCGCATGCTGACTACTCCTAATTTGCAACGTATGCATCCCCCCCCCCCTCTATTTCAAGATAAGGATTGCATGCAAGGAACTGGAGTGCTGCGAGGCTGCCACAGTCGTTTGCCAGCCGCTTGTAAAGTAAAGTGAAGAAAAAGTGATAGAATGTGTACGGAATGAAAGTTTTGATTTGCCCAAAGAAAGGTAAGGAAATCACTATATATACCGTAAACTGAGGGAATATTGGCAGGTTATTTTGTCATTTGGTTATCCCTACTAATATATAAATGTGAAACGTTGTCTGTTTATTTGTCGCCTAAACAGCTGAACGAATTTGAATGAAATTTTGAATATAAATTACATACGTCCTAGAGTAGATTATAGGCTACTTTTTTAGGCTTGTTTATTTTGAAAACATCATCAATAATTCCCGGGTGAAACCGGGTAACGGGTCAACTAGTATAACACAGTTGGGCAGCCATCGATTTGGAAAAAAACTGCAAATTTTCAGTTTTGAACATCTTTTGTGTCGAAACGGTAATAGTTATTCGGTTGCTCGTTACGTCAAATTATTTTATGAACCCTCGCAAATACAACGAAATAATTTATTATTGCATTATGAACATTTAAATATATTTAAACAACGATCAAAGGGAAAAAGACACCGGAAATGCACCCATTTTTGAAGATATCTCTCAATTTATTTCAAAAACTAAAGGTCTAGGAGAAAATCTGAACATTCCACGTGAAGCAGTAGACATTTTTCCTTCGGAAAGCATCAACAGAAGTGGTATGTTACGTTAGGTTTTCAATGCAGAAGCGAAATAGTTTGGCAAAACATGCGGTGCCGACAGTGGTAGTCAACGGCGGCGCGCGATCCATTGCCGCTCAGCATAACACAATCACTTAACGCGCCTGACTACCACTGTTGACACCGCGCGTTTTACCAAACTATGTCGCTTCTGTATTGAAAACAAGACGTTACTTACCACTTTTGTTGATGCTTTCCGAAGGAAAAATGTCAGCTGTATCGTGTGGAATGGTCAGATTTTCTCCTAGATCCTTAGTTTTGCCCATAAATTGAAAGATATCTTCAAAAATGGGTGCATTTCGGGTGTCCTTTTCCCTTTGATCTATATAATACTTAACATTTAAATATAAAACTTAACATTTTTATATTCGCTTTAAGTATCCTATTATAATATTGCATATATTATGATTGTACTGGAAGTGTGATAATGCACACAAATTTGGTCCTTTTCCTTCTTTAATACATGTTAATTAATTGCTAATGTTACAACCATATTTCCTGTATTCTCCCAGTTTACGATACACTAATCGAGGGATTCGATTTTAAAAATTTAAAATCTTTTTATAGAATCATATTGCGAATAAAAATGCCGGTCCCACAAACCCTGGTATTCCGTCCGATTGGCTGCGACGAAAAATACTATGGCCCATGTGATGGTGTATTGCACGATAAATATTCTACAGTCTATGCCCAATTACTCCGGTTATTGTGCCTACAAGGACGGGGCACCCTCTACACCAGGCCTTCCCAAGTAGGGGAAATGTACTCCTGAAACACATGTTTCGGTTCTCCCTCCAACTCTGCGCCTTCAGCAAAGGTGGGACGATTCCTACTGTCCTCTCTCTCTGCTTCCTAGCGGCGTTACTGTCTCCTCTGAGAGGGGTAGTGTTGGAGGGACAACCGAAACATGTGTTTCAGGAGTACATTTCCCCTACTTGGGAAAGCCTGCTCTACACAGCCAAAGACGATGTGTGCCACCGTAAAATATGCCAGAGATGCTGTCTCGGTTTCTACGACATGCGGAGGGCATCCTATGAGGAGACGTTTAATCACCTTATGACGCTCTGGAATCACTGTACGTATTACTTTTTTTGCAGAATGTATCTAAGTCAAATATACACCCGCCACTCCACGGAGAAATGTTCTAAATGCTTCGAAGAATATTTCAATTTTAGAATCATTCTATTTTGATCAGCCGAAAAATTAAGCTACTTTTAAAGATTTTTTCTCAGTAAATACAACATATAATGAACTAAATATTTTTAGTATTTATTAAGCTACTCTTATCTTACACAAAAATAAAATTTAAAAATAATTTCTTTCATTTGTTTTAATTGTTTTTTTTAAAGCGTCAATATGGCACCTAAAAAATAGATGTATGATCGTGACGCAGGTGATTTCCCGGATCAGGCTTATCTGAACAGAAAAATCGAAAAGATTCTTAATCCGTATGAATGTCGCTATAGCTTGTAATTCAATTAACAATTGTTGTTTAAAATAGCATAATGGTTCCAGTTTTAAAAAAAAGCTTGACAAAACAACCATCGCGGTTATTCTTCGACAACACTTGTTAATTGATCTAAGGACTATAGCGACACTCATACAGATTAAGAATATTTTCAGATTTTTTATCTGAGATAAGCTTGAGCTGGGAAATAACCTGCGCCACGAACATACTTTTTTTTTAGGTGCCATATTGATTCCAGAAAAAACATTCAAAACACATTTAAGTAACTTAATAAATTTCAAGAAGATTTATTTCATTATATGTTGTATTTCTTCAGAAAAATCTTAAAACGTAGCTTCATTTTTCGGCTTATCAAAGTAGACTGCCGCCTTAACTGCTGATGAGTGGTACACCGTGACAAACGGAGGTGTCGCAAATATTGTTGGTTACAACATTTCTGTAAATAATGTACTTCTCATTCTTTATATAATTTTATATACTTTATACACTTTTATATGCTTATACATTTTTATATACTGGTATATAGGTACTTTTAAATATTTCACATACTTTATATATTTTTATACACTTTATACACTTTTATATACTGTTATATATACTTTTATCTACTTTTATATACTATAATTCTCGCGTACGACGAATTTGATTTCCAAAGTAGGTATAATACATCATTTGTGCATTCTTCACACAACTAAAAATGACACTATCTCGCACAGCTGCCTTATGCTTGAGGATTCGAATTACACCAACTGAATCTAGATTGCGCGACCCTACGCTGCAACGTTAAAACGAAAACATTTTCAAAACTTTTTACCTTTAGAATAAATGTAGTTGTAAAAGTCTGGATTATAAAATATCGCATATCAATATCGTTTCTCGTGTAATAGGCAATGGTTGCCCAACCGATATATGAATGTGGGATTCGCTGGCTATGGAGCTGTATGAGAAATTCATTATGAGGGCCGTCTTAACAAATTTGAGCGCCCTGGGCTAAAAAAGTACATGACAACCCCGGGTCTCCACCAGAGTTTGGCATCATTCGACTAAAAAGTGATTGAAATAATGTTTCGACTAAAGCTACTTCACCTTTTTCCTTAGTCGACTAAAAGTCACCCGAGTTAGCTTTATTCAAGGCAACAGAAATGAAGCTGGTTATTCAAGGGCCTTTACTCTTGGGTTGTGAATAACGTTGACTATTTTTTATTCTATTCTTATTCTAGAAGGCGACTAACCGTCGACTAACCGGCGAAAACCCTTGAGACCCGACCCGCGCGAGGTCACCTGCTGGTCAGATTCTACAGAATCTGAATTTGTTTATTTTTCATCGTATCAATATGAAAGTGACACCAATGGATTCTTGGCGTTCTCTCGATTAATTGGACAGAAAATAATTTAAATCGGACTATTTTTAACGAAACGGACTTTGAATTCTGCAAATGAATATCTCACATAGGTAATATCCTTAATTATGATCCGAATTATATAATTTTTGGGGCCATTTTCATCGGGAAGACATGAGGAATCGATTGGTAATACATTCATCAACACTTATCAGAAACAGA
Source organism: Andrena marginata (assembly GCA_963932335.1). NCBI lineage: Eukaryota > Metazoa > Arthropoda > Insecta > Hymenoptera > Andrenidae > Andrena > Andrena marginata. The sequence goes on along the minus strand of OZ010662.1, from coordinate 18,017,685 downwards.
AAGATTTTATGTGACCATCGATTTTATTGCTGTCGGCTGTCAACGGGCGGTCTACTGGGGCCCGGAGGTCCTCGCTCGCAGCGAGAAAGCAAAACAGTGGGGTGGGCAGGTTTTTCCCGGCAATCCGAGCCCAAAGGCTTCTCAACAATCGAAAGACTAAGTCCTAAAGAAAGTCCTAAAGAATTTCAAAAGATGTCTTCTTCAGGTTTGGTTTAGGAAAAAAAAATTTCGCGGTGAGGAGGAATCGAACCCAAACTTTTCACTAACATACCAGCCGCTATTCGCAACGATCCAACACACTTTCTCGAAAACACTTGTAACTTTTAGTTACATAACCTGTACTAATTGTTTATAAAAATATTCAATCTTTAGACTTATTCTTTAAAAATTTCACATTCGTCTTAAGACAGACGTCCTCATTACGTATTTATAAATAAGAACAGAAAAATCACAACTTTTAATATAATAACACGTTTCTGGATGTAGCAAATTTTCTGACGTTTGTAAGAAGACATTTAATCATCCTTGTAAATTTTTGTTAATTAACCAACGATAGCAATTGAAGGTCCAACATTGAATATTCGTAGGCAAACTGTCGTAACTTTTTGTTAATTAACCAAACATAATAATTGTAGGCGAAAGCATCAGAAAGAATATGTATTGTACAGTCTTTCGATTGTTGAGAATCCTTTGGGCTCGAGAATCCGATGGTCACATAAAATCTTTCTGTTTTTGATAAGTGTGGATGAAAGTATTACCAATCGATTCTTCATGTCTTCCCGATGACAATGGCCCCAAAAATTATATAATTCGGATCACAATTAATGATATTATGTGAGATATTTATTTCCAGAATTCAAAGCCCGTTTCGTTAAAAATAGTCCGATTTAAATTATTTCCTGTCCAATTAATCGAGAGAACGCCAAGAATCCATTGATATTACTTTCATATTGATACGATGAAAAATAAACAAATTCAGATTCTGTCGAATCTCACCGACAGGTGACCGCGCGCGGGTCGGGCAGCAAGGGTTTTCGCAGGTTAGTCGTTTTCTTGACTAAAAATCAAATGAAAGTTGAAACCATGTTATTCATGACCCAAGAGCTAAAGATCCTTGATTAACCGGCTTCAACTCTGGCGCCATGAATAAAGCTGAAACTAAATATCCTTATTCAAGCTTTGAATAACGACTAACCGTAAGTACCGTTTATCTAGATATCATCTAGATGTTATCTTTGCCCAACTCTGGTCTCCACCAAGGCAAACACGAACACAAACAATACAAATTTTTGTCTCCAAAATTGAAGAGAAAAAACCATTTCAACATATTTGATTCTTAAGCGCCCTTCGATCACAGGCGCCCATGGACTATAACCCATTTAGCCCATTAGTAAAGATGGCCTTGTTCATTATCTGGTTTAATTGAATACCTCAATACATGCACAGCAGATACAGATGAGGAATAAGATAAGATTAAAGTGCGTTTTCTCGCACTTTAAAACAGTTCTTGTATGGTATTGCATCAATCCATCTATAACAACGACAATTTTCGGCGGACAAACCGCGATTAAACATAAAAAATGTGCAGTACTGGCGTTCAAGGGAACGGTAATCGTACAAATTATTACGTTCCGACAATCGTAGAAGATAATGTGTCTCCATGCAAGATGAATATATGTAACAAGACTTAATTTTTTTCATAACCTTTTATGATTTTTTATTTGCAGTTTTCCTGAAAACAGTAGGCAATGTTCATAGCTTTAATTGTTCGTTTAGGTTGCGTCAACCAGCTCGTATTTTCGGGAGAATATACGCTTTGCATACGCATCTTATCAATACGAAGTTTCCAAATTTTGTCAGCGTGTTACAACAGAGTGATGTGATCTGTGAATCACTAGTCACGCGACACGAAGTACCTATTTCGACGGCGAATCACTTGTCGATTACGAACTCTTGGCGTGCGGCTTGAACGATATTATGGACGACACTCGTGGCAAATGTTAAAGTAAATTACTAAAAATCATAAAAATTAATATTTTTCTAATTACTTACCGATCTTCCTTCGTACTGGCTTGAGCGCTACGCCCAGTAGCGGTACTTCACTCGCGGCTCCCCTCCACATTTTGGTATCGGTTAGGCATCGGTTCAATATCAGTTAGGTATCGATTTGCCGTTATAGGTGGTGTTTCGGTTTGCTATACTTATCGGGGCGCGGAGGGAAAAAAATTCTTGGTAGGGCAAGTATGAATCATCATAGGAGGTCATCCCTCCTCCCTCGGTCAGCTTTAAAAAATTGTACTTTTGTTAGTCTAAAATACGATGCTAATTTCTGTAAAAATCACAACAATCTCAATGCTTTAAACTCTGTTCCTGGTATATCATAAACATTATGTTATATGTACACTACGTTTATAATAAGGAATTCTGCTTTGAACTCATTAATAAAATTAGCAAACACGAAAAATAGGCTTAGAACATGTATGTATTGTACATGTATATATTCGTTTTTATTGTTTAGAGCGCGACATATGTAAACGTATTCGGGTACGTGATGATATCGCAAAGGAAACTCGATACTTGTAATAAATCAAAGAGTTTAGTGTAAATACATATTTCCTTTCCTACTTATTTGGCACTCAAGAACAACTATCTTTTCAAACCGGTCACGGTTGTCAAATCTACCACCAACCTTTGGTAATCTACATTTAGTCATACACAGAGAGATACAATGACATTCATAATAACAATATATCATTCCAGTACTGCATCAACATTTCTGCTATAATATTGCTCTAAAAACTTCTTTTAAGATGTTTAACGATAAAACTTGGCTATCGGTGGAGAACAGATCACAGAAACTTGTTCTTCTTGAGTGACCACAGCCGGCCATTTAGAAACAATTTCTTTATACTTACACAAAGTGATTTAATTACTGTTAACCTTTAGAGGGCCGGAATTTTTCCATTGAAATTGTAAATTTTATTTACTTAAAATTTATGCATATATACCACCAAAATGGCGGGCAAAGTATTCAAATTTTTAGGTGGCCACTATAGTGGCCAGCCCGGCCCTCTAAAGGTTAATCAATCATCGGGCCAAATTACGATTGGTACGAAAGTAGGTAATATCTATTTCTATAATTTTATAGAGCTATTGTAAATAAGTATTACTACTGCTTATGCACAGTTGTTTCAGAACATACTAAATTAACGAGCTTCTTCGCACATTTGTGCATGTTGTATCTAAGTTTTCAGTTGAATTTCAAAATCAATTTTTTTGCTACATAATATGTGGGATCCTTATAATATTGATAAGTGGCAAATTTTCAAATTATACCTGGTCCACAAATTAGAACAATGAAAGAACAATTTACAAGAATTGTGAATGACTTTTTTTAAAAATAAATGTTTTTGCCTTATATTGCTGCAACTGATAGGAACAGAGATATTCTAATTTCTACAAACCCATAAAACGGCAGGAAATGATATTCGCCATAACACAAACACAATTATGACGTGTCAACAAAGAACAATAAGAATAAAATAATGATCGTTTTGAAGTTTCTATATACATAATGATATGTATGTATAAGGGTAAACACGTAATAAAATTAAGTTTTGTAAAAATGATCGAACAACCACGTTAGTCCCCTTCGCTTGGAATGACTATTTTTGACTTTACTATACTTAATTACTATTCTCATTAAAGTTTCATCTATATCCTGCGAAATACGTATTAAATACTACGCACATAATTTCTCGTGTTAAATTGCAATCTTTCACGATAAATGTGTTTATTCTAAATTATTGCAAAACGTAAAACCACTAGCAGACATTTATTTGAAAAAATTATGAGAAAGTTGTTGCCAAAAATCAATCTCTACAAAATATTAAATGAACATATAAACTCCACAATGTAAACATTTTTCACCAATGTTTTTTTCATCCAATTAACCGAGTCAATAGTATATATTTTACAGAAATAACATTTTATTAAAGTCTGAAACCAACCGTTGAATCAGATTAAACACCTATACTCTCTTGAACATTGTTCTACAGAGAAAAATAGTGGAAAATATATTGTTTCAACTGCAGTCGCCGAAATACTTTATTCGACGAGTCAGCAGAATAAAGTGGCCGACCCAATAGTGTTATTTGCGGTCGTCGCAAATACGATCGCAGGAAAAATTAGTATCATTTGCGACCTACACAGCGGCAATTCCTAAAGGACTACTGCCCGTGATTTCGTAGTCACAGAAAAAATGGGCTCACTTTTGGAGCGATTTACTTCTATTCCATGCGTGACCAGTCCACTATTCCACTAGCGACGATGCTTAACGTGGGAAGTATCAAAGGAATGAAAATGACTGGTTTGCAATTTTGTACAAAAATTATTCAAATTTACTTTAGCGTTACATTTTCTAAGATTTTCCCGTGATATTTGTTGTAGTAAATGGATGATTAAATGGATCTATTTATTTCTCTCAATCCCCTCCTTTTTTCCAAGATATTTGAAACTAGATGACATTGAAAGTAACCCGTTAACAAGCTACTGGTCAAAACAATACTCATTTAAGTGGAAATGTACATTGTATGTGTATGCAGAGTATTCCGATAGGTTCATACTAAACTGACACAGCGTATTCAGGAGATCAAATAGTTGATAAACGTTGATATGCCTGAAAATGATTTATTAAGGATTTATAAAAAAGCTTAAGTTCTCCCCTGCTTACATTTAACTGGCGTTAACTTATGTTGCAACATAAGAAAGTACACATTAATAAATAAAAATTTATATAAAAAAATAGGATTTGCCTTTTTGAATAGAGAATATGACTATGAGATTTCGAAAAGCCTTTAGCACTTAGCGAAGGATTAGTCAAAATTGTCTCCCTGCTTAAATACTTTACACACTCTACATGATGTAAAAGATGTATAACTAGAATCTTTGACAAGCAGATCAGAGAAAAAAATCCTAATTTATTCAGAATAGCGAACATGAACCGTGGCGTCAAGAAATCGGAGGAATCAGAGCCGAGACATATGTAGACATCCTCTTTAAAAGGGAGCCGTGTCATTGGTAGGCAGCGTAGTTCGACAAACGCGTTACGTTGGAGGAAAGATTTGCAATTCAGAGAAATCAATGAGGAAACGAGATTAAGCTCGCCCCGTGAAAACTCGGCTAGGTTTTTGGGTGGAAGGCTGCGCGAGGGATCAAAAGAACGGCAACACGTAAAACGAGGGAAACCCCGAAGCGTCAGGCCAAAGCAGAGGGACACGATGTTGCACGGTTAGAGTTAATCACAGGCCCTCGGGTAATACGCTGATGGGAAACACGTTACTCTCAAAGAATTCCGAAGGGGATTTCCTAGGTGTTTCGTTCACTGAATTTGGAATCTCCTGATGAAATTACGGACCCTAAGTACGATAATTTCGTGGGCTGGCACACAGGGTGATTCTGTATGTAAAATTCATTCATAATTGCTTTGTTTCCGACAAAATTGATTTCGAAGATACTTCACGCCAGTATGAGTTGGCTAGCTATTGTTTTATATTTCTGCTGGGATGTTGCATTTGTAAACATCGATGGTGGCAAAGAAAATACGTCATTCTTTATGTGCAGATTATTTTGTTCTGTTTGTGATTAGAAAAGTACAAATGAACAATATCAGTGTCAATTTCTTGTAGATGTAATTTTTTCTTTGAGGTTGGAAACGATGTTCAACTTCTTTTTCGTAGACTCTAATCTTTATTGTTTATATTTTCCATAATATTTTTAGTATGATCCTTAAGAAAGAATCAAGGGGTGTAATATCTCATTTTGGAAGCCAACATATTTACCATCGTGCCTAAGTCAAAGAGTTTTTAGGATCATAAAGAAAGTAATAATCTGTAAAGGTGTGGCTCTGTGATTTGAACCAAACCACTCATCAATGTTAAAAATCACAAGCGCTTAAGTGGAAATAGTAAGCAATAGACAGACACGTCAGTTAAATCGTACGCGTTTATAGGTACATAGGTATGCTTACTCTACAAACCTTCAAAATCGAAATCTGTGTGCGAAAAAACATTATTCCACATCATAGACTTATGTTTACACATATGTTATAGAATCAATATAATTTTTCGATTCTACCACAAACTAAGTACGCTCCACCCTCCATAATACTACAAGCTTTCTGAAGCTGTAGTCAGTTTGAAACATTTATGAATTGTAGGAAATGATTCTGCCTAGTGATTCAGTCATTCAATTAGGCAAAGCAACAGTTTTACGTCCACAAAATTAAATTTAACTCTAGATTAAGTAAATAGTGGGTTCGAACTGTTCCCCTTACCGTTTTCAGTAGTCGCATTTGTTCTCGAAATTCTACGTGTAGTTCTTGATTAATGTTTGTGCATACCGTCGTGGGCATATGTGCGGATTCTTTTTTTAATTCTCTCGAGGTTATAAGACCAAGTAACCACCGTGGTACGTGTCTGCGGGTGGTTGTACCTCGCCAAATTAATATTAAGTGAGAGTCTCGAAACGAGTGAGTGTCGATAGAGCTGGCGGTGCCGAATTTTAATACCTTGTTACGTACGTAGAGTTGCTGATAGGTGTTGTAATTATTAAACTGTTTGAGGCCCCCGCATTTCTCAGTACGTCAAAACCGAGAGGCGGACTTAGGTATCGCGACAATCAAACACTTAAATGATTGTAAGGACGGAGCTTATAAAATATACCTAATTAGTTATTTCTTACTCAGAGTTCTTTTATTTGATTCTAATCATCACTTGAATTTTCTCTTCGAGATAAACCCATGTAGATACATCTTTATCGCTCAAGGTGTATCGCATTATAAAGTTACATTGCTAAATTCACATTTCCCAGTGGCTCCCAGTGGTAACCAGGCATTGGTTCGTCGATGCTTTCCAACCTCTTAACGGCTCTCGATGTTAACCAGGCACCGATTCGTCCGTGAACATTTACCTTCCTAGTGGCTCCCGGTGTTAGCCAGGCATTGGTTCGTCCGTGAACATTTACCTTCCTAGTGGCTCCCAGTGTTAGCCAGGCATTGGTTCGTCTATTACTAACAAACTCCAACAAACAAACACAAATCCTCGACTTCGTAGCCTCGGCTCATAACAACCTAATATCTTTCATATTAGTTGGCGGAACGCGATTAACGTTTAAACTGACTATAATGTGAGCGTATGATGAATGTAAAAAAATTTCGAATTATAGAACATATGAAAATTGAAACGTTAATGACGAATATTTCGACTCATTGGGGTTCTTCTGAATATCGCGACAACAATATATATAGACTCGAGTGCTATCACGTTGGCCACGAAAATGCCCGTCTAACTTTTCAGGTGTTCGAAAAGTGGACGTGACGTTAGATTTTTGAGAGGTGACAAAAATTTAATTGATTTCGCCGGCGGAGAAGGAAACCTCTCCTTCTAGGCGGAGGAAATGAGGTAAATGTAAACATGGAGCATCTAGCCACTGGTGCGTTGGTACCTACCACAAATGCGGAAAAAAGTAATTGTGAAAAAGTATCGCCGAATCAAAAAATTGTAGGATCGATATTTATTTGAAAGTTTGAGCTATCAACTAGTATGGGGTTTTTTTACCATTCGTTGATATATAACGCGGCTATACACTTTCGAAATCGTCAACCTTAATATCATTTGTAGTACCGTAAACTGGGGTGAATTTGCCTGCCGGGGTGACATTGCCCACTTTTCGGAAAGGCTTTATTTTATTTTATTGTAAAGTAATTAGAACATATCGTGTTTTGTAATCGATAGCAATAATTTCTCCAAGGTCTAACGAAAAAAAATTAGCGAATTCAATCATATGGTAATTTTTCAGTCAGAGTAAAAAAGTGGGCAATGTCACCCCGGCGGGCAAAGTCACCCCAGTTTACGGTATCGTTGTTTTTTTAAATTAAATAATATGTGATGGAATTAGGAGAACCAGGTGCATATTTGAATTTTGGCAAATTACACTTTGATACCACTGACCATTTCGGACTTATGGCTTTTTAAAAAGGTACCATTTTCACTTTTTACATAATATAAATTGAATTCCGACCGTAAAAATTAATCTAATTAGAAGAGATGATTTCGGCGCAATGGTTCGGTCTATTAATTTTCACTTTTTGTTATGAAAAATTCTCAGTAATATTCTAAAGAATAAAGCCTTACTTAAAACAAAAATTAGCTGCAACTTGCTGCTTCTGGGGAGGTTCAAGGGGTAAAATAACGAATAAGCGAAAATGGTCACTTTTGGCCCACTTCTGCAAACGAAAAATTCATGTTGGATCTGTAAGATTACCGCTTAAGAAACAAACAATATCCTCATCACATTCGCAAAAAACGAGGGGAAAGTTGTTAGAAATGTGTGCAAATATGAGAAAATGAAAGTGATCGAAGAATTTTTACAAACTTTCCCATCGTTTTTCTGAAAAGTGATAAGGCAATTTATTTTCCTTAGGGGGTACTCTTGAAGGTCCAGAATTAATTTTTCGTTTCCAGGAGGGGGTCAGAAATAGGTATTTTCGGACATTCTTTTTGCGAAAACAACTTTTTTGCAATTAGAATTCAAGGTAATGAAGTATTTTTCCATAGAAAAAAGAAGATAACTTCTTTTAACCTTTTGGTTGACCGGATTGTCCGCCCAAAAGACATCCTAATCGTATGAAATGAAAAAATAAAACACACACATAGTTTGATTTTAGAAGGTTTTTTAAATGGTTGTATATTTATTAAAACCCATCCTTTGTAAATGAGGTTTGACTTATCTTAAAGACAAATGATCATACTTTTCGATAGCATACATAAAAATTGCAAAAAATATTGTTTGCACTCCGTAGCACTTGACAAATATCAAATAGTTTTTACAATGTGGCACACTCCTATTTATTTGCGGATTTTACACGCTGGACACCCAATTCGATAAAAGTGATTTGAAGGATCGAAAAATAGAAAGTTCAAACTTTATAATGATTTTTGTTTCATCAACGTTGGATGAATTTTGGCAAAGTTATGGGAGTTTGAAAATTGGGTAAATTTTATAACAGTTGTTTTCGCTTTCGGTGCAAATACCCTAATGCCATACCGTTCCGCGTGTCGGCTGTTGATAAAGGCGGATTCACACGTCTATGTTCCGTGATGGTTCAGTTTCGTCAGTGTCAGTGGTCTCTTTTTATCGGTATTAGTAACTGACACGGACCAGTATGAATTGCTCCGTTCCAAGACAGGCAAACGATATTTTTTACCACTGACACTGACAGCACTGAACCGTCACGGAACTGATATGTGTGAATCTGCCGTTAAGATACGTACAGGTCCGATGTCGCCACCCGCCAATGGAGCAATACACGGATTAATGAAAGTAACGTATTGTTCAAAGCGAAGAATGTCTATATTCTTGAAAACTGCACCCATTGACCGCTTTTCAGAGTAAGGCAAGAAAATATTTTCGAAGCGTTTCTTAAAAGATACAAAACATTTTCGTTTCGCTCGGAACCCGCTTGTGTTCCGTAAGACGGAACAATAATTAGTTTAATGTCAAATTATAAACCTGACAACTACATTTATCAGAGAAATTATGCATTTAGAATGGTGGCCAATCAAAGTATTAGATTTTAATGAAGAAGTTATAAAATTGAGTAGCATGGTAGTTAACGAAGGGAAGCTTTGGGTTTAAATACTCTGCTGTAAATTCAAGCACATTGTACGACTGTCTACATTTTTGCCAACTGTTGTATCTGAACCTTTCAAACTTTCCTTGTCTGTGCTGATACGATACGATACGATACGTATAAACACCTATATACAAATTGCATTAGAGAATACTTTCTGAATTGATTATTCGAATTGTGATCATCAATTTTACCCAGGCACCATAGAATGTTTAAAAACCGTTGCCAAAAGTAGTTGCAGCGATGTGGGACGAAATATGGCTTTGACATTGGGGAGTTAGAATATGGGAAAGCGGGTTGAAAGGAATGGGAGGCGAAGATCGTAAGACACAGATGATTTCGAAGAGCGAAGATCGACCGAGCTCCAATGCAAAATAACGCATTTTTGTCGGTGTCAAGCGAGCTTGTCTCAAGAGTACGGTTCAGCTATCTGCATTTTTCAACCAAGAACTGGGCCAAGATGGTGGTAACGGAAAGAGAGGGTTTTTCCCTGGGTCTGAAAATTCGACAGAAAAGGTGAGGAAATAATTTTCCCTCAGGCAACGTAAACGTCAGCGAGGTTGGAATTGAGACAATTTTGCGCTGCCGTGCAATTAAGAAAGTACGTTCGTTAAGAAGAGAAATATTTGGATGAAAAGTGTCGAAATTGCTGGTCCATCAAGTCCTTGGATAATACAATAAGCGATGCCTCATTTGAAATTGCGATCGTTCCATTACCGTGTGACCTGTATTCCCTCCGGGGACACGTTTGCACACGAAAAAGACCTGCTATCAATCCTACGAAGATTTTAAAATGTTGCGTCTTGTTGTCAGATGTTTATGAACGCTCGTTGGTTTTCATAAATTGTCATTGATATAGATTTAACTTTTTTCGGCCAACGTTGTACGGTTCTTTAATTGGAGTAACTGATTCACAGATCCCTGATTTTAGTATGCGCTAGGTTGTTATAGGGTGACGCTTGCAATCATCTTACTTAGACAGTCAGAGAGGACAATAGAATTATGAAAATAGTGAAATTATTATGTGAGCATTTTTACACCTCTAAGATTTATAAATCTAGGTAAAGTACATAATTATGTTATAATAAGTGAAATATCTCCACAAATCTAAAAGAGAATGAATGAAATGTTCAGATTTATAAAACGAGTGCTTCGATACATACATTTTCTATAAGAACAGTTAGAAATTATTTTGTAGAATGTTATGTCCCTACTTCCTATTGGAAGCGCGATCTTACGGAGTTTCCGTATTTATCCGCTTTCAAGCTAATCCATGGATTTACGCTCTGGGATAGTTGAGACAACATCTTTTAAAAATTCAATATTATTATTCGGAGAAGTAACCCTACCTATCTTAAGGCGATAACGGGACTAACCTCCCGATGATTGGGCTTGATGGAATCCCTGAAATTTCCGCCGCCTGGTCGGGCTTCAGTGAGGTCCACTCTCCGGCAACCAAGGTATATCCGAATTTGGGGGTTTCTTGGTCCTCTATGATCGTTGGGGCATTGGCTACCCCTGAAAGTTTAGAATCAGTTGTCGGGGCGTCACTGAACTGCCACTTGAATTTACGCAACTGGACACGACGTCCCGCACGGTGGTTCCTCGGCATTAGTCTTTTAGAATTTTCAATAGTAATTATTAATCGATCGATAAATCAAACTCCACCTTCCGCCCCAGGTACTACCGCGGACAACGTTCTGCTCTTCAGCGGCACCATCGGGAAAGGCAAGCTTGATTTTTCCACATTGGCAAACATTTAGTTAGAATTCCGTTAATATTTAAACAAATCGCGTCAATCACGCTTTACGCTTAATCTCTGGTAAAACCGCGGGCCACGCTCTGCTCATAGGTGATACCATTAATCAGCGCAAACCATGAACTGTTAATACACATTTTCGTAACTTAATTGACTTTTCCAAAAGACTAACGCCCGATTTAAAGGATGGGGTAAGAGGGTGGAAACACTTCACTCACTGATATACCTAATAATAAAAATTCATGTTTATTTTTCCTGCGGTCTGATTCTAACACTTTATAAGTCTTTTTAATATGTATAATGCAAAAACAGTAGTTAACTTTTAATAATGAATATTAATGAGCTCCGTGGATGATCAGTCCCCTTTTATAGGGCTGTTGATCACTCCTTCTTCAGGTTTGTCACATGACAATTACGATGGTGGGATATGAAATCTCCCAATCATCTGCCGTGGGATCCACCTGAAGAATTCGTTTCAGCGGGCTATCCGAGAGTTTTGCTTACTGCAGAATTGAAGGTGTTTATTTTGGTGTCTTCTGCATGACTTAAGACATATTTCTGCTGTTATACGAAACCATTAGCAGCGTCAATAGTTAAATTCTTATTCTAATTTATTGTTGTGCCCGGACCGACACCTAAGAGTGTCGACACCGCGTACATTCCGATTGACACAATCGAGCGGCCGAAATCTGGCACAACCGCGTAAGGGATCTCAGAAGCGCACCGAGACCCGTCAGCACATGGCGAAACACCCAAAAGCAGGCCAAAGGCGGAGACCCCGATGGTCCCCGCTTCGCCCCGACTACCTTATAAGAATATGTTACGTCCTGAAGGGACTTTTGTGAATCGCCCTGAGCGGCTAGGATGATTCACGGGGTTCGTTGCTCTGTCAAGGTGCTAAAGCACGCCTTGATATAGAGGAAAAACAGTAATGCCAAATATATTGTTACAATTGGATTATCAAACCTCGGAACGGCGCTCCGTCTCAGCTGTCGCTCGCTGTGTCGCTCGGGTGTCGCACGGCACGCTTGCCGTCTAGCGTTTCGCTCGCTCGGTTAGTCGCTGATCCATAGGGTAGGTCGTGGTCGCTCGCTGTGCTCTCGGATGGCACTCGGAAGTTGGTGACCTGGGGTCCGTTGTACCTTACTATCTCTAAATGTCGTTCTTCTACGCGCTCCTACGTCGGTCACGATTGACGCGCAAGGGCACTCCCGGCTAGGCCGTTTCTCGGTATGTCGGACGGAGTTACCCTTTTACGAATTACTATCGGCCGTTCGTACTTCGCGGAATCTACGCGGAGACGTGGTCGCGGTATCTAGACGGCCCTCTGGCCCGTCGTCACTTCCTAGCTCGAGCTCCCGAATCAGGATCTGTCTTCCGCGGCTCTCGATCGCGGGCCGAACCTCGAACAGTCCCCAGGAATGGGGGAAACTGCCCCGTCGGCAGCTGTTGCTTGCTTCACTAATTCCTCGATTATTGCGAAATAACCGGGGCCTGGGCCGAGCGCGGTCGTTGTCCCTACCACTGGTGCCACAGGCTTAGCAGAACGTGATTTCTCCACGCGAGGCGATTCCGCTGAATCGCCTTTGCGAAAGAAAACGACGCGAGGGCAGCTAGCACGGGATGGACCTGAAGGGCCCATGTAACAAATAATGTACGAGCAATGCGAGCTCAGACTTGATACTGAATTGTTACGGGAACAATACCCGACTTTAATACAAGACTCATGCCTAAGTAGGCACCGTGTAACAGTCACCTAGATCGGGACAGAATAAACTTGTTATCCTTACGGTGAGTTCCAACTCTTCAACCCGCAACGATCTCGTACCTCCGGGTTCAAACCGAATCCTCCCGTCCCGGCATAATCACCCGAACCATCGGAGCCCGTGGACAACGAACGCCAAGGACGCCCAGGAGCACCCCGAGATTCGCACCCAGAATCTCGACCCCAGGCGCCCAGGCACAACAATTGGTGGCAGCGGTGGGATCCTGCCAACGTAAGGACCAAGCCTGACCGACGTTGACAACAGGACTTAGCGGAGACAACAATCCCCTTAACCAGAGGGCCAGTCACTCCGCAATACCGACGGACGTCATCAGAGGACGCCGCCAGGACAGTCTAAACACACACACCTTGACGAGCGATGCATCACCTGTTCTACGTACTGTAAGTGCGAAAAACCACTCTCAGCAAATTCAGGCTGTACGCCGCAAACCTCATGCGCCGCGCGAAATCTTTAGACAAGAATATCGAGCGCGATTTAGAATTAGCCGAGCGAAAGAAAATTCTTTCGCCTAGAGCAATTCGCCGAAGTGCCCCGCGTAGAATCTTTAAAGTCCGTACGAAACAACCCTCCGGCAAAGCCATCTTCGATGCAACATTCGAAGCAGTTCGTGAAATCGGAGAACGTACGCGACTTGCTCTAGATGTAGAAACCAGCGAGGAACGTAGCATTCCGACCGCATTACCCACTACGTCAAATCACGCCGGACACACAACCGCCCGGAGACTATATCCGTACAACGAGGCAGATTATAGTTTAATCCTAAGCGGAGCCCTAGCAACCGATACCAATATGCCGCTCACCCCTTCGGAAACTGCGAACCAAAACGCGGAACAAAACTCCGCCGGAAGCGGATACCGACTAGCAAATTTAGAAAGACTAATCACGGAGCTAACCACCTCCTTAGCTAGCGTAACCGAGGGAATGATAGCGATAAACGATAGGTTGGGAGCAATATAGGCAAGGGACGGTCTACCCCAGGACTCAATAGATAGAGAAATAAGTAGACTAAGGGAAACGATGAACTCGACACACGCAACGCCCGGCCCCTCAGGCAGGACCGCGGTCCACTTCGATGATTTTCGCAATCCAGGGGAGGAACCTAGGCGCTCCAGTCGATTCGTTCCCACCAACCTCGAGATAAATGACCTAACTTACGCGCCGAACGCAGCAGGCACTCGAGAAATATTCCATACCATAAAAACCCTACCCTTGTTCAACGGGAAGGACCCCCAGGAATTACCCGGCTTCCTGGCCGCCTGCAAATATGTATACCACACGTATCAAACAGCGGAAGAAAAAGCCCAGATACTACGGGGGATAATCGCGTTACGGGTCGGAGGCGACGCCCTAGACGAAGTACAGATGCGCCGCATATTATCCATGCAGGACTTAGAGGACGTGTTAACTTCAGTTTATAAACCGCCTCGTACAACTGCAACTGTACAAAGAGAATTGTTATATAGTAGACAGGGCCCCAATGAACGCGCGCACCAATACGGAAATCGTGTATCAAAATTACTAAGGGAATTAATAGCAACCGGAGTCGACGATAAGGACAGCCTAATAGAGAAAAACGCAACCGTGAAAGTATTAAAAAAACAGACATTGACTATATTCGAGGACGGACTTCGCGATGACCTAAAGGTCTTGTTAAAATCACAAAGACCCGCCGACTTACAGGAAGCAATCACGATAGCCATAGATGAAGAGAGGTCCATTACAAAACGGCCAGCGACGCGCGGGACAAACCCCTCTACGCAAAATAAAAATAAGACAGCGTCACGCTACTGCGACAATTGTAAACGACCAGGGCACGACACTAAAGAGTGTTGGAAAAACAAAGATAAGGAGAAGCAAAATGGAAAAAATTTTCTCCGGAAAACAACCGCCAAGTGCGAACAGTAACGGCCAAGGGAAAAAACGAGAAATCGACAGGGCGTAAACCAGAGAGTGAACGACCAGAGTAGTATGTCTAGGAGAGTTCTAACCCATGGGGCAATGTGGGAGCGCCGGGGGGGGGAGTGCGGGCGCGCGGGGAGTGCGCCGGAGGGAAACATGGGCGCGGGGCCTGCGGGGAGTGGAAGACCGGTTGCGCGCGCACGAGCCGCGGAGTGGGGGAAGGCGCGATGATGGAGGGGATCACTCCGGGCCGAGCCGCCGCGGAGACCGGGCCCACCGTCGGAAACTTTTCAGGGGGTAATGACCCCTGAAAAATCTCTTTCAGTCCACCCCCGAGAACTTCTTCAGTCCACCCCAAAAATTTTTTCAGACCGGACGACCCCCAAATATTTTTTCAAACCATTATGAGATGGAATTTTCCCTCAACACAGAGAAATAATAATTTTGAAACGCTGAATCTTAAAATTAGGTGGCGAGCAGGAAGACGGGTGAATAAAATTGACAAATAATATACGTTTAAGAATATATATTGTTACATAAAATAGAATATAAATATAAAAGAAAAATACAAAATACAAAATACAAAATACAAAATACAAAATACAAAATACAAAATACAAAATACAAAATACAAAATGCAAAATGCAAAATGCAAAATGCAAAATGCAAAATGCAAAATGCAAAATGCAAAATGCAAAATGCAAAATGCAAAATGCAAAATGCAAAATGCAAAATGCAAAATGCAAAATGCAAAATGCAAAATGCAAAATGCAAAATGCAAAATGCAAAATGCAAAATGCAAAATGCAAAATGCAAAATGCAAAATGCAAAATGCAAAATGCAAAATGCAAAATGCAAAATGCAAAATGCAAAATGCAAAATGCAAAATGCAAAATGCAAAATGCAAAATGCAAAATGCAAAATACAAAATATAATATAATAATAAATGTAAAAAATAAAAAAATAAAATAAATATAAAAAACTATTCTAAAAGGGGAGGTGATGGGGGCGACAGGGGTGACGGAGGGCGATGGTGAAGGAGGTGACGGCGGCGATGGTGGCTGCGGGACCCAATACGGGGCCCATTTCGGCCGCCGCAGCTGCACCCGCGTAGCCATCTGCACCCCTCGAGGTGCAACCTGGAGCGCCAGGTCCGTCAGCCAGGCAATTATACGTGGCAGGTCCTAGAACACACACACACACATCGATATAATATTAACACATTAAACATGGAACACGCAAAAAACAATGCACTACATACCTGCGGTGGCGGCGACTGCGGTGGGGACTGCGGCGGCGGCGACGGCGACGGCGAGCCCCAGTCGCTCGACCACTGGGGCGACGGTGGTGGCGACGCTGATGGCGAGTTCTGGAAAAAATAGAAACCCGCGATATAATATTCACTCGATTTAAAAGGTTAAACGCGATAAATGTAAAAAAACATTGTTGTGTACATACCTCAGAGTCGTCTCGCCATGAATCCCACTCCGACGCAATTCGGTAGTATCCCATTGCAATTATTTTTTAAAAAAATTAGCACTTTACAGCTGTCACAAATTGATGTAGTCGGTGTTACGATTTGAAGACAACTGGTCTCGCTGCATCTCCAGGCTCTCGCATCTAAACTCCTATCGTGAAATTGAGAAGTGCGTAGCTTTGCAAAGTAGGATGCCTTTGTTCTTTACCATCTTCATCATAGGCCACCTGCATTTTCGCTGACCATCCTCCTCCATGTACTTATCTTCTTCTTCTTCGCTGACCGTCCTCTCCTTATTCACACACATCTTCTTTCCCTTCTTCTTTGATACATCATTCGACTAGATCACACCACTTTCAACGCGAATCGAACGTGTATTGAACCACTCTGAACGCGAATCCAACCACTTTGAACGTGTATCGCACCACTTTGAACGTGTATCGAACGTCAATCGAACGTGAATTGTACCACTCTGAACATCAATCGAACGTCAATCGTACCACATCGAACGTCTGTTGTACCACTTTGATCGTGTATCGTACCACTTCGAATGTGTATCGAACGTGTAATGAACCACTTCTAAATAATTACAACTATCGTCTTAATCTAGCATACATCACATGTAGGAGATTAGGTTGGGGGAGGGTGAAGAAAAAGCATTTATACATTAAAAAATTGATTATATTTTATTTATGCCTCTGGCGCTTAGACCACCAGTTCAATATTTTAAATACATTTTGCAAGGCACAGTGCTTTGCGTGTCTGCCACAACGCAGAGTATTAACTACATTTAGCTTATTAGTAGTATAGCTATGACAGTTCCAACTCAGGTCCTCTGAGTGGAGCGCGGGGGCGGGGGGAAGCGAGGGCGCGCGGGGGAGCGCGGCGGAGGGAGACATGGGCGCGGGGCCTGCGGGGAGAGGAAGACCGGTTGCGCGCGCACGAGCCGCGGAGTGGGGTTAGCCGCGATGATGGAGGGGATCACTCCGAGCCGAGCCGCCGCGGAGACCGGGCTCACCGTCGGAAATTTTTCAGAGGGGGGAATGACACCCGAAAACTTTTTTTAGGCCAACCCAAATATTTTTTCAAACCCCCACCCACCCCGAATTTTCCCCCAACGCAGAGAAATAATTTATTTTTATCAGACGATATCGGACAATGTCGGGCAATGTCGGCTTTTTACACCGCGTCTTCGGAGGAGGGAAAGAGACAGAGCATCACTTTTAAAGCTAAAATTCTAGGGAGAGAAAGAGACAACACTACATAGGGGTACAATCGCATGCATTCTAAAAATTTTTTCAAAATGATTTTCAATCGCAACGTCTCGCGCGATCGCGTGTAACTTGAATCCTCTGGAGCAGCCGTGCGGGATGACGTCATTTTCACGACGCGAAGAACGAAATAAACGCTGAATCTTAAAATTAGGTGGTGAGGATAGAAGGGGGAGAAGGAACACGGGTGAATGAAATTGACAAATAATATGTATTTAAGAAATATATATTGTTACAACAGAAAATTAAAGAATATGAATATAAAAAAGAATATAATAATAAAATAAAATAGAATGAAAGAATATAAATATAAAATGGAATATAAAAAAGAATATTCTCTACAATATAAAAAGAATATATAATATAAAAAGAATATAAATATAAAAAAGAATATAAAGATAAAAAGAATATAAATATAAAAAGAATATAAATATAAGAAGAATATATAATAAAAAAGAATATAAATATAAAAAGAATATAAATATAAGAAGAATATATAATAAAAAAGAATATAAATATAAAAAGAATATAAATATAAAAAGAATAGAAATATAAAAAGAATATAAATATAAAAAGAATATATAATATAAAAGAATATAAATATAAAATAATATATAATATAAATATAAATATAAACTAGAATATAAAAAATAGAAAAAATAGAATATAATAATAAAATAAAATTAATATAAAATATAAAAATATAAAAATAGAAAAATATAAAAAAGCTATTCTAAAAAGGGGAAGGTGGTGACGGGGGTGATGGGGGCGACAGGGGTGATGGTTGGGACGGCGGCCGCGGAATTTGGTAAGGGGCCCACCTCGACCCAACCTGTGGCTCCTGCCGTGGCACCCGCGCAGCCATCTGCACCCGTCGGGGTGCAACGCGGACCGCCAGGTCCGCCAGCCAAGCAATTACCCATGGCAGGTCCTACAACACACACACATCGATATAATATTAACGCATTAAACATGGAACACGCAAAAAAACAATGCACTACATACCTGTGGTGGCGGTGGCGGCAATGAAGGCGGCGACGACGATGGCTGCGGCGGCGAAGGTGGTGAGGGGAGTGGTGAGCCCCAATCCGGCGACCAAACCGGCGACGGCGGTGGCGACGGTGATGGCGAGTTTTGGAAAAATAGAAACCCGCGATATAATATTCACTCGATGTAAAAAGTTAAACGCGATAAATGTAAAAAAACATTGGTGTCTACATACCTCTGAGTCGTCTCGCCATGAATCCCACTCCGATGCAAGTCGATAGTATCCCATTTTTTTTTTTAAAAAATTAGCACTTGCACAAAAAAATGTCTCAGTTCAAAGCTGTCACGACTGTTCGCTGTTGGTTGTCACAGTTTGAATGCAACTGGTCTCGCTACATCTCCTAGCCCTCACATCTAAACTCCTATCATGAAATGAAGAAGTGCATAGCTTTGCAAAGTAGGATGCCTTTGTTCTTCACCATCTTCATCATAGACCACCTGCATTTTCGCTGACCATCCTCCTCCATGTACTTATCTTCTTCTTCGCTGACCGTCCTCTCCTTATTCACACGCATCTTCTTTCCCATCTTCTTTGACACATCATTCGACTAGATCACACCACTTTGAACGTGTATCGAACGACATTGAAAAGGTTTCGAACGTGTATCGAACGAGTATCGAACGTGTATCATACCACATCAAACGTCAATCGTACCACTTTGAACGTGTATCGAACGTCAATCGTACCACTTTGAACGTGTATCGAACGTCAATCGTACCACTTTGAACGTGTATCGAACGTCAATCGTACCACTTTGAACGTGTAATGAACCGCTTCTAAATAATTACAACTATCGTCTTAATCTAGCGTACATGTAGGAGATTAGGTTGGGGGAGGGTGAAGAAAAAACATTTATGCATTAAAAATTGTTTATATTTTATTTATGCCTCTGGCGTTTAGACCACCAGTTGAATATTTTAAATACATTTTGCAAGGCACAGTGCTTTGCGTGTCTGCCACAACGCAGAGTATTAACTACATTTAGCTTATTTAGGGATTTTATATCCTCGTAGTCAATGTCCAGCGTCTCGATGATCACGTCCGCTCTCGTATTTTCATCCAGGAAATCCGCAAGCCAGTCGCGTTTCTGCAGCCCTTTAACGTATATGATATGGGATGTGTCATCTTCTTCGTCGATCGCATCAGCTACAGCTTTCGTAATTAGCTGTTTAGCCATACTGTACGGAACGTCCCCATCGTCCCAACGTAGTCCTTGATGTTTTGCCACCAACCATCGGATGCTCAATTTATCGGATTTTGTAAGAAGATATTGCGGCATCGAACTCCCAAAAATATAGTGCGAGAGAATTGTCCCCTTGCATAGGACAGCCACTTCCTTGACGACAAATCTTCCATCGACGATGAACACTTGCAGGTCAACAAATGTTGGCACGACCATTATCGGTACAATTTAGAGGTCCGCTCGCTTTCAAGACAGATGGGAGAATGCAGTTTTTCTCGTAAAGCATCTCGATTTTCATGATTAAATTTTGTGTGAATTTCGCACAGGAGAGGGCGGGCAAGTAGCGTGGCAATTTAATTCATTTTGCGCACCACGTTTGTCAGTGGATTGTATTCAACCACCCGATCGTGCAGAATCAGACAGTAGGCTGTAGTATTTGCCGGCACATTCTCTTTACACTCGAATTCTATGCGCACGTCCACGGTGCCATTCTTGATCGATTCATTTTGTCGCGAGCAATCAATCACCACGATGGGGCCAAATTGTAAAAATTCAGCCACGGTGAATAATGCCTCGTTGCAACTATGTCCATAATACGATTTACCGAATTGCGTATACATGTGATACAAGATGGCATGCTTATTTTGGTCAAAGTCCAAGTTCATGTCATCGTATGGGTAAAACTCCGAGTTGAGAAAAAATTTTACATTGGTCAATTTACAGTTGTTGAACTTAGTAACGTCTTCGCTCATCACATTCCTTCGACCAGTCTGTAAAGCAAGGATCACGCATCGCGGCTTCTCCAGCTGTGCAGATGCCTTCACGGCCCACGAATGCTTGGTCGTGCTCTGTAAGAGAGGATACTCGTACAGTTCCCACGATTGAAAACAAATGCTCAGGTTTTGTCCACTTTCCAAAGTACGTAGCAACGATAGCTTATTAACGTCGTTCAGCGTCACATGAGGCATCCGCCATTGTAGTTTAAGTAATTCAATTTCTGGTTCCAACATCGGTGATCCTATCAGAGCATTGCTGTCGTTGTGCGATCGTATTAAAATCAATTTGTGACGCGCATTAATAATCATGCGTTTGTAGTCCTCACAAAATCCCAGCAAATATTTGAGTGGGACGCAAAAATTGAAATGGTTTTTCACTATTAGCCCATCGCGTCGTTTCAAGCCCCATCCGGCATTCTCCATATTTTTGTCTTCGTCTGATGTCAGCGATACATAGTTTTTAAGCGT
Source organism: Andrena marginata (assembly GCA_963932335.1). Classification (NCBI taxonomy): domain Eukaryota; kingdom Metazoa; phylum Arthropoda; class Insecta; order Hymenoptera; family Andrenidae; genus Andrena; species Andrena marginata. Next base: position 17,996,326 of record OZ010662.1, on the reverse strand, counting down.
GCTAGTCATTCCAACGTTTCTGTTGCGATCAATCTCCACGCTATTCACCTCGTATCGAATCTCATCGAATAAGAACGCCATGCAATTATTTCCCAACATCGCCGTTAACGCATCGTTTGGCTTATTTATCTTCAATTTCCCCTCCACATAGAGGAAACTTTCACACGGTAATGTGTATAAATCCTTCGGCTGTATCGGTATTCTTATCTCATCGCTGTATCCAAACGTCGTGTTGACGTATGGGTTGTATGTGTGAGTCTCGAGCTTGACGATGCGATCATCAAACGTCGGCTTCCCTCCAATGCTTAGAATATCAGCCGTTTTTCAACTTAAATGCGTACAATGAATCCCAAAGATTTCAAAAATGCAATGTTCGCAGCACTGAGCCTCTTCTTTTTAGCGTGATCGGAGTTGTTGCAGTTGTTGGTGTTGTAAACAATTTCACTTGGAAGAAACAGGTTTCTGGAGTCGTTCAATACAAGCATCTCTTTCGCACTACACGTATTATCGTCGTCGTTGTACGGGCAGTCTGATGGTAATCTCTTCACCTCGAAAATCGAGCAATCGTCCGTCTTGATCCACAACGCGTATCGTTAGATCCGTAATGACCCGTGCGATGATTGGCAGGTAAATGATCTGCGCAGGCGTTTCCGATATCTCATATCCTGGTGGGACTCTCGGAGAAAATTCATGTATCGTATGTACACGCCTCCCATTATTGTACGCACCAGCGGTCACGCTACATTCTATGCGAATAATGTTCACGTTCATGATATTAATTGGATCGTCCGATTCTTGCTGTTACGTGAGGGCGTTAATTTTTAAGCGACCGAGCGGTTGAGTCTAATTTTCTCACGCAACGCTTAACGAATTTAAAGAAAGATTATAATTTTAATATAATTAGCGTTATTACGCAAAATTTCAGGATTAATTTGGGTACGCTTTTGTCTACAACCCATACAGGTTGTCCAATCAGGATGTGGTGTTTAGGATAGACTGGTTCGAAACAAAATGAGACGAGATTTAAGTAAATATTACCATGTATTACAAAAATATGTAAAAAGGAATAAATCAAAGGTGGTACACAAATGGGGAATCGATACATGGGTTTCGAAAAGAGTCATAGATGACTCACGAATATAAAGGCGCGAGTTGAACAATATTGGTACGGAGTTTCTTTTATACGCAATTATTTTACGGACGACAATTGACCGAGGGAAACCCCACAACTCCCTAAGTGAGTTCGATCAACATATAACGCAATGTCTTAATATTTCAAAACGAACGGTTTCGGAGAAATTAGTGTGATCGCAATATAATTACACACAATAATAAAATTTAACAAACGCGGTACACGCCGAAAAAGGAATTAAACAAATCATCGAGGGAAAACCCACAACTCCCTAAGTGAGTTGGATTATTTGTATATTCCGAAACATGACATGATTAAAATGACTTACCGATTCGGCGTGAAGATTATTTAATTCGCTTTAGAATGGCTTACTCAATTTTCCTTTCTCTCTCAATTTCTCTCTCTTTCTCTCTCTGTGTCCTAGACGTTCCCGTCCACGGGATGATAAGCGCATATATATATATATATGATTTAAAATAGTATAGTTTGAATGAGTCTTTACGGGGACTAAGTCCTTCCACGCACTACAAGACACACGGGAACTCCGGCTCAAAGACTATTTAACAAATAGTTATGTCCCTCGGGCAGAACGATCGTGCACTACGCGACTTGCTAGCCGTCTGTAACGAGCGTTCGCAGGGTAGGCCCGAGCAACCCGGGACTTTGAAACAAAGAGCGCCAAATTGCTGACTCTGCACCTCATGCACACGGGCCCAACCGTCGTCGCCTCGGACCGTTCCCAGCCTCACGGGCTTGAGTTTATCGCATTCGACGTTCTAAGAACGCCGACGGTGTTGGAAGATTTTCGCATGGAAGAACGCAGTGGCGTAACGACTTACATTTAATTATTATTATAATTCAGGTTATAGATCATTGACAATTGATCGAGGGAAACTCCCATAACACGCAATGGTTGAATCAGTTGTCAATGACGGTGTGATGGAAATTTAGAAGAAAGAAAAATATAAATGGTTTACTACAATGCTTAAGTTTCCGAAGGCTTATCACAGCGCGCATTCTAAGAACGTCGACGGCGTTGGGAGACTGCTGACAATAATCTTCCATGGGAATATGCCGTGGCGTGACAGGCGTGAAGCTGAATTAAATTACAACTATTAAGAGTATTCACAGATAATCGACAATTGATTGAGGGAAGTTCCCATAACACGTGATGGTTGAACCAATGGTCGACATCTGTGTAGCGAAAAATATGATATGAATATAGCAAAAATTTTGAGATGAATTTAAAAAGTAACCGGCACGTAACACCCTTCCCCCCTTGGAATCATCGTCCCGATGATAACTAGATATAAGGACATATAGAGTGCCGAGTATAATTTATAAAGACATGAAGTAACTGCCTGTCACGCCTGCGGGGCATCGCGCTCGTTCCGCCGACACGAATTTCGATTCGGTGGTTGTGAGGATCGTCACGCAGGGCGGAGTACACGCATTCTATAAAAGGGCGTCCTATATGTACGCAGCCCTCCAGGTCCATCGTTGCTATGTTCGCGCTATTTCTGATGAGGCCACAAACATACTCATCTGTCACGCCCTGATTGTCTCTGCACGTCAACTCCCTGAGTGACGACATGTCCCTCAGGAACTGGGCGCCGACGTCCGGGTACAGTAGGCTGATTTGCAGATCGGTACAATGATTTAGACCGCTGAGTGCTTCGAGGCTAAACTGCCCCCTGATGTTAGTGCATCCAGTGATATCCAATTTAGTAAGATGCTTCATGTGCCGACCCACTTCGCCGATGAAGGTGTTGTCCACCCAGCCGCAGAATGCAACCCCGAGCTCAGTGACCAGAGGGTAGCGGGATGGGAGGCTAACTGCTATCTCAACGGGACCGAGGTCGAACTCAAAGAAATCCGCTTCCTCCTCCCGTTCGGCTTCTGCACCTTCCTCCTGCAGCCCTCCGGTCCCAGACCGGGGGTTGCACCCCACGAATTCCATCGACTCCATGGATCGGGGTAATGTAGTACTTCCGATTAATTTCTGTAAAATGTCAGGTTGAAAGTTTTTGAGTCTGAATAGACAAAGATGTGATAATGATTTAAAATGTGCGATGGCTGCAGCAATATGCTCGCCTCTAGCCGTACAGTCTTTTAAATCTAGTCTTACTAGATCCCTTGTTATTTGCAACAGAGATCTTCCAGAGATATCGGTACCCCTGGCGCTGAATCCTTGTAAAGCCTTATTGGCTTCAAGAACCTTTCCCAGTTCGATGTCGCCGCAGTTCGTGCAACATCCAATTGACAGATTTTTCAGGGAGGTGACACTTGCCGCCAGCTCTCGAAAAGCCGATGGTCGGACCTTAACGGCCGTCACATCCAGCTTTTCCAGCGCAGGACAATTCTTACTAATCAGGGCCAACAGCTGAGGACGCAGGTCTTCAGCGGCTAGCTCATCATCCAAAATAATGTCCCTTAAGTAAGGGGCACATCGCGTCAACACCCAGTAGAAGGCTTCTGTTGTAATGCGCCTCCATCCTTGCATCCCAGGCCATCTCCAATCATCGAGATCAAGGTGCTGCATTTTCCGGAAGGAATCATGTACTCCCGTCCTCCAAGTCCTCGATACCCGTTCCATACGGGCGCGATCAGCAAAGGGCAAGAATGTTGCTATGAGTGAAATCACTTCCACAGGCAAGGGGGCTGAGTGGACCGGCTCGTACCCCGGGAACGGTTTGTCCCATTCAGTAGCGGAAACAGACGGTCCGACACCCGAGGACGACAGATTAAAACCATGCCATGCGTCAGCGACCAAGACTCGCAGTTTCCTTTTATGAAGGATGATTGGTTGAGTGATCGCATTGCTCGCCACCCTGGCTGCCTGCTGCGATGTAGCGAACGTCACGAAGGCAACGTTCCCGCTGGGCTGGATCCTTAAAACCGCGTGTTCGGCTCCATGAGGGCGGAAGACTTTCAACAAATCCTTGCGTTTTGTAAACCGCGCTAGGCGACACACAAAGATCCGTCGGGAATTCCCATGATTGCTGATCCCTGGACTCGACATACCTATCAAACAACAAGACTGGCAAAAATTCAAAATACATAGACACCAGAAAGTTAATGCGATTATTGATCGAGGGTTTCCCCATAACAAATCAATTATCGTCTTGCTGATTATTAGTTTTGGGCAAGATTAATCCACGACTGCTCGTTGACATGGCAGTGATGCTGTAGCAGGCGGACAATGAGTCTCCGATGAGGAGCCGCGTGCCCCCTCGTTAGACGCATTTGTTTCTTCGGGTGAAGTCCTAGGTTTCCTTTTCCTGCAGGGCAGCAAAAACCGCACTCTCCTGACGGTACTTCGGACATAATACAGCAGAATTCCCAATCCCAGGATGGACGACATTGTTAATCCTCCATGCAACAGATGAGTGCCGAATCTTTTATTTCGGTGATGTCGACCTATTTCGTCAAGTTTTTCCTCTACTTCAGACATAGTATCTTCTACAGAGGTGAATGTATTTTTATAGTCGGTATCCAATGGTCGAATATCATGATATTTATGGATTTGAGGTAGAAGTTCCGAAATATTTAGTAATAAATTTGGTTGGTATAGGTACTGTTCTCGACTTTCCAAATGTTGAATTCCGATCAGTGTCACGTAAGTAGTTTTAGCAATACATCCTTGTTTCAATTGCAGAATTCCAGTTCCTTCCATAGTTATTAGCTCATCCTTCCTTCCATTGCATATGATTTGCAATAGTTCCGGTGACTCTAAGGAATATAACCATCCCTGCGTTGTTCTCAACCAGGCCCAGAATGGAGTGTGCCAGGGTCTTATACGCACGTCGCAGTGTTTGAATGCTTTAACGGTGGGTCGCAGTAATAACGAAACCTCGCAAGCGTTGGTGGACGAGACTTCAAACAATGGTTGTTCCAATGGGCAGAGGTGCACATAGGATGTTTTGTGACAATTGTTGATATATAATTCGTCTACGTTAAAATAAAGCCTGTGATCGTTACTTATTGCCAAATATGGAACCTTTGGATGAATGTGGCTTGATCCTGTCCAGTTTTGAGTGAATTTTTGAGGCATAGGCCAAGAATATGTACGGTAGAGGTGATATGCTACCTCGTCTACTAAAGGCAAGTATAATACCAAGAGGAGCTTACCCTTGTGATGGCTAATTTTTATACTGGACATCCTAATTAATTCTTCTATACCCTGATATCCCTGGGCTATCGGAAGTTCGTATGAATTTTGTGTATCTCTAATGTCCGTTATTATGCGACGAAGTTTTAATTTATCCAAAAGTGAACTATGTATTTCGCCCATCTTGGCAGCATGTATTGCAGCCAGAAATTTCTCAGTTACTCTTATATATTGGTCTAAAGGCAGTTCCAAAGTATGGGTATAATGTGATAGCCAATATGATAATTGAGTATAGTTCAATGCTCTATTAGCAGCACCTATTGCCGTAGAAATTTGGTTAATTTGCATTCTGTTTTTGTTCATTAATTTTGTGTTCCGGTCTAACAGCTCATGGTATTTATGAAATCCGCTGGTGATGACATGTGTCTGATTTTTTAGAATATGCGCTATTTCGCGTTGATCCTGATATAACTTGTCAATTTCTGAATCAAAGTATTCTGCATCATCTGTCGTCAGCGTTCCAAAGAGAGTGCGGCTCAGCGACCCGACGAATCCAAGAGGGACACTTCTTCGCACGATGGACTTGGGGCTATTAGAATCTTCTGGAGTTGGAATTTCCGAAATTAGGTCCCTTAATTCCGAGCGCAACGCTAGAGCTTCTTCTGCTCTTCCCTTGAGGTAGTTAGTGCGGAGGAGACTATTACAATCGCTTGCCAACATCACGGTGATGCAGCGAGTATATGTTTCGTTTAATCTCTCATGACCCATTGGAAATTGGGTTTCTAGTTTCTGCGTTTCAAGGAAAATTGTCACTCGCCAATCAGCAGTCATCAATCTCATGGTGTACAATTTTTCGAAGTATACTCCGGGGCTGGCATCAATTCTTGAAATCTCGTATGTCTTCTGATTTTCCCCGGAGATCGTCACGATCCAGGTCATCACAGAGAGGAGCGTGATCATATTCGCTTCTATCGATCCTAATTCCGCTGACCTTATTTAGTTTCTAAAATTTGAATATTGAGCCGATGTATTCCGCAGTGATCAACACCACTAGCCAGCGCGCAGCCCATCTCTATTTTTGAATATACGGGGAACATACGGGAGCATATCGAGAACATATCGGGAACATACGAGAACATATCGAACATATCGGGAACATACGGGAACATATCGAGAACATATTGGGAACATACGAGAACATATCGAACATATCGGGAACATACGGGAACATATCGGGAACATATCGAGAACATATCGAGAACATATCGAGAACATATCGAGAACATATCGAGAACATATCGAGAACATACGAGAACATATCGAACATATCGAACATATCGGCAACATATCGGGGAATAAAATTCATGCCGACTACCGTACATTTCCGAAGAATTATTTGGCGTTCTAGGTACGCATCAGAATAGATTTACTATCAGTGCCAATTGGAAATCGATCCCAAAGGAATACTAATTATATTTTCAAAGGTCGAGTATTCAACGTATCAATCACCCTGATGGTGTATTAGTAGCTTATCGGCGTGCTTTACAAATCGTTCACCAGACTTCTTTTGTAGTATAATGTTATTTTTTTCCAAAATTCCAACAATTTTGTAAGGGCCGTGATATCGACTGCCAAATTTTCCTTTCCTGACTTCTACTAAAACGCGTGCCATGTCGCCAATTTTACCCTGGAATGGTCGCGCTTTTTCATCGTAGTATAATTTTGATTTGTGCTTAGCCGATATCAAATTTTGTGCAGCCAACGTCTGCATCTCGGTTAATCGCGTTAATAAATCTCGAAGATAACCGTTATACGTTAGTAGAGATTCGTCTGTAGGGAATGCACTAGGACAGCGTGCTGTTTCACCAAATACTAATTCGTGTGGTGTGAAATTTGTCGCTTCGTGAACAGACGTGTTATACGAAAATATTGCAAACGGTACTATTTTATCCCAATCATCGAAATCATTTAAATAGTGTTTTATGTATTCAGTCAAGACTATATGGGTACGTTCCAAAGCACCATTTGTTTGTGGACGGTACCCAGAAGTAGTTACATGATTAATTTTGAAAACCTTTGCCAATTCTTTTAATACTTTATTAATGAAGCTAGTGCCTTGATCAGTTAGAATTGCGCGTGGAGCCCCATATTGCAAAACCAGATGCGTGACCAGAGCATGAGCTACGGTTTCAGCTTTTATGTCCGGTACCGGAACTGCAATGCAGTATTTCGTAAGATTATCCTGCATAGTTAATATGTGCCGATTACCGCTAGGAGTTAATGGAAGAGGTCCCACAGTATCTAAGGATATTTTATCGAATGGTTTTAATGGTGTATCGGTTATGAGCATTAGTTCACGAGTTTTTGTCGTAACAAGTTTGTTTTCCTGACAACTATTGCATGTTCTAATGAAATTTTGAATGTCGTTACGCATCGATGGCCAATAGAATTTTTCTCGAATTCGTTGATATGTTTTTGTTACGCCCTTATGCCCTCCTATTAAACTTTCATGCAATTCCGAAATGATTTTCGGACGGCGTTCTTCGGGCGGTACCTGCACGTTTCCGGTGCACACTGTTATTTTGATATCGCTATCCGCAAAAATATTCAATAAGATACCAACTAGTGTACCTTGCGGAAGTGTATCAGTAAATTCACCGGATTTCGAAATTCTAAAGGTTTTTATGCCTGATTGTAAAAGTGTACCTTTTAGATTTTCCAAAGCATTACCTAATTTTGCGACGGAAGTATCATCATAATGCTTTTCCTTGATTACTACACTGAAAATTTTGTATTTACCTCGCGGCGTAACGAGTACTTGACCTTCTTTTGGCTTTGTATTCCGCAGATTTTCTATGCTTATAGCTCCTATATCTGCGAGCAAACGACTTATCGGAGTTACCAATTCCACATCGGAAGAAATGAAATGAACATAATTTTCGCGAATGTTTGTTAAACTGTTTCGAGTAAAATTAATATTCTCTCCGCGTGCGCTTCGGGAGAAGGTCGGTGACGTTACTATGTCGGGAAGTATACTTTCTGTTATTTGAATTCCTGGTCGATACTGGTCAATTTTACTGTGGTCCGTCGATCGAGGAACAAATGAACGTTTGGGGGTGGAAGGTGGACCAGAGAGCGTTGTGTTTGGTTTCGAATAAGGTGTAGATAGTGCAAGCGGTTTGTTTGATGGTAATGGGGTTGGTATTATGGACCGGTGCGGTGGACGATGAATTAGCGTGTTGTCAAATCTTGAGGCATTGTTTGGTTCTTCTTCTTCCTGTATGGATTCCAAATGAGGTCTCCCTATTTCAGATCTTGGAGGCCCTACCTCAGCGCTTGTCGCTTCAGCATTATCTTGTCCTCGCGATTTATATTGCGCCCACAAGTCCTCTGCGCGTTTATCTAATTCTTCCCGGAATGAATTTTCTGTATCTGATTCTGATTTATAGGATGATTTTTGCAGAATATCAGTAGTATAGCTAAGCGGCTTCTAACTCTGGTCCTCTGAGGGGAGCGCGGGGGCGGGAAGTGAGGGCGCGCGGGAGAGCGCGGCGGAGGGAAACATTGGCGCGGGACCTGCGGGGAGAGGAAGACCGGTTGCGCGCGCACGTGCCGCGGAGTGGGGGAAGCCGCGATGATGGAGGGGATCACTCCGGGCCGAGCCGCCGCGGTGACCTGGCCCACCGTCGTTTCAGAGGGGGAATGACCCCCGAAAAATCTCTTTCAGCCCACCCCAAACATTTTTTCAAACCCCCCACCCAGCCCGAATTTTTTTCCGACACAGAGAAATAATAATTTATTTTTATTGGAAATTGTTTCGGAAGATCTCGGGCAATGTCGGCTTTTTACGAACCGCGTCTTCGGAGGAGGTAAAGAGACAGAGCATCATTTTAAAGCTAAAATTCAGAGGAGGGAAAGGGAGAGCAATATTTTAAAGCCAAGAGTATTCTAAAGCGTTCAGATTTAGCGTCGCAGCGTCTCGCGCGATCGTGCGTAACTTGAATCCTCTGGAGCAGCCGTGCGGGATGACGTCATTTTCACGGCGCGAAGAACGAATCTTAGAATTTTGCGGAATCAGCAGAATGTTTTGTCCCCAACGCAGAGAAATAATAATTTTTTGGAATGTTGAATCTTAAAATTAGGTGGTGAGGAGAAAGACGGATAAATAAAATTGACAAATAATATGTGCTTAAAAATGATAATATATTGTTACAAAAAGTATATAAAATATAATAATAAAATAATATAGAATAAAATACAATATAAATATAAAATAAAATATAATACAATATGGAATATAAAAAATAAAAGAATATAAATATAAAAGAAAAAAGAAAAAGTGAATATATAAATATAAAAGAAAAATAAAATAATAAAATAATAAAATAATAAAATATAAAATAATAAAATATAAAATATAATATAATAATAAATGTAAAAAATAGAATAATAAAATAAATATAAAAAACTATTCTAAACCTATTCTAAAAGGGGTAAGGGGCGAGGGGGGAGGTGGGGATGGGGGTGATGGGGGTGATGGGGGTGATGGGGGTGATGAGGGCAATGGGGGTGACGGGACCCAATATGGGGCCACCCGCGACACCCTCACATCAATTACAGGGCCAATCACCGGCCCCGACCGCTGCATATAGACTTGTAGCGGTGCTACCTGAAGCGCTAGGCGCTCCAGGTTCGCCAGCCACTCCCGCAATTCTTGAAGTGGTATACCCTAGAACACACACACAAACGTCGATATAATATTAACACATTAAACATGGAACACACAAAAAAAACAATGCACTACATACCTGCGGAGGTGGCGATGGTGACGATGCTGGCGATGGGGGCGGTGATGGCGGTGAGGGTGGCGGCGACGCCGGTGGCGAGCCCCAATCCGCCGACCACACGGGCGACGGTGGTGGCGAGCCCTAAAAGATAGAAACCCCCGATTTAAGAGCACTTAGATTCTACGGTTAAACGCGATAAATGTCAAAATATTGTTATGCACATACCTCTGGGTCACACTCCGGTGCTATACGATGAATACCCATGTTCACACAGAAAACTTGTCAGTCAAAAACTATTGTCCAAATCCAACTATCTGAATGTCTTTAACGTGTGCAGACGACTGATCTCGCTGCATCTCCTGGCTCTCGCATGTTAAAACCCCCTCCTATCATGAAATCGAGAAGTGCGTAGCTTTGCAAAAGTAGGATGCCTTTGTTCTTCACCATCTTCATCACAGGCCACCTGCATTTTCGCTGACCATCCTCCTCCATGTACTTATCTTCTTCTTCGCTGACCGTCCTCTCCTTATTCACACGCATCTTCTTTCCCTTCTTCTTTGACACATCATTCGACTAGATTACACCACTTTGAATGTGTATCAAACGTCAATTGTACCACTTCAAAACGTGTATCGAACGAGTATCGAACGTGTATCATACCACATCAAACGTGAATCGTACCACATCGAACGTGAAACGAACGTGAATCGAACGTCAATCGTACCACATCGGACGTCAATCGTACCACTTTGAACGTCTATCGGACGGGTATCGAACGGCTTTCAACGTGTATCGAACGTCTACCGTACCACTTCGAACGTGTATCGTACCACTTTGAACGTGTATCGAACGTGAATCGTACCACATCGAACGTGAATCGAACATGTATCGTACCACATCGAACGTGTATCGAACGTCTACCGTACCACATCGAACATCAATCGTACCACTTTGAACGTGTATCAAACGTCAATCGTACCACTTTGAACGTGTATCGAACGTCAATCGTACCACTTTGAACGTGTATCGAACGTCAATCGTACCACTTTGAACGTGTATTGAACGTCAATCGTACCACTTTGAACGTGTATCGAACGTCAATCGTACCACTTTGAACGTGTATTGAACGTCAATCGTACCACTTTGAACATGTATCGAACATCAATCGTACCACTTTGAACGTGAAACGAACGTCAATCGAACGTCAATCGTACCACTTTGAACGTGTATCGAACGTGAATCGTACCACATCGAACGTCAATCGTACCGTTTCTAAATAATTTCAACTATCGTCTTAATCTAGCGTACATGTAGGAGATTAGGTTGGGGGAGGGTGAATAAAAAACATTTATGCATTAAAAATTGATTATATTTTATTTATGCCTCTGGCGTTTAGACGACCAGTTGAATATTTTAAATACATTTTGCAAGGCACAGTGCTTTGCGTGTCTGCCACAACGCAGAGTATTAACTACATTCAGCTTATTTAGGGATTTTATATCCTCGTAGTCAATGTCCAGCGTCTCGATGATCACGTCCACTCTCGTATTTTCATCCAGGAAATCTGCAAGCCAGTCGCGTTTCTGCAGCCCTTTAACGTATACTATATGGGATGTGTCATCTTCTTCGTCGATCGCATCAGCTACAGCTTTCGTAATTAGCTGTTTAGCCATACTGTACGGAACTTCTCCATCGTCCCAACGTAGTCCATGATGTTTTGCCACCAACCATCGGATGCTTGATTTATCGGATTTTGTAAGAAGATATTGCGGCATTGAGCTCCCAAAAATATAGTGCGAGAGAATTGTCCCCTTGCATAGGACAGCCACTTCCTTGACGACAAATCTTCCATCGACGATGAACCCTTGCAGGTCAACAAATGTTGGTACAGCCATTATCGGTACAATTTAGAGGTCCGCTCGCTTCCAAGACAGACGGGAGAATGCAGCTTTTCTCGTAAAGCATCTCGATTTTCATGATTAAATTTTGTGTGAATTTCGCACAGGAGAGGGCGGGCAAGTAGCGTGGCAATTTAATTCATTTTGCGCACCACGTTTGTCAGTGGATTGTATTCAACCACCCGATCGTGCAGAATCAGACAGTAGGCTGTAGTATTTACCGGCACATTCTCTTTACACTCGAATTCTATGCGCACGTCCACGGTACCATTCTTGATCGACTCATTTTGTCGCGAGCAATCAATCACCACGATGGGGCCAAATTGTAAAAATTCAGCCACGGTGAATAATGCCTCGTTGCTACTATGTCCATAATACGATTTACCGAATTGCGTATACATGTGATACAAGATGGCATGCTTATTCTTGTCAAAGTCCAAGTTCATGTCATCGTATGGGTAAAATTCCGAGTTGAGAAAAAGTTTTACATTGGTCAATTTACAGTTGTTGAACTTAGTAACGTCTTCGCTCATCACATTCCTTCGACCAGTCTGTAGAGCAAGGATCACGCATCGCGGCTTCTCCAGCTGTGCAGATGCCTTCACGGCCCACGAATGCTTGGTCGTGCTCTGTAAGAGAGGATACTCGTACAGATCCCATGATTGAAAACAAATGCTCAGATTTTGTCCACTTTCCAAAGTACGTAGCAACGATAGCTTATTAACGTCGTTCAGCGTCACATGAGGCATCCGCCATTGTAGTTTAAGTAATTCAATTTCTGGTTCCAACATCGGTGATCCTATTAGAGCATTGTTGTCGTTGCGCGATCGTATTAAAATCAATTCGTGAAGCGCATTAATAATCATGCGTTTGTAGTCCTGGCAAAATCCCAGCAAATATTTGAGTGGGACGCAAAAATTGAAATGGTTTTTCACTATTAGCCCATCGCGTCGTTTCAAGCCCCATCCGGCATTCTCCATATTTTTGTCTTCGTCCGATGTCAGCGATACATAGTTTTTAAGCGTGCTAGTTATTCCAACGTTTCTGTTGCGATCAATCTCCACACCATTCAGCTCGTATCGAATCTCATCGAATAAGAACGCCATGCAATTATTTCCCAACATCACCGTTAACGCATCGTTTGGCTTATTTATCTTCAATTTCCCCTCCACATAGAGGAAACTTTCGCACGGTAATGTGTATAAATCCTGCTGCTGTATCGGTATTCTTATCTCATCGCTGTATCCAAACGTCGTGTTGACGTATGGGTTGTATGTGTGAGTCTCGAGCTTGACGATGCGATCATCAAACGTCGGCTTCCCTCCAATGCTTAGAATATCAGCCATTTTTCAACTTAAATGCGTACAATGAATCCCAAAGATTTCAAAAATGCAATGTTTGCAGCACTGAGCTTCTTCTTTTTAGCGTGATCGGAGTTGCAGTTGTTGGTGTTGTAAACAATTTCATTTGGAAGAAACGGGTTTCTGGAGTCGTTCAATACAAGCATCTCTTTCGCACTACACGTATTATCGTCGTCGTCGTACGTGCAGTCTGATGGTAATCTCTTCACCTCGAAAATCGAGCAATCGTCCGTCTTGATCCACAACGCGTATCGTTAGATCCGTAATGACCCGTGCGGTGATTGGAAGGTAAATGATCTGCGCGGGCGTTTCCGATATCTTATATCCTGGTGGGACTCTCTGAGAAAATTCATGTATCGTATGTACACGCCTCCCATTGTTGTACGCACCAGCGGTCACGCTACATTCTATGCGAATAATGTTCACGTTCATGATATTAATTGGATCGTCCGATTCATGCCATCGTGCTGGTTCTAATACCCGATTCGTCGAGAATCCCAGTAGCGATCCGATGTTATTGGGCTTTGTAAAGTCTACGGCGAACCGGCAGTACAGTTCGCTTTTCATGGTGTTGTTGTTGGGACGCAACACTATAGGATACACATCGTTGTCACCGTCATCGGTGCCGTCGAGATTTTTTTGAGGATATCGCTCGAGTAATCGCTGCTTCAGGTACTTGGCAATGGCGTCTAGTTCGTAGGAGCCGTGGGGGATCGTAATGTATTCATGAGTGGTGTCGACGCTGTTGTTTTTGATGTCATAGTTTGAGAAAAAGTAGAATTTATCGTTGCTCGAGTCGATGTTCGGTATTGTGTGATAAGTTTCAAAGGTTGTTAGACCAAGCTCGTAATCATCATCGCTCAAATCTATGGGTGGAAAGTAGTTTACCGCGAGGGTGCTACTCTTGCCGGTTAGAGTGAATGTTAACGACATATTCTGCTCGAACTGCTCGACTGTTACTGAATCAGAGTGGTGGGAAGTCAATCCTTAAATTCGGTGCCGATCGTTTGTAGAAAGCGTAGACATAGTTGTCCGCAATTGCTCTGATCGTACTTTTGATAAGACGTACGATTGTATTCAATTTTCGCAGCATCTTTATCCAGATATTGTATGAATTCCTTAGGCGGTCGAAGATTCCCAAAGCTGTCGAAATATATAGCTCGACTCCCTCTCTTCGCATACGCCACCCAATGAGTCCCAGGCCCCATGACATTGTCCAAATTTACGATACCGCTCTCGTTTCGACGTACTCCTCCGGCTGGTAACGCGTTACGCATAAAAACACCTCTAAAGAATGGAATATGCATACGTTTTGCCAACTCCTCCAATTGTGCATCGGTAGTTACACCCGCAGGCATTTTTATTTTCTTTTCGGCGTTTTTTTTTTTCGTTTCGATATTCCCTGTCCGCGCTTGTACGGTGCGAGATAAAGTCCCCGACCTTCCATGGAGCGATTATGACGTTGCGTTTCCTGCAGCTGATGTTGCGCCGCCTTATTATCGTTTACCGCCTTGGCGATCCCCGCCGCTCCGCCAGCCAATGATCCGAGAACACCTAGCAACGGTAGAAGTGGTAATATACCACCCCGTTTTGCTACCGGAAGAATCCGCTTTTTCGGTGCTCTCTTTGGAATCCTTTTGCGGGTTTTTGTTTTCATCCCCATTCCGATCTTCGTCTTGGCCTTCATAGCTGCCCAAACAGCTGTAGCAGCACCTCTTTCACCCAGAGTCGAGTCTCGCGCAACGATGCGTTTTCGCGCTTTGTCAGCGAGTATGTTATCTGCCGCGTGCCTTTCGCCGAGGTCGTTGCTACGCGAATACGCAATATCGTGTTCTCGACACGCTGCGTCCAACGGATTGATGCCTCGATCCCCTCTAGCTAATCGTTTTCCCAGATGAGTTCCTGGGCCGCAAAACTGGTATCCCGGAATATGTAATTCGATAGGTAGCGCGTTTATCGCCCGATTTAACAAACCACTGCCTTTCTTTACTCTCGTCGGCGACATTCGCTACAGTTTTTAATCAATGGTGCTGGACCGTCGATATGCGTTCGCTGCCAAGGGCGATTATAATGTTCCAGACACCGACGATACTGCTGAACCTCAGAATCGGCTTTTATATGCTCGGGGAGTCTGTCCCACAACTGATCAATGTGCCTGCCAAACTCTCGGAGTAGAATAATCTTTGGTATATATTTCAACTGCTCAGAGGTTAGGTCTCGAATATCACAATTATCCGACAGGATCAGAAGCATTTTGAATACTGAACCGTTTTGCTTCGGTGCGGACCTATAAATAGGGCGCTTCGACGTATCAAAATCATTTTTCACAGTTCACGGAGAGGATGCGATTCGTGCGACAACCTGTGACGATACGCGTGACAAATTTTGATGATAAATCGCGAGTGATGTCTTCGAAAACAAGACGCAGACATGATAGCATGCTGCCAAACACTATCCGCTGCGTCATTTGTGGTCCATCAAATTGTGGAAAGACCAACGTGCTGGTCAGCTTGTCGGAAAGCCCACACGGCGTCCGCTTCGAGAACGTGTACGTGTATTCCAAGTCGTTGCAACAGCCGAAATATCAGTACTTGGAGAATTTATTGACTCCGATAGATGAAATTGGCTACTTTACGTTTTCGAATAACAGTGACGTCATCCCACCGAGCGAATCGCTTCCGAATTCCATTTTTATCTTTGATGACGTAGCATGCGACAAGCAAGATACGATAAGGGAATACTTTGCAATGGGGCGCCACTCGAACGTTGACTGCTTCTATCTCTGTCAGACATATGCAAAAATTCCCAAACATCTTATACGCGACAATGCGAATCTGCTGATTCTGTTTAAGCAGGATGGTGTTGTGCCCGGACCGACACCTAAGCGTGTCGACACCAACCACATTCCGATTATCCCAATCGTGCGGCCGGAATTCGGCACAACCACGTAAGGGATCTCGGAAACGCACCAAGACCCGTCAGCACATGGCGAAACGTCTAAAAAGCAGGCCAAAAGCGGACACCCCGATGGTCCCCTATTTGCCCCGATTACATTATAAGAACGATGTACGAGTAATGCGAGCTCAGAATTGATAAAGCCTTGTTACGGGAACATCACCCGACTTTTCAAGACTCGTGCCAAACTAGGCACAGTGTAATTGTCACCCAGATCGGGATCAAATAAACTTGTTAAACCTTACGGTGAGTTCAGACTCTTCGACCTGCAACGATCTCCTACCTCCGGGTTCTAAACCGAATCCTTCCGTCCCGGCATAATCACCCGAACCTTCGGAGCCCGTGGACGACGATCGCGAAGGACGCCCAGGAGCACCCCGAGATTCGTAACCAGAATCTCGACCCCCAGGCGCCTCAGCACAACAATTGGTGGCAGCGGTGAGATCCTGCTAACGTAAGGACCAAGCTTGACTGACGGTGACAACAGGACTTAGCGGAGACAACAATCCCCTTATCCAGGGGGCCAGCCACTCCGCAGTATCGACGGACGTCAACAGAAGAAGACGCCAGAACAGTCTATCACACACACCTTGACGAGCGATGCATCACCTGTTCCCTATACTGTAAGTGCGAAATACCACTCTCACCGAATTCAAGCCGCACGCCGCAAATCTCATGCGCCGAGCAAAATCTTTAGATAAGAATATCGAGCGCGACTTGGAACTAACTGAGCGGAAAGAAATTCTTTCGCCCAGAACTATTCGCCGAAGTGCCCCGCGTAGATTCTGTAAAGTCCGTGCGAAACAACCCTGTGCCGAACCCATCTTCGACGCGACATTCGAAGCATTTCGTGAAATCGGAGAACGTACGCGACTTGCTCCAGATGTAGAAACCAGCGAAGAACGTAGCGTTCCGACCGTGTTACCCACTACGTCAAATCACGCCGGACACCTAACCGCCAGGAGACTCTATCCGTACGACGAGGCGGATTATAGTTTGATCCTGAGCGGAGCTCTAACGTCCAATACCGAAATGCAGCACACTCCCCCTGCAACTGTGAATCAAAACGCAGAACAGAGCTCCGCCGGAAGCGGAGACCGACTAGTTAATATAGAGATATTACTCGCGGGGCTAACCACCTCTTTAGCTAGCGTAACCTAGGGAATGATAGCAATAAACGATAGGTTGGGAACACTAGAGGCAAAGGAAGGTCCCCTACAGGACTCAATAGACAGAGAAATAAGTAGACTAAGGGAAACCATGAATTCGACACACGCGACGCCTGGCCCCTCAGGCAGGACCGCGGTCCATTTCGATAACTTTCGCGGTCCAGAGGAATAACCGAGGCGCACTAGTCGATTCGTTCCCACTAATCTCGAGGTAAACGACCTAACTTACGCACCGAACGTAACAGGCACTCGAGAAATATTCCACACTATAAAAACCCTACCCCTGTTCAACGGGAAAGACCCCAAAGAATTACCTGGTTTCCTAACCGCCTGCAAATATGTCTACCACACATATCAAACGGCAGAAGAAAAAGCCCAGATCCTACGGGGGATAATCGCGTTACGGGTCGGAGGCGACGCCCTAGACGAAGTACAGACGCGCCACATATTATCCATGCAGGATTTAGAGGACGTACTAACTTCAGTTTACAAACCTCCCCGTACAGCTTCAACTGTGCAAAGGGAATTGTTATATAGTAGACAGGGCCCCAATGAAAGCGCGCATCAATACGGAAATCGTGTATCCAAACTACTAAGGGAACTAATAGCGACCGGAATCGACGATAAAGACAGTTTAATAGAGAAAAACGCAACCGTGAAGGTATTCAAAAAACAGACGTTGATTATATTGGAGGACGGACTCCGCGATGATCTAAAAGTCTTAGTGAAATCACAAAGACCCGCCGACTTACAGGAAGCAATCACGGTAGCCATAGACGAAGAACGGTCAATCACGAAACGACCAACGACGTGTGGGACAAACCCCTCTACGCAGAATAAAAACAAGACAGCATCGCGTTACTGCGATAATTGTAAGCGATCAGGGCACGACACTAAGGATTGTTGGAAAAATAAGGATAAGGATAAGCAAAATGGGAAAAAATTTTCTCCAGAAAACAGCCGACGAGTGCAAACGGTAACGGCCAAAGGGAAAAACGAGAAACCGACAGGGCGTAAACCAGAGAGTCAACAACTGACCTCTGAAGAAAAACACCAGCCGCGACACAGAAGCGCTGACAGCACACATTCCACGCAAAGCAGCCGCGATAGCTCCGAATCACCGGATCGCGACTCACCTACGCGGAAAACCGTGCAAACCTTCCGTATGGTTAAAATAGGATCCCTCGCCAAAGATGGACATACCTCGGATAGGATAGAAGTAGAAATAAAAAATAGTAAAAACAAACAAACAGTAATGCTAATAGACAGCGGGGCGGAAGTATCCCTAATCGCTAGGAGAGCCCTTCCGGACAACATCAAAATAAGGAAGTCCGACGTTACGCTAGTTTCATTCTCAGGGGGAAAAACAGGAACACTAGGGAAAATAGAGGCCACGTTTAAAATAAATGGGAAAAGGGTAATACATCCATTATACGTAGTAGACGGAAATACCTTAACGAACGCGGACGGGATACTAGGAATAGATTTTCTTAAAGATAACGGAGTAACCATTAGTTACCCTGAGCAAAGCTTACTTGTAAACGGAAAACCCTGGAAAACGTTAAATAGAAGCATGGAAATAACGATACCCGCACGCGCACAACAACTGATAATGGTTCCTACGGATAGCATTCGAGACGGTATAATAGAGAAACAACAGCTAGCCGAAGGCATATACTTAGGAGAAGGGTTAACGAGACCCAAAGACGGAAAATGCCTGGCCTGTATTATAAATACAACGACAAAAAAGAAAACAGTAATCGTGCCGCGAATTCAATTAAACGAAATACCGGTTAAGGAAGTAATTCTTTGCAAGAAAGAAACGCTGACAACGCGCATCGCTCGAGTTGTAGAACAGGTAGACCGCAAGCACATGAATAAAGAAGGAAAGGCAACTATGGAGGAAATATGTAGGGAATATCATGACACGTTTCATTTACCGGGAGATCAATTATCGATGGCCACAGTAACCGGCCATCGAGTCCCTGTAAAAAGCGACACGACACCCTGTAATATTAAGCCCTATAGATTACCCGAAATTCACAAGCGAGAAGTACGGAAACAGGTGGAAAAAATGCTAGAGGACGGCATCATCCGACATAGCGCCAGCCCATGGAACGCACCCTTATTAGTAGTACCTAAAAAAACTGACAACGAGGGCAATAGAAAATACCGCGTAGTAGTCGACTACAGGAAACTCAATGAAGTCAACATAGGCGACTCATTCCCACTACCCAATATCACGGACATACTAGATCAATTGGGAAAAGCGCAGTACTTTACCACCCTCGATTTGGCATCTGGATACCATCAAATTCCTATGGATGAACGCGATAAGTGTAAAACAGCCTTTTCAACTCCTCAAGGACATTACGAATTCAATCGCATGCCGTTCGGACTGAAAAATGCACCGGCAACATTCCAGCGGGCAATGAACGCTGCACTTATCGGGTTACAGGGGACAGACTGTTTCGTTTACCTTGACGATATTGTCATCTATGGAGCTAATTTAAAGGAACATAACACGCGACTGAGGAAAATTCTAGACACTCTCCGAAAAAACATACTTAAAACTACAACCGGAAAAATGTGCGTTTTTACGAAAGGAAGTAGGATTTTTGGGATACATAATTACCCCTGAAGGGATCAAACCGGATCCTGAAAAAACCAAAGCGGTGAAAGAATTCCCTACTCCAACCAAACTAAAAGAACTACAAGCATTCTTAGGATTAGCAGGGTACTACCGCAGATTCATCCCAGAATATTCAAAAATAGCTAAACCACTATCCAGTATCACGAGCAGCAAGGTCGAGTTCATCTGGACAGCCGAGCAACAGAACGCTTTCGATACATTAAAAGAAGCACTGACTACGGCACCCCTATTAATTTATCCAGATTTTACAAAGGAATTCGTAGTAACAACCGACGCATCCGATGTAGCAATAGGTGCGATATTGTCACAAGGAAAAATAGGGGAGGACAAACCAATCGCGTACGCGAGCCGAGTACTAAATAAAGCCGAAAGAAATTATAATACAACAGAAAAGGAACGGCTAGCTATCGTCTGGGCAGTTAAACATTTTCGACCGTACGTCTACGGTACCCCATTCAAAGTAGTTACGGACCACAAAGCACTTATATGGCTATTTAGGGTACAGGATCCAGATTAATAAGATGGAGAATTCTATTAGCCGAGTACGACTACGAAATCGTACATAAGTCAGGAAAGAACAATACGAACGCAGACGCGTTAAGCAGAAACGTGCACGCGGTGCAAAACGAGGAAGAAGAGACAAGGACAACCAACGTCTACGACGAAGAAACAAAACAACAAATTCTTTATGAATACCATTGCACACCCTTAGGAGGACATCAAGTTATCAAAAGGACCACAAACAGAATAAAATTAAAATATAGCTGGGAAGGAATGAATAAAGATATTGAGGAGTACATACAAAAATGTAGCACCTGCCAGAAGAATAAGTTAGGAAACAAAACTAGGGCCCCAATGGAGATCACCGATACACCACGGACCCCTTTCGAAAAAGTAGCGCTAGACATAGTAGGGCCCCTGCCAGAGAGCAATCAAGGGAATATCTACATATTAACCTTCCAGGACCTCCTCACAAAATTTAGCAAGGCGATCCCCCTGCCAAATCAGGAAGCAGCCACAATAGCGGAAGCAGTGGTCGAGAAAATTATCTGCGAATACGGCGCACCCGAAAAAATTCTAACGGATCAAGGGAGAAATTTTCTAAGTTAAACTTTTCCGAATCACGAAGATACAGACAACCGCGTACCATCCAGAGTCTAACGTAGCATTGGAAAGATCGCACAGAACCCTAGTAGAATATTTGCGACACTACATAGATAATGACCAGTCCGACTGGGATAAATGGCTACCCTACGCTATGTTTACGTACAATACAACCCCACATACGGCAACAGGGTTTACGCCATACGAACTAGTCTATGGAAAGATAGCGTCAATACCGACCGCATTAAAAAATCCGCCTAAACTAACGTATAATTACGAAGATTACGCGCAACTAACAAGAGGACGTATCAGGATAACAAACGAAGCAGCTCGGGAACAACTCCAAGAAGCAAAAAAAAAAAGGGCTAAAGAAGGATACGATAAAAAAGCACGCGAAATAGAATTAAAGGTAGGCGATAAGGTGTGGCTCTTTGATGAATCGGTACGTCGCGGAAGATCAAAAAAGCTAGACAACAAATGGGTAGGCCCCTACGTAATCATAGAAAAGAACTCAAAAGTCAACGTGACCGTTAAAAAGGGACGAAAATCTCTACGTACTCACGCGAACCGACTAAAACACTTTATCGAATAATAAAAGAAAACAAAACGCCTCGGAAAAAATGAAACGCGATGTCGAATCTTAAAAACTACACGCGGGAGCAAGTAACTGGTATAAAAGGAAAATAAACGGGAATACACAGAAAATAGGTAGAACCAAGTATATTATAATAAATGAAATACAATAAAATAAAAAATAATAGAATGGGAGGGAAATAACACAGATTAGGCAGCCTCACTGGCCCCAGTCCTCATCCTCAAGCTGGAACAAAGAAGGAAGAAGAGGGTTATTAAAACCGGAAAGGAACCGAGAGAGCCAAGAAAGTGTCACCAGAAAAAAAAGATACTTACTTCCAATCTCAACAGGGGCTCCCCAAAGAGCCGTCTCAGGTTGAACAAATCCAGTGTTTGGTAATAATCTGGATAATTCTCTTCCCACAACATCCCGAGGTATCGGCGGTGCTGCTGCCGCCGCAATCGTATTGCGCACATCTCGTGAATGTACAAATACCCAATAATCTGGCGTCTAGCAAACAGCTAACAACAAAAAAGCAGAAATCAGCAATTGTAATCGAGAATTTTTTTAAAAACGGATAACCAGTAGTGGTACTTACCGCGCGCAGGGCCTCAGGATACATGTTAATCCAGATACAAAACAAATATATGTATTTAATATTTAACTGGATTTCACTTTTACTGATACCACGGAGTTGCAAAACAAGTATAATGAGCAAAACTCGCGATCAACCGAATATATATAGTAGGCGCGAATCAATCAAACTAGGAGGGGATAGAATCCGACTTCACTGTTTCAGGATGACCGCCCTAGCGGGAGGCCTAATCGAAGCGGCGCCAACGGGCGGCCAGGTCTCATATACGATATCACCGATCGAGCATAAAGCAGGAATCCACTTTACGCACCTCGGGGAACTGCACATGGTAACCGATTCATGGAAGATCGTGACCCATCTAAAAACGGTCACCCTCCTCGAAAGAAACCGGCAGCTGGCCTCTTACATAAACCAGTTGCAACGTCGTTGTGGGAACGAAATCGCGATACAACCTAGTTGCGGGGAACACTTAGACCCTCTACTCAGAAGAGCAGAAAAACTATATAAAAGGGTAAACCAAGTAGCTGAAATGCCGACTTACGTACCAAATAAGCGACGGGGGTTAATCAACGGAATAGGGGCCCTAGCCAAAATCATATTCGGGACTATGGACGCCGACGACGCCGAACAGATAAACAATCATTTATCGCGATTAGACGGTACACAAAATACGTTAATAACTGCTATGAAAAAACAAGTCCAAATAACAAATAACACGCTACATCATTTACATAACGCGGAAAAAACAATACAGCGTAACGAAGAAACATTAGCAAAACAGACGAGACTATTACGTACGCAAATCGAAACGAGCTTACTACAGCAAACGCGAAGAGCTGACTTAGTAGATCATTTCACTACATTAAATGCCCTACTAACCGACCTGACTCAGGACCTAGACGATGTGCTGCAATATTACACCGGCCTCAAAGGAGGAATCATCAGCACAAACGTACTATCAAGCGCGCAAATTATTAGGTTACTACAAACCGCGGTACAGCATCTCCCGAATGGACTCGCGTTCCCGATAGCACCCAGCCTAGAAAATAATAACGTGATCGAAAAATTGTCATCGGTCACCGCGTATTTCGATAGGACCACGTTGATCGCAGTAATAACCGCCCCCTTCATCCCCCGAATCTTCCCGTCCCGGCATAATCACCCGAACCATCGGAGCCCGTGGACGACGAACGCCAAGGACGCCCAGGAGCACCCCGAGATTCGCACCCAGAATCTCGACCCCAGGCGGCCAGGCACAACATTATATTTTAGATTTTTACGCTATTGGTTTTCGATGTGCTAGGTACGTTTGGTTTCGAACAGGCCACATACTAGGGATTGAATTTAATATACATCGGTTCCGTATTGGAGCTTGATTTACAGGAAATAAAGGGAGGGCAAACTTCTGGCGATGATCAGGGGGCGCAGATCCGTGAGGGTGTCGGCTGCTTTGGTTGATAGGGGCCTTTGTCCAACGCTGAACGTCATCTGGTGTTTGTTGGGCATTCCTGGTGTTTGTGTAGCCGGCTGGCCGCTACCTCCTGTGATAGCTGCTCTCCTGCTCGCTGTTGCCGTCTGTAAATTTGCGGCTCGAGCTCTTCTTATCGCGATCTCCGATTACAGTGCCGTATCGGCTATGTATTATATTAGTAAATATAATTGATTCAAAGGGTTAGTTAATAGTAGACTCCTCGTCGCGGGACGGGACAGGAATTTAAATATTAGATGCAGATAAGTTTGTTTTAGAATCGTAATGCCTTGATTATGTATTCTAAATAGTGTATGCTTGTTTATCTCAAAACATTCTTCATTGCCCTTTCAATTCTGAAATTTTCTTTATTATCTTCAAAAAAGATGATGCCCAAGATGAAGGTAGAATAAACAAGTTAATACTTTAACAGATACCTACTTAACATTAATGTTTCTGAAGTCCGGTTCAGATTTATTGGCCGGTGAGTTCGGTCTCGCGAGCAGCGTGCGAGGAGAAATCAGCCACCACCACCTGACGATCGTGGATTGGCAGTTGAAGTAGCTGGGCCCCAGAAGGGTATGGCGGTATAACAGGAACGCTGCTCGACTCCGCCTGAACGAAGCCGTGTGGCTGTTGTTTATTCTTAGCGTAATAGTAGTGTGCGTTACGAAGCCTTGCGTAGACCAATACGAGAAGAAGCTGTCGAAGAAGAATCAATGTTCTGACCAATAAAGGTCCTGAATTTTTTCGGAGCGAACGCACACCTATTCTGATGTGTGTATTTCTACGTTCACACCCAGAGTTGAGCATTATTCGCATAAATCTCCAAGATTTATTCGCGAATGACGAATAACAATTTTATTCGATGAAAAATTATTCGTTGTTCACGAATAAATCTGTACCGTTATTTGAGCCAGATCTATTCGGATAAGAATTTATTCGTCATTCGACCTGATTGAACGACGAATGTGCGTGCGCTCTATCTCTTCGAGCTTGATCCACGTATGCGAGTTTACAGAATGTATCAGTGAAGAGGTAGAGCTTAACAGAGTTGGGCATTATCTACATAAAAAATTAATTAAATACGGATCGAATAAATGGCACTTTATCTTTATTCGTTATTCGAGGTTCGAATAACCAAAGTTATCTTTATTTGAAGAGCAACGAATAAATAATTTTGTTGGATGAGAATTTATTCGACGAATGAAGATAACTCTTTTATTCGATGAGAATGTATTCGTCGAATAACGATAATTTTTTATTCGAAAGTTTTATTCGAATAAATGCGTCAAATAAATTTTTCATCCATAGCATTTATCTTTTCGAAGTCTTCGAATAAAGCCACGAATAACTTTCGTCAGCGTCGAGACTTGGTGAGTGACCATGACCCCAAGTCGCCGCCGCCGCCGCCAGACCTTTGTTTTCGGCGGTCGCTACTCGGCTGGGCACGACTTTCGGAGATTCGAATAACCACGCTCGACTAAAAAAGTTATCTTTATTCGTCGAATAAATTCTCATGGAATAAAATTATTTATTCGTTGCTCGAATGTTATTTATTCGAATAAAGATAACTTCGATTATTCGAGCCTCGAATAATGAATACAAATTATTTATCATTTGTTCATTATTTGAGATTTTTATTTAGATAAACTTTTGCCCAACTCTGATTACAATGTCTGTACAGCATTTATTTGCGAGGAACTCTGACTCGCTCTCGTGCCATCTCGCTCTCGCCTTCAGTAAGAATGAAGCGACAAACGACCGCTCGGAATCGTGTCCCGTCTATGAACTCAAAGTGGTGGGGATACTTCGTTACGTGTCACCGCGCGACAACCAGGCGTAGCCCGAGAGAGAGAGAGAGAGTGAGAACGTAGAGAAAAGGAGCACCGAGGCAGGCGAGCGGTGTGGTGGGAGAATACCCCTCACGAAACTCACCGGCGAATAAATCTGAACTGGACCTTAGTGTGGTTTCTCGTGTGAAACTTAAGCAAATATATTAATAATATTTATCATATTATAAATATGTTATATTGCGCATATAAAGTTAACACAATACGTTTTTTTTTAAATTATAGATTAAACTTAATAAATACGTCTATTATAACATTTACATTAATTTGAGTGGTGTTTATGAGAGTAATAATTTACATGGGAGCATACATTTGAACACAAAATATTTTAGAATATATTTTTTAAATATAAATTTTATAACAGAAGATTTATATACATGCCAAAAGCATACTCGAAAATAAAGTAAAATGATTTTCCATATTTTTGAAACTGTTACGTACCGCCATGACTTGTTCAAATAATTTCATTACGTGGTAAAGGTGAACTCCAACAACGCGTGACACGCCATACTCGCCAGCAGGGATGCCATGGAACGTCCTGGCACACCAGATTGTCAGTGGAGGAGTAACCAACCTTGACGTCGATTGGTTTGAAGTCAACACCTAGCGTGGTATCGATTGGTGTGACGTCACGGCCGTAACACGCGCATGCGTGGCGTATTCCCCCTCCACTGACAATTTGTGTGACAGGACCATTCCTGGCAACACTGCTCGCCGAGCGCCGCGTCCGTGGGTTTGATCAGCTCGGGCTTGCTTGGCACGGCTTGGGCTCGCTTTGCACGGCTTGGGCTATCCTTTCTTTGTCGGCGCCGCTCGCGCTCACCAAATATGTAGTCCAGTGAAATTAGATTGAAGAATAGGCAATCTGGGGAATAATTCCTAACAAGTTACATTTTGGTATGAACTTTTATTTTGTCGTCTTAAACAATATGCAAAAGTTCCCATCGATCCGACATCTGCTAAAATTTTACAGAGGGTTGAAGATCAAAAGTTTGTATTCTTTGAATTACAATTAGTAATTTAGTTTGTAAGTGCAATGGAATTAGGCGCCATTAAAATCATGCACTTCGCAGTATTGACGGACGTCAGCAGAGGACGCCGCCAGGTAAGTGTCTTACTCACACCGAGACCAGCGATGCACCACCTGTTCTACGTGCTGTAAGTGCGAAATACCACTCTCAGTGAATTTAGGCCGCACGCCGCAATCCTCATGCGCCGAGCGAAATCTTCAGATAAGAACATCGAGCGCGATTTTAAATTAACCGAGTGAAAAGAAATTCTTTCGCCCAGAGCAATTCGCCGAAGTGTCCCTCGTAGATTCGGTAAAGAACGTACGAAACAACCTTACGACGAACCTCTCTCCAACGAGACATTCGAAGCTTTTCGTGAAATCGGAGAACGTACGCGACTTGCTCTAGACGTAGAAACCAGCGAAGAACGCAGCGTTCCGACCATATTACCGACTACGTCAAGGCACCCCGGACACATAACCGCAAAAAAGACTATACCCGTTCGACGAGTTAGATTATAGTTTAATCCCGAGCGGAGATCTAGAAACCGATACCGGCATGTCGTCTCCTACCACGGCATCCGCTGGCAGATACGCGGAACAAAGTCTCGCAGGCCTCCGCGACCAACTAGCGAACCTAGAAAGACTACTCGCGGGAATGACCACCTCGCTAGCTAGCGTAACCGATGGTATGTTAGCGATAAACGATAGGTTGGGAGCAATAGAGGCAAGGGAAATTCCATTCCACGACTCGGTAGACCACGAAATAGAGAGGCTAAGGGAAACAATGAATTCTACGCACGCAACTCCTGGACCCTCAGGCAGAACCACGGTCCACTTCGACAATTTTCGCGAACCAGAGGAAGAACCGAGGCGCGCTAGTCTATTCATTCCCACTAACTTCGAGGCAAACAACGTATCCTACGCACCGAACGGAGCAAGCACTCGAGAACTATTTCACGCGATAAAAACCTTCTCCCTGTTCAACTGGAAGGACCCCAAGGAATTACCCGGTTTCCTGACCGCCTGCAACTACGTGTACAACACCTACTGAACGGCGGAGGAAAAGTCCAGATTCTACGAGGGATAATCTCGATGCGGATTGGAGGCGACACCCTAGACGAAGTACAGACGCGCCACATATTGTCAATGCAAGACTTAGAGAACGTACTAACTTCAGTTTACAAACCTCCCTGTTCAGCCTCGACTGTACAAAGGGAACTGCGATATAGTAGGCAGGGCCACAATGAAAATGCGCATCAATCGGAAATCGAGTATCAAAATTGCTAAGGGAACTAACAGCGACCGGAATCGACGATAAAAACAGTCTGATAGAAAAAACTGCAACCGTGAAAGTATTAAAAAAATAGACATTGACTATATTCGAGTCCGGTAATAGCGCCGCAGCTGTTCGGGCTTGGACCGCGAAAGAATCGCTGACAACGCGTATCGCCCGAGTCTTAGATCAGGTAGACCGCGAGCACATGAATGAAGAAGAAAAGGGAGCTATGAAGGAAATATGCAAGGACTATCACGACACATTTCATTTACCGGGAGATCGACTGTCAATCGCCAAGGTAACCGGCCATCGGGTCCGTGTAAAGCGCAACACCCTGCAATGCCAAGCCGTATAGATTACCTGATATTCACAAGCGAGAAGCACAGAAACAAGCGGAGCAGATGTTAAAGGATGGTATCGTCCGACATAGCGCCAGTCTATGGAACGCACCCTTATTAGTGGTACCCAAAAAAACCGATGACGAGGGAAACAGAAAATATCGCGTAGTAATCGACTATAGGAAAATCAATGAAGTCATCATAGACGACTCATTTCCACTACTCAATATCCAGGACATACTAGACCAACTAAGAAAAGCGCAATATTTTACCACACTCTATTTGGCGTCCGGATACCGCCAGGTTCCGATGGACGAACGCGATACATGCAAGACAGTGTTTTAAACTCCACAAAGCCATTTCGAATTCAATCATATGCCCTTCGGATTAAAAAACGCACCCGCGACGTTCCAGTGAGCAATGAACGCTGCGCTTATCGGATTACAAAGAATAGACTGTTTCATCTACCTTGATGATATTATTGTCTATGGAGCAAATTTAAAGGAACACAACACGCGACTGCGGAAAATTCTGAACATCCTTCGCAAATATAATTTAAACCTACAATCAGAAAAATACGCATTTTTGCAAAAAGAAGTAGGATTTTTGGGACACATAATTACTCCTGAAGGAATCAAACCAAATCTCGAGAAAACTAAGGCTGTAAAAAAATTCCCTGTCTCAACTAAATTGAAGGAATTACAAGCATTCCTAGGGTTAGCAGGATAATACCGTAGATTCATTTCGGAATATTCAAAAATAGCTAAACCCCTATCGAACATCACAAGCGGTAAGGTCGAATTCATCTGGACAGTCGAGCAGCAAAACGCCTTCGACAGATTAAAAGAGGCATTGCCTACGGCACCTCTGTGAATTTATCCAGATTTTACCAAAGAAATCATAGTAACGACCGACGCATCCAACGTAGCAATAGGTGCAATACTGTTACAAGAAAAGATAGGTGAAAATAAACCAATTGCATACGCGAGCCGAGTATTAAATAAAGCTGAAAGAAATTATAGTACGACGGAAAAAGAACTGCTAGCCGTTGTCTAGACAGTCAAACACTTCCGACCGTACGTCTATGGTACCTCATGCAAGGTAGTGACAGACCATAAGGCACTAGTATGGCTATTTATGGTACAGGACCCAGGATCCAGATTAATAAGATGGAAAATTCTATTGGCCGAGTACGACTACGAAATCATATATAAGTCGGGAAAGAAAAACACTAACAGCGAAGAAGAAACACAGCCAACTGGAGTTCCCGATGAGGAAACGAAACAGCAAATTCTTTACGAATACCATAGCACGCCCACAGGAGGACATCAAGGCATTCAAAGGACCACAAAAAGAATAAAACGAAAATACAAATGGCCAGGGATGAATAAGGACATCAAGGGATACATACAGAAATGTAGTCTCTGCCAGATGAACAAGCTGGGTCGAAAAACTAGGGCTCCAATGGAGATCACCGATACACCGCGAGAACCCTTTGAAAAAGTAGCATTAGACATAGTAGGGCCTTTGCCGGAAAGCAACCAGGGAAACGTCTACATATTAACCTTCCAGGACCTTCTTACGAAATTTAGCACGGCGATCCCTCTGCCGAACCAGGAAGCAGCAACAATAGCTGAGGCAGTAGTTGAAAGAATTATTTGCGAATACGGTATACCCGAAAAATACCAGCGGACCAAGGAGCAAACTTTCTCAACGAAATGTTTAAAAGTATATGTAAATTATTTCGAATCACAAAACTTCAAAAAACCACGTATCACCCAGAGTCAAATGGAGCATTGGAAAGATCGCATAGAATCCTAGTGGAATATTTGCGACACTACATAGGCAATGACCAGACAGACTGGGACAAATGGCTAACCTATGCAATGATCACATATAATACGGCCCCACATACCGCGACAGATTTTACGCCATACGAATTTGTCTTTGGAAAAACGGCGTTGCTACCGACCGCGTTAAAAACTCCGTGTAAACAAATATACAACTATGAAGACTATGCGGAAGAGGCAAGAGAACGTATAAGGACAACAAATAAAGTCGCAAGGAAACAACTTCAGGAAGTAAAGAAAAAATCAAAGAAGGATACGATAAGAAAGTGCGCGAAATAGAATTAAAAGTAGGCGATAAAGTGTGGCTCTACGACGAATCCGTACGTCAAGGGGGGTCGAAAAAAACTAAACAACAAATGAGTAGGCCCTTACACAATAGTAGAGAAGAACACTAAGGTTAATGTAACTGTAAAAAAGGGAAATATAACCCTACACACACGCGAATAAACTAAAACATTTCATAAAATAAATACTAAAGGAAACTGCCTCGAAAAAAATAAATAAATACGCAACGCCGAACCTTAAATACTACAGGTGGGAAAAAGGAACTGGACATGGAGGAAAATAATTGGGAATACACATCGAATTAGTAAAACTTAGTATTTTCGTAAAATAAACACCACCCAAAACAAAAAAAGCACAGCCAACTTAGTTCAAGTAGAAAAATCAACGGGGGGGGGGGGGGCAGCATTATAGATCAAGCTGGCCCCAATCTTCGCCCTATAAACAGAAAGACAAAACATGTTAGATTTAAAACGTATCCAAGAAGCAGAGGAGGAAATGCTACAAGAACTGCATATGGTAACCACTACATGGAAGATCATGACCCATCTAAAAATGGACACTCTCCTCGAAAGAAATCAGTAGTTAGCTTCCTACGTAAGTGAGCTACAGCGTCGATGCGAGAACGAACCCGCGATCCAGCAAACGTGTGGGGATCACTTAGATCCACTACTTAGAACAGCAGGGAAATTGTATAAAAGTATATATCAGGTATCGCAAATACCAACCTTCGTGCCAGATAAGCGACGGGAGTTAATCAACGGTATAGAGACTTTAGCAAAAACCATATTCGGGACTATGGACGTCGATGACACCGAACAGATTAACAACCACTTATCGCGATTAGATGGAACACAAAATACATTAATGACCGCTATGAAAAAAGAAATCCAAATAACAAACAATACGGTACACCATTTGCATGACGCAGAAAGAACGATACAGCGCAACGAAGAAATATTAGCAAGACAGGCGAGATTGCTACATACGCGGATCGAGACGGTCTTACTAGAGCAACCACAAGGAGCTGACTTAGTAGGGCATTTTATTACGTTAAATGCCCTACTGACCGACCTGACTCAGGATGTGGATGACGTGCGGCAATATTACACCGACCTTAAAGGAGACAGTATCAGCACAAACGTACTACCAAGCGCATAAATCACCAAATTATTACAAACCGCCGTAGAACATCTCTCAAACGGACTTTCGTTTCCTATAGCACCGAAGTTAGAAAACACTAACGTGATCGAAAAATTGTCATCGGTCACAGCGTATTTCGATAGGACTACGTTGATAGCAGTAATAACCGTTCTCTAAATCTCTTCGCAAACGTTCACAGTGATCGAGGCAACTCCAGCCCTGATCTACGTCCACGGCAGCACATATGCGTTGTTAGTCATAAGGACACCGGTACTTGTCATGGACGTAGACAGCAATGAATGCATGCTCACTGATAATGACGAGCTAAAGGGATGTAAACGAGTAGCCGCGCAATATTATTGCGAACAACCAATGATCGCGCACAACGTAAATGACGACCTCGAGTGCGAAGGAAGCCTGTGGGTGCAACCCTTGGACGCGTCCCCAAAAAATTGCGAGTTAAAACACATTGCGGTGAACCACACGATGTGAGTAGGCACCTCGCGCGCGGACACGTGAATTTTCGCAGCTCATCAACCCGGGACGCAGACTATCCAATCCAACAAACGACAACGCGATCGCGTTGTCATAGATAGGTCGGGAATTTTAAGGGTAGCGGAATATTGTAATGGCCGAAGTAAGGACGTAGTACTAAAAAAGCGAAAAACGGCGTAGAGACAGGACATCGAACTGCCGACGGCACCGCGATACGATATAACAGAAGCGATAAACGAGTTAGAACGGGGCGAACTAGCGCACCCCGTCACGCGTTTTCAGTTAGATAAGATTCTAAAGAATTCATCTGAATTCTCCGCATTGTACTGTCAACTCATCCAAGTAGAAAGCGATTTAATCGATAACACAGATAACTACCAACCAGAATTAGCGGCCTGGCAAATTGTACACTCGGCAACGACGACAATCGTATAAATAATGACTATCATACCCGTCATCTGTTTGTTAAAACGCGACTATAAATTGCGCCGAAAGTTACAAATACCCAAATCAGCGAAAAGACGAAACGCAGCGACCACCAGATAGGTTGCCGCGGACAGCGAATATGCCGTGATTGCGACGCTTCAGAGCACCCGGTAATTTTATACACCGTCTTGAGAAAATTCCTCCAAGCACCCTTTCTTCAAAGGTGGAGTGGGGGGGGGGCGGGTGTTGTGACCCAACCAACACCCAGGCATAACGACCCCGCGCGCATTCCGATTGCCCCAATCGAGCGGCCGAAATCCGGCACCACCGAGTAAGGGATTTCGGAACCGTACCGAGAACCATCAGCATATGGCGAAACAACAACGGGCCAGAGACGATGGTCCCGGCTTCGCCCCGATTAGGATATAAGAACGATTTACGAGCGATGCGAGCGCAGCCTCTCACGTGTGATTGTCACAGTGTCCGTATAACCCAGATCGGATAAACCTCGGGGCCCACAATACCTGCCGGGGGTCCTTGTCTCGCGGCCTGTACTCTCGTAATTTCTACCCCCGAGGTTTCTCCCACATGATGCTCTACTGGAGATTTAATCATGTTTCGTAATTGTCTATCTGCCAAACTCAATATGTCGCTGCCGTATGAGGTGTGTGTGAATCCGCTCGTTTCTATGCACGTCTGGTCCGACGTGTCTAACGCTATGGGAGGGAGTAAGCTCGGGTCTAAATCCTCGAAAGGGAAAAGTCGTTCCCAAACTACGTGTTCGTCGGGATCTATGGATCTATGTAAGATTTCGGCTATCGAACTATCGTGCCTTAGTGGCTGATTCGGACCTGCTGCCGCGCTCTCGTTGATTTCGAAAATCGCATCGATTACCGCCGCGTACTGTTCGTCCCTAGGTGCGGTCGCGGGGTGCCTAGCCAACTGATCCCGGTACTACGATTTCATGTGCTCCATGCCTCCTAAAGATATCTCTCGGCGCATGGGAGATTCTCGCGGCGCGATGCTGGACCGATGTATTATTTTTCGCACTTGCAGTATGTGCAGTAGGAGGAGCTGCATCGTCGTCGTCGTTGAGTGGTCGTTGGCGCCCTCTCTTGGCAGTTGACCGCACTGCTAGTTGATCTACGGCTCTCGTTGTGGCTCGATATTGGTTGTGGTCGATATGTGTTGCCACAGTCGGCCAGGCTCACCTGGTTTTCTACATTGGTTGTATCCCACCGCTGCCACCAATTTTGTTGTGAGGCCGATTGCCGGGGCCAAGATTCTCTCTGAGGGCTGTCCTCGGCAAGGCGGTCTTCTGGGTTCCGATAATTAGGGTGCAGGCGCCCGGAACGGGTATTCGGTCTGAACCGAAAGTAGTGGATCCTTGGCCTGTTAAAGAGTTGGAACTCACCGTAAAGAGTGACTAAGGATTTATTAAGCTTTGAACTGACCCTGGCGCGGCGATCACGATAGTGATCGCCAATCGATTCGACAATAAATAAGAAAGAGCCCGTCGTTTTAGAGGTGGGGTTTTATACAGTCCATTGGTTGGTTTCGTTGACCCTCGGCTGTACAGCGTTCAAGGATTCCTTCGCGTGGTTGCACATCTTGCTGGCTCGATGCTAATCGATGTTTGTTACACAACACATATAACAGGAGAAGGTCGGTGGACTTGTCGTCGGTCTTGTACGCTTGCTCGCACTCGTTGTCACGCGTCAATGCTGACGCGGTGGTCCTTAATCTGCGCGTAAGGGCACTCCGACGTATGCCGTTTCTCGGTGTGTCGGAGAGGAGATACACTTTTTATAACCCGATCGGCCGAGCGCGATTCGCGCTGAAATTCACACGGAAGCGAGGTTGCGATTGCTTGACGGAACAACTGTCCGTCGATACTCTCTAAATCGAACTGCCCGATGAAAACTCGCGGCTAAGGGTCCCGCCTAACATATTAGCAGTTAACTGAGGGAAAATGCACCGTCGGGTCCTGTCGATCCTTCCTTATTTGGAAGTCGCGCAGACCGGGCTGGCGACAGTCACGTTGTGCTTACTGCAATCGCTTCGCGGCTCGACGCAACGTGACTGCTATGCGCGAGGTGATTCCGCTGAGTCGCCGGTACGAAGGAAAGCGGCACGCGGACAGCAGACATGGGATGAACCGATTAGGGGCATATGTAACAGAGTAGCTTAAGAAAGTCCAAACAGATTTATTTCATTATATATTGTATTTATTCAGAAAAAATCTTTAAAAATAGCTTAATTTTACGGCCGATCAAAGTACAATGATCCCTTAAAGGCTTGAAAAATTCGGGGCCTGCAATCCAAATATGTGAGTGGAGAACGCGTTTCGTGCGCCTTGTTGTGCCCAGGCAACGCCCAAGCACACGTGTTAGATATATTATACATATTATATTACGTTACGAAACGTTCGAGACGTTTCGAAGCTAAGACAGCCGCTAGCGACCAATTCTACAATATCAGCAAAATGCGAACGCATCGCGGCGACCGGGCATAGTAACGCGTACCACGCCCAAGAAGGATATAAAACCAATGCGATTCCACAAATGGACGGATTCTAGACTTGACGCTCGACCTGTTAACACGGCTAAAACTTTTGTAAACCTCAGTCTAGTTTTAATTAAAGTTTGAATAAAGACTTAGTCTCTGAATTTAACCAAACTTGGTGTAGTTCACCCAGTAGATTCCAATCTTTTGTTCACTTCCGAACCTACGATATTGCCAAATCCCGTACCAGCCTTGCGAGCCATCACGCAGGGCACAACAGACGCAAAGCAGCCGCGATAGCTCCGAATCACCGGATCGCGACTCACCTACGCGGAAAACCGTGCAAACCTACCGTATGGTTAAAATAGGATCCCTCTCCAAAGATGGACATACCGCGAATAGGATAGAAGTAGAAATAAAAAATAGTAAAAACAAACAAACAGTAATGCTAATAGATAGCGGGGCGGAAGTATCCCTAATCGCTAGGAGAGCCCTTCCGGACAACATCAAAATAAGGAAGTCCGGCGTTACGCTAGTTTCATTCTCAGGGGAGAAAACAGGAACACTAGGGAAAATAGAGGCCACGTTTAAAATAAATGGGAAAAGGGTAATACATCCATTATACGTAGTAGACGGATATACCTTAACGAACGCGGACGGGATACTAGGAATAGATTTTCTTAAAGATAACGGAGTAACCATTAGTTACCCTTAGCAAAGCTTACTAGTAAACGGAAAACCCTGGAAAACGTTAAATAGAAGCATGGAAATAACGATACCCGCACGCGCACAACAACTGATAATGGTTCCTACGGATAGCATTCGAGACGGTATAATAGAGAAACAACAGCTAGCCGAAGGCATATACTTAGGAGAAGGGATCCAAAGACGCAAAATGCCTGGCCTGTATTATAAATACAACGACAAAAAAGAAAACAGTAATCGTGCCGCGAATTCAATTAAACGAAATACCGGTTAACGAAGTAATTCTTTGCAAGAAAGAAACGCTGACAACGCGCATCGCTCGAGTTGTAGAACAGGTAGACCGCAAGCACATGAATAAAGAAGGAAAGGCAACTATGGAGGAAATATGTAGGGAATATCATGACACGTTTCATTTACCGGGAGATCAATTATCGATGGCCACAGTAACCGGCCATCGAGTCCCTGTAAAAAGCGACACGACACCCTGTAATATTAAGCCCTATAGATTACCCGAAATTCACAAGCGAGAAGTACGGAAACAGGTGGAAAAAATGCTAGAGGACGGCATCATCCGACATAGCGCCAGCCCATGGAACGCACCCTTATTAGTAGTACCTAAAAAAACTGACAACGAGGGCAATAGAAAATACCGCGTAGTAGTCGACTACAGGAAACTCAATGAAGTCAACATAGGCGACTCATTCCCACTACCCAATATCACGGACATACTAGATCAATTGGGAAAAGCGCAGTATTTTACCACGCTTGATTTGGCATCCGGATACCATCAAATTCCTATGGACGATCGCGACAAGTGCAAAACAGCATTTTCAACTCCTCAAGGACATTTCGAATTCAATCGCATGCCGTTCGGACTGAAAAATGCACCGGCGACATTTCAGCGAGCAATGAACGCCGCGCTTATCGGGTTACAGGGGATAGACTGTTTCGTTTACCTGAACGACATTGTCATCTATGGTGCCAATTTAAGAGAACATAACACATGACTGAGGAAAATTCTAGACACTCTTCGCAAATACAACCTAAAACTGCAACCAGAAAAATGTGCGTTTTTGCGAAAGGAAGTGGGATTTTTGGGACACGTAATTACCCCTGAAGGGATCAAACCGGACCCCGAAAAAACTAAAGCTGTGAAAGAATTCCCTACTCCAACCAAGCTAAAAGAATTACAAGCATTCCTAGGATTAACAGGGTACTACCGCAGATTCATCCCAGAATACTAAAAAATAGCTAAGCCCCTATCCAGCATCGCGAGCAGCAAGGTCGAGTTCATCTGTACAGTCGAGCAGCAGAACGCTTTCGACACATTAAAAGAGGAACTGACTACGGCACCCCTACTAATCTACCCAGATTTTACAAAGGAGTTCATAGTAACGACCGAAGCATCCGATGTAGCAATAGGCGCGATATTGTCACAAGGAAAAATAGGCGAAGACAAACCAATCGCGTACGCGAGCCGAGTACTAAATAAAGCTGAAAGAAATTATAGTACAACGGAAAAAGAACTGCTATCTATTGTCTGGGCAGTTAAACACTTCCGACCATACGTCTACGGTACCTCATTCAAAGTAGTTACGGACCACAAAGCACTTACATGGCTATTTAGGGTACAAGACCCAGGATCCAGATTAATAAGATGGAGAATCCTATTAGCCGAATACGACTATGAAATAGTACATAAGGCAGGGAAGAACAATACGAACGCAGACGCGTTAAGTAGGAATGTGCACGCGTTGGAAAACGAGGAAGAAGAAACAAGGACAACCAACGTCCACGACGATGAAACAAAACAGCAAATTCTTTTCGAATACCACCACACGCCCATAGGAGGGCATCAAGGCGTCAAAAGGATGAAACAGAAATACAGCTGGGAAGGAATGAATAAAGATATCGAGGAATATATACGAAAATGTAGCACCTGTCAAAAGAATAAATTAGGACGGAAAACTAGGGCTCCAATGGAGATCACCGATACACCAAGGGAACCCTTTGAAAAAGTAGTGCTAGACGTAGTAGG
Source organism: Andrena marginata (assembly GCA_963932335.1). Classification (NCBI taxonomy): domain Eukaryota; kingdom Metazoa; phylum Arthropoda; class Insecta; order Hymenoptera; family Andrenidae; genus Andrena; species Andrena marginata. The sequence goes on along the minus strand of OZ010662.1, from coordinate 17,958,596 downwards.
GCCCCTGCCGGAGAGCAATCAAGGGAACATCTACATACTAACTTTCCAGGACCTCCTCACAAAATTTAGCAAGGCGATCCCCCTGCAAAACCAGGAATCAGCCACGATAGCGGAAGCAGTAGTCGAGAAAATTATCTGCGAATACGGTATACCCGAAAAGATCCTAACAGACCAAGGGAGAAATTTTCTAAGTGAAATGTTCAAAAACATATGCAAACTTTTTCGAATTATGAAGATACAGACAACCGCGTACCACCCAGAATCTAACGGAGCATTAGAAAGGTCACATAAAACCCTAGTAGAATATTTACGACACTACATAGATAATGACCAATCCGACTGGGATAGATGGCTACCCTATGCTATGTTCACATATAATACAACCCCACATACGGTGACAGGGTTCACGCCATACGAACTAGTCTATGGAAGGATAGCATCAATACCAACCGCGTTAAAAAGTCCGGCTAAACTAACATATAACTACGAAGATTACGCGCAGCAAACAAGAGAACGTATCAGGACAACAAATGAAGCAGCTAGAGAACAACTCCAAGAAGCAAAGAAAAGGGCCAAAAACGGATACGACAAAAAAGCGCGCAAGATAGAATTCAAAGTAGGCGATAAGGTTCGGCTATTCGATGAATCGGTACGTCGGGGAAGATCGAAAAAACTAGACAATAAATGGGTAGGCCCCTACGTAATCATAGAAAAGAACTCAAAAGTCAACGTGACCGTTAAAAAAGGACGGAAAACCCTACGTACTCACGCGAATAGACTTCAACACTTCATCGAATAGTAAAGACAACAAAATGCCTCGGAAAACAATGAAACGCGATATCAAATCTAAATACGATAAGTAGGAATAGGACGCAGATAAACATAAAAGGAAAGTAATTGGGAAAACACATTAAATAGGTAAAACTCGATATATTAAAAAAAAATAATAAACACCACTAACAAAAACCAGCCTCACAGGTCATACTGGCCCCAATCTTCACCCCATAAACAGAAAGACACAACATGTTAGATGCCAAACGTACCCAAAAAGGAGAGGAGAAAATGCTACAAGGAGACAGCCACTTACTTCCTCATCGATACGGGGGAGTCCAAACAGGCGACGTAGCCCGAAGGCGTCCAAGGTACGGGCCCACGACGGGTACCCTTCCTCCCAAAGGGTCTCCAGGTGGTACCTGTGCAAACGTCGCTCCCGCCGGAGGGAACGCATTTCTTCTATCGAAATATACCCCACAATACGGCGCTCGGCAAACATCTAACAAAACAATGGGGAAATGATAATTAATGTTTGACCAAGTTTACTTAACACGGATCAAATCCCATTCACTCGCGAGAACATTATTCGCGAAAGGAGTGCTTTATTAAGAATGAGAGAACTTAATTAGGAAGTAGAGGTACTTACCGCACGAAGATTCTCGGAGTACATCTTGAAATGAAACAATTATAATAAGAAAAATTCGCGACCGAACGGATATATATAGGAGGCGCGAATTAGGCGAAATAGGACGGGATAGAATTGGACTTTATTGTTCCAGGATGACCGCCCTGGCGGGAGGCCTAATCGAAGCAGCGCCAACTGGCAGCCAGACCTCATATACGATATCACCGATCAAGCATAAAGCAGGAATCCACTTTACTCACCTCGGAGAACTGCACATGGTAACCAATTCGTAGAAGATCGTGACCCATTTAAAAATGGACACCCTACTCGAAAGAAATCGGCAAATAGCCTCCTACATAAATCAGTTGCAACATCGTTGTGAAAACGAAATCGCGATCCAACTCACATGTGGGGAACACTTGGACCTTCTACTCAGAAGAGCAGAAAAACTGTATAAAAGAATAGACCAGGTATCGGAAATGCCCACTTACGTACCAAACAATCGACGGGGGTTAATTAACGGAATAGGGACGTTAGCCAAAACTATATTCGGGACTATGGACGCCGACGACGCCGAACAAATTAACAACCACCTGTCGCGATTAGACGGTACACAAAGTACACTAATGACTGCCATGGAAAAGCAAGTCCAAATAACCAATAACACGCTGCATCATTTACATGACGCGGAAAGAACGATACAGCGTAACGAGGAAATACTAGCGAAACAGACGAGACTATTACGTACGCAAATGGAAACGACCTTACTACAACAAACGCGAAGAGCTGACTTAGTAGATCATTTCATTACATTAAATGCCCTACTGACCGACCTGACTCAGGACGTAGACGATGTGTTGCAATACTACACCGGCCTCAAAGGAGGCATCATCAGCACAAACGTACTGGCAAGCGCGCAAATCACTAAGTTACTACAAACCGCAGTACAGCATCTCCCGAATGGACTCACGTTCTCAATAGCACCTAATTTAGAAAATACTAACGTGATCGAGAAATTGTCATCGGTCACCGCGTATTTCGATAGGACTACGTTGATAGCAGTAATAACCGTCCCCCTCATTTCCTCACAAACGTTCACAGTAATCGAGGCAACTCCAGCCCCGATCCACGTTCACGGAAACTCATACGCGGTGTTAGTCATAAGAGCACCGATACTCGTCATTGACGCAAGCAGCAACCAATATGTGCTCACCGACCAAGACGAGTTAATGGGATGTAAGCGAGTAGCCGCCCAATATTACTGCGAACAACCAATGCTAGCGCACAACGTAAATAACGATCTCGAGTGCGAAGCAAGCCTATGGCTACAACCCGCGGATGAATCCCCAAAAAATTGCGAAATAAAATACATTGCGGCAAACCACACAATGTGGATAGGTACCTCGTACGCAGACACATGGATTTTCGCGACGCACCAACCCGAAACACTGACTATACAGTGTAACGAACGACAGCCGGAGCACGCCGATATAAATAAGACAGGAATCCTTAAGATTACGGGAAATTGTAATATTCGAAGCAAAGACGTAGTATTAAAAAAACGACAAACAGCGTATAGACAAGATTTCGAATTACCAACGGCACCTCGTTACGATATAACAGTAGCATTGAACGCGACACAAAGGGACGAACCAGCGCAACCCCTCTCGCGGTTTCAGCTAGATAAACTCCTGAAGAATCCATCCGAATTTTCAGCACTATATAACCAACTGAACCAGGTAGACAACGATTTAAAGAGTAACAACCCCCAACCAGGACTAGCGACCTGGCAGATTGTATACCCAACAACATCAACTATCGTACTGGTAATACTTAGCCTACTAGTCATATATTTGTTAACACGCGACTATCAATCACGTCATAGAATACAGATTCCCACATCGCCGAAGACGAAAAAGTCCAGGACACCAGCCGAGGACAGCAAATACAGTGAAGCCTTGACGATTTAGGGTACCGTGAAATTTTGTAAACCGTTACGAATAAAAAATTCCCCTAAGCACCCTTCCCGTAAGGGGGGGGGGGGATGTTGTGCCCGGACCGACACCTAACCTTGTCGACACCACACACATTCCGATTGCCCTAATCGAGCGGCCGGAATTCGGCACAACCGCGTAAGGGATCTCGGAAACGCACCAAGACCCGTCAGCACATAGTGTAACACCCAAAAGCAGGCCAGAGGCGGAGACCCCGATGGTCCCCGCTTCGCCCCGACTACCTTATAAAAATAATGTACGAGCAATGCGAGCTCAGACTTGATATAGAATTGTTACGGGATCAATACCCGACTTTAAGACAAGACTCATGCCCGAGTAGGCACAGTGTAACAGTCACCCAGATCGGGACAGAATAAACTTGTTATCCCTACGGTGAGTTCCAACTCTTTAACCCGCAACGATCTCCTACCTCCGGGTTCAAACCGAATCCTTCCGTCCCGGCATAATCACCCGAACCTTCGGAGCTGGTGGACAACGATCGCCAAGGACGCCCAGGAGCACTCCGAGATTCGCACCCAGATTCTCGACCCCAGGCGCCCAGGCACAACACCGCGTTGTTCATCAATTTGTACAAATTTTTTTCAAAATCGTTTGTCGCGCTTGTTCTAAACCGTGTATTGAGTTCGATGTAATCGCGGAGCCAGGGAGATTGAGTGAATTGCAGCACGTGGTGTGTCTTTGTAATACGAAGACCGTGACGCATGCACTGCTGCAGGTTAAGGTAATGGATAACGAAACGCTGCTTATCGTATAACGTCGCGAGTAACTTGCCCTGCCTGCTGCCCGGTGGTTTGGCACGCGTCGGGCAGAACGGTAGATCGGCATGAGCGTCGTGCAGACGTTGCGGATATTCCAGATCTACCTCGAGAATGTATCCCGTGGGCGAATCGACACCGATTGAAGACACGTGAAAATTTGCAGCATCTTCGACCCATTGAAATTTAGCGTGTGGCAGGGGCTGACACATTGCGCATCCATATAAATTGTTCACGTCAAAGTACATCAAGTACGATGACTCTTCCGATGCGTCGTAAGATGGCATGTACTTGTTATTGGCATGTGCGTATCTTCCAGAACATTGACTTAAACCCCCACTGTATACCGCGTTCGATAAACATGACCATATCGCCGTCGGTGAGCAATTCGAATGTAATTTTGGTATGCTTTAGCATGGCATCCCACATGAAACCAGGTAGAGTATAATAATGCGCTGAATCTAGTCCATAACTCTTGATACAACTTTCGCGAAAAATTTCAAAAATATCTGCCAATAACAAGACATCTGTTTTCAAATACAAGACGCTGTATTCGCCCAAGGTTTTAATCTCGAAACGCTGCCAGACAGTCTCGGCATGTGCGTAATCGGTCTCGGACACAGTCTCACCTGTTAACGAACTGTAGAATGACTCGCGCGGCGGTAAGCATAGGTCCTGCAGCTTGTTCGCGCAATCAAGGTATTCGTATGGAAACACACCCTTTCGCGTCAATAAATTGAAATCTTTGGTGGATAATGTTTCAAATTTGGATCGTAAAATTTTTTAATTGATCTGCGCTCAGAAAAGATGCTAATTTGGCGAGACTGGTATTGAGAAATGTGTATGAATCGATGAATCGTAATTTAATATAATTTCGCGAGTCTGATTCAACCGTATCTTCGACATTTTTTGTGAAAGAAATATTCTTTTCTTTCGTTATAGGCAATACTTGAACGTGACCTTCGAAAGCGGTAGCTATTTCCTCTATAATGAAATGTGAATCGTAGCCGGATAAATTAGGGAAAACTATGGGGATGTAAAACACATTTTTATAATGTAAATTGCACTTTGAATGTGCTGGGCCTATAAACCGTCCGGATAGATGGCAATGATCGTGGACTCCTACATCATCAGCCTTGAATGGTTCTTCGCAAATATGACAGTGTGTTGCATTGCGAATTACCGTCAACTGTGCGGTAATTAAATCCAGCATGGGAACATTACTAGTCAAGCTGGGTTTGGCGAAGTTTGCAAAATTTTTAAGTTCGTCGACGAACAATGAAACACAATCCGTGTCGCCGCGACATCGATACGTCGATAGTGATGTATCATACGAGCAATGCATATAATAGGCTATGCTATGAACTTTATGGTGCTGGTACATATGTAATTTATTATCATCACCCATTCGGTGGTTGTCCTCTGTTTTTTCAATGATGCACTCCATATCTGCATATACCACAAAGGGGAGGCGCTCCTTCCTATCGTGGTTGCTGAAACTGAGCACATTGTTGCCTTCGCTGGGCAGCAGGATGGTACAGTCGTTCATCTTGCCACAGTTCAGCGAATGAAGCTCCAACTTCTCATCAGATCTGAAGTAGTACATGCACCTGTAAACCCCAAAAAAATTTTTTATTTATTGTTTTTTTCGCGAGACATTTCAACATTGCATAAGTTTATATACATACCGGTCGGAGATGAATTTCTTTCCATTGCGCCAGCTCAGCTGCGTGCTCACCAGCCGGGATAAATCCTCGATGCATGTAAAGCGTCCTACATCGCCGTGCTCATGATTCGGCGTGTAGAGCAAGTTTACATGTCGATCCCTTTTGTGGCTGATGAGGCGCAGGGGAAAGACCGTCGACCCTTTCTCCGCCTCGAAGCTATACACGTTGACGGAGATTTCGTTCAATCCTTCAAACTTCCCAATCTGTGCAAGGGATATTGGAAATTCAATGCCCTGGAGATTTAATATGGTAGCATAGTTGATGAACTTGGACGATCGGTATTTCTTTCCGCAGGATGGAGAGCGGCGACAACTGCCAACGCGAAACACGCATTGTCTGTGGATTGTACACTAATCGTCGCTCTCTTCAACAACAATTTTGCGGCAATTTGTAGTGACACCCGGCATGCTGCGGATTGTACTTGTTGACATTGGCGGTCAGTTTGAGGATTCTCGTCAATGCCCATCCGCTGTCGCGTTCCTGGAACTCTTCCAGCGATGCCAGGGTGGGTTTGATGACACATCGCTGGTACCACTCCTGCAGATCTGATGTGTCGAAGAGTTCGCAGTTCCGGGTATTGATGCTTTTACAAGCATGCTTGTCACCTGCCACAAATTCGCCGTTGAATACCGTGTTCATTTTGAGGTTCCGCTGTTTCCTCAAAGCACCTCGCACATGCTCCAACACAATGGTCGCCGCATCTTAGAGAAAGTTACGCGACTCGATGTAGTTCGAATTTAACACGGCACCAGGCAATACGCGGTTATCGAAAGCAGTGTCTATTTCGCGCCATAAAAGTCGTGTGCTCAAATGTCCGGCACCTTCATGCACGAAACGTCCGCGCAACGAATATTTCAATCCTTCGAGTCGCGCGATTCGAGCAACCATGGATTGTCGAACACCGATCGATAATCGAGGACGTTTCACATGGCGGTGTTCTTCCTTGTTCGACCCTTCAAGGTCATATTTCTTCCTTCCACATATTGAATCATTAAGTGTCAACGCCCATAATCTCGTATGTATCATTAATTGCAGTATTTCAAGCCCCATTACTCTGCAAAAGCCCGTTAGAAATTGAGGATGTGTGACTCCACTCGCTCTCTTTTTTATAGAATAGCCCAAAAAACTCAAAATTCGTATTCCTTTGTCATTCCATAAGAAACTCTTCCTTGGAGGAGCCTTCAACGTGTTATTCTATCCAGAATGAGATAGAGAATGGGTTAGAAATCAGTGCGTGTCGGGTCACATTGCGGCGAAACGAAAATGGGGCTCCGGTAGTGGCCGCAATACGTGCAGATTGCGCTGGTGGTTCCACTGCACCGAAATGCAATAGTCGGCGAACCACTCGATGCACAATGGGTTCGCACTCTTTCATTTCGCAGTCGACTGGCCGTGTGTTGGTCGCCAGTGCTTTCAGCGCGCTAGATTTTCGCACCGATTTCCCGCGGAAAAATAGAATGTTACTCGGGGTGTGGGGTTCGCGGGAAGCTGTTTGCTTCAACTTGCTATACGGGGTGTTTCGGAACTAGATGTAGCCAAACCTTAAAAACATGTTCAATTAGCTGCAAGAATGAAAGAGAAACATTTGAACAAACGTCGGAAAATGTTTTCATTTCGAGTTTGCACTTTTTGTTTACAACACAGGTTAGTTAGAACCTTCGTTAGAGGAGTTGCTGGATATAATTTCCTGTCACGGCAATGTAGGTGAAGAGGTGGAACTATGGACTACTTTCTTGTTTTAGAGACAATAATTAATTTTAAATGTATCCATTACATCAACAATCATCAAAAGTGTTAACCAACATATCTCTTGTCATATACACATTATTAGTTCTGAGGATATAAAATAAAATAGTATGACTATTTGTGGTAATTTTCAGTGCGAGTGTTACGTCCCTACTTCCTATTTGGGGACCGCGTTTTTACGGAGTTTATATATTTATCCGCTTTCGAGCGGAGTTTATCTTTTAGTTATATACTTGAGTGGAACCCGGTTTGTGGTTGATTCCGGAGGACACGGTGAGCAGCTGTCTGCGCGCCAATGATTTCGACAACCAGCCCAAACGTAGTTCGGTAATTATTCCTTCCTTAATGATTCGAGGGATAGATTAGTACTAAATTAACTGCGTAAACAGTTTGACTTCTAGTATCCAGCGGCATAGTGGGCAGCTATCTGCTCGCCAATGACGCTATCAACGGAAGAAAATCTGAGTTTCTTTGTTCTCATTGGTATGGGGGTTTTAATAAAATTGCGAATGCCCAAAAGATTACGAAGAGGCTATTTTAGTAAAACACTTAGAACACGCGAAATATGATTTTAACACTTTTATTAATAGTAAATAACTTCACTTACAATCTTCAGTTAACACTTGCTACCTTTCAAGAGGTACTTCTTAGATTTACGTATGAATACAATGAATAGTAATATAATAACAATATAATAATCCTCTCCGCGGGTGGTCAGTCTCTTTTATAGGGAAACTGATCATTCCTTCTCCAGGTTTGTCACATGACAATTAAGACAGTGGGAGATGAAATCGCCCAATCATCTGCCGTGGGATCCACCTGAAGAATTCTTTCCAGCGGGCTATCTGAGAGTTTTGTTTACTGCAGAATTTGAGCTATTGCGTGCCTATTTCGGTGTCTTCTGCTTTACTTAAGACGTATTTCTGCCGTTATACGAAACTCTCAGCAGCGTCGATAGTTAAATTCTTATTTTAATTCATATTTAGAAGTTTACGCTATTGGGTTTTCGATGTGCACTGTACGATTGGTTTTGTACAGCCCACATACTAGGGATTGAGTTAATATTCATCGGTTCCGTATTGGAGCTCGATTTACGGGATATAAAGGGAGGGCAAATTTGTGGCGATGATCAGGAGCGCAGCTTCATGAAGGTGTCGACTCCGCTGGCTGAAGGGGCCTCTGACCCATCAGCTGGCGTCTACTGGTCCCCTTGGTGTGCGCGGTTGACTAGCTGGTGTGCAGTTAGTTGGTGTGTGGCTACCTCCTTCGTGCTGGTTCTCCTGCTCACTGTTGCCGTTTGATGATTTTTGACTTGGTTTTCTTATCGCGAGTTTTGATTATAATGCCTTTTCGGCTATGTATTGTATTGATAACTTATTTAAGGTGGTTATAATATACCAAAGTACGAAATAGTAAGTTTGAATGATTTAAAGGGTTAAATAATAGTTGACTCCACGTCGCGGGACGTGACAGCGAGTAAATCTGATATTTCTTTTACGTAGTGTGATTCGTCCGCAGATGTGTATCGATAAACCAATCGACTAGAGCGGGTACAATGGAGCAGAGTGTTTCTAAAACTAAGTCGGTTCGTGCAAAATGAAACTTTTGCGACTTAAAAAACCAGCGAATGTTTTGCAGAAATCGAAATGTCCTGTTTTAGTCGCTGCCATTTTTTACTTTTCAATATTTCTCATTTAATCTAGATCTTAATTTTAGAAACAACCAGAATGGGACATCTATTGAATATATATGTACAAAGTTTGTAGTAAATCGGGTTATTAGTTTTTTAGATATCATGCCAATCAATTCGAAAAACATCGTTTTGAAAAGACGCGCTTCAAGTTTTAGATAGCGTTCTTTACTTAAATATTTTTTAAAATGTTGTCTAAATATGTACAAATATAGGCACAAAGCTTTTAATTATTTTAATTAAAGGTGTTCTATTCAAAACATCCCAAAATATCGTCATCTTTTCAGATCGTTACACTAGGGAGACACCGGTCTAGAGACCATAAAATTTTTCAAAATTTGAGAAAAACAAAACTGTTTTTTTTTAGTTTTTCCGACTTTTTTTAAAACGGTTTGTCGCACGAGAAAAAGTAATAGAACATAAAAGATGCTCCTTGTCCGGATCTACAACTTTTGTTTGACATATTTTGTTATTTAAACAATAACTTGAAGAATATTGAATAAAATCGATTTTGTAAGCTGTTAAATAATGATTTACATGTTTAAGGGCCTAGGGGCACCTTTTTCCGTTATCCGATCGAGCTCAAACTTTACACAGATTTTTTTTTAATTATTTGGAACTGTTCTGTGGGGTGCCCGAAGAAAATTTTGAAAAATTTTTTTACCTAGAATAAATAAAAGCCATCTTACTGCGGGGGCTTCCATTGTCAGTTTCTCTCGCTCATTCACAGTCTGCTTCATTCGCCGCGGCAGCAACAGAAGACGTGGAAGGGATACCGATCGCCTTCCTTCGAGACAGAAACCCCGTGGTTGTTTCGAGATACTACTGTAGGTATATTTGGTATTTTATTCGCTCAATGACTCGCGTGTTGCATTTTCACATACTAGTGATTGATTTGATTATGAATTTGACGCCGCAATACTCATGACATGGTAACGCAAATACCTATTGGTGTTCTAACACTTTGGCGCTCGACTAAATGCTCAGGCGATTCTGTCCCTTTTCAAGGCCTCCAAAAATTTCGCTACCAATTTCTGAAACGACCTGTGTAGACGTCATTGGGACAACAACTTTGCTTCTCATCGCCCTCGGGGAAACATCTCCTATTCCCCATGGCCGTTAATTTACGCTGATGTCTATCGTCGTGTTCGAGGGTCGCCTGTTTAGAATTCTCCCTTAGCGTGCGACTAATAGATGCTTGGGAACTCCTTTCCTGCTCGTCACACCCGCGCCTTTCACGTTCAGCCTCTTTTGGGCGACTTTGACAATGGGCTATGTGACTTTATAGAAACCTGTTCTCTGTTGTACTAGGTTGTGACAAATGTACAGTGCACCTATACGAAACGGCAGATTTCTTGTGCATGCAAGTTTGTAAATCAGTGACAGTGTGGATTGGGGGGAAATAATAGCCGAGAGGAAATCGCGGAAACGTGGATTTAGGAACATTGATCTATAATGTACGATCATATGTATTTTATAAAAAAGAAACTTTCAGTTATGTTTTTTTACTGTATGTCCGGTTGTTAGTTTTTACAATAGTTATGAAATTTATGTGTGTGTCAAAACTTCACTGTTTCCATTGCACTTTCTATATTTTGGTAAGCGCCGAAATTATTTTCTCTGAATATATTTTAGCCATGTTGTTTTATTTATTTCCTTTTTCATTTTCATTTAACACGCTGTGAAGTTTCAAGCGCATACGTTTCTTTTCCATTTCATTCCATTATTTGTTAGAGATTTCGTAAGAATGTTAATTTTATCAATGCGGATATTCAAATATTTAACTTGTTACCGACAGTGCTTGCTAAAGTGTCGTCACCAAAATATCCTTAGAATAATAACTTTCATATGTCAGTAACATTACTTTAAGATGAAAAATATAGTTATTAGGTATGTGTATTCCGCTTGCAGAATTAATTATCTGAAAGATGTAGAAGGAAGGATAATATTTTTTAAATTCGCTGAAACGTAGGATGTAATAACGGGTGGATCAAATTTTAAGGATAGTTTCAGCACTTAAACCATTAAAAAAATGTTGATATAAACATACAGTAAACCTCGCTATTGGCACGCGCTGGAAGCTGGCGGCGAGCGCTTAATCGGCTTACCAATAGCGTTGACGATTTCGAGGCAACGCACCAGTGGTCGGGAGCTGAAAAATACTCTAAATTATGGAAGTCGGAATTTTATGTATCGACTACTATTTTGTGGTTGCCAATGAACCAATGTATCTTGCTATGAAAATGGATATATGTTTTTCTCTTTAATATCGAAGACAAATGCATTTGAAGTAGACCTTAGAATTACTTAGGTTCTTACAGATTTCTAACCAAAATTTCTATATTTTTCCTTTACTTTTGGGGATATTTATAGTAAGGTATATCGTGTAGGTACCATCACATAACTGTCTTCCAAAAATCAGCTACTCCTTTTTGCCACTTTAGCCAATGTTAATATTAAAGTGTGAGAACGCATGCTATTTCGGGGTTACAACAGGACTCCCGAATAGGTTCACGGCTCTTCGCTGCACGTTTCGGAGAATTTTCACTCCTGTAACAACTTGTTACTCTTATAGCAATGTATTTCAACAAAACGATTAATTATACCTATTGCAAATCATGTGAAATTAATAAAAGTGAACTCGAAGCTATTAAATAGAGTCTTCATTTATTGTTTTAAAAAATTATTTTTTCTTACATCAAAAATAATTAATCTTATAATTTGCGACTTGTGTAAACGGCTTCATAGCTTCCCTACGTTAATTTCCCTACGTTCGGTAGGAAATTTGGTAAGCAATAAAAAACCCTATTATACAAATTAGTCAAGACCAGAACTGAGACATTGTCACTTCCACTTAGCGCACAAGCACAGTTAATAAAATAGTTTCTTTTGTACCTATACGTTTTGTAAATATTTGTAAACAAACAAACTGTTGTATATAAAGTAATGCATTATTTACATATGTTAAAATATTAGTTTATAATGCCATCAGTAATATTATTATGTGTAAAAAAATCATATTCAAGTTTCTCTTTAATATTATATTATATTATATTTGATGTTTAAGAAGTAATATAAAAACAATTACTAAAAAATATCGAGTGCATAAAAAATGCTGAATTTATGAGGTTTTCCACTCCTACCCTATATGTCCAATCACTGCGGCAATAAAAAAGTCACACGGAGACAAATCAGGGGAATACGGGGGTTGCTACATTGCTACATCGATTTTGAGTTTAAAAACTCTGTCACTACAATGGCTGAATTGCTGCCTGGGTGTTAGGTAACCCGATGGCGTTCTCTGACCATGATTTTGGTCCGATTCTCCGTTCATTTAATCTTAAATCTCTTTCTCAGAAAAGACTCGTGACGGATATGCTGTTTCTGTATAAAGTACTCCACAACTGAATAGATTGCGCTGACTTACTATGCAGGTTAAACTTTTATACCCCGCGCAGGTACTTCCGCACTCGGCCTGTGTTTAGTTCGAGATTGCCGTCGTATGCTCATCACGCGGCTGATCCCATTAACCGCGCTATACGTGAATTCAATGACTACTTCCTGCACATTGATCTGTTCTCTTGTTCTATGGGTAACTTCTGCATATTGCTGCAGAGGGATGTGTTGGATGTGCGCGCAGGTGTGATTGTATGTTAGATAGATTCTGGGTCTGTTCCAATTCACGCATTGAGTGCATAGACTGCAGAGAAAACCGTTCCATTTCAGTCTATGCGTGCATTGGTGGCGTTGGTGGCACATAGGATTCTCTAGAATTCCCCAACTTCTAGCGCATGAAGCGTGTAGTTCATCCAGAATTTTTTCGGAGCCTACGCACACCTATTCTGATGTGTGTATTTCTACGCTGACAGCTTGGTTTGGCCTACACGCCAGAAGCTTGGCACCATCTCCACCACTGCTGGCTCACTCTTATTCTGCGAAGACGAGAGCCAGTCAGAAATCGTTGAGAAAAGGAGCACCGAGGCAGGCAAACTGTGTGGTGGGAGAATACCCCTCACGAAACTCACCGGCCAATATATCTGGCTTCGACCTTAGTTTGCACACTGACTACAACGATTGACAATGTTTACCTTTCGTATGCAGGTAGAGGGGGGATCGGGCTACACAATGAAGGGGGGGGGGGCAGAGGTGTAACTGTTCACATTGTTGCCACTTTGAAGGACACAAAATTATTCTCGATCCTTTATTGTCACACTTCGCATTGAGGTCCTCTTGCACATTCTAGTTTTGTTGCTGCCTGCTACATAATAAACTACATAAGCAGCTTGTCTGCGCCTGTTATGATACGACGGAGTTTTATTATAGTACCCATCAGTATTTTCGATAAGGAGTTAAATCAATGTCAAGTAATTTGAGGTTTAAAGTACGTGGGGGTCAAAAGATTAATTGTAGCCGGTACACTTGAATTTTATCCATCATTTTTGAAATTGCGAGATATTGTCACATATACGTCGCTTAATATAATTTCAAAGTTATCAACGCAATTTCCTTGGATCTATAATTTTTCACACCACTTCGGTGGTGTGAGAGAGAGAGAGAGAGAGAGAGAGAGAGAGAGAGAGAGAGAGAGAGAGAGAGAGAGAGAGAGAGAGAGAGAGAGAGAGAGAGAGAGAGAGAGAGAGAGAGAGAGAGAGAGAGAGAGAGAGAGAGAGAGAGAGAGAGAGAGAGAGAGAGAGAGGTTAAGATTGTCGATTTAGTTGTAAAAGCGGGGGCTCTGGCGCACAAGAGCACGTGGTACAGCTGTTCGAGTACTCGGGAAAAGCGAGCCGAGCCTGACTCGGCTCGAAGAACCGAACCGAGCCGAATACCCGTAAAAAATTTGAGCAGATCGAAATATTTGAGCCGTCCGACCGTGACGAGTAGCTTGAAGCTTGAACGTTTCGAGCAGTACGAATGTTTCGAATATTTTAGGTTAGGAAATGTGTTCCAGTAGATACTGGAATGTATATAATGGTTCTTATTAATGTAAATAATTCAAGTGTAAACTGCAAATGAAACTATTCTGCAACTATTGAAAATAATTTCATCCCGTGTAGAAGTCAACATATGTATCAGATTATGCCATATTAAAGTAACAAAAACTTTGCCACATCATGAATTTCCACTTCGCTTTTTGCTAAACTGCACGACATAGCGATGTCATATTTTGCGAATGATTAGATTTCATCTAGAAACACAGGGAAAAACACATCTTTTAATTTTGACTGTACTTAATTTGTACTTCGTAATCGTTTCTTTATTTATCCATACTTATTCATTTTTTATTAACCGGTAATAATCTTTGTTAATAGTCACTCGACAGAAATCCATATACGTATAATGTATACGAAAGAAGCAAAAATAAAGAAAAAAAGGAACAGTGTTTGTTACGTCCCTACTTCATATTTGGGGCGTGATTTTATGGAGTTCACGTATTTAACTGCTTTTGAGCTAATCCAGGGATTTACGCTCTGGGATAGTTGAGACAACATTTTTAGAAATTCAATATTATTATTCGGTGAAGTACCCTACCTTCCTTAGGGCGATAACGGGAATAGCTTTCACGAGGTGGGACTTGATGAAATTCCTGATATCTCCTGGGTCTGGTCGGGCTTCGGTGCGGTCCACTCGCTAACAACCAGGGTACACCCGAATACAGGAGGGTTGATCTCCTGCCTGACGATTGGAAGCGTAATGATACCAAAAAGCTCGTCGCCTGTCACCGGCGCTTCCCGATAATAACAGTTTCATTTTCTTAATTGTACACGTCGCCCCCCACGATGATTTCTCGGCATTTGTCCTTTGATATTTTCAATAGTAATTATTAATTGACCGATAAATCAATCTCCACTTTCCACACCAAGCGCTACCGTGAGCAACGTTCTGCTTTTCAGCGGTATCAACGGGGAAGCCAAGCTTGATTTTCCACATTCACAATCATTGATTTAAATGTTCATTAATATTTGAATAAATCGCGTCGATCACACTTTACGCTTAATCTCTGGTAAAACCGCGGACAACGTTCTGCTCATAGGTAATCAGCGTAACCTGTGAACTGTCAATGCACATTTTCGTAATTGATTTGACTTTTCCAAATAACGAACGCTCGATTTATAGGATGGGGAATTTGAGGTGTAAACACTTTACTCATGTTACGTCCTGAAGGAACTTTTCAATAATTTATAGTGGGTTCTTGCTCTTTCAAGGTGCTAAAGCATGCCTTGACTATACTTACCAGGGAGGAGGAAGGTAATTAAAGGTTAAATCAGTGAATACACGGGAATTAAGGGATGGCAACAAAAAGTGAAATATATTCTTAGAGAAAAGATAGAAATAATAATTCAAACATACCCTAGGGACAAGTAGTATGGTAAGGAGAGTTCTAACCCAGGTCCTCTGAGGGGAGCGCGGGGGCGGGGGGAAGTGAGGGCGCGCGGGGGAGTGCGGCGGAGGGAAACCTGGACGCGGGGTGAGCGGGGAGTGGAAGACCGGTTGCGCGCGCACGAGCCGCGGAGTGGGGGAAGCCGCGATGATGGAGGGGATCACTCCGGGCCGAGCCGCCGCGGTGACCGGGGCCCACCGTCGGAAGGGGGAATGACCCCCAAAAATCTCTTTCAGCCCAACCCAAATATTTTTTCAAACCCCCACCCACCCCGAATTTTTTTTCCGACACAGAGAAATAATAATTTTTGATTGGAAATTGTTTCGGAAGATCTCGGGAAAGATCGACGTTTTACGAACCGCGTCTTCGGAGGAGGTAAAGAGACAGAGCATCATTTTCAAGCTAAAATTCAGAGGAGGGAAAGGGAGAGCAATATTTTAAAGCCAAGAGTATTCTAAAGCGTTCAGATTTAGCGTCGCAGCGTCTCGC
Organism: Andrena marginata; assembly: GCA_963932335.1. Classification (NCBI taxonomy): domain Eukaryota; kingdom Metazoa; phylum Arthropoda; class Insecta; order Hymenoptera; family Andrenidae; genus Andrena; species Andrena marginata. The sequence continues at coordinate 17,942,396 of OZ010662.1, read as the reverse complement.
GCGATCGTGCGTAACTTGAATCCTCTGGAGCAGCCGTGCGGGATGACGTCATTTTCACGGCGCGAAGAACGAATCTTAGAATTTTGCGGAATCAGCAGAATGTTTTGTCCCCAACGCAGAGAAATAATAATTTTTTGAAATGTTGAATCTTAAAATTAGGTGGTGAGGAGAAATACGGATAAATAAAATTGACAAATAATATGTGCTTAAAAATGATAATATATTGTTACAAAAAGTATATAAAATATAATAATAAAATAATATAGAATAAAATACAATATAAATATAAAATAAAATACAATACAATATGGAATATAAAAAATAAAAGAATATATATATAAAAGAAAAAAAGAAAAAAAGGAATACAAAAATATAAACTAAAAGTAAAAATATATAAAAAATGAAAGAGAAATAGAAAAATAGAAAAAATATATAAAAATGAAAGAAAAATATATAAAATGAAAGAAAAATATATAAAAATGAAAGAAAAAATATATAAAAATGAAAGAAAAAATATATACAAATGAAAGAAAAAATATATAAAAATATAAAAAGAATATATAATATAAAAAATATAAAAATATAAAAATAGAAAAAAATAAAATAAATATAAATATAATAAATTCTAAAAATTTGGAGGTGGTGATGGTGGCGATGGTGGTGAGGGCGGTGATGGGGGCGATGGGGAGCGCAGTCGCGGCCTCCTCGCGTCGATCCATGGTGGCGACGGGGAGCGCGGTCGCCGCAGGGGCCCCATCTGCTGATACGGCACCCAAGGCCGCCGCAGCCGAGCCGCCATCATGGGGCTAATAACCCGGGGCAGGTCCTAGAAATACACAAACGTCATTATAATTAAGCACATAAATATATTAAATATGAAACACGCACAAAACAATGCAGAGAATTACATACCGCATGAGGCGGCCGTGAGGGTGATGGCGGTGACGGGGACCGCAGTCTCGCCTCCAACATGAAAAATATGGCCTAGAACATACACACAAACATTGATATAATAATGACACATCAAACCTACTAAATATCAAACGCATAAAATGCAAAGTATTACATACCTGTGGAGGCGGCGACTGCGGCGGGGACTGCGACGGCGACGGCTGCCGCGACCCCCAGTCACTCGACCACACGGGCGATGGAGGCGGCGACGGCGATGGCGACGGCGATGGCGAGTTCTGGAATATAGAAACCCGCGATATAATATTCACTCGGTATCAACAGTTAAACGCGATAAATGTAAAAAAATTGATAAGTACATACCTCTGGGTCACACTCGGGTGCATTCCGTTTTAATCCCATTGTTGCACACAATATTATCAAAAACAATAAAAAATATCACAATCAGACTGTCAGCTGTCGGTTGTTACAGTTTGAATGCAGCTGGTCTCGCTACATCTCCTGGCCCTCGCATGTCAAAACCCCCTCCTATCATGAAATGAAGAAGTGCATAGCTTTGCAAAAGTAGGATGCCTTTGTTCTTCACCATCTTCATCATAGACCACCTGCATTTTCGCTGACCATCCTCCTCCTCCATGTACTTATCTTCTTCTTCGCTGACCGTCCTCTTCTTATTCACACGCATCTTCTTTCCCTTCTTCTTTGACACATCATTCGACTAGATCACACCACTTTGAACGTGTATCGAACGACATTGAAAAGGTTTCGAACGTGTATCGAACGAGTATCGAACGTGTATCATACCACATCAAACGTCAATCGTACCACTTTGAACGTGTATCGAACGTCAATCGTACCACTTTGAACGTGTATCGAACGTCAATCGTACCACTTTGAACGTGTATCGAACGTCAATCGTACCACTTTGAACGTGTAATGAACCGCTTCTAAATAATTACAACTATCGTCTTAATCTAGCGTACATGTAGGAGATTAGGTTGGGGGAGGGTGAAGAAAAAACATTTATGCATTAAAAATTGTTTATATTTTATTTATGCCTCTGGCGTTTAGACCACCAGTTGAATATTTTAAATACATTTTGCAAGGCACAGTGCTTTGCGTGTCTGCCACAACGCAGAGTATTAACTACATTTAGCTTATTTAGGGATTTTATATCCTCGTAGTCAATGTCCAGCGTCTCGATGATCACGTCCACTCTCGTATTTTCATCCAGGAAATCTGCAAGCCAGTCGCGTTTCTGCAGCCCTTTAACGTATACTATATGGGATGTGTCATTTTCTTCGTCGATCGCATCAGCTACAGCTTTCGTAATTAGCTGTTTAGCCATACTGTACGGAACGTCTCCATCGTCCCAACGTAGTCCATGATGTTTTGCCACCAACCATCGGATGCTTGATTTATCGGATTTTGTAAGAAGATATTGCGGCATTGAACTCCCAAAAATATAGTGCGAGAGAATTGTCCCCTTGCATAGGACAGCCACTTCCTTGACGACAAATCTTCCGTCGACGATGAACCCTTGCAGGTCAACAAATGTTGGTACAGCCATTATCGGTACAATTTAGAGGTCCGCTCGCTTCCAAGACAGACGGGAGAATGCAGCTTTTCTCGTAAAGCATCTCGATTTTCATGATTAAATTTTGTGTGAATTTCGCACAGGAGAGGGCGGGCAAGTAGCGTGGCAATTTAATTCATTTTGCGCACCACGTTTGTCAGTGGATTGTATTCAACCACCCGATCGTGCAGAATCAGACAGTAGGCTGTAGTATTTACCGGCACATTCTCTTTACACTCGAATTCTATGCGCACGTCCACGGTACCATTCTTGATCGACTCATTTTGTCGCGAGCAATCAATCACCACGATGGGGCCAAATTGTAAAAATTCAGCCACGGTGAATAATGCCTCGTTGCTACTATGTCCATAATACGATTTACCGAATTGCGTATACATGTGATACAAGATGGCATGCTTATTCTTGTCAAAGTCCAAGTTCATGTCATCGTATGGGTAAAATTCCGAGTTGAGAAAAAGTTTTACATTGGTCAATTTACAGTTGTTGAACTTAGTAACGTCTTCGCTCATCACATTCCTTCGACCAGTCTGTAGAGCAAGGATCACGCATCGCGGCTTCTCTAGCTGTGCAGATGCCTTCACGGCCCACGAATGCTTGGTCGTGCTCTGTAAGAGAGGATACTCGTACAGATCCCATGATTGAAAACAAATGCTCAGGTTTTGTCCACTTTCCAAAGTACGTAGCAACGATAGCTTATTAACGTCGTTCAGCGTCACATGAGGCATCCGCCATTGTAGTTTAAGTAATTCAATTTCTGGTTCCAACATCGGTGATCCTATTAGAGCATTGTTGTCGTTGCGCGATCGTATTAAAATCAATTCGTGACGCGCATTAATAATCATGCGTTTGTAGTCCTGGCAAAATCCCAGCAAATATTTGAGTATGACGCAAAAATTGAAATGGTTTTTCACTATTAGCCCATCGCGTCGTTTCTAGCCCCATCCGGCATTCTCCATATTTTTGTCTTCGTCCGATGTCAGCGATACATAGTTTTTAAGCGTGCTAGTTATTCCAACGTTTCTGTTGCGATCAATCTCCACACCATTCAGCTCGTATCGAATCTCATCGAATAAGAACGCCATGCAATTATTTCCCAACATCACCGTTAACGCATCGTTTGGCTTATTTATCTTCAATTTCCCCTCCACATATAGGAAACTTTCGCACGGTAATGTGTATAAATCCTGCTGCTGTATCGGTATTCTTATCTCATCGCTGTATCCAAACGTCGTGTTGACGTATGGGTTGTATGTGTGAGTCTCGAGCTTGACGATGCAATCATCAAACGTCGGCTTCCCTCCAATGCTTAGAATATCAGCCATTTTTCAACTTAAATGCGTACAATGAATCCCAAAGATTTCAAAAATGCAATGTTTGCAGCACTGAGCTTCTTCTTTTTAGCGTGATCGGAGTTGCAGTTGTTGGTGTTGTAAACAATTTCACTTGGAAGAAACGGGTTTCTGGAGTCGTTCAATACAAGCATCTCTTTCGCACTACACGTATTATCGTCGTCGTCGTACGTGCAGTCTGATGGTAATCTCTTCACCTCGAAAATCGAGCAATCGTCCGTCTTGATCCACAACGCGTATCGTTAGATCCGTAATGACCCGTGCGGTGATTGGAAGGTAAATGATCTGCGCGGGCGTTTCCGATATCTTATATTCTGGTGGGACTCTCGGAGAAAATTCATGTATCGTATGTACACGCCTCCCATTGTTGTACGCACCAGCGGTCACGCTACATTCTATGCGAATAATGTTCACGTTCATGATATTAATTGGATCGTCCGATTCATGCCATCGTGCTGGTTCTAATACCCGATTCGTCGAGAATCCCAGTAGCGATCCGATGTTATTGGGCTTTGTAAAGTCTACGGCGAACCGGCAGTACAGTTCGCTTTTCATGGTGTTGTTGTTGGGACGCAACACTATAGGATACACATCGTTGTCACCGTCATCGTTGCCGTCGAGATTTTTTTGAGGATATCGCTCGAGTAATCGCTGCTTCAGGTACTTGGCAATGGCGTCTAGTTCGTAGGAGCCGTGGGGGATCTTAATGTATTCATGAGTGGTGTCGACGCTGTTGTTTTTGATGTCATAGTTTGAGAAAAAGTAGAATTTATCGTTGCTCGAGTCGATGTTCGGTATTGTGTGATAAGTTTCAAAGGTTGTTAGACCAAGCTCGTAATCATCATCGCTCAAATCTATGGGTGGAAAGTAGTTTACCGCGAGGGTGCTACTCTTGCCGGTTAGAGTGAATGTTAACGACATATTCTGCTCGAACTGCTCGACTGTTACTGAATCAGAGTGGTGGGAAGTCAATCCTTAAATTCGGTGTCGATCGTTTGTAGAAAGCGTAGACATAGTTGTCCGCAATTGCTCTGATCGTACTTTTGATAAGACGTACGATTGTATTCAATTTTCACAGCATCTTTATCCAGATATTGTATGAATTCCTTAGGCGGTCGAAGATTCCCAAAGCTGTCGAAATATATAGCTCGACTCCCTCTCTTCGCATACGCCACCCAATGAGTCCCAGGCCCCTTGACATTGTCCAAATTTACGATACCGCTCTCGTTTCGACGTACTCCTCCGGCTGGTAACGCGTTACGCATAAAAACACCTCTAAAGAATGGAATATGCATACGTTTTGCCAACTCCTCCAATTGTGCATCGGTAGTTACACCCGCAGGCATTTTTATTTTCTTTTCGGCGTTTTTTTTTTTCGTTTCGATATTCCCTGTCCGCGCTTGTACGGTGCGAGATAAAGTCCCCGACCTTCCATGGAGCGATTATGACGTTGCATTTCCTGCAGCTGATGTTGCGCCGCCTTATTATCGTTTACCGCCTTGGCGATCCCCGCCGCTCCGCCAGCCAATGATCCGAGAACACCTAGCAACGGTAGAAGTGGTAATATACCACCCCGTTTTGCTACCGGAAGAATCCGCTTTTTCGGTGCTCTCTTTGGAATCCTTTTGCGGGTTTTTGTTTTCATCCCCATTCCGATCTTCGTCTTGGCCTTCATAGCTGCCCAAACAGCCGTAGCAGCACCTCTTTCACCCAGAGTCGAGTCTCGCGCAACGATGCGTTTTCGCGCTTTGTCAGCGAGTATGTTATCTGCCGCGTGCCTTTCGCCGAGGTCGTTGCTACGCGAATACGCAATATCGTGTTCTCGACACGCTGCGTCCAACGGATTGATGCCTCGATCCCCTCTAGCTAATCGTTTTCCCAGATGAGTTCCTGGGCCGCAAAACTGGTATCCCGGAATATGTAATTCGATAGGTAGCGCGTTGATCGCCCGATTTAACAAACCACTGCCTTTCTTTACTCTCGTCGGCGACATTCGCTACAGTTTTTAATCAATGGTGCTGGACCGTCGATATGCGTTCGCTGCCAAGGGCGATTATAATGTTCCAGACACCGACGATACTGCTGAACCTCAGAATCGGCTTTTATATGCTCGGGGAGTCTGTCCCACAACTGATCAATGTGCCTGCCAAACTCTCGGAGTAGAATAATCTTTGGTATATATTTCAACTGCTCAGAGGTTAGGTCTCGAATATCACAATTATCCGACAGGATCAGAAGCATTTTGAATACTGAACCGTTTTGCTTCGGTGCGGACCTATAAATAGGGCGCTTCGACGTATCAAAATCATTTTTCACAGTTCACGGAGAGGATGCGATTCGTGCGACAACCTGTGACGATACGCGTGACAAATTTTGATGATAAATCGCGAGTGATGTCTTCGAAAACAAGACGCAGACATGGTAGCATGCTGCCAAACACTATCCGCTGCGTCATTTGTGGCCCATCAAATTGCGGAAAGACCAACGTGCTGGTCAGCTTGTTGGAAAGTCCTCACGGCGTCCGCTTCGAGAACGTGTACGTGTACTCCAAGTCCTTGCAACAGCCGAAATATCAGTACTTGGAGAATTTATTGACTCCGATAGATGAAATTGGCTACTTTACGTTTTCGAATAACAGTGACGTTATCCCACCGAGCGAATCGCTTCCGAATTCTATTTTTATCTTTGATGACGTGGCATGCGACAAGCAAGATACGATAAGGGAATACTTTGCAATGGGGCGCCACTCGAACGTTGACTGCTTCTATCTCTGTCAGACATATGCAAAAATTCCCAAACATCTTATACGCGACAATGCGAATCTGCTGATTCTGTTTAAGCAGAATGGTACCAACTTGAAACATGTGTACAACGATCACGTAAACACTGACATGCCTTACAAGGATTTCTGCGCTTTGTGCCGTAATTGTTGGCAACGGGAGTATGGTTTCGTGGTAATAGACAAGGATAGCGCCATGCCCAATGGACGTTATAGAAAGGGATTTAACGAGTTTGCCGTACCGTGAGATGGTCAATCGTCATCAACACGTCGGTGGGAAAGCAACGTCTGCGGCACAACGATGATTGATATCGATACTCTGGAGATTAAGGATCGCGAGAGAATAGCGAAGGAAATTGCAAAAACCAGCGATTCCATTCGCCGGAAACATCATGCTTTGAAGACTGGCAAGATGGAGGAAGATATCGCGTTGGAGAGATACTTTAAACCTATCGTTGAACCCTTGAAACATATTGTGGAAAATACCACAACAGCAGAAGCTGACACATCACCGCTGATGAGGACAGACGTTGAAGGGAATGAAACATTAACGCCTAAAAAAATCCATCCGAAAGGGAACACATCGCGCAAGGCAAAGAGGAAACAACACGGGCCATTGGAATATTCACCCATAACCTCGACACCAGTTCAATCGAAGCGGAAACGACAAAATGCTACATCAAACGATTCTCCGGCTCCTCCCACACCAATAAATACATTTCCCAATGTGCAATCGCTCTCAGCCGTTGATGACGACGTTTTTGAAACTAGTCCCGATGAGTCGTTTGTAACATCTATTAGACAGCAATTCCAAACATCCGAGGGACAAAAAACGATCCGCAGTCATTTCGGCCCGCTGGGGCAAAAATACATGAGTGCAATTCTAAGTAGTGATAAGGATACAGCAATGGACTATGTGTACGGTGTATACTTTGACAATAGTAGAACGATGCTTGGGGATAAGGCTTTCGATATAGACAAGGATGATAATATAATCATAGATGGTGTAAAATACAGAGGAACACCCGGCCTTTACGAATTGATTTTTATGAGAATTCTCGACGATACTGTATACACCGATGCCGATAAACAAAAATACAAAAGTATACTGCTGGAAACGAATGCCCACAGACGCGGTCATGCTAAAAATCCCATATTGGGCAACAAGGGATACAAGTACAAACATGTAATTGCACCGCTAATTCCCCGTGCATCAGCTAGTAGGACAGGGAAAGGTCTAACAGTGCCACGAGTCATGGTGGTAAACGATAACAAAATCGATTACGTACACTGGGACGATCCCAACGAGCTGGTGGATCGATTCCGTTTGCTCGAAGCGTCGCGTCAGGCGGGTAACAACTCTCACGATCCTGAAATTCTATCGATTATCGAGGAACTCCGCGAGGTAGGCCTCATTATATAAAACCGCACGCCGATGATGTGCGCAGTATGCATCGAGATGCCAATCAACAAATTTGGGGTATCGCTCGAGAAGAGTGGAGCAGCTAGAATGGACTATTACAAATGGAGCGGTTTGCTTCGAAATTACATGCGAGATAACGCTCTTTGCGTGACCGGTGCAGACTTTGATGCAAAATCACGCAAGATACGACGCGTAGCTGAGCCGGTGGCCGACACCGATGCCGTCAATAAACTATACGTGGAAAAGAGCATTAAACTTTTGAGAGAGCAGCAGGAAGAATTAGAGAGGAAGCTGGTCGTGTTTCAAAGAGATATGCTGACGTTGCAAAACAGTGTTCAAAAGATATCGCAAGTGTCGAATTCTATCCCGCAGCCGGACAATGAAATTCGTAAAGTTAAAGAGGCTATAACCGCTTTTGCTGCGGAGCAGCAACTTGTCCAGAATTTTCTCGGACCAACGGGAAGCACTTAATGCACGTACCCGATAATTATCGCATCATTCGTGTCCAAGACACCTCTGCGATCAAACATGCAGCCATTATCGAAATCCAAAAGTAAAGAAAACCATGGCCACAAGAAGCTACAACTCGTTGAGGAATTGCACGCTCCAGCTCGAAGACATTTTCCGCGGAGGCGCGTCATCGTGCATGGATACGATGATCTATGGCAAGCTGACATTGTAGAAATGCGTCCATACTCGCGGTTCAACCAGGGTCACCACTACATACTCACCGTCATCGATGTGTTGAGCAAGTATGCGTGGGCATTACCGCTCAAGACTAAAAGTGGTGTTGAGGTGACTAAAGCGTTTGCAAAGATATTTAGAGAGCGATATCCAAAAAATTTGCAAACCGATCAAGGAAAAGAATCTTACAACACCGATGTGCAGAAACTCTTGACAAAGCACGACATTAATCATTATTCGACATATTCGGTGATGAAGGCCTCCGTCGTAGAACGTTTCAATCGAACTTTGAAGAACAATATGTGGAAACTGTTTACGCTGAATGGAACCTATAGATGGACCGATGCGCTACCAAGTCTACTTGCAGAGTATAACGCACGAAAACATAGAACCATCGGAATGCGTCCTTGCGATGTTACCCCTGCGATCGCCGACACGCTGCTAGCCACCGTATACAGCAACATAAAGATCGCTGCACCAGCGAGATTCAAATTGGGCGAGTTTGTGCGCGTGAGCAAATTTAAAACCATATTCGATAAAGGCTATACGCCGAACTGGACAACGGAGGTGTTCAAGATAGCCAAAGTACAGACAACTAATCCCGCGACGTATCTGCTGGACGATTCCTGTGGAAAACCCGTTGCCGGAGGATTCTATGAACACGAGCTGCAACGTGTCACCGATCCTGATGTGTATCTAGTGGAAAAAGTGTTGCGTAGAAAGGGGGATAAGGTGTACGTCAAGTGGCTGGGGTTTGATAAATCACACAATTCTTGGATAAATAAAAATAATGTATTGTAAAATAATAATAATACATGGTTCAATAAATACAATGATACATATACATGTGTGAACATTTTTTTTACACATTAATTCCACCATTTGTAAATTCTATACATTTGCAAACAATAATTCTACTATTTGTAAGAAACGAGTTAATAAATACAATAATAATAATTTCTATACATTTGCAAACAATAATTCCACTATTTATAATAAATACAATAATTTCTATTTTACAATGGAATTTTGTAATGTCCCCAGAGCAGAGTGTCTGTCGAATCGGGTATGATATGTCGCTTGTCATCATGTGGGCTTAGAGCGATTTTAGATTCCGAAATGGTATACACTTTATGCAATTTAGACCGTATGCATCATTGTCTGCGAACCATTTCGATCTCCCTTTGCAAACACTGCGCGTAGTCGTCGAAAGTTATCGTTCTAGCTATGACGTTGGTCTTGACGCCTTTCGCCTTTTTCGTATCTTTTTTGCCGTCTACGCGAAGTGCATACATTTTCGCTCTAAGACCTACGAATTCGGTCATTATCGCACCGTTATTTTCGTCCTTCATCAGCCCCGGAACCTTCTTATTTACGCGCGGCATATTATATGGATTGTCTGTAGGATAATCGCTTGTGTCGAATCTATCGATATTGTGCTTCATGGTCTCGTAGATATCGTCGCATCGAATATGATAAATGAGGCTGTCAGTGTCGGTGTATAGAATTTTACAATTTGATCCATGCTTGGGAGACATGTACTCGTGGTGAAATTCATACAAACAAATTTTTGATATGTCCAGAATGCACATACCCACGTATATCGGTTTGTTGAATTTCACCTCGAGTTTTCGCAATTCAACAGCTATTAAATTTTCCGAAAAAACACTTCTGCTGTGGAAATTCGGTTTCGCGATCATTGCCTCCGCGCCATATCGCCCTTCCCAATGTGTTAAAAGTTTTACATCCACGTGATTTCGTACATTTTCCATAGTTTTGCCAAATACCGCGTTGTTCATCAATTTGTACAAATTTTTTTCAAAGTCGTTTGTCGCGTCTGTTCTAAACCGTGTATTGAGTTCGATGTAATCGCGGAGCCAGGGAGATTGAGAGAATTGCAGGACGCGGTGTATTTTTGTAATACGAAGACCGTGACGCGTGCACTGCTGCAGGTTGCGGTAATGGATGACGTAACGCTGCTTATCGTATACCGTCGCGAGTAACTTGTCCTGCCTGCTGCCAGGTGGTTTGGCACGCGTCGGGCAGAACGGTAGATCGACATGAGCGTCGTGCAGACGTTGCGGATATTCCAAATCTACCTCGAGAATGTACCCCGTGGGCGAATCGACCGGGATTGAAGACACGTCTAAATTTGCAACATCTTCGACCCATCGAAATTTAGCGTATGGCAGGGGCTGACACATTGCCCATCCATACAAATTGTTCACATCAAAGTACATCAAGTACGATGACTCTTCCGATGCGTCGTAAGATGACATGTACTTGTTATTAGCATGTGCGTATCTTCCGGAACATTGGCTTAAACCCCCACGTATACCGCGTTCGATAAACATGACCATATCCACGTCTGTGAGCAATTCGAATGTAATTTTGGTATGTTTTAGCATTACATCCCACGTGAAACCAGGTAGAGTATAATAATGTGCTGAATCTAGTCCGTAACTCTTGATATAACTTTCTCGAAAATTTTCAAAAATATCTGCCAATAACAAGACATCTGTTTTCAAATACAAGTCGCTGTATTCGCCCAAGGTTCTAATCCCGAAACGCTGCCAGACAGTCTCGGCGTGTGCGTAATCGGTCTCGGATACTGTCTCACCCGTTAACAAACTGTGGAATGACTCGCGCGGCGGTAAGCACGGGTCCTGCAGCTTGTTCGCGCAATCAAGGTATTCGTACGGAAAGACACCCTTTCGCGTCAATAAATTGAAATCTTCGGTGGATAATGTTTCAAATTGGGATCGTAAAATTTTTAATTGATCTGTGCTCAGAAAAGACGATAATTTGTTGAGACTAGTATTGAGAAATTTGTACGAATCGATGAATCGTAATTTAATATAATTTCGCGAGTCTGATTCAGCCGTATCTTCGACATTTTTAGTGAACGAAATATACTTTTCTTTAGTAATAGGTAATACACCAACGTGACCGTCGAAAGCGGTAGCTATTTCCTCGATAATGAAATGTGAATCGTAGCCGGATAAATTATGGAAAACTATGGGGATGTAAAACGCATTTTTATAATTTAAATTGCACTCCGAATGTGCCGGGCCTCTAAACCGTCCGGAGAGATGACAATGATCGCGAACTCGTACGTCATCAGCCTCGAATGGCTCTTCGCAAATATGACAGTGTGTTGCATCGCGAAATGTCGTCCACTGTTCGGTGGTTAAATCATGCATGGGAACATTACTGGTCAAGATAGGTTTGGCTAAGTTTGCAAATTTTTTCAGTTCGTATACGAACCATGAAACACAATCCGCGTCGCGACGACATCGATACGTCGATAGCGATGTATCGTACGAGCAATGCATATGATAGGCTATACTATGAACTTTATGATGTTGATATGCGCGCAATTTATTATCATCACCCGTTCGACTGTCCTCTGTTTTCTCGATGATACACTCCAGATCTGCGTACACCACGAAGGGGAGCCGCTCCTTCCTACAGTGGTTCTCGAAGCTGAGGAAATTTTCGCCTTCGCTGGGCAGCACGATGGCACAGTCGTTCATCTGCCCACAGTCCACTGCATGCGCCTCCAACTTCTCGGTAGAGCTAAAGTAGTGCATACATCTGTAATAAAACAAAAATTTTTTATTTAATTGTTTCGCGAGACATTTCAATATTTCACAAGTTTTCTATACGTACCGATCACAGATGAATTTTTTCCCATTGTGTCTGCTCAGCTGCGTGCTCACAAGCCGGGACAAGTTCTTGATGCATCTAAAATGCCCTACATCGCCGTGCTCTTGATTCGGCGTGTAGAGCAGGTTTACGTGTCGATCCCTCTTTTGGCTGGTGAGGTGCAAGGGAAAGACCGTCTTCGTCTTCTCCGCCTCGAAGCTGTACACGTTGACGGAGACGCTGTTCTGCCGCTCAAACTTCCCAATTTGCGCCAGAGACATTGGGAACTCAATGCCCTGGAGATTTAGCACGGAAGCATAGTGCGGATATGAGCTTGGGCGATCGGTATGTCGTTCAGCAGGATGGAGAGCGGCGACCACTGCCCACGCGAAACAGGCATTGTCCGGGGATTGTACACTGATCGTGGCTTTCTTCAAAGACAATTCCCGCGTCAACTTGATGTGACACCCGGCACGCAGCGGATTGTACTTGTTGACATTAACGATCAGGTTGAGGATTTTCGTCAATGCCCATCCGCTGTCGCGTTCCTGGAACTCTTCCAGCGATGTCAGGGTGGGTTCGATGACACATCGTTGGTACCACTCCTGTAGATCGGATGTGCCGAAGAGTTCGCAGTTCCGGGTATTTATGCTTTTACAAGCATGCTTGTCACCCGCCACAAATTCACCGTTAAACACAGTGTTCACTTTGAGGTTCTGCTGTTTCCTCAAAGCACCTCGCACATGCTCCAGCACAATGGCCCCTGCATCTTGGAGGAAGTTGCGCGGCTCGATGTAGTTTGAATTTAGCACGGCACCAGTTAATACGCGGGTATCGAACGCAGCGTCTATTTCGCGCCACAAAAGTCCTGTGCTCGAATGTCCGGCACCTTCACGCAAGAAACGGCTGCGCAACGAATGTTTTAGTCCTTCGAGCTGCGCGATTCGAGCAACCAACGATTGCCGAACACCGATCGATAATCGCGGGCGTTTCACACGGCTCTGTTCTTCTAAAGATTCGACACACTCGTTGCACCGTTCTTCCCACGCGAGGTACTCTTCACGGGAAATCAATCGTGCAGATTGATCCAGCAATTGGCGGGTTACTTGCGCGAATTCTCCCATGGTCGTAAATGCAATGTAAATGTCTTTTCCTTGCAACACGTTGCAACGATTTGAGGCTTTGTGCACTTTGGAGCGCATATTTATATCCACCAATTTCCGCTGATACATCATAATTCTTGCTATGATTCATGCATATGACGAATTAGCGCGCAAGATCATCCGACACAGTTTCTGCTGACGTCGCATAATTTTAAGATTCGACGTTCAACACGTGTCGAGACTTTTATCCTTGAGGATGGGGCTCAAATTACATACTGCGATGTTAAGATTGAAACACATTATGGAAAAATTTTTGGGTTTAGAATAAAAAAAAAATGGTGTGGTGGGGGAAGCAATTACACCTCTATTTAAGAGGGCTCCCGAAGGCTATTCCATCAATCGCTGAGTATCCACAGTGACTTTCGACGGAACAAATACTGCTCTGAAAACAAAATGTGCAGTACCAGTGCCGAAGCAAACGTTGAACGCATGAATTATTACGTTCCGATCGTGCTAGATGATGGTGTGGCTCAATGCGGGGAGGATACAGTTGTTTGGTAAGGCTTAATTTTCACATCTCAAAATTTTTATGTTTATTCCTAATACGAGCGAGCAATTTCATAGCTTTGATTGTTCTCTTAGCCCGCGTCGAACATCGCGGATCATGGTCAGAAGATACGCATTAACATCCATAGGCAGCAAATACTTGGAAATTGGGATCCGCGTACGGCCTACGATTGATGTAGAAATGGTTCTCGGCGACAATCGTGGGATGTTTCTCATGTTACCATGGGATACATGGTGTTCGCTATGCGGCAGTCGTACGACCATTGAAGAACGTGCACGATTACCTGGATCACCTTCGATGCAAATGGATCAATTAATGGTGGATTTTTGTGAAATCTATAATTCTCCGATTGTAAGAGATGTGCAGACGAAATTTGAAACTTTTGTTAACGTGCTACAGCAGAGCGATGTTGCCTGTGAAACATTAGATGCGCGTCGTGCTGCTAAAATCATACGCGATAGCGAACATTATTGCGAGGATTATTATGTAGATTGCGAACTGGTAGCATGTGCCATCAATGATATTGTGGATGATGCTCGTAGGAAAAAATTTTAAATTATATTCTTTTAATTTTAAATAAAATTTCTTAAACGTATTTCATTGTACCATTTTATTTACCCATCATCCTCCTCCTTTCCTCACATAATTTTAAGATTCAGCGTTTATTTCGTTCGAGCATTCTTCGCGCTGTCAAATGACATCATCCCACACTTTTACTTTTGCAATTCTATTTATATTTATATTTCTATTTATATTTATATTGTAACAATATATTATCATCTTTTAGCACATATTTCTCCATTTTATTTACCTGTGCTCATCCATCTCTCCTAATCACCTAATTTTAAGATTCGACGTTTCTGCTGACGCCGCATAATTCTGTTTCGTTCTTCGCGCCGTGAAAATGACGTCATCCCGCACGGCTGCTCCAGAGGATTCAAGTTACGCACGATCGCGCGAGACGCTGCGACGCTAAATCTGAACGCTTTAGAATACTCTTGGCTTTAAAATATTGCTCTCCCTTTCCCTCCTCTGAATTTTAGCTTGAAAATGATGCTCTGTCTCTTTACCTCCTCCGAAGACGCGGTTCATAAAACGTCGATCTTTCCCGAGATCTTCCGAAACAATTTCCAATCAAAAATTATTATTTCTCTGTGTCGGAAAAAAAATTCGGGGTGGGTGGGGGTTTGAAAAAATATTTGGGTTGGGCTGAAAGAGATTTTTGGGGGTCATTCCCCCTTCCGACGGTGGGCCCCGGTCACCGCGGCGGCTCGGCCCGGAGTGATCCCCTCCATCATCGCGGCTTCCCCCACTCCGCGGCTCGTGCGCGCGCAACCGGTCTTCCACTCCCCGCTCACCCCGCGCCCAGGTTTCCCTCCGCCGCACTCCCCCGCGCGCCCTCACTTCCCCCCCCGCCCCGCGCTCCCCTCAGAGGACCTGGGTTAGAACTCTCCTTACCATACTACTGGGACAGCGCTTCCTCCCTGTTGTCGCTGGGGTGCTCGCGTTTCGCTGGACCTTGCGTCGTTGACGGTCGCTCGAGGTTTCCAAAGATAATGTATGTCACGCTTGCCGTCTATCGCTCCGCACGTTCTCGGTGTCACTGAACCTAGCACAGGTCGTGGTCGCTAGTACTGTCTTCAGGACTCGGCGTACATTTGGTCGATCACTCACGCCTATGCACTATTTCGCGGTCACCTGGCTCGTAACGGCACGTAAATGCTCTCCCGGCGAGGCCGTTCACGGTATGTCGGATGGAGTTATACTTAGGCTAACCTGTTTGGCCGAGCGCGTTGCGCGTACCCTAGGCGCGGAGACGAGATCGCGATTTCTCGACAGCACGTCGGCGTGTCGTCAGAACAAACTCCCAAACACAACTATTCTTCTCGCGATCTTTCTCGTTGCGCGCCGCGCCTCACACAGTCCCTCACGAATGGGGAAAACTGCCCCGTCGGCAGTTGTCGATCGCCTATGCTTTGGAAATTTCCGGACCGGGCCGTCAATGACCACGTTGGCTCTACGGCTGTCGCTACGCGGCTCGGCGCAACGCGACTGTCACGCGCGAGGCGATTCCGCCGAATCGCCGTAAGAAAGCGACGCGAGGACAGCAAACACGGAATGGACCTGCAGGGCCTATGTAACAGTCACTTTTAAAATGTTAACAAACACTGTTATTTTCACTTGAATTTTCTGGTTCTGACACTTTTCTAAGTCTTTTAGCTGCTCGTAATATGTATATAAATCGTAATTAAAATTTCGGTACAGAACACTAATTCATTAATTAATTAATACGCTCCGCGGGTGGTCGATCCCTTTTCATAGGGCAGTCGATCGTTCCTTCTTCAAGTTTGTCACATGACAATTAGGATGGTGGTAGATGAAATCTCCCAATCATCTGCCGTGGGATCTACCTGAAGAATTCGTTCCAGCGGGCTATCCGAGAGTTTTGTTTACTGCAGGATTTGAGTTATTGCGCACCTATTTCGGTGTCTTCTCTGTGACTTAAGATGTATTTCTGCCGTTATATAAAACCCTCAGCAGTGTCGATAATTCAATTCTTATTTTAATTCATATTTTAGATGTTTGCGCTATTGGGTTTTCGATGTGCTCTGTACGATTGGTTTCGTACAGCCCACATACTAGTGATTGAAGTTAATATTTGTTACGTGCCGCGGCCTTTGGTGTTCGAGCGGCGCGTTTTATACACGTAAATTCTGATCAGGGGTATCCCACAGTTGATTGACTATCAGAACTTGTTGTATTGGGTATATTTCGTAAGAAAAGCAAGGAAGCTCGCCGCACTCGTAACAGTAAATTCTTTAAATTTTTAAATATCTAAGTACATTATAAGAAGGATAAGGGGTAGATTTTAGGATCGTTGATGCTCTAGTCCCATACGGGTCTTTTCAATGGAATCAGATAGGTAATTAATGAGTAGAATTTAATGGTAAATAAAGCTTTAATGCTGGAATAGTGAATGAAAGCAAAAGAACATAACAATGGAATAATAAAATATGGAAAACTCAATGAATCATTTCACAAACCACAGACATTCGTATAACCGGAGATAACTCCTGACTAGGGGAATCCCACAATCGATTGATTGTCAGAAATTATCGAAGTACAGATTAATTATAACAATGTAATAAGGTGTACAGAAGGAGATAAGAGGTGCAACTCACCAGACAGTCACAATAATCTAATTGACAATATGCTTTAAATTTCCTTTTTGAGAGTCAAATAGTTCCTTGTAAACTTTGAAGCTTGGATAATTCTGAGTCGCTGATAAACCTGAATCAGAAAAGAGGATGAGACGCGAACACGCACACACTTGATTATCGTTTTGAATAGAACTGAGTTGAATTATGAATTGAAACTGAATAATAATAATTTTAACTAGTGGATACAATAAAATTTTAAATTTAATCGTTAACAATATATTATGTAAGAAAAATTTAGTTGAAAGAAATATTTCGCAAAGTTGAGTCTTTCACGCGGTTACACAGTAGACCGGAGAACTCTAGCTCTAAAACACTTGCGGACCCCAATGACACGCACCTCACGATTTACCGTCACAGAGTGTCGCAGCTTCACGCTCTCGGCAGCGACCAGAATGGGTTCGTGCCGAAAATGCTTACGCTGCATTTTATCGCTCGGCCGCGCTACCATGGGCCCGTCTACTTAACGAGGCGGTGTGTCTGTGTGTGTGTGTGCTCACGTCCATCCATCAGACTCCCGACTCAAATATATGATCGATCTTTACGGAACATTCGTAGGCACAGGAAAATATGACATCTCACATCTCGAAAACCATACAATTTCGCACAGCTGAGGGCCCTCCCTCAATGTTCATAATTTCGTATATACAATTTCTGACTAGGGTGATCCCACAGTCCTTGGACTATCAGAAATTGTGTTATGTATCTAATTTTAACAAAACAACTTTGAATTAATTAATTAATCCACACATGCTGATCACATGCTCCGAAACGTGAGACAAAAATCGGGGGAAGGCGCGGTTCCCTGCACCGGATGTAGGGTATACAATTCCGCCAATCTTCTAAGAAGTGATCCAGTCTGCGCATTCCTGCTGTAGCCGTTATTGATTATGTTACAATGTTTAGCGCGACGGTCAGAGGTGTTCTCCACGAGGGTTCTCCAAGACATTGTTGAAACGCACCCCTGTCGCTTACACAGAACGGATTCGGCACAACAGGAGAACCACTGGGTCTTTTCGAACGCGACTCTCTAGTGAGAACGCGCTGCGTCAGCACCGCCTTATCTGTATCACGGGACGGCAATACCTCGAGGCGATGGCGCTCCAAGAAAGGGATTTTTGTTCTATCAAAAATATTATTAATTAATGGGCAGGAGTATGATCAACGAGGGATTTCCCATAACGCTAGGCGTTGTTGATGCATACCCTGACCAAAAGGAAAAATTTTACGTTCCGAACGTACCATATTCATCGGTTCCGTATTGGAGCACGATTTACGGGAAATAAAGGGAGGGCAAAGTACTGGCGATGATCGGGAGCGCAGATCCGTGAGGGTGTCGGCTGCATTGGTTGATAGGGGCCTCCGTCCCATGCTGAACGTTATCCCATGGCCACCACTTCCTGTAATATGTGCTCTCCTGCTCGCTGTTGCTGTCTGTAGATTCACGGCTCGAGCTCTTTAGTACTATGTTATGCAACGAATCATAACCTAGAACACCTAGCGTAACGGACGCCAGCGAACTCAGCAGAATGCGCAATCGAAAGAAACGCATGCGCTGCAAAGACCCAGATCCACGGGCGGAGACCATTAGGCCTTCCCGCGCGTCCACTAAACCATGACCCCAAATATTGTATATAAACCCACGACAGATCAATCAGTCACACAATTGTAAAAGATCAGTACACGATCACGCCCGTGATCGTTTCGTCGCGTCAGTGCAATAAACTTGTTACAACTACGGCGAGTTCCAACTCTTTAACCGGCACGATCCACTACCTCTCGGCTCGACCCGACACACTGGATTATGTCACATAACATCTATTTATTACATAGTCTTGCTCATGTAATGTCTTTTGGTTAGTCGTAAGGCAAGGGGGATTCTAACTCAGGTCCTCTGAGGGGAGCGCGGGGGCGGGGGGAAGTGAGTGCGCGCGGGGGAGCGCGGCGGAAGGTAACATGGGCGCGGGGCCTGCGGGGAGTGGAAGACCGGTTGCGCGCGCACGTGTCGCGGAGTGGGGGAAGCCGCGATGATGGAGGGGATCAGTCCGGGCCGAGCCGCCGCGGAGACCTAGCCCATCCCCGAAAATTGTTTATACCTAACCGAGGGAAGGGACAACCCCCAGAAATTTTCCCCCAACACAGAGAAATAATATGAAATTAAAATTAGGTGATTAGGAGAGATGGATGAGGACAGGTAAATAAAATGGAGAAATAAAATATCTTTAACATATATATATATTGTTACAATATAAAATATAAATAGAAATATAAATACAATATAAAATATGAAATATAAAACATAAAATATGAAATATAAATATAATAATATATAAATATAAAAATGAATATATAAATATAAAAAGGAATATAAAGACAATATAAAATAGAATAGAATATAAAAAGAATAATAAAAATAGAAAAAGAATAATAAAAATAGAAAAGAATCAAAAGAAATTAAAATTAATGGTGGGGTCATGGCAAGGGCGGTGATGATGGTGGTGATGATGATTCCTCCTCCTCCATCACCCTTTCAAACCGCCATGGAGACGATGGGGAGCGCAGTCGCGGCCTCCTCGCGTCAATCCACTCTGGCGACGATGAGCGCGGTCGCCTCAGGGCCCCCAAATGTATATATGGCACCCAAGGTCGCCGCAGCCGAGCCGCCATCGCGGGACCAATAACCTGCGGCAGGTCCTAGAACATACACACAAACGTCATTATAATTAAGCACATAAATAAATATGAAACACACACACACACACACACACACATGCAAACAATGCAGAGAATTACATACCACTTGAGGCGGTCGTGAGGGTGATGGGGGTGACGGCGGCGCGATTTCCTCACCCACCAGCCTCGCCTCCATCATGTAAAATATGGCCTAGAACACACACACACAAACATTGATATAATAATAATGACACATCAAACCTACTAAATATAGTAGTAAGGCTAAGCGGGTTCTAACCCAGGTCCTCTGAGGGGAACGCGGGGGCGGGGGGAAGTGAGGGCGCGCGGGGGAGTCCGGCGGAGGGAAACATGGGCGCGGGGCCTGCGGGGGGTGGAAGACCGGTTGCGCGCGCACGTGCCGCGGAGTGGGGGAAGCCGCGATGATGGAGGGGGTCAGTCCGGGCCGAGCCGCCGCGGAGATCGGGCCCGCCGTCGGAAACTTTTCAGGGGGAATGACCCCCCCGAGAACTTTTTCAGCCCACCCCAAAAATTTTTTCAGACCTTGGCCCACCTCCGAAAACTTTTTTATACCTAACCGAGGGAGGAGACGACCCCCAAATATTTTTTCAAAACCCCACCCACCCTGAATTTTTTTCCAATGCAGAGAAATAATAATTATTGAAAAAACGTCGAATCTTAAAATTAGGTGGTGAGGAGGATGACGGATAAATAAAATGGAGAAATGATATGTGCTTAAAAATGATAATATATTGTTACAAATGATTAAAGAATATGAATATAAAAAAAAGAATATAATAATAAAATAAAATAGAATAAAGAATATAAATATAAAATGGAATATAAAAAAAAGAATATAATAATAAAATAAAATAGAATAAAGAATATAAATATAAAATGGAATATAAAAAAGAATATTATATACAATATAAAAGAATATAATAATAATAATAAATAAAAAAGAATATATATAATATAAAAGAATATATATATAAATATAAAAGAAAAAATAAAATAATAAAATAATAAAATAATAAAATAATAAAATATAAAATATAATATAATAATAAATGTAAAAAAAATAAAATAATAAAATAAATATAAAAACTATACTAAAAAGGGTATGGGGTGATGAGGGCGATGGGGGTGATGAGGGCGATGAGGGCGATGGGGGTGATGAGGGCCGCGGAATCCAATATGGGGCCATCATCAGCCCAACCTGCGGCGCCCGCCGCGACACCCTCACATTAGTCACTGGGCGCTCCAGGTTCGCCAGCCACTCCCGCAAATCTTGAAGTGGTATACCCTAGAACACAGACACAAAACGATGATATAACACTGATACATTAAACATATTAAACATGGAACACACACAAAAACAATGCACTACATACCTGCGGAGGTGGCGATGGCAACGATGGCGGCGAGGGCGGTGATGGCGGCGACGCCGGTGGTGAACCCCAATCCGCCGACCACGTTGGCGATTCGGGTGGCGAGCCCTAAAAGATAGAAACCAACGATATAATATTGACTCGATTTAAAAGGTTAAACGCGATAAATGTTAAAATATTGATAAGTACATACCTCGGAGTCACACTCTGGGGCAATTCTCGACAGACCCATTGTTGCACAATATGATAAAAAACTGTCATTTGGAAATATAACAGTTCGCTGCCACGATTAAGAGACAACTGGTCTCGCTGCATCTCCTGGCTCTCCCATCTAAATTCATATCTTGAAATCGAGAAGTGCGTAGCTTTGCAAAAGTAGGATGCCTTTGTTCACCACCTGCATTTTCGCTGACCCTCCTCCATGTACATATCTTCCTCTTCGCTGACCGTCCTCTCCTTATTCACACGCGTCTTCTTTCCTTTTTTCTTTGACACATCATTCGACTAGATCACACCACTTTCAACGTGAATCGAATGTGTATCGAATGGCTTTGAACGGGTATCGAACGGGTATTGAACGGCTTTGAACGGGTATCGAACGTGAATCGTACCACTCTGAACGGGTATCGAACGTGAATCGTACCACTCTGAACGGGTATCGAACATGAATCGTACTGTTACGTCCTGAAGGGACTTTTGTGAATCGCCCTGAGCGACTAGGATGATTCACGGGGTTCGTTGCTCTGTCAAGGTGCTAAAGCACGCCTTGACTATACTTACCGAGGATGTGGAAAGTGATAAGGGGTTGAATCAAAGAGTACAAAGTATATAGATGAAAAACAGTAATGCCAAATATATTGTTACAGCTGTCGCTCGCTGTGTCGCTCGAATATCGCACGGCACGCTTGCCGTCTAGCGTTTCGCTCGCTCGGTTAGTCGCTAATCCAAGGGTAGGTCGTGGTCGCTCGCTGTGCTCTCGGATGGCACTCGGAAGTTGGTGACCTGGGGTCCGTTGTACCTCACTATCTCTAAACGTCGTTCTTCTACGCGCTCCTACGTCGGTCACGATTGACGCGCAAGGGCACTCCCGGCTAGGCCGTTTCTCGGTATGTCGGACGGAGTTACCCTTTTACGAATTACTATCGGCCGTTCGTACTTCGCGCAATCTACGCGGAGACGTGGTCGCGGTATCTAGACGGCCCTCTGGCCCGTCGTCACTTCCTAGCTCGAGCTCCCGAATCAGAATCTGTCTTCCGCGGCTCTCGATCGCGGGCCGAACCTCGAACAGTCCCCAGGAATGGGGGAAACTGCCCCGTCGGCAGCTGTTGCTTGCTTCACTAATTCCTCGATTATTGCGAAATAACCGGGGCCTGGGCCGAGCGCGGTCGTTGTCCCTACCGCTGTTGCCACGGGCTCAGCACAACGTGATTTCTCCACGCGAGGCGATTCCGCTGAATCGCCTTTGCGAAAGAAGACGACGCGAGGGCAGCTAGCACGGGATGGACCTGAAGGGCCCATGTAACACCTCCCCACTTAGACA
This sequence comes from Andrena marginata, assembly GCA_963932335.1. Taxonomy (NCBI): domain Eukaryota; kingdom Metazoa; phylum Arthropoda; class Insecta; order Hymenoptera; family Andrenidae; genus Andrena; species Andrena marginata. Next base: position 17,919,496 of record OZ010662.1, on the reverse strand, counting down.
CGAAACGGCCTCGCGAGGCTGTTTCGTCGTCAACCCGTGCGTAGCTGTCGGCGCGTACGCTTTCTTCGCGGCTTAAAACTATGATTACGCTATTAAATCTAAGGGATCGCAAGGGGATTATAATAAATAAATCGTTATTAAGCGGGGAAAAAACTATTATATATATTGTTACAATTAAAATGATGCAAAGAGAAAAAACGAGAAAGAAAGGAAAAAAGAGAAAAAAAAATGTATTGATAATAAAAAAGGGGGTGGGCGGTGCTTTTGGCTGCGGACCTTAAGCGATGACGCTGTGCTGCGAATATAATGAAAACGGAAACAATTACAAATCTGATCGCGTCACTTTGAAGTGATTACAATTTTGTGGGTATTTACCTGCTGCGAGGGGTGGTATTGGGAGCAATCCTCACTCCGTTTCGGCGGGCATGATCCAGGGGACGTCCCGGGGTTTGGGAGGCTCCAGTGGCCGGGGCGCCTCAATAATCGGGAACGCCGGCAAATGCAGGGGGTCGGTATCTAATATTGCCCGTATACAGCCGGTGCAGTTGCCGGGCAGCCTCCATTTCAAATGCCGTTCCCGGCACTGCACGCACTTGGTAAGAGCGATGGCTGGCTGCTCCTCTGCCAGCCAGTGCACAGGGATCCTCCTGTATTTCGTAAAATTTCGTGGCGGGTTCACCCACGCACATGCCCCGCATATGGTCCTCGTTTTGTAGGCCCAGACGCGGCCATCTTCTCCCGTGACGCTGGGATCCGGACGCACGCATAGTCTGCGTCCAAAGGGCGCGTGTAATTGGCGCGGCAAAACTGCTTCGGCCAGGGTCGATCGCGTCACTTTCACGTCGTTCAGTTTTGGGGTTTCCATTCTTATTATTTTTATGAATTTCAGACTAATGACTTGAACAATTACGGAGACCGTGAAAAACTTCGTAATGACTGTGCTCGCTTTGCTTAATTGCTAACTTATTTGCTATTGTCCCTACCATTCAATTTTCGCAGCAGAGCGCCTCGTGGGGATCGATTCTCAAGACTAACGCGCGGGGGTTCTTGCTGTTATCAGCAAGGTATTTCTTAGAATACTTCGAAGTATGGCTCGGAACCCGCGAAACTTCTCGCTCGTTCTACGTGGGCTCTGTCTCTTGTCCTCGTGGATGGTATAACGGGTAGGTCGGAAGGGAAAGATGTAATAGCAAGAGGACGAGGTCTGGAAATTATCTGAGGGGTAGGGCGGTGAGGTTTCATTTCTATGTTAACCTTTGTCTCTTTCCTTAAGGGCTCGGGATGTTGATCCTGGCGTGCCCTTAAAAAACGATATCCAATCCAAATAATAAGGATAATTACGATAGTGCCTCCTAGTCCTGGTAGTCCATAGGTAACATATGTCGATAAATTTTCGGTCCGGTGGTAGGTCGCTAACTCCCTTGCCTGTCTCTCTATGTCTTCCAGTGCGACTGCGTTTGCTTTCGCATGGGAGTTTTGAAGTGTTCCTTGGGGTTCCTTTTCTTGATAGTCCGTTAAAATCTTTTCGTGATGTTTCGTGAGAGTTGGCAGGATTTCCGAAATGTTTATGCCGATAGATGGTTTGTAGATAGTCGTTAATGCCTCGGTGTCTACTCCGGATGCCCAAATCTGATCAGTGCCGATTTTGGCCTCACAATCTCTTCTCAGTTGTAATATTCCTGCCCCCTGTAGCACTTCGTATCCGGCTGCGTGCTTATTGCATCGAACCTGCAGTGCCAGGGTGTCCTTAATGGAATATAACCAGGTGTTCGGTGTGTTCATTTTCTTGAGGAAGGTTCGGCTTCCGGGAAGGGCTTGAATGTTACAGCTATGCTACTTGATGCTTTGTGGTTTTAATAAAGCTTCCGTCTCACAGCTTGGTGCCTTTTCCAAGTCCTGGAGTGGTAAGCTGAGTTCGCACATGTACATTCTGGGGTGGTTTCTGCATCCTGTGATGTATTTCTCGTCGGGCATGAAGTATTGGGAGTTAATTCGGCTGATTGCTAAGTATGTTGTTCTGGGTTTTATGAATATCGGGGTAGAGACATTGGTCGATATAATTTGAAATGAAGGGCACGGTTGAAGGTAATAGAGGTTAAAGGGAATTTGGTCCAGTAAAGGTATGTCGAGTGACAAGATGATTCGGCCTTGTGAATAAACTACGTTTAATTTGGTCACTCCTTGTAGCTGTTCGGAATTTAATTCTTCAGAGGTCAGCGGGAATTCGTACGGAGTAGTTTCGCGAATTCCTTCACAAGTTTGCGCTAGCTGGCTGGGTGAAAGAACGGCCGGATGTAAGATACCAAGTTTCGCAAACGTGAGCGCGTCCGTAATTACAATTAACGCAGTTACGTATTCGTCCACGTGCCTGGTCATTAGGAATGTCCACGACGACAAGGCCAATTCCAATTCTACTGTTGCTTCGCGATCGTCTAATTGACGGACACCCGACGCTATTTCCTTAACTCTAACGCCCATATTTCGCACGGAGCCCGTTACAGTTTGAAGTGTATCGTGTATATCCTGAAATTCCGATTTTATAATGTGTGTTTGATTTCCTAACAACTTGGCGAGGTGATTTTGATCTTTATAAAGTTTGTCTATTTCCTTGTTATAATATTGTGCATCATCGCTCTCCAGGGTTCCGAAAAGGGCTTTATATAGCGATCCGATGAATCCTAATGGTACCGATCGCTTGGTACGGGAGAGCTGTGGCTTCCCTAACATGCTGAGTAGCAAATCCTCGTATCGTTTGGCATCGAGGTGTTTTCGTTGCAGGGCCGTTTTAAGGGCGTCGGCCGGGCAAGACGTCCAGTTATATGCTGTGCGTAACGCCTTCATTCTGTCGATCTGTGGTTGTGTTCGCGGTCGCGAGGTCAATATTTCAGTGACTCCAATACCCGTGATCAGTCTCCATAGAATATGAAAAACGCGGAGAGGTCGGATTTTTTCATAGTACAATCCCGGGTTGGGGTTTAACGACGATATTTTGTAGTCCCCATCTATGACGTTTTTAGTTGTTGACGTTTCTAATAAATGACTACTGTAAATACGAAAAAACAAGTGAGATTAAAGAAAAGGGTAGGATATCTGAGACTAGTTTTACTAAGTGTTGGGCCTTGGTTATGAGAGTCCGTTAGAGGATTTCTCCCACTGAGCCGTTATAAACCTAAACCATTGGATACGCCGCATTGGCGTCAAGGAGGTTTCTCCTTTGTATAAGCATGTTTTAATTTATCGAAATGTTTAATGATTTGGTGGCCCTCGTCCGAAATCAGTACTGCATTATTTTGATCAGTAATTGGTTTTATTTTATACGGGCCTATGTAATGCAGGTCGAATTTATGGAGCCGAGGTTCCTTTAGTACGTAAACGAGGTTGTTTTCCGCGAATATAACTTGATTACTTTTCCGGTCATAAATATTTTTTTAACATAATTTGCTCTTGTCTAAATTTGTTCGCGTGGTCTTCCGAATTTCGTCTAAACGCTCTATCAAATTTTGTACGTATGTCGGATATGTTAGCAATTCCTCGTGGGACATAGGCGTAAACGGATCCCGAGCTAATTGTCCGAAAACCACCTCATATGGGGTAAACTTCGTTGCTTCATGTACCGAGGTGTTGTACGAGTACATGGCGAACGGCAGGAGCAAGTCCCAGTTCTCATATCTTTCCAAATAGTGTTTTAAATATTCGGTTAGGATGATATGATTTCTTTCGAAGGAACCGTTAGTTTGTGGTCGGTATCCCGATGTAATTACATGTTTAATTTTGATAGGTATATTTCGATACGATCGCGCGTTTTCGTCTTTTACTGCGTCCCTGGGCGCTGCAAGTGCCGACGCAAACTCGTCGGGTCCCATTTCATGGTAGAGGCTTGCAGCTCCGACGACGCTAAATATTTTCCCTTCTCTATTATGGGTGATAATTACGCGGTTTTTGGTTAATTCCTCGAATAATAATTTTGTTTCGTCGAGGAGTCCGATAGATTTTAAGGTCTTACTAATCTGGCTAGTTAGTATTCTGTCGACGGATATGAAATGTACATAATTATCCGGAACGGACGTAAGCGTGTTCTTTACAATTTTTACTTCGCATAGCGTAGGCTTGTTCTCGTATTCTGGTGCGTCCCGGGCGTCTCCCCGGTATTCGGAAGATTGTCGCGTGATTGTCGGAAAATTTTGTGGGTTGCAGGATGACCCGATGGTCACTTCGTACCATTTCGGTGAGTCAGGCACCTTAGTTATAACGGGTCTGAGGCTGATGCTGGGAATTTCTGTAGGAGACGATTGGGGATTTAGCTCCTGGGTCTCGTCCTCTGGACAAATCATGGTCGACTGCGGGGTGTCCGGGGCTTCTGCGTGCAGAGGTGCACCCCACTCTACCCGCTTCTTTGGGCCTGATCGCAGATCTGTCACCCGGGGGTCGATCATCTCATAACGTGGTGGTTCGTCAAGGCTCTTTAGGAAGGCGAGTTGGTCCTCCGTAAATTGGCCTGCATACGGACCCTCGGTTACCATGGGGGAGTAGACCTCTACGAACTCTCCTGAGTCTTCGCTTTCCGACTCCAGATCTATTTCCCGGGGACTAACATCTTTGTGAGGGCTCGATGTTTCCTCCCTTCCCTTATAGGGGGAGTCTTCTTCAAGACTCTTCAAGATGGTGATTCCCTCCTGTGTGAATGGGCCCCAGCTAGAACCGTCACTTGGGATGGTGGAATCTTCGTTGTCGCTCTCAGGCGTAGTTTCTTCCGTGGTTGTGGGGAGCACATGAAAGACCGGATTTCGTGACACCGCGTCCGAGAAGCGTCGCGGACTCGGGCTTCGAGGTAGTCTTGGGGCCTGCGAGGAGAACACGCCCGCCTTGTTCCGGTTGGACGGGCGGGCTCGCTGCTTGTTTAAATGATCGCGGTTTTCGGATGGCGTTTCACGTTCAGTGGGCCTTCTCTGCTCGCGCGGCTCGTATTCTCGGGACTCGCGAGATTCGTAAGTTCTTGCCTCGCGCGGTTCGTACTCGCGGGATTCATGCTGGGGCTCCGACGGTCTGCGTTCATAGTCCAGCGGACGTTCGCGTTGCCTCGTCAGCAAGGCCGTTGGCTGGCGCGGCGGCAGGGGTTCGCTGTAATCCATCTCCCGGCGGTAATCATCACGGTAAAACGGGTCGCGGTGATATGGATCGCGATAGTATTCATTCTGATAGCGAGGGTAACTGTAAGCAGGGTACGAGGGAAGGGGCTTTCGATAATAATCGTCTCTATAGCGGGGGGAGCTATAACCGGAATATGGAGAATGATGATCGCGGTACGAGTCATCTTCGTACGGCTGTCTCCATTCGGTCCATCTACGCTGAGGGTCATACGGTGACGGGGGACGCGCGTTCGGCGTGTACCCATACGCGTCCTCGCGCGGCAAACCGGACAATTCTTGTTCCCATCTTTGTATGTGCAACGCTAAATCAAACGCATCGTCCAATGATTCGGTATTTGATAATGCTACTTTAGTCGAAATTCTTTGAGGTAACGCGGTGATAAATAAGGTCCGGGCCAATCGCTCCACGTCCTTAATAGTCTTCTCGACATTTTCTTCAATCAATTCTTTCGCTCTTACGATTACCTGTCTGTACAGGCGGCCCACGCGGTGGATAAAGGCTATTAGACGCTCATGGGGAAACATGCTTATACGTTCGAGTTCTAGCCGGAGCTCCTCATAACCGCAGCAGGGGGAATATCGGACTCTTAGAAGGGAGAACAGATCTGCCACGCTTTGACAGCTTTTCCCTTCGACATAGTATCTAATAGGATCTTTTAGTTTATATATTAACTCGGTCAAAAATCTTTCTTCCTGACTGGGCGGTACTCGCTTTGAAGCTCTCTGTATTGAGGCAGCGAAATCTGGGTCGAAACGGGGAATGCTGTCTAGCGCCCAATACACTCTCTTGATCTTCTTGGGAACGCCAAATGTCTAATGCAGATATTCCTAGGGCGTTCGTCCGGGATCCAAGAGATGGTCGTCCGCTCGTGATCGGCGGTAAGGGAGGAGGTGTAATAAGAGGGGCGTTAGCCGTGGATTGGGAATCGGAAAAATTTTGCGAGAAGGGGGGGGGGGGTTATCTCAAAATACCACCCGTCATTGCTATACAATACTCTGCAAAGGATCTTGAGTAGTAGGAAGTGTAGTCAAGTTACGAGCAGATAATAATTTTCTAAAAGGAAGTGGAAAAAAAATCAGATCCCACTTCTGACACCAGTTTGTTACGTCCTGAAGGGACTTTTGCGAATCGCCCTGAGTGGCTAGGATGATTCACGGGGTTCTTGCTCTTTTAAGGTGCTAAAGCACACCTTGACTATACTTACCATGAAGGATAAGGAGTAAAGGGGGTTGAATCAATGGTTACACGGAATTCAAGGGAAAAACAATAGAGTAAAATATATTCTTGACGAAAAGATTAAAGTAATAGTTAGAACATACCCTAGGGACGGCGCTCCGTCCCTGTTTATCGCTGTGCGCTCGGGTGTCGGCACGCTTGCCGTCTATCGTTTCGTACGCTCTCTAGGTCGCTCAACCTAGCGCAGGTCGTGGTCGCTCGCTGTGCTCTCGGGTAGCACACGGAAGTCGGCGAAGTCGGAGTCCGTCGTTTCACTCTGTCTCGTTCCGTCACACGTCTTCGCGGAGTCAACGGCGGTTTGTATCGCGCGCAAGGGCTCTCCCGGCTAGGCCGTTCGCGGTATATCGGAAGGAGATACCCCAGGGCTGATCTCGACCGTCTGGACGGGTGTCGCGGTATCTACGTGGAGGCGAGGTCGCGAAATCTAGACGGCCCGCTGGCTCGTCGCAACTTCCTAGCACGAGCTCTCGAAAACGAATTCTCTGTTCCGCGGCTCTCCATTGCGAGCCGAACCGCGGACAGTCCCCAGGAATGGGGGAAACTGCCCCGTCGGCAGCTATCGATTGCTTCACTAATTTCTTGATACTTGCGAAATATCCGCGGCCCGGGCCGAGCGCGGTCGTTGTCCCTACGGTCGTTGCCACGGGCTAAGCGCAACGCGATTGCTACACACGAGGCGATTCCGCTGAATCGCCTTTTCGGAAGAAAGCGACGCGAGGACAGCGAGCACGGGATGGACCTGAAGGGCCCATGTAACACGGTCTTCTAAATTTTTAGTGTAAACTACGATATCATCCAGGTATACGAAAACATCTCTTCCTTGCAATCCACGCACCACCTGGTCCATTAATTTTTTTTAATGTTGCCGGAGCGTTCTTAAGACCCTCTGGCATGCGTTTATACTGGTAATGACCATTTGGCGTCGAGAAAGCCGTCTTCAAACTATCTGCCGGATCCATTTCAATTTGTTGAAATCCACTACCTAGGTCAAGTATTAAAAAATAACGCGCCTCTCCCAATTGGTCTAATATATCCGTAATGTTGGGTAATGGGTATGCATCTCCAATCGTTTTTTCGTTCAATTTACGGAAATCTATCATTATTCGCCACCGTAGGTTGCCATCTGGGTCAGGTTTCTTTGGCACGATCAAAAGTGGAGAGTTAAATGGAGAACTCGAGAATTCTATTATTCCTTTACTTAATTTGGCCGAAATTTGTTTAGCTATTTCTTCTTTATATACCGGGGGAAATCTATATTGTCACGTATCTATTGGGACATCATCGACAGTAGGAATTTTATGTTTTATATTCGGTGCAGCTTGCAAATTATCACCGGGCAAATGAAATACTTCAGGAAATTCCTCAACAAGATCAATCCCGTGTCCTACCTCCTCATCATTTAGATGAGATAGATGTAATCTTTTTATTATATCATCTACTCGATTCGTTACAATTTCGGAAAATTCTGTATCCGAATTGAAATTTTCTTCCTCCGGCAAGCTATAGTGTTCAAATGGAATTAGTTCCTGTTGTAAAATTTCGATATCAACATCCTCTGCTAATGTATTAATTGCTAGGACATGGCACATGCCCCGATCGTTTACTAATACAACGGCTTCGCCGATATAAACTCCGCTTATTGTATCGATCTGTTGTGCCTGAGGCACCTGGGGGTCGAGATTCTGGGTACGAATCTCGGGGTGCTCCTGGGCGTCTTTCGCGATCGTCGTCCACGGGCTCCGAAGGTTCGGGTGATTATACCGGGACGGAAGGATTCGGTTTAGAACCCGGGGGTAGGAGATCGTTGCAGGTCGAAGAGTTGGAACTCACCGTAAGGTTTAACAAGTTTATTTGATCCCGATCTGGGTGCAAATTACACTGTGCCTAGTTTGGCATGAGTCTTGAAAAGTCGGGTCTTGATCCCGTGACAATTCGGTATCAAGTCTGAGCTCGCATTGCTCGTACATTATTCTTATAAGGTGGTGGGGGCGAAGCGGGGACCATCGGGGTCTCCGCCTTTGGCCTGCTTTTGGGTGTTTCGCCATGTGCTGACGGGTCTCGGTGCGCTTCCGAGATCCCTTACGCGGTTGTGCCAAATTCCGGCCGCTCGATTGGGACAATCGGATTGTGGGTGGTGTCGACACGCTTAGGTGTCGGTCCGGGCACAACATCCCCCCCCCCCCCCCGGGAAGGGTGCTTAGGGAAATTTTTTGTTCCTAACGGTTTACAAAATTTCCCGGTACCTTAAATCGTCAAGGCTTCGCTGTATTCGCTGTCCTCGGCTGGTGTCCTGGACTTTTTCGCTTTTGGTGGTGTAGGGATCTGTATTTTGTGGCGCAGTTGATAATCGCGTGTTAACAAATATATGACTAATATACTAAGCATTACTAGTACAATAGTTGTTGTCGTTGGGTGCACGATTTGCCAGGTCGCTAGTTCTGGTGGCGAGTTGTCATTTTCTAAATCGCTTTCTACTTGGTTAAGTTGGTCATATAGTGCTGAAAATTCAGATGGATTTTTTAGGAGCTTATCTAGCTGAAACCGCGATAGAGGTTGCGCTGGTTCGCCCCTTTGTGTCGCATTTAATGCTGCTATTATGTCGTACCGTGGTGCCGTTGGCACTTTGAAATCTTGACTATATGTTGTTCGACGGTTTTTTAATACTACGTCCCTACTTCGAATATTACAATTTCCCGTGATTTTGAGAATCCCTGTCCTATCTATATCGACGTGCTCAGGTTGTCGTTCGTCACACTGTATGGTCAGTGTTTCGGGCTGATGCGTCGCGAAAATCCATGTGTCTGCGTGTGAGGTGCCTATCCACATTGTGTGGTTTGCCGCAATGTACTTTATCTCGCAATTTCTTGGGGACTTATCCGCGGGTTGCAGCCATAGGCTTGCTTCGCACGAGAGATCATTGTTTACGTTATGTGCTAGCATCGGTTGTTCACAGTAGTATTGCGCGGCTACTTGTTTACATCCCCTTAGCTCGTCTTGCTCGGTGAGCACATATTGATTACTGCTTACATCAATGACGAGTATCGGCGTTCTTATAATTAACACCGCGTATGAGTTCCCGTGAACGTGGATTGGGGCTGGCATTGCCTCGATCACTGTGAACGTTTGTGAGGAAATGAGGGGGACGGTTATTACTGTGATCAACGTGGCCCTATCGAAATACGCGGTGATCGATGACAATTTTTCGATCACGTTAGTATTTTCTAGGCTGGGTGCTATTGGGAACGCGAGTCCATTCGGGAGATGCTGTACCGCGGTTTGTAGTAACCTAATAATTTGCGCGCTCGATAGTACGTTTGTCCTGATGATTCCTCCTTTGAGGCCGGTGTAGTATTGCAACACATCGTCTACGTCCTGAGTCAGGTCGGTCAGTAGGGCATTTAATGTAATGAAATGATCTACTAAGTCAGCTCTTCGCGTTTGCTGTAGTGAACTCGTTTCGATTTGCGTACGTAATAGTCTCGTCTGTTTTGCTAATGTTTCTTCGTTACGCTGTATTGTTTTTTCCGCGTTATGTAAATGATGTAGTGTGTTATTTGTTATTTGGACTTGTTTTTTCATAGCAGTTATTAACGTATTTTGTGTACCGTCTAATCGCGATAAATAATTGTTAATCTGTTCGGCGTCGTCGGCGTCCATAGTCCCGAATATGGTTTTGGCTAGGGCCCCTATTCCGTTGATTAACCCTCGTCGCTTATTTGGTACGTAAGTCGGCATTTCTGCTACTTGGTCTACTCTTTTATATAGTTTTTCTGCTCTTCTGAGTAGGGGGTCTAAGTGTTCCCCGCAACTAGGTTGTATCGCGATTTCGTCCCCACAATGATGTTGCAACTGGTTTATGTAGGAGGCCAGCTGCCGGTTTCTTTCGAGGAGGGTGTCCGTTTTTAAATGGGTCACGATCTTGCATGAATCGGTTACCATGTGCAGTTCTCCGAGGTGAGTAAAGTGGATTCCTGCTTTATGCTTGATCGGTGATATCGTATATGAGGTCTGGCTGCCAGTTGGCGCTGCTTCGATTAGGCCTCTCGCCAGGGCGGTCATCCTGGAACAATATCCCCTCTTATTTCGCCTAATTCGCGCCTACTATATATATCCGTTCGGTCGCGAATTTTTCTTATTATAATCGTTTCCTTTGTCCCGGTTTGATTTATTAGTTCCGTCGCAGACCATGTACTCTGAGGATCTCCGTGAGGTAAGTACCCCTACTTTTATTTAGGATTTTTTTTTTTTTTTTTTTTGACGTTAATGGATGGAATTTGGTATGTGTTAAGTTAGTTTGGCCAATATTAATTATTATTTCCCCATCATCTTATTAGATGTTTGCTGAGCGACGTATTGCCGGGTACGTCTGCATCCTCGAGATGCGTTTGATCCGGGAGCAGCGGGCCGTCCATCGGCAATCCCTTGTGAACCTGTGGGAGGAAGGGTACCCTTCGTGGGCTCGTTCCTGCGACACCTTTGGATTGCGTTGTCTATTTGGGCTGTCCCGAATGGACGAAGAAGTAAGTGATTACATTCTTTTCTTCTTTTCCTCATCAGGTGAGTTTAGATACTAACCTATTCCATTTTTTTTTTGTTTACAGGGAGAAGACTGGGGCCAATAAATCTCATGAGGCGGCCTGTCTTTATTTGAAATTATTTGGTTAAGAATATACTTTGTTTTACCTATTTGACGTGTCTTCCCCTTTATTCTCCTTTATAGCCGGTTCCTTACTCCCGCCTGTAGGTTTAAGGTTCGTCATCGTGTCTCATTGTTTTCCGAGGCGTTTTTAGCTTTTGTTATTATTCAATGAGATGTTTGAGTCTATTCGAGTGAGTGTGTAGGGTTTTCCGTCCTTTTTTAACGGTCACGTTGACTTTTGAGTTCTTTTCTATGATTACGTAGGGGCCTACCCATTTATTGTCTAGTTTTTTCGATTTTCCCCGACGTACCGATTCATCGAATAGCCAAACCTTATCGCCTACTTTGAATTCTATCTCGCGCGCTTTTTTGTCGTATCCCTTTTTGGCCCTTTTCTTTGCTTCTTGGAGTTGTTCTCTAGCTGTTTCATTCGTTGTCCTGATACGTTCTCTTGTTTGCTGCGCGTAATCTTCGTAGTTATATGTTAGTTTAGGCGGACTTTTTAACGCGGTTGGTATTGATGCTATCCTTCCATAGACTAGTTCGTATGGCGTGAACCCTGTCGCCGTATGTGGGGTTGTATTATACAGTGGCGGACAAAAGAAAGTTTAAAAGGAAAATTATACCAGAAAGACCATGATTTGTACAAAACGAATCTTTATTTTCAAACGCTAATGAATTTTTTATGAATATTTACATCTTATAAAGTAATGAAATAAGAAAAAAATACAGAAAGGAATTGAAAGTTAATAGTTTAGTTGATAAAACGAAACAAATGAAAAAAGTCGATGGACAAAAGTAAGTTTAATCCCACATTTCTATGATAAACATATTTATATTTCACTACTTTATTAATGTTAATATTTTGTAGGCCCTCCGTTGCTGTCTATTACAGCTTGCAGTCTCTTTGGCATACTTTCAACTAAGTTTTCTAATACATTTATTGGAAAAGTATACCACTTTTGTTGTAGAGCTTCCCAAAATGATTCTTTATTGGTACGCGCACTTAAGGGAATATGATCATCTAATAGTGTCCAAAGATTCTCAATCGGGTTGAGGTCTGGCGATTGTGGTGGCCACTCGAGTTTTTTAATGTTATTTTCGGCAAAAAATTTGGATGCCACTTTTGAAGTGTGTTTGGGGTCGTTATCTTGTTGAAAGATAAACGACCCCAAGTGCATTTTTTCTGCTGACTGCGATAAATTATTGCTTAAAATATTAACATAACTAATACCAGTCATTTTTCCTTCAATTCTGACTAATTTTCCAGTTCCCGTTTTAGAAAAGCAGCCCCAAAGCATTATCGAGCCACCGCCGTATTTAATGGTTGATTGGATATTTCGCTTCTTAAGGCGGTCTGATGACTTACACCATACCCTTTTTCTTCTTTTTGTGTTCATTAATTCAAATTTTGATTCGTCAGACCATATAATACTTTTCCAAAATGATAAGGGCTTGTTAAAGTGCTGTTTAGCAAATAGCAGGCGTTTCTTTTGATTTCTAGCATTAATAAAGGGTTTCTTTTGCTATATAATTGTTTAATCCGTTTTCATTCAACCTTCTTCTCACAGTTCTTTCGTGTATATGGACAAGATTTAAATTTTCTTTCACGGCTCGAGCAGATATGGCGGGATTCTTTTTTACTTCCCGAATTATCATCTTATTATCTTTTGGCGATGTTTTCCGTGGTCTACCAGATTTGATTAAATTATTGACTGTTCCATATTTTTTTTGCTTATCACAAATTTTTTTAGCTCCCATCATCGAAATTTCATACCTTTTTGAAATGTCTTTAAATGTTAATCCATTTTTTCTATCTCTAACAATGAGGCGCCTAATATCGACGGATTTTCTATTATTTCCATTTATCTGTGTAATTAAGGATGCACAAGATTATTAAAATCAATGCATACATAGAAGGGAAGAGAAAGATCAACAAATGTTTACTAGTTTATGATGTTATGATATATTTATGACAATGTTAAAACTTTTAAACTTACTTTTGTCCGCTGCATGTTTCGAATGAACTCGATTGTTAACGTATTATGGGAAAACAGTCGCATAAAGAATAGACTTTTTATGTCGTATAGAATGGGAGAATGCCCGCCGACTAGATCAGTGTTACCAACGTCAGGAAAACACTCTAGTACTAAAGTTACTAATATTCATGTGCATGGGTACCAACTTTAAACTTTCTTTTGTCCGCCACTGTATGTAAACATAGCATAGGGTAGCCATCTATCCCAGTCGGATTGGTCATTATCTATGTAGTGTCGTAAATATTCTACTAGGGTTTTATGTGACCTTTCTAATGCTCCATTAGACTCCGGGTGGTACGCGGTTGTCTGAAGTTTCGTGATTCGGAATAATTTGCATATGTTTTTAAACATTTCGCTGAGAAAATTTCTCCCTTGATCCGTTAAAATTTTTTCGGGTATGCCGTATTCGCAGATGATTTTCTCGACCACTGCTTCCGCCATCGTGGCTGCTTCCTGATTCGGCAGAGGGATCGCCTTGCTAAATTTTGTAAGGAGGTCCTGGAAGGTTAATATGCAGGTATTCCCTTGATTACTCTCCGGCAGGGGCCCTACTATGTCTAGTGCTACATTCTGGAAGGGTTCCCGCAATGTATCGGTGATCTCCATTGGTGCCTTAGTTTGTTTGCTAACTTATTTTTCTGACAGGTGGTACATTTTTGTATGTACTCCTCTATGTCCTTATTCATTCTTTCCCAGTTGTATTTTTGCTTTACTCTTTTTGTGGTCCTTTTAATGCCTTGATGTCCTCCTGTGAGCGTACAATGGTATTCATAAAGGATTTGTTGTTTTGTTTCTTCGTCGTCAACCGTGGTTGTCTCTATTTCCTCTTTTTCGTTTTGCAACAAGTGTACGATTCTACTTAGCGCATCTGCGTTAGTATTATTTTTCCCTGATTTATGTATGATTTCGTAGTCGTATTCGGCTAATAAAATTCTCCATCTTATTAATCTGGATCCTGGGTCCTGTTGTTGCGAGGTTTGCCGGTGTGGAGATTCTCTCCGAGAATCTGGCTGCACTGCGCGGTTGTCCTCGAACGGATCGTTCTCCAGGCTCCGATAGTTCGGGTGAAGATGCCGGGAACGGGATTCTCGGGTCGAGCCGAGAGGTAGTGGATCGTTGCCGGTTGAAGAGTTAGAACTCACCGTAGGTTTAACAAAGGTTTATTTGAGCTGACACTTCAACGAGCGATCACGGGTGCGATCGCGTACTGAACTTTTACAATTGAATGACTGATTGATTTGTTGTGGGTTTTTATACAATATTTGGGGTCATGATTTGGTGGTTGCGGGGGGAGGCCTAATGGTCTCCGCCTGTCGATCTTGGCCTTGCAACGTATGCGGTTTACTTCTGATTGCGCATCTTGCTGAGCTTGCTGGTGTCCGTTGCATCAGGTGTTATGGGTTATGTATCGTTACATAACATCCTCCCCCCCTTATGAGAAGGCGGTGTTTATCGGTGTTTTACATTTGTTTCCCCGATTACATTTTGTATTACCATCGTTTCTTAATCTAACGCCCTAGCTGGACGTTTAACTCGGATCTTTTTAATGCCGGAATTATATATGTAGCTTGTGCTTCGCTTCCTGTTGTTTTCTTTCGGCGAAGTACAAGGTATATTCCAATTGCTAGTATTATTATAATTATTATTAGTATTGTGGTGGCACTTGGGTAGACTATGTGCCATAGCGGTATGCTAGTATTATTACTTTTTGATTCTACTGATATGTTGCTCTCGATCTGGTCGAGCTGCTTGTAGAGTTGTGAAAATTCTGAGAGATCTTTTATTATCCTGTGTAGTTGTACCTGGGTTAGTGGTTTCGCGGTGTTGACTAAACTCGTTAAGTTTGTTGTTAGGTTGTACAATGGTGCTGTTTTTATTGCGTAGTCTTGTTCTTGTAGTGTCCTTTGATTTCGTAATATTACTTCTTTGCTACTGATTTTGCAGTTATTTTTTAGTTTAATGATCCCTGATTGTGTTATAGTGGTCCTGAATGTTTTACTATCGTCGCATTGGATAGTGAGCGCGTTGGGTTCATGCGTCGCGTAAATCCAAGTTGCTGGCTGTGCCGTACTAATCCAGAGAGTATTATTCGCGGTTATATATTTTGTTTCGCAATTCGCGGGAAATTTGTCGGCTGGGTTCAGCCATAGGTTAACTTCGCATTCTAGTGTTTCTGTTAACCTGTGTACGACCATTGGTTGTTCGCAATAATATTGATTCAAGAATTTCTTACATTTTTGGAGTTCCTGTGCATCTGCGATGATGTATTGGTTGCTCTCCGTGTCGATTATCATGGTGGATGAGTGGATTGCTAGTAGTGCGTATATGTTATCACGCACGTGCACGGGTACCGGTGTTACTTCCATGATGCTGTAGACTTGCGTGGAGATCAGTGGTACCTTAATTACTGTGATGAGTGTGCGTTTGTCGTAATATGCTATTATCGAGGATACTTGCTCGATGATGTGTGCGTTCTCCGGTGTCGGCGGTATCGGGAACGTGAGTCCGTTTGGCAATCGTTGAGTAGCTGTTTGTAGTAACCTGACAACCTCGGCACTTGATAATATGCTGGGGTCGATGATTCCGTTTTTTAGCTGGCTGCAGTATTGCGCTATGTCGTTCGCATCTTCTGTGAGGTCGACCAACAGAGACTCTAATGTTACCAAATGGTCGCCTAAATCGGCCCTTACGTTGTGTTGTGCCTGGTCTGCTTCGCTTCGCATTTGCATCCGTCTCATTTGTCTTGTTAGTAGGTCTTCATTGCTTTGGATCGTTTTTTCGACGTTTTGCAAGTGGTTTAGAGTTGTGTTCGTTAATTGTATTTGCTTTTTCATGGCGTCTTGTAACGCATCTTGTTTTCTATCCAATTCCGCGAAGTGGGCGTTGATTTCTTCTGCGTCGCTTGCATCCATAGTGCCAAATAGTGTTTTCGATATTGATCCGATTCCGTTTATTAATCCTCTACGCTTGTTTTGCGTATATGATGGTATTTCGTATATGTGCTGGATACGATTACCTAGTTTTTCCATTCGTTTGGTCAAGAGGTTGAGGTTATTGTAACATGTTAGATGGATTTCCGGTGCATAGGATCGTTTGCTGCATAAGCCTTCTACTGCCCTTATGTATGGCTGGAGTTGTTCGTACCTCCGTGTTAATGGTTCCGTGTCTAATCGTGTGACGATCTTCCAATTATCGGTAACCGTGTGTAGCTTACCGATGGGGGTAAAGTGGATTCCCGCGTTATGCTTCATCGGCTCTATTGTGTATGGCAGTTCATCGGTAGTGGGCGCCGTTTGTGAATTCGGGTATTGCAGTGCGATGAACCTGCAACGTGAATGTTCCGCTCTATCCCCTCCTGTTTCCTTTTCGTGCGCGTGTATATAGTGCATCGTTCCGCGATTTTTTCCATTGTCAATTTGTTGTATTCCCGAAGTGATCGCCGATAGAAAAAATTCGTACCATGTATCCCGAAGGACTGAAAGAAGTAAGTATTTCTACTCATATTTCCTCGTATTTGTGTATGCGTTCTACTTATTAACTTTCTCTTTTCCTTTCTTCTCTCTTTTCCTTTAGTGGTGGGATCGTCAGCAGATTCGGGGTTATATCAACATCCGTCGGATGCAACATATTCGCCTAGTGCGTTCTATGGCTCGCTTTGCTATTTGGGATCTATGGGAGATTGACTTCAGTAGTATAGCTAGGAGAGTTCTAACGCAGGTCCTCTGAGGGGAGCGCGGGGGCGGGGGGAAGTGGGGGCGCGCGGGGGAGCGCGGCGGGGGGGAAACATGGGCGCGGGGCCTGCGGGGAGTGGAAGACCGGTTGCGCGCGCACGAGCCGCGGAGTGGGGGAAGCCGCGATGATGGAGGGGATCACTCCGGGCCGAGCTGCCGCGGAGACCTGGCCCACCGTCGGAAACTTTTCAGAGGGGGAATGACCCCCGAAAAATCTCTTTCAGCCCACCCCAAACATTTTTTCAAACCCCCCACCCACCCCGAATTTTTTTTCCGACACAGAGAAATAATTTATTTTTATTGGAAATTGTTTCGGAAGATCTCGGGAAAGATCGACGTTTTACGAACCGCGTCTTCGGAGGAGGGAAAGAGACAGAGCATCACTTTTAAAGCTAAAATTCAGAGGAGGGAAAGAGACAGAGCATCACTTTTAAAGCTAAAATTCAGAGGAGGGAAAGAGACAACACTACATAGTGGCAGAATCGCATGCATTCTAAAAATTTTCAAAATGATTTTCAATCGCAACGTCTCGCGCGATCGTATGTAATATGAGTCCTCCTCTGGAGCGGCCGTGCAAGTTGACGTAATTTTCACGGGCGCGTACGAGCCGCGGAGTGGGGGAAGCCGCGATGATGGAGGGGATCACTCCGGGCCGAGCCGCCGCGGTAGGGCTCTTACTTTTCGCGAGTTTCCGGTTACCCGGGTACCCGGTGAACCGGGTCCTACCCGGTTACCCGGGCGCAACCCGGGTCTGCGGGTAATACGGTTACGATTACCCGATACTCGTGTTATACGGGTAATCGACGAAATACCGGTTATTGCAGTGGATCGTAACAGACATTACACCTATCTTATATTTATCTGTAATCTGTAAAATATTTCAACATGAAAGAAAAAATATAAATTAAAAATATTATATTTCGTAAAGTAATGGGTAATAGAAATTTAATATAAAAAGGGCTCTACTATTTTAGCTTAAATAACTAGAGAAAATATATTTTGTTAAACTATTTTATTTTACTATGTATGTATATATTTACTAATCCCCTTAGGGTTCTACGCCGCTTCTCGCTACTTAAGACTAGCCACGCTATTTAATCCTTACATAATATTAGAGGATTTTTAAAATCACACTTAATCTAGACCTTACGCAAAACGCAAGCTCGGACCAAAAAACTGCGCCGCTGTTTTATTCTACTATTAAATACATATCGCAGCATTATCGCTAATGAAAATTGACCGCTTATTATACTTTTTTGTTTCATGAATTGTTGGTTATAAATTATTAGTAATATATGAGATACTTTCATTTTTTTTCGACGTACATAACGAACAATTCTTCCGTAGTCCGTTTTTGTTCTCAGTCCGTAGTCCGTTTTTTTTTCACTGTATAAATTATTAATTCTCAAATTTAATAATTCTAAGAATCATTAATAAATAAATAGTAGAAAGAAATTGCATGCAATTATAAGTGTAATATTGCAATATTGTTTTAATGTATGAAAGATGCTTCCTTACCTCATTAATCGACGATTTTGGTACAAAAATGTGAGAATTTTTACATTCTCGGGTAGGAGGCAGCTTCTTTTAGCAGTTACTATGTTTCCAGCCGACGAAAATGTTCTTTCCGAGGACGCTGAAGTTGCCGGAATACTCAGGTATTTTTGCACCAGAGATTTCATGGTAGAATATTTATCCATGTGTGTCTTCCACCACAGGAGAGGCTCTAAATTGTGTCCTATTTCAGGCTCAGATATATATATGTCCAATTGTTTCTTCCAGTTCTCTACTTGACGTTCTTCATTAAATAAAAAATCCAACGCTGTAGGTTTTGGTGTTTTTTCTTCGTCTTCTTTTTTTCTATCCGTTGGTGTTGCTGTTTCCATTATTCTTTTCACGAAATTTATTATTTTCGTCTTCCTTTCAATGTGTTGTGTGTTTAATGACTTGTAACGGGGATCCAAAAATGTTGCTACTTCGCTTCCGGTCACCTCCCTCTGCTCATTCCCGTCCATCGTGAATCTACGATTGAGGGAGGTGCGTGCCGCACTTTTAAAATCTATTGCATCCAAATTGTCCGTGGGTAAACTCAACATGTGGTTGTTTATTATACTTTTAATAATGGGTCCTACCATTGATATTGTAACATCTTTTTCACTGCATAAGACAGTCGTGGCCACTTGAAATGGCTCTAATATTTTCACCATATCTTCCATAGTAGACCACTCTGCCTCTGTAATTTCTAACTTCTGTGCAATGGCACTCGTTGTTTGTGACCTATCTGCAAGCACCAATTCAATTGCTGCTCGATTTATGAAGAGTGCTTTACACATGTAAAATTTGGAATCCCATCTGGTTTCGCAGCTTTGTTTTAGGCGCTCCTCTTTCAGTTGTAGCTGACGCTGCTTTTGTGAAAGAGCATTACTCGCTAGGTTAGATTTTCGGAAATGCGTAACCAGAGCACGCCCTTTTGTAATTATTTCATCATATTTTGGTACAGCAGCCATTGCGTCTTTCACTACAAGTTGTAATATATGGGCATTACAATTTATACTGATTGGCAGTCCGTGAACATGGGTGACAGTGGCATTCATGACAGAGGCACTGTCATGAACAATTGCTACTACTTTTCCCATTAATTTCCACTCATTTATAGCATCATTTACGGATGCAGCAATATTTATTGCATTCGGCCTCCCATCAAGGGCCTCGTTACACAACGTCACGTGGTGCATATTGAAATTATCGTCAAGATACTGAGCTTCTAACGATATGTAAGAGTCTTGTGCCCTTGACGACCATTCGTCTATTGTTAAAGACACACTATGTACTTTAGCAAGAGTTTGTAAAACTTGTTTCTGCATTCCTTCAACCTCCAGGTTCAATCGTGCAAGAATAGTTTGTCCACACGGCACTGAATATCCTGGATCCAATACAGCCATAAATTCTCGAAATCCGTCACTGGATACAAGCGAAATTGGTAACAACGTTTTTGAAATTAAACGCGCAATTCCTTGAGAAATGCTCTCTTGTCTTTCTGCACTGTACGGAATTGCTCCGATGCTATCGCTTTTCTTTCTTTTTCGATTACGCGATGTACTCGGAGCTGAATTCAGTTCGACTAATTGTAAGTCAACGCTGTCGGTACCAAAGAATAATGTTTAATTTTAGTTTTATTTCATATAATACATACTACGGTGGCTATTATTGTCAACCTGCGATTTCTTTTGCTCTCACCTCCTAATATAGTTCCATTTAATAAAAAAAATAGTCCCTGAAAAAGATTATGGCAATCGGACAACAGGAAAGGGTGCCGACCAGGCCTTAAAATTTAGAATTCATCAATGGTTTGAATTTGAAGAATTTCTCAAAAATGGTAAGCGGTATCGAAATTTTGTTGAAATAATAGTAAAAGAACATTCAATTTTCTACAATTACTATATATGTAATTTTTTGTGCTTCCAACCATTTCTTAGATAATAGTGTTTGAATATAGAGAGGTCCGCACTTCGCGCGTCCCACCTGTACGGCGTGAGGTATTGTCTGAACCCGCGTAGTGCGGACCTTTCTATATTCAAACGATATTATCTAGAAAATGTTTCGAAGCACCAGAAAATTATATATACAGTAATTGTAGAAAATTGAATGCTCTTTTAATATTATTTGAACAAAATTTCGATAAAGCTTACCATTTTTTAGAAATTCTTTAAATTCAAACTATTGATGAATTCTAAACTTTAAGGCCTGGTCGGCACCCTTTCCTGTTTTCCGATTGCAATAAACTTTTTCAAGAACTATTTTTTTATCAAATGGCACCGTTTTAGGTGGTGAGAGCAAAGAATGATACTAGTAAAATGTAAAATGTATACATACCTTTCATTGCTGTTGTCAGCGTTAAGTTGATGTACAGATTTCAAATGATTTGCCATCGTCGATGGCGAGCCATGATAATATAACATTGCACCACAAATATTGCAAATTGCTTCTGCTCCGTCATCCGATTTCCTTGCGAATTTCCACACCCAACTTTTTTGGCGCGGCATATTGAAAATTTTATACAATTTCCGAAATGAGAAAAACAAATCTTCAAATATCAACAAAAACCTAGTTGTTCTTAAAAGAACAGATTATAAATCGCGTTCGTGAACTGTCAGAGATTTCAAAGCGCACTCTTTGAGGTGTCGAAAACGACTAGTGATCGAAACGGTTACAAATCTCTAATGCAACTTTAGCAAAAGAACTGAAAACGCCCACGTAGTGAAGACAGAAATGCGATTGGTTCTTAAAACAGTATATTTGGTCTTGTAAATGGTTTGTGGAAGGGATAAATTGTGTAGAAGGGATGAACTGCCAGAAAAAAATGAATTATCCAGAAAGGACGAATCCTTGAAATGGACCTTAGAAATTTCTTTACAATGGTCACTTCAGTTTCTGCAGTTTGTCACGTTTTAGCCACATGTGTTAGCCAAGAGGAAGCGAAGTCAGCTAGCCAACGTTTAAGACCATACCCTTATCCTTTGTAAATCTGTTACCTGAGGTCACAGTGTTAAGGGTAGTAGAGTGAATGAGTGTGCGCCAGCAAAATTTCACTTCCTGACCTCCAACAGTGTAACATAAAAAGAAAGATTTACATGGATGTTGGGTTCCATCATTCCATTGCTTAACTCCATTTATTTACGATGAACACATGCACTGGAAAGGTAACTTTCGCTAGAGCAGACATTTAGATAAACTTTCTACAGAAACGTCCAAGAGGACACGGACACGTGCTACCACTCCTTCTAAATCTATTTTTCACTATCCATACACCACATCTGGTGCCCAATCGGTGCACAACCTTACAAGATATTAGCGTAAGCTACCTGCGATGCACAGGTCTGTTTTCCGAACAAAACAACGCATGAGACAAAATAAATGCAATCGCACTTCTGTAAACTACAATTTAAGTAGAATTTAATGTTTCTCTACCCATAAATATCTAAACTAGATAAATTATATTGGAGTTTATTACAATTCATTACTATAGAGTTACATTAAACTTTGTTTTGTACCGTGAAATAAATTATTCTTATGTATTCGATGTTGGGATAATACATTACGTTGTGAATAGCAATGTTACTTGCTGCTTTCATAACGATGTGACAAAAAATATAATTACTAATGAACAACACAATTAAAAAAATATTGTTCACCTCGTTGTTTAAGCTAAAATGTGTGACCGTTTTTATAATACATTTTCATTGTACAGTACTTAACGAAAAACAATAGTATTAGTTTCAGTTTTTTACTTACATACTACACTTTTTTGCATAATATACATATAAGTCAAGTGTAATGTTTATCACGATCCACTGCAATAACTGGTTAACTTTAGTTCGTCGATTACACACTTCGACAAAATTTGACTTTTTTCGGACTTGTAACATTCATTAGCCGTTTCTTATAGGTTTTCGAGCGCTGAAAACGAATCCGCAAACCATTTGTTGCCATCACCCCCAGTTTTTGAGAAATTCGATTTTTATTATTATTATTATTATTATTATTATTATTATTATTATTATAATGCATATTTGCGCAAACAGTAGTGAATAATTATTACTGTCTCAACACAAAAGATGTTCAAAGTTTAAAGTTTGCAGTTTTTTTTTCAAAATCGACATCTTCAAAACCTGAGGACGGTTTTTTGAAACCGTCAAAAACGGTTTGCGAATTCATTTTCAGCGCTCGAAAACCTATAAGAAACGGCTATTGAATGTTACAAGTCCAGATGGCTGTCGAACTGTGTTACCCGTATAATACGAGTATCGAGTACCCGTAACCGTATTACCCGCAGACCCGGGTGTCGCCCGGGTAACCGGGTATCACCCGGTTAACCGAGTACCCGGGTCTCCGGGTATCAAGAGCCCTACGCCGCGGAGACCGGGCCCGCCATCGGAAGGGGGAATGACCCCCGAAAACTTTCTTAGACCACCCCAAATATTTTCAGAGGAAAGGGACGACCCCCCAGAAATTTTTTCCCCCAACACAGAGAAATAATATGAAATTAAAATTAGGAGAGATGGATGAGGACAGGTAAATAAAATGGAGAAATAAAATGTGCTTAAAAAATGATAATATATTGTTACAAAAAAAGAATATAAAATATAATATTGTTACGTGAGGGCGTTAATTTTTAAGCGACCGAGCGGTTGAGTCTAATTTTCTCACGCAACGCTTAACGAATTTTAAAGAGAGTTTATAATTTTAATATAATTAGCGTTATTACGCAAAAATCAGGATTGTTTTGGGGGTGCGGCTTTCGTCTACAACCCATACAGGTTGTCCAATCAGGATGTGGTATTTTGGATAGACTGGTTCGAAACAAAATGAGACGAGATTTCAGTAAAATAAAATACCATGTATTACAAAAATAAGCGAAAGGAAGTTTTGTAAGGTGGAACAAAAAGGGGAATTTACATGGATTTGTGTTATGTTTAACAATGAAAATATTAAATCACCGGATGTAGAATATTACACTATTCTGTGTTTGTTTTGGAGCTTACAATTGTTCTAAACTGGATTTTAAAACCAACAAACGACGAATACGGTTGCGAACACTAGTCGATAGACAACAATTGACGGACAATTATTAGTCGACAATAATTGACCGAGGGAAACCCCGCAACACGTAATGGTTGGATCAATTATCGCGCAAGTGCTTGATACTGAACATTCTCTAATTGAAAATGATTAAAAAATTGCGATACCCACGGAAGGAGGGCAGAACAGTTTTATCGAGGGAGAGATCCCGTAACACACAATGGTTGGACCAACTGCCCCCTCCGTACATGGGCAACGGAGAACAATTTTATAAAAAAAAATTCAAATGATGAACACAATTGCTGAATATAGTAATGCAAATCACTCACCAACCTCGTACTCGTAGATCGTTAGGCTTTAATACCTTTTATTAACCGCCTTTCTTTCGCTCGAGCGCTCACTCTCTTTCTCTCTCTCTGTATGACCTGGAGGGTCCCGCGTCGAAGATGATAAAGCGCAGGAGTGTCGCACAACACACCAATGTCAAAGACGGTTCACAATATTTTGTTTTTAAATATTAAACGCAAGAATATAAGGATTTAACGGTAGAATTTGAAAATGATAAAAACGCAAAATATATATATGGGTGAGTCTCTACGGGGACTGAGTCCTTCCACGTTCACTAAGCCACTATGGAACTCCGGCTCAAAAACTATATTCAAATAGTGATGTCCCTCGGACAGAACGTCAACGCACTATGCGATTTGTCAGGCGACTGCCTTAAATAGTGAAAAATAGGTAATATTGAATAAGATGAGATATAATTATATACAGTCTCTACGAGGGAACTGAGTCTTTCCGTTGTCACAAGATCACTCGGAACTCCAGCTCGAACGCCTATTATACAATATGGCAATATGTCCCTCGGACAGAACGACCGCGCACTACGCGACTTGCTAGTCGTCTGCCACGAGCGTTCGCAGGGTAGGCCCGAGCAACCCGGGACTTTGAAACAAAGAGCGCCAAATTGCTGACTCTGCACCTCATGCACACGGGCCCAACCGTCGTCGCCTCGGACCGTTCCCAGCCTCACGGGCTTGAGTTTATCGCATTCGACGTTCTAAGAACGCCGACGGTGTTGGAAGATTTTCGCATGGAAGAACGCAGTGGCGTAACGACTTACATTTAATTATTATTATAATTCAGGTTGTAGATCATTGACAATTGATCGAGGGAAACTCCCATAACACGCAATGGTTGAATCAGTTGTCAATGACGGTGTGATGGAAATTTAGAAGAAAGAAAAATATAAATGGTTTACTACAATGCTTAAGTTTCCGAAGGCTTATCACAGCGTGCATTCTAAGAACGTCGACGGCGTTGGGAGACTGCTGACAATAATCTTCCATGGGAATATGCCGTGGCGTGACAGGCGTGAAGCTGAATTAAATTACAACTATTAAGAGTATTCACAGATAATCGACAATTGATTGAGGGAAGTTCCCATAACACGTGATGGTTGAACCAATGGTCGACATCTGTGTAGCGAAAAATATGATATGAATATAGCAAAAATTTTGAGATGAATTTAAAAAGTAACCGGCACGTAACAATATAATATAAAATATAAATATAAAAAATATAATATAATAATAATTGTAAAATGGAATATAAAAATATAAATATAAAATATAATATAATAATAAAGTAAGAGAAAATGAACAAAACATAATAAAATAATAGAAAAAATATAAAAAATAGAAATATAAGAAAAAAATAGAATAGTGTCACATCCTGGGTGGTGAGGGTCAGGGAAGTGACCTTGTTTGGGTGGATATCGAAGATTTAGGCACGAAACTCTATTTCGGTGCGCTGAGGGGTAGTGAAGGCCTAGGCACGAAACCCAGTTTCGCGACGCTGAGGGGTAGCGAAGCCTAGGCACGAAACCCAGTTTCGCGACGCTGAGGGGTAGCGAAGCCTTTGGAACGAAACCCTGTTTCGCTTGCTCTAAGGGTAGCAGGGATTAGGCACGAAACCCTGTTTTGCGACGCTGAGGGGTAGCGAAGCCCTTGGAACGAAACCCTGTTTCGCTTGCTCTACGGGTAGCTGGGATTAGGCACGAAACCCTGTTTCGCGACGCTGAGGTGTAGCGAAGCCCTTGGAACGAAACCCTGTTTCGCTTGCTCTACGGGTAGCTGGGATTAGGCACGAAACCCTGTTTCGCGACGCTGAGGGGTAGCGAAGCCCTTGGAACGAAACCCTGTTTCATTTGCTCTACGGGTAGCTGGGATTAGGCACGAAACCCTGTTTCGCGACGCTGAGGGGTAGCGAAGCCCTTGGAACGAAACCCTGTTTCGTTTGCCCTAAGGGGTAGCAGGGATTAGCACGAAACCCTATTTCGCAACTTTAATCGACCAGGGAAGGTTGGGAAGTAACCGCTCACCCTAGGGACACCCGTTAGCGTATTCGTGGTTTCTTCTTAGGCTTTGGTAATAGGCTTAACTACTGCATGGCAAAAGAAACACCCGTATGGTAGTTCTTCTAGATAGACGTAGTAACGGTCATGCGGGACTCTGAGTGATAGAAAGTTGTAAACACTGGTAAGAAATCCCGAGGTTCGCGAAGGAAGAGCGGCCGTTGCATGGCCGGTTAGGATTCCTGGTATTCGGTGGCCAATTGCGAGAATTCAGACGTTTAAGTAAACAGAACCGTTATTTATTGGCGGTGCGTGAATAAGCAATGCACTATTGGTGCAACAGCAGTAACAATAATGCGCGGACATCAAGCATGAGCACAAAACATTTATATAACAGTGGTTACAAATATAAGCATAAGATGAGTTAGTATTAATGGTAACAAGTTAATAATAAGCAATAGAGATAAGCAATAATATAATTAGGCGGTAATATAAGCAATAGACACAAAATAAAGCGTTAACGTAGCAATTAAACGATATATGTTAATAATAAGGAAAATAATGTAAGGCTAAGAGCGTAAGTAAATGAGGATGATATAAAGCGATAGGATTACAAAATAATATGCGCTTACAGTGATGGCGAAGGTTTTGATCCTCTGAGGGGCGTTGCACTGAAGCTAGACTTAGCGAAGCGTACTTTGAAATAGTAAGAGATTTGAAAGCGTAAATGATATTCCGAACTAGTTGTACTAATTGGACTGGACTGTCGCCGCGGTCCAGCGGCGCTGGTATTTATACAAAGCGTTGGAATGTTGGTATGTGGGGGGAATTTGCGGTATGCGTGATGATTCATCCTTAAAATATGTGTTATGTAATCGGCGCGTATTGATGACTCATGCGTATGGTATGTGTCGTTATGGCGTATTTCGGGGGTCTTTCGGGGCTTTGAAAAGGGAATACTCCACCTGTTGGATGGTTTGGAGGATTTTGATTGGGGAGGTTTGAAATGTGGAGATTTGGATAGGTTTGTTGTAGAGAGGGGTCTCGAGTTAAATGAGTTTTGGGCGAGGGACTTGTCTAAGGTTTGAATTTGGGAAGAGTTCGCGCCTCGAAGGCCGAAGAGGGGTAGGGGATTTCAAATTTGATCATCTGAAGATGGGGACCGCTAAGGTACATCGTCCAGACAACCCGGTGGTTGGGAAAGGGTTGAGAATTGAAGTTTCATAAGTAGTTGTGTGGTTGTGCGAGAATTTATATGGAAGGTGTTGGTTAGGACCGCGCGAAAATAGTGGGACGTCACAATAGAATATTAAAATAAAAGAATAGAATAGAATAGAATATAAAATATAAGAAATATAAAAAATAGAAAAAAAATATAAAAAAATAAATTATTGCGACGGTGATTGGGGCGAGGGCGGTGGTGGCGATGTTGGTGAGGGCGGTGATGGGGGCGACGGGGAGCGCAGTCGCGGCCTCCTCGCGTCGATCCACACTGGCGACGGGCAGCGCGGTCGCCGCAGGGGCCCCATCTGCCGATACGGCACCCAAGGCCGCCGCAGCCGAGCCGCCATCATGGGACTAATAACCCGGGGCAGGTCCTAGAAATACACAAACGTCATTATAATTAACCACATAAATATATTAAATATGAAACACGCACAAAACAATGCAGAGAATTACATACCACATGAGGCGGCCGTGAGGGTGATGGCGGTGATGGGGACCGCAGTCTCCCCTCCAACATGAAAAATATGTCCTAGAACATACACACAAACATTGATATAATAATGACACATCAAACCTACTAAATATCAAACGCACAAAATGCAAAGTATTACATACCTGTGGAGGCGGCGACTGCGGCGGGGACTGCGGCGGTGGCGACGGCGACGACTGCCGCGACCCCCAGTCGCTCGACCACGCGGGTGATGGAGGCGGCGACAGCGATGGCGACGGCGATGGCGAGTTCTGGAATATAGAAACCCGCGATATAATATTCACTCGGTATCAACGGTTAAACGCGATAAATGTAAAAAAAATTGATAAGTACATACCTTGGGGTCACACTCGGGCGCAATCCGTTTTAATCCCATTGCAAATATTTTTTTTTAAAAAAATTAGCACTTGCACAAAATGATTCGTATGTGTCACGACTGTTATCTGTTAAGCTATGAAGACAACTGGTCGCGCTGCATCTCCGGGCTTTCGCATCTAAACTCCTATCATGAAATGAAGAAGTGCATAGCTTTGCAAAAGTATGATGCCTTTGTTCTTCACCATCTTCATCATAGACCACCTGCATTTTCGCTGACCATCCTCCTCCATGCACTTATCTTCTTCTTCGCTGACCGTCCTCTCCTTATTCACACGCATCTTCTTTCCCTTCGTCTTTGACACATCATTCGACTAGATCACACCACTTTGAACGTGTATCGAACGACATTGAAAAGGTTTCGAACGTGTATCGAACGGCCTCGAACGTGTATCGAACGTCTACCGTACCACATCAAACGTGAATCGTACCACTTTGAACGTGTATCGAACGTCAATCGTACCACTTTGAACGTGTATCGAACGGCCTCGAACGTGTATCGAACGTCAATCGTACCACATCGAACGTCAATCGTACCACATCGAAAGTGAATGGTACCACATCGAACGTGTATCGAACGTCAATCGTACCACTTTGAACGTGTATCGAACGTCAATCGTACCACTTCGAACGTGTATCGAACGTCAATCGTACCACTTTGAACGTGTATCGTACCACTTTGAACGTGTATTGAACATCAATCCTACCACTTTGAACATGTATCGAACATCAATCGTACCACTTTGAACATGTATCGAACGTGTAATGAACCGCTTCTAAATAATTTCAACTATCGTCTTAATCTAGCGTACATGTAGGAGATTAGGTTGGGGGAGGGTGAAGAAAAAACATTTATGCATTAAAAATTGATTATATTTTATTTATGCCTCTGGCGTTTAGACCACCAGTTGAATATTTTAAATACATTTTGCAAGGCACAGTGCTTTGCGTGTCTGCCACAACGCAGAGTATTAACTACATTTAGCTTATTTAGGGATTTTATATCCTCGTAGTCAATGTCCAGCGTCTCGATGATCACGTCCGCTCTCGTATTTTCATCCAGGAAATCCGCAAGCCAGTCGCGTTTCTGCAGCCCTTTAACGTATACTATATGAGATGTGTCATCTTCTTCGTCAATCGCATCAGCTACAGCTTTCGTAATTAGCTGTTTAGCCATACTGTACGGAACGTCTCCATCGTCCCAACGTAGTCCATGATGTTTTTCCACGAACCATCGGATGCTTGATTTATCGGATTTTGTAAGAAGATATTGCGGCATCGAACTCCCAAAAATATAGTGCGAGAGAATTGTCCCCTTGCATAGGACAGCCACTTCCTTGACGACAAATCTTCCATCGACGATGAACCCTTGCAGGTCAACAAATGTTGGCACGACCATTATCGGTACAATTTAGAGGTCCGCTCGCTTTCAAGACAGACGGGAGAATGCAGTTTTTCTCGTAAAGCATCTCGATTTTCATGATTAAATTTTGTGCGAATTTCGCACAGGAGAGGGCGGGCAAGTAGCGTGGCAATTTAATTCATTTTGCGCACCACGTTTGTCAATGGATTGTATTCAACCACCCGATCGTGCAGAATCAGACAGTAGGCTGTAGTATTTACCGGCACATTCTCTTTACACTCGAATTCTATGCGCACGTCCACGGTGCCATTCTTGATCGACTCATTTTGTCGCGAGCAATCAATCACCACGATGGGGCCAAATTGTAAAAATTCAGCCACGGTGAATAATGCCTCGTTGCAACTATGTCCATAATACGATTTACCGAATTGCGTATACATGTGATACAAGATGGAATGCTTATTTTTGTCAAAGTCCAAGTTCATGTCATCGTATGGGTAAAATTCCGAGTTGAGAAAAAGTTTTACATTGGTCAATTTACAGTTGTTGAACTTAGTAACGTCTTCGCTCATCACATTCCTTCGACCAGTCTGTAGAGCAAAGATCACGCATCGCGGCTTCTCCAGCTGTGCAGATGCCTTCACGGCCCACGAATGCTTGGTCGTGCTCTGTAAGAGAGGATACTCGTACAGATCCCACGATTGAAAACAAATGCTCAGGTTTTGTCCACTTTCCAAAGTACGTAGCAACGATAGCTTATTAACGTCGTTCAGCGTCACATGAGGCATCCGCCATTGTAGTTTAAGTAATTCAATTTCTGGTTCCAACATCGGTGATCCTATCAGAGCATTGTTGTCGTTGCGCGATCGTATTAAAATCAATTCATGATGCGCATTAATAATCATGCGTTTGTAGTCCTCGCAAAATCCCAGCAAATATTTGAGTGGGACGCAAAAATTGAAATGGTTTTTCACTATTAGCCCATCGCGTCGTTTCAAGCCCCATCCGACATTCTCCATATTTTTGTCTTCGTCCGATGTCAGCGATACATAGTTTTTAAGCGTGCTAGTTATTCCAACGTTTCTGTTGCGATCAATCTCCACGCCATTCAGCTCGTATCGAATCTCATCGAATAAGAACGCCACGCAATTATTTCCCAACATCACCGTTAATGCATTATTTGGCTTATTTATCTTCAATTTCCCCCCCACATAGAGGAAACTTTCACATGGCAATATGTATAAATCCTGCTGCTGCATCGGTATTCTTATCTCATCGCTGTATCCAAACGTCGTGTTGACGTATGGGTTGTATGTGTTAGTCTCGAGCTTGACGATGCGATCATCAAACGTCGGCTTTCCTCCAATGCTTAGAATATCTGCCATTTTTTTTCAACTTAAATGCGCACAATGAATCCCAAAAATTTCAAACATGCAATGTTCGCAGCACTGAGCC
The DNA here is from genome assembly GCA_963932335.1 of Andrena marginata. NCBI lineage: Eukaryota > Metazoa > Arthropoda > Insecta > Hymenoptera > Andrenidae > Andrena > Andrena marginata. The sequence continues at coordinate 17,888,858 of OZ010662.1, read as the reverse complement.
TCTTCTTTTCAGCGTGATCGGAGTTGTTGCAGTTGTTGTTGTTGCAAACAATTTCACTTGGAAGAAACGGGTTTCTGGAGTCGTTCAATACAAGCATTTCTTTCGCACCACACGTATTATCGTCGTCGTCGTCGTACGTGCAGTCTAATGGTAATCTCTTCACCTCGAAAATCGAGCAATCGTCCGTCTTGATCCACAACGCGTATCGTTATATCCGTAATGACCCGTGCGGTGATTGGAAGGTAAATGACCTGTGCAGGCGTTTCCGATATCTTATATCCTGGTGGAACTCTCAGAGAAAATTCGTGTATCGTATGTACACGCCTCCCATTGTTGTACGCGCCAGCGGTCACGCTGCTTTCTATGCGAATAATGTTCACGTTCATGATATTAATTGGATCGTCCGATTCGTGCCACTGTCCTGGTTCTAATACCCGATTCGTCGAGAATCCCAATAGCGATCCAATGTTATTGGGCTTTGTAAAGTCTACGGCGAACCGGCAGTACAGTTCGCTTTTCATGGTGTTGTTGTTGGGATGCAACACTATAGGATACACATCGTTGTCACCGCCATCGATGCCACCGAGATTTTTTTGAGGATATCGCTCGAGTAATCGCTGCTTCAGGTACTTGGCAATGGCGTCTAGTTCGTAGGAGCCGTGGGAAATCGTAATGTATTCATGAGTGGTGTCGACGCTGTTGTTGTTGATATCATAGTTTACGATGAAGTAGAATTTATCGTTGCTCGAGTCGATGTTCGGTATTGTGTGATAAGTTTCAAAGGTTGTTAGACCATGCTCGTAATCATCGTCGCTCAAATCTATGGGTGGAAAGAAGCTCACCGCGAGGGTGCTAATCTTGCCGGTTAGAGTGAATGTTAACGACATATTCCGTGCTGTACGACTGGACTGATACTGAATCAGAGTGGTGGGAAGTCAATCCTTAAATTTGGCGCTGATCGTTTGTAGAAAGTGTAGACATAGTTGTACACAATTGCTCTGATCATATTTTTGATAAGATGATCGATTGTATTCAATTTTCACAGCATCTTTATCCAAATATTGCACCAATTCCTTAGGCGGGCGAAGATTCCCAAAGCTGTCGAAATATATAGCTCGACACCCTCTCTTCGCATACGCCACCCAATGAGTCCCAGGCTCCTCGACATTGTCCTAATTTACGATACCGCTATCGTTTCGACGTACTCCTCCAGCTGGTAACGCGTTACACATAAAAACTCCTCTAAAGAATGGAATACGCATACGTTTTGTCAACTCCTCCAATTGCGCATCGGTAGTTACACCCGCGGGCATTTTTATTTTCTTTTCGGCGTTTTTTTTTCGTTTCGATATTCCCTGTCCGCGCTTGTATGGTGCGAGATAAAGTCCCCGACCTTCCATGGAGCGATTATGACGTTGCATTTCCTGCAGCTGATGTTGCGCCGCCTTATTATCGTTTACCGCCTTGGCGATCCCCGCCGCTCCGCCAGCTAATGATCCGAGAACGCCTAGCATCGGTAGAAGTGGTAATATACCACCTCGTTTTGCTACTGGAAGAATCCGCTTTTTCGGTGCTCTGTTTGGAATCCTTTTGCGCAATTTTGCTTTCATCCCCATTCCGATTTTCGTCTTGGCTTTCATAGCTGCCCAAACAGCCGTAGCAGCACCTCTTTCACCCAGAGTCGAGTCTCGCGCAACGATGCGTTTTCGCGCTTTGTCAGCGAGAACATTATCTGCCGCGTGCCATTCGCTGAGCTCGTTGCTACGCGAATATGCAATATCGTGTTCGCGACACGCTGCGTCCAACGGATTGATGCCTTGATCCCCTCTAGCCAATCGTTTTGCCAGATGAGTTCCCGGGCCGCAAAACTGGTATCCCGGAATATGTAATTCGATAGGTGGTGCGTTTATCGCCCGATTTAACAAACCACTGCCTTTCTTTACTCTCGTCGGCGACATTCGCCGCAGTTTTTAATCAATGGTGCTGGACTGTCGATATGCGTTCGCTGCCAAGGGCGATTATGATGTTACAGACATCGACGATACTGCTGAACCTCAGAATCGGCTTTTGTATGCTCGGGGAGTCTGTCCCACAACTGATCAATGTGTCTGCCAAACTCTCGGAGTAGAATAATCTTTGGTATATATTTCAACTGCTCAGAGGTTAGGTCTCGAATATCGCAATTATCCGACAGGACCAGAAGCATTTTGAGTATTGAACCGTTTTGCTTCGGCGCGAACCTATAAATAGGGCGCATCGCCACTTCGACGTATCAAAATCATTTTTCACAGTTCATGGAGAGGATGCGATTTGTGCGACAACCTGTGACGATACGCGTGACAAATTTTGACAGTAAACCACGAGTGATGTCTTCGAAAACAAGACGCAGACATGGTAGTGTGACGTCCCACTATTTTTCGCACGTTCTATTCCAAAATCTATTCATGAATCCCAAAATCGTTCCACAAAACAAAATCTCAAACTCAACTCTTACCCCATCTCCCCAATCGCTGATCACCTTGATGTTGTACCTTAGCGGTCACCAACACAAGATGATCGATACAAAACTCCACCTCGATGATGTACCTTAGTGGTCCCCATCACGAGATGATCTTTACAAAACTCCACCTCGATGATGTACCTTAGTGGTCCCCATCACGAGATGATCGTTACAAAACTCCGTCCCCTATTCGCCCTATGAGGCACGAATCCTTTCCCCAAAACGAATTCAAACAAGCCCCTCGTTACAAAACCCTCTTAAATCGAGACCACGTCTCAACCCCCTCTTTACGACTCACAGAGTCCAAGCCACTCTAACCCTTTTCCTATAAAATACCCAAAATCCATTCGACAAGTTGAGTATCTCCTTTCGCAGTCATAAGAACCCCAGAAACCTAATTGCGACGCATATTCGGCGTACGTGACAAAAATATGTCTATTAATAACCACACCGTTTGTAAAAACCCCGGAAGGCGTACTACGTCTTATTTTGAAGCTATGTCAAGGTCTCTACCGCGCGTACCCCCGCATCACTCCTGTAAAAATATATAAATACGAGGTCCTGCGAAGCCTCGTCCTCTTTCTTCGCAGAACAATCGACGAAGTGTCAATCATACTGCTAAATATTAAAAGTGTTCGATTCAGTGCTACGACAACCATTGTAAGTCATTATAATTACTATTATTAAGGAATATCACCCTCATTATATTTCTACACATAAATAACGCTTATCACTTTTCTATATTATAAATTTTATTCATTACCTTATGTTAATAACATTTATCTCATTCTAAAGCTTGTTGCTATTCATTTATTATTTTCTATTATCATCTTAATGCTTATTTTGTTCATATTTGTCTTATAACCGCTTATTACACATATTATTTTCTTGTGTTAACGCTATTGCATTTCATATATTATTATCGACCTATTCTCATGTATTTCATGTTCACATGCTTATATTGTTAATAACTGCCATTTACATAAATGTTATCCGTTAATGCTAAGAATATCAAGCATTATCATTAACAAACGTTTCGATAAAACAAATAGACTTATTTGTTTTCAACTACGTCTCTAATTATTGTGTGTGCTCGAGTCATAAACCTTCCCAACGAAACCAAGCTGCCGCAACAGCTGATTCGCGAGAGCATTCCCAGTGTATATAAACACTGCTGCATGAGCCGTGCAATATACAAAAGAACTAAACGAGGTCTCTTTTACACTAATGCAACGGTAAATCCTATCTCGTAAACCAAAACAAATACGGAGTACTATAACGGGTGCTCTTTAAGTGTACATTTACCTTCCCAGGTCGATTAGAGTGAAGGATTTAAGATTCGCGCCTGATCGCCTCCAGAAACACTTAGCGTGACGGATTTAATATTCGCGCCTGAGTCCCTCAAAACCCTCAGCGTGCTGGATTCAAGATTCGCGCCTGAGTTCCTTCCAGACCCTCAGTGTGACGGATTCAAGATTCGCGCCTGAGTCCCTCAAAACCCTCAGTGTGACGGATTCAAGATTCGCGCCTGAGTCCCTCAAAACCCTCAGTGTGACGGATTCAAGATTCGCGCCTGAGTTCCCGCAAAACCCTCAGAGTGAAGGATTTAAGATTCGCGCCTGAGTTCCCGCAAAACCCTCAGTGTGAAGGATTCAAGATTCGCGCCTGAGTTCCCGCAAAACCCTCAGTGTGAAGGATTTAAGATTCGCGCCTGAGTTCCCTCAACCCCCTCAGAGTGAAGGATTTAAGATTCGCGCCTGAGATTTCCCTCCTCCATGTCATTGTTCCCCAAAGACCTCACCCGGGACGTGACATATTTTTGGTGACAGCGGTGGGATTTACGTTTGCCGCCGGTAAGAAATAGACTCTGCGACGCGGTACCCACAAAATCCCGCTATTACCTATGTACTTAGAACGCGTAAACCTGTGGAAACCAGCATACCAGAGCCGCCAATTACAAAGGTTGACGGAATCCATACAGTGGATGATCTGTGTTCACGGGAAATTAGCGACAAATGACGAAGGCGACGAAATTTGCCTACATTGCTCTCGACTAAATTCAACAGAAACGGTGACAGAGTATCAAATTCATTACTGCCAAAGGCCTTATACATTCCCTAATTGCCTAAGGTGCAATAGCGTGATATATCAAACGCGTCCCGCAACCAACTGTGTCGAGTGTACACAGTGGTACTTCCTTTCAAACAGAAATTGAGTCACTAATATTTTTATCACGAAATTTAAACAAACTGCCAGACGCGACATAAGACGTTGATAAACTGACATGTGCGATTCACGCCAAAGTCAAAGTACATTATATTACCCAAGCCGCAGGCTGCGGGACGTTTTGTCAGATTCAAACGCGTTGATTTGTGTTTCTGGAGGTGTAGCAACGACCACGGAAGGCGGAAAAATTTGTCTAAATTGTTTTAATTCAAACCCAGTGGAGGTAGATGAAATATACCAAGTACACTACCACCAACTTAACGATACGTTTCCTGAATGCCCTCGTTGCAAAAACCTTTTGTTTAAATTACAGCCTATTAATAGTCACGGCGCGTGCACAGAACATTACCGTCGAATAAGGAAAAATCATAACAGATTTGACACTAATTACCCGGGTAGAGAATACCATAGATTTTGAATAGCTACGGCCGGACGCCTAAATATAGGAAACCTCCTAAATCACCCTAAAATAACAGACCTTACCGAACCTAAAATGTCCGAACACGGCGATATCGACGACCCCTGCGTGATAGACCAAGACGCGGGGCCTTCCAAAAGCGCTATAGAAATCGCGACCGCCGAAATAATGGAACAACTACAAAAATTACGCGAGAAACGAGCCGAAATAGACAATTTGCCCGCGAGAATTGCGGAAACCCGCGAAACTAAAACGTATTCGGGCATAGATGCCGGATCATCCGAACCCACGTTTAGGGGTCTTTCCGATAAAATACAAAGTATCGAAGCAATGATGAAGAAACTTCTTGCGCCCCCGCCAGTCGCGGATAATTTTGCCACACCGGCTTCCTCTCGTTTTGATAGAAAACCGGTATTAAACTTCAATAAATCTCCAGGGGCATTGAAACATAATTATATTCCGGACCAGGGTCCATCACCCCAGATCAAATTAAAGGACGCCGTGGAAACAGTCCCAAAATTTAACGGGCATAATATGTCCATTTTGCAATTCGCGAGAGCCTGCAATAGGGCTAAGGCTCTGGTTCCCTCGCATGCTGAACCTCAACTAGCGAGGTTGTTGACGAATAAATTACAAGATCATGCATACTTGGCGGTTGAGGATCGGGTCTTCGACTCCGTAAACGACTTGATAAAACAATTAAAACGCACCTTCTCCCCTGCGAAAACGTCGGACCACTATCGCGGAGAACTTGCCAACGTTATTAAGGGAACCAACGAACACATGTTGGAATATATTTCACGCGTTAAGGATCTCCGATTCGCTATTTTGGAAGAGGACAGCGAGTATTATCGTGACCTTACACAAAATCACCTCGAAGATATAGATCGTTTGACGTTGGATTCGTTCGTGGATGGTCTTCCTCCATATATACGAAATAGACTACTCCAAAATAATTTCGAAACGCTCGACGAAGCTTTTGAGTTAGCCGTATTCGTAGATAAGAAAATAGAAAGAGACCGCCTAAGATTTTCAGAGCAAAAAGCTCCCAAACCAACGTGCCAAATCTGTAATAAAACAGGACACGATGCGCGGACCTGCCGAAATAATCAAAATACCGCTTCGCAACCCCTCGAGAGGAATCCCCCAAATCGCGTTACAGGATATGGTAGTCAAGCACCAAACCCTTTGCTCCCTTACTGGGACAAAAACCGACCTCCTCCCTCAAGGCCTACGGAATTACGTATTTGTGCATACTGCAAAAAACCAGGACATTTAATCTCCGAATGTAGAAAACGCATGTTTAATCGTAATGAGGGAAACCCTGGAACCTCTCAGGAACGAGACTCGGGAAACGCTTTGCCCCTACGGTCAACAGCGGACGCGTACCGTGGAACGGGCCAAGCAGCAACGCGTTCGATAACAATACAAGCGGAACCGGAATTAACCAAACTAGAATCGCTACCGCATGGGTGAATACCGTTAAAGAAGCTCCGTCCGTAATGATTCCCTCCCCCGACTTCGAGACTACACCTGAATTAATGATTGACACTGGGTCTGAGGTGAACTTATTGAAAATCCAAGCCGTAAAGTTACCTCAAGAGATAGACACGAAAAACCAACTATTACTCAAAGGCATCTCTCCGGACCCCGTCCCCACGCTTGGCACAGTCAGGATAACCCTTTTGGGCGACGACGTCACGTTTCATGTAGTCAAAAACGACTTCCCAATTAAACCACAAGGAATATTAGGTACGGAATTCCTTAGTAAACAGAATGTCTCGATACACTACTCCAAGGAAGAGTTAGACTTCCACGGAAACTCTATTCCGTTTGTAAATAAGGCTCAACTCGCGCTACCCGCTAGATCAAAAACAGTTTGCTTTGTAAATATATCAAATTCAAATGTAAAGGAAGGATATTTACCTAGATTAGAATTAGGTACCGGAATTCATGCAGGTAATGCCCTCGTCCGTAATCAGGACGGCAAAGCGTACTTACAAATTATAAATTCTAATGAAGTGGACACAACAATCACTGTACCTACTGTTGAATTGGAAGAATTCGAAATTGTGATCCCAGAACCCAAACAAAGACGACCGAAAGAGACTAAGACGTCTAAATACGTCACTCCTATCAAGCCCCTCTTTCCCCAGGATCCGTCGATCCATCATTCAGAGGTATCCGCGAAGGTACACTCGCTCTCATCCCCAAGGCATTATGCCGAAACAACCCGTCCCCTAGAATTCCAGGAGTCTCTAACTATGGCGTCGGGTGAGGAAATACAAACAATTTCTGAAGAAACCGCAACACGAATGGAACAAGTGCTTAAGTTAATTTCAATGGAACATATGAATCCGGAAGAAAAACTTCATGTCCAAAGAATTTTATGTAAATACCACGACCTCTTCCATCTACCAGATGAGAAGTTAGGCCATACAAACGCTATCCAACATGGGATCCAAACAACGGACCCAGTGCCTGTAAATACTAAACAATATCGCTTCCCTCCTGTACATAAGAAAGAAATTGACAAACAGGTAAAGAATTTACTAGAAAACGAAATAATAAAGCCATCATTATCACCTTACAACTCACCTATTTGGATCGTCTCCAAAAAACCGGGACCTGATGGGGAACTCTTGTGGAGAATGGTAATTGACTTCAGGGATTTAAACGAAAAAACCGTTCCTGACGCATACCCACTTCCAAACATTAATGAAATACTGGACCAATTAGGAGGAGCAAAATACTTCTCCGTATTTGACCTAGCTTCTGGATTTCATCAAATCCTTATGAAACCGGAAGATGCACCTAAAACGGCTTTTTCTACACCTCATGGACATTACGAGTTTGTCAGAATGCCGTTTGGATTATGTAACGCACCAGCAACTTTCCAACGCTTAATGGATCACACACTTACAGGACTCCAAGGCACGGAAATGTTTGTTTATTTGGACGATATAGTCCTTTATGCGAGTTCCCTCACGGAACACCTGATTAAATTTAAAAAACTCGCTCAACGCCTGAGAGAGGCGAACCTTAAACTTCAACCTTCAAAGTGTAAATTTCTGCACAAAGAAGTCGCATATTTGGGTCACATAATCACAGAGCAAGGGGTAAAACCGGATCCAGGAAAAATTGAAGCTGTTCGAAATTACCCGGCACCAAGTACACCAAAAGGAATCAAACAATTCCTTGGTCTAACCGGATATTATAGGAAATTTATCCCAGACTTTTCTAAAATAGCTCGTCCGTTAACCCAACTATTGAAGAAGGACACCATATTCGAGTGGGGGCCGTCCCAGAAAACAGCTTTCGACCACTTAAGATTAGAATTGCAGAAAGAACCTATCCTGCAATATCCGAATTTTGACCTAGAATTTCATGTTACCACTGACGCTTCCGAATTTGCTATAGGAGGAATATTAAGTCAAAATATCGATGGAAAAGAATTACCAATCGCCTATGCCTCTCGTCTCTTGAATAAAGCAGAGATAAACTATGCAACCATAGAAAAGGAACTCCTAGCCATTGTGTATTGCGTTAGGCATTTCCGACCCTATCTATATGGGAAGAAATTTATTTTATATACTGACCACCAACCCTTAACCTGGTTACATAGAGTAAAAGACCCAACGTCACGTCTCGTTAGGTGGCGCTTAAAATTAGCGGAATACGACTACGAAATTCGTTATCAACCGGGAAAAAGCAATAAACTTGCAGACGCGTTGTCTCGTAATCCCCCTGTAAAGAGAGCGTGTCCCATACGACCGCGAGAGGAAACTGATGATGAGTGGGTGCCCAGTAAAAAGCTTCGAACTACCAAAGAAACTAACAAGCGCCCAAAGGCAAAGCCCACGAGGATCCAACCACACCGAAAAGTGCGCAAAACACCAACACCTGTAATAATGCCACCCGACGTCTCCCCAGTAAACGCACCAGAACCCATGAGTGGCATAGATGAGGAAAACCAAAAAGAAGAAGAACAGGAATCAAATATTCCATGTCAAACCGTTCCACCTCCTCAATCTCCAATACCACTGGAACTGGAAGACTCTGATTCCGAAATAGAATCTAACGCATCAAACGAATCAACTACTGATTCAGAATCATCGTTAATTGAGCTAAACGATTCCCCGGAAGAAACGTACGAAGCGGATCCCGATAGGGACATTAGGACAGTACCAATAATCAGTCGCGACCCGTTGTCTTTACGAAAAGAAACGCTTGTCTTCTTCTTAAGCGCAGATGGGAAACCTTGCGACAATGGAGCCAAACAACTAATAGAAACTGGAGCATTAGAAGAAGTGAACGAACTCACTTTGGGAAAGGCCCATGTAACATGTAATAAGGGACGAATTCTCATCGGGCTAGTCATAAAAGAAACGCAGAATACTCCCCTAACCACGACAACTTGGGGTGAAGCTCTATCTTCCCTTAAAATGACAATAAAAGAACTCGTAATATATTCATTTAGCATAGCCAAAACAACAAATATCGATCAATTGACCTGGCAAGATATCATTACGGACATTCTCGAAACCGTTGACGAAGAGGATATCGAGGTCACAATATGTTTACAAATAGTTCAAATTCCCGAAGAGTCAAAGAGACAAAACATAATTACAGAAAATCACGCGTCTGCATTAGCTGGACATAAAGGAGTAACTAAAACTTATAACCGAATTAGACACCATTATTTTTGGAAAGGAATGAAGAAAGCCGTTGAAGATTATATTCGAAAGTGCGAAGACTGCCAGCGGAAGAAACTCGTTCGTGTTAAAACCAGGCAACCAATGATTCTTACCGACACTCCTGGACGCGCCTTTGATAAAGTAGCATTAGATATAGTGGGACCGTTACCTACTACCAGAAAGGGAAATACATACATACTAACGATCCAAGATTTATTGACAAAATATTTCGTGTGCGTACCCCTTACACAGTCGACATCAATAAAAGTCGCGGATGCGTTCATTAAAAAATTCATATGTCAATTCGGAGCTCCTAGAGCCATTCTCACCGACCAAGGAGCAAATTTCACCAGTAGATTCATGAAAACTATTGCACAAAAATTTAAAATCGAACAATTTCGAACCACGGCCTTTCACCCACAGACAAATGGCTCTTTAGAGCGATCGCATATAGTTCTAACAGAATACCTAAAAATGTATATCAATAAATACGATGACTGGGACGAATGGACCGACTTGGCCGCGTTTTCTTATAATACCAGCGTCCACGAGGGCACTGGTTACACTCCACACGAATTAGTATTCGGGAAAATAGCCCGGGTACCCAGCCGAAAAAGAGTACCCGAAGACTTCGAAAACGAAACCTATAATCAATACCTCTCGAACTTGAGTACAAGGGTGCAAGAATTACAAACCGCCGCTGCGGAAAATTTAAACCAATCAAAACTTCGATATAAAAGGTATTATGATCGACATATAAACGAAGAGACTTTTAAACCGGGCGACCCTGTCTTCGTGTTAATAGAACCGAAGAAAGGGAAATTTGGAGACCAATACTCCGGTCCGCATACAATATTGGAAGTTATCCCTTCACAAAATTTGAAAATAGCCTGGAAAGGAAAAACGAAAATTATACACGCGAACAAAGCGCGTCTTGGTCGACTACGCGAGGATCCCGGTTGACCCTAATCACCATATAAAACATGTATTAATCATTTCATTTCTTAGGAAAATTTTCGTCAAAAACGATGCCACACAAAAGGGCCCCCAACCCTAACAGGCCTAGGGCCAGAGGGGGTGGCCTCAAAAGAAGGCTAGCCCACATCAAGTGGCTGCGCCGAGAGGTAGAAAGAGAGGGAAGGAGCATCTCACCCCTCCTCCCGAAGGTCACCTCCACTGTCGTCATCAGGGAGGCGACGCCAACAGTGGAAGTCATCACCCTGGACGACTCCCCCCCGCCAACACCAACGGATCAAGAAACCGTCACTCCACAGCCCCCATTTCGCCCTCCGGAAAACGAGGAGGTACTCTTCCTCCCCCCTCCTATCCCACATCAATCCTCTCCCCAACCCTCCTATTCCGAAATCCCGATCCCCTCCTCAATACCTCCTTACCCAGGTGTCGTGGAGATCCTAGACACGGGGTCAGCTACTCGAGTTCCAGACCACACAGAGCTGACACCCGCGTTTCTAAGGTGGTTCAATGACCTCTACCAAAGCGGTCACGACCTCACGTTCACTCTGGACGATCCCTCCTTCCAATTCCCCGAATATTCCTTTCCTCCCTATTAATCCTTCCAACATTCCTTCCTTTAATCCTATCCTCTCCTTGTATATAATCCTTGTAAATATTCCCTTAGAACTAATTTAATACATATATATATATTCTTCATTTATTTTTATATATGTATATATTTCTTTCTATTTTTCTTTTCAACACACAATTCAGTTTATTTTATTTTTTTCTTTATTATCAAATCATATATTTTATTTATTTTTTCTCTCTCTCGCCAAATAGGCCAAACATTTTTTTTCGTTATTTCCACATACTTTATTTTTGATATTACCATTTAAATTATCCACATTTCAAAACACCCGAACCTTGTGTTAAGAAATGCTACGCATTTCTTCATATAAGGGGGGAGGTGTGACGTCCCACTATTTTTCGCACGTTCTATTCCAAAATCTATTCATGAATCCCAAAATCGTTCCACAAAACAAAATCTCAAACTCAACTCTTACCCCATCTCCCCAATCGCTGATCACCTTGATGTTGTACCTTAGCGGTCACCAACACAAGATGATCGATACAAAACTCCACCTCGATGATGTACCTTAGTGGTCCCCATCACGAGATGATCTTTACAAAACTCCACCTCGATGATGTACCTTAGTGGTCCCCATCACGAGATGATCGTTACAAAACTCCGTCCCCTATTCGCCCTATGAGGCACGAATCCTTTCCCCAAAACGAATTCAAACAAGCCCCTCGTTACAAAACCCTCTTAAATCGAGACCACGTCTCAACCCCCTCTTTACGACTCACAGAGTCCAAGCCACTCTAACCCTTTTCCTATAAAATACCCAAAATCCATTCGACAAGTTGAGTATCTCCTTTCGCAGTCATAAGAACCCCAGAAACCTAATTGCGACGCATATTCGGCGTACGTGACAAAAATATGTCTATTAATAACCACACCGTTTGTAAAAACCCCGGAAGGCGTACTACGTCTTATTTTGAAGCTATGTCAAGGTCTCTACCGCGCGTACCCCCGCATCACTCCTGTAAAAATATATAAATACGAGGTCCTGCGAAGCCTCGTCCTCTTTCTTCGCAGAACAATCGACGAAGTGTCAATCATACTGCTAAATATTAAAAGTGTTCGATTCAGTGCTACGACAACCATTGTAAGTCATTATAATTACTATTATTAAGGAATATCACCCTCATTATATTTCTACACATAAATAACGCTTATCACTTTTCTATATTATAAATTTTATTCATTACCTTATGTTAATAACATTTATCTCATTCTAAAGCTTGTTGCTATTCATTTATTATTTTCTATTATCATCTTAATGCTTATTTTGTTCATATTTGTCTTATAACCGCTTATTACACATATTATTTTCTTGTGTTAACGCTATTGCATTTCATATATTATTATCGACCTATTCTCATGTATTTCATGTTCACATGCTTATATTGTTAATAACTGCCATTTACATAAATGTTATCCGTTAATGCTAAGAATATCAAGCATTATCATTAACAAACGTTTCGATAAAACAAATAGACTTATTTGTTTTCAACTACGTCTCTAATTATTGTGTGTGCTCGAGTCATAAACCTTCCCAACGAAACCAAGCTGCCGCAACAGCTGATTCGCGAGAGCATTCCCAGTGTATATAAACACTGCTGCATGAGCCGTGCAATATACAAAAGAACTAAACGAGGTCTCTTTTACACTAATGCAACGGTAAATCCTATCTCGTAAACCAAAACAAATACGGAGTACTATAACGGGTGCTCTTTAAGTGTACATTTACCTTCCCAGGTCGATTAGAGTGAAGGATTTAAGATTCGCGCCTGATCGCCTCCAGAAACACTTAGCGTGACGGATTTAATATTCGCGCCTGAGTCCCTCAAAACCCTCAGCGTGCTGGATTCAAGATTCGCGCCTGAGTTCCTTCCAGACCCTCAGTGTGACGGATTCAAGATTCGCGCCTGAGTCCCTCAAAACCCTCAGTGTGACGGATTCAAGATTCGCGCCTGAGTCCCTCAAAACCCTCAGTGTGACGGATTCAAGATTCGCGCCTGAGTTCCCGCAAAACCCTCAGAGTGAAGGATTTAAGATTCGCGCCTGAGTTCCCGCAAAACCCTCAGTGTGAAGGATTCAAGATTCGCGCCTGAGTTCCCGCAAAACCCTCAGTGTGAAGGATTTAAGATTCGCGCCTGAGTTCCCTCAACCCCCTCAGAGTGAAGGATTTAAGATTCGCGCCTGAGATTTCCCTCCTCCATGTCATTGTTCCCCAAAGACCTCACCCGGGACGTGACAGTAGCATGTTACCAAACACTATACGCTGTCATTTGTGGCCCATCAAATTGCGGAAAGACCACCGTGCTGGTGAGCTTGTTGGAAAGTCCTCACGGCGTCCGCTTCGAGAACGTGTACGTGTACTCCAAGTCGTTGCAACAGCCGAAATACCAGTATTTGGAGAATTTATTGACTCCGATAGATGAAATTGGCTACTTTACGTTTTCGAATAACAGTGATGTCATCCCACCGAGTGAATCGCTTCCGAATTCCATTTTTATCTTTGATGACGTGGCATGTGACAAGCAAGATACGATAAGGGAATACTTTGCAATGGGGCACCACTCGAACATTGACTGTTTCTATCTCTGTCAGACGTATGCAAAGATTCCCAAACATCTTATACGCAACAATGCGAATCTGCTGATTCTGTTTAAGCAGGATGGTACCAACTTGAAACATGTGTACAACGATTATGTAAACACTGACATGCCTTGTGAGGATTTCTGCGCTTTGTGTTGTAATTGTTGGCAACGGGAGTATGGTTTCGTGGTAATAGACAAGGATAGTGCGATGTCCAATGGACGTTATAGAAAGGGATTTAACCAGTTTGCCGTACCATGAGATGATCAATTTTCGTCAACACGTCGGTGGGAAAGCAACGTCTACGGTACAACGATGATTGATATCGATAGTCTGGAGATTAAGAATCGCGAGAGAATAGCGAAGGAAATTGCAAAAACCAGCGATTCCATTCGCCGGAAACATCAGGCTTTGAAGACTGGCAAGATGGAGGAAGATATCGTGTTGGAGAGATACTTCAAACCTATCGTCTAACCCCTAAAACATATTGCGGAAAATACCGCAGCGACGGAAGCTGACACATCACCACTGATGAGCACAGACGTTGAAGAGAATGAAACATTAACGCCTAAAAAAATCCATCCGAAAGGAAACACATCGCGCAAGGCAAAGAGGAAACAACACATGTCAGCAGGAGGCAAGAGAACGTATAAGGGCAACAAATGAAATAGCAAGGGAATGACCTCAGGAAGCAAAGAAAAAATCAAAAGAAGTCTGGCTTTACGACGTATCCGTACGTCGAGAAGATCGAAAAAACTAGACAACAAATGGGTAGGCCCTTACATAATAGTAGAGAAGAACTCTAAGGTTAACGTAATTATAAAAAAGGGAAAGAAAACCCTACACATACACGCGAATAGATTAAAACATTTCATAGAATAGGCTCAAAAGGAAACCGCCTCGGAAAAAATAAACAAAAAACGCAATATCGAATCTTAATCACTATAGGCAGGAATAGGACGCGGATATAAAAGGAAAGTAATTGGGAACAAATGTTGAACAGGTAAAATAAAATATATTATTTAAAAGCGCTCCACACCAGTACAATAAACTCCACACCAGTACAATAAGGAGCAGCTTCACAAATCGTACTCCCCCAATCTTCTCCTTATAAACAGAAGAAAAAAAAAGGTTAGGGGCAAAACGTATCCAGGAAGAAGAGAAAGAAATGCTAAAGAATATAGTCACTTACTTCTTCGTCCATTCAGGGCAGCCCAAACAAACGGCTCTGCCCGAAAGTATCATAGGAGCGGGCTCACGAGGGGTACCCCCCCTTCCGAAGGGTATCAATGTAGGACCGCTGAAGCGACTACTCCTCACGAAGGAAACGCATCTCCTTTATTGACACGTACCCCACGATACGCCCTTCAGCAAACATCTAACTATTGTGCTAAAGCGTCTTTCACAGTCGTCGTCCAACGGCCTCCGTAGGTTCGGGTGGATATGCCGGGACGAAAGGAGTCGGCTTGAAACCGAAATTAGAGGGTCGTTGCGGGTTAAAGAGTTGGAACTCAACGTAAGGTTAAACAAGTTTATTCTGTCCCGATCTGGGTGACAGGAGAAGCGCGTACTGTATCGTTGGTGTCCTGATTACAAGAGAACCAACTCGTGGCTTGTAAATTGCTCTTATACTCTAATCGGGGTAAAGCGGGGATCATCAGGGTCTCCGTCTTTGGCCTGCTTTGGGTGCTTTGCCCTATGTTGATGGTTCTCGATGCGCTTCCGAGAACCCTTACGCGGTTGTGTCGGATTTCGGCTGTTCGATTATGGCAATCGGAATGACCGCGGTGTCGTCACGCTTGGGTGTTGGCAAGATCACAACATGTACCACTCTGACCGTGTATGGTACCATTTTGAACACGTATCGAATGTGTATTGAACCACTTCTTCATAAAAATTGTAACCATCGTCTTAATCTAGCGTACATCACATGTGTTACGTCCTGAAGGGACTTCTGTGAACCACCCCGAGCGGTTAGGGTGATTCACGGGGTTCGTCGCTCTGTCGAGGTGCTAAAGCACGCCTTGACTATACTTACCGAGGATGTGGAAAGTGATAAGGGATTGAATCAAAGAGTACAAGGGATATAGAGGAAAAACAGTAATGCCAAATATATTGTTACAATTGGATTGTCATACCTCGAGACGGCGCCCCGTCTCAGCTGTCACTCGCTGTGTCGCCCGAATGTCGCACGGCACGCTTGCCGTCTAGCGTTTCGCTCGCTCGCTGAGTCGCTGACCCAAGGGTAGGTCGTGGTCGCTCGCTGTGCTCTCGGATGGCACTCGGAAGTCGGTGACCTGGAGTCTGTCGTACCTCACTATCTCTAAACGTCGTTCTTCTACGCGCTCCTACGTCGGTCAGGATTGACGCGCAAGGGCACTTCCAGCTAGGTCGTTTCTCGGTATGTCGGACGGAGTTATCCTTTTAAGAATTACTATCGGCCGTTCGTACTTCGCGGAATCTACGCGGAGACGTGGTCGCGGTATTTAGACGGCCCTCTGGGCCGCCGTCACTTCCTAACTCGAGCTCTCGAATAAGAATGAATCTTCCGTGGCTCTCGATCGCGGGCCGAACCTCGAACGATCCCGACGACTGGGGAAAACTGCCCCGTCGGCAGCTGTCACTTGCTTCGTTAATTCCTCGATTATTACGAAATAACCGGGGCCCGGGCCGAGCGCGGTCGTTGTCCCTACCGCTGTTGCCACGGGCTCAGCACAACACGATTTCTACACGCGAGGCGATTCCGCTGAATTGCCTTTGCGAAAGAAAACGACGCGAGGACAGCAAGCACGGGATGGACCTGAAGGGCCCATGTAACACATGCAAGAGGTTGGGTTGAGGAGGCGGAAGAAAAAACATTTTTTATATGCATTAGAAAATTGATTATATTTATTTACGCATTTGTCTCTGTTGTTTAGATCACCAGTAGAATATTTTAAATACATTTTGCAAAGCACAATGATTTGCGTGTTTGTCACATCGCAGAGTATTAACTACATTTAGCTTATTCAGAGATTGGATATCCTCGTATTCAAAGTCCAGTGACACAATGACCACGTCCACTATCGTATTTTCATTGAGGAAATCCGAAAGCCAGTCGCATTTCTACGGCCCTTTAACGAATATGGATACGTCATCTTCTTCATCGGTCGCATCGGCAACAACTTTCGTAATTAGCTTTTTAGCCATACTGTACGGAACGTCTCCATCTCCCCATCGTAGTCCATGATGTTTTGCCACTAACAGCCAGATCCCTGATGTGTCGAATTTCGTAAGAAGATATTGCGGCATCGGACTCCCAAAAATATAGTGCACCAGAATTGTTCCCTTTCGTAAGAGAGCCACTTCCTGGACGACAAATGTTTCATCAACCATGAACCCTTGCAAGTCATCAATTGTTGGTATGCCCATTATCGGTACAATTTAGAGATCCGCTCGCTACCAAGAGACAGGAGAATGCGGTCTTTCTCGTAAAGCATCTTGATTTCCACAATGAAATTTTGTACGAATTTGGCACAGGAGAGGGCAGGCAAATAGCGTGGCAATTTAATTCATTTTGTGCACCACGTTTGTCAGCGGATTGTATTCAACCACTCAATCGTGCAGAATCAGACAGTAGGCCGTAGTATTTGAAGCACATTCTGTTTACAATCGAATTCTATGCGCAGGTCCACGGTGCTATTCTTGATCATTTTGTTGCGAGCAATCAATCACCATGAGGGGACCAAATTGCAAAAATTCAGCCACGGTGAATAATGCCCCGTTGCAACTATGTCCGTAATACGATTTATGGAAATGCGTATACATATTGATCAAGATGGCGTGCCTATTCTTGTCAAAGTCTAAGTTCATGTCATCATATGAATACAATTCCTAGTTGAGAAAAAGTTTTACATTGGTCAATTTGCAGCGTCTCATGAGGCATCCGCCATTGTACATTAAGTAATTCAATTCCTGGTGGTAGCAGACCTCGTACTACGACCAAAATAATAACGCTGTGTGGCCCATGTTGGTAGACCGAACCAATGGATGTCGTCGCCGAATACAATCGAGTCTCGGTCCACTGGCTCGCCAAGGAGAGGCAGGCGGTAGCTCTGACAAGGTGTACCCAGTGCCATTAGCGATATCTCGATTGGATAACGCCGGATGCCTGCACGGGCTGCAGCAGGGCGATGCTGGACGTCAATCCCCGTTACCTTCCGGTTTTCTCTATGCTAGCGGCGCCGAGGCCGTGCGACCTAGGCACCTACACGCACCCTTCGGGAGGAGATTGTGCGTGAGGCCCTATAGAAGTGTTGATGGAAGCGACGGTCGGATGTGGACGTACAAGGTCGACAGGACGCAAACTCTGGGTGTGTTCCAATTCACGCATTATGCGCATAGACCGCAGCGCAGACGCTGCGCGCATGAACCGCGTTCCGTTTCCAGCAGCGCATGAACCGCAGTAACGAAACGGAACGGGTTTCGATGCGTCTGATGCTCGTGAGGTTACACGGGAATGTTCAAACTTACTTACAAATAGCTATGCAGTTGGATGGATTACGGTTAATTTAATTCGAGACTTTTGGACGGTGGTCGAAGCATGCTTCCTAACTATATCGGTTACTTCGTCCTAAGGATCGGGGACCGACTCCTAACGAAATTTGATGGCTTTATTGGTTCCTGTATTTTCTCAACCCGAGTTTTTCTATTCTTCTTGAACAGCGATAATTATTGAAAGCGAAGACCATATTTTATGAGTTTTACAGGACGAACTGCTGCTTACCCAGCGTAATTTGGTAAACAGATGTGTAAAGGAAAAATTAAGTTATTTATTATCCGCGTCCAGGGTAAATTCAAGGTTTTGAAGGCTATTGAATAGAACCGCAGGCTCTCGTACGTCTTCTGGATTAGAGTATAGCTGTAAAGTTAGCATTATAAGAGCACGTTCGAAAAACTTAGCAGTAAAAGCCTTTAAGAAATAAAAATGCGCGCTACATATTTGCTTCCTTCCTCATCTTTCGTTTCGACCCTGCCTAGAACCTGCTAGGGATGTGTTGTTCGCTTCGAAATTGAGTCCGTTACGTTGCTTGCAATTCATACAGCGAGTGCAGAGATGGCAGTACCAATTTCGTAGAATTCCCTAGAATCCTCCAACTTCTAGCTCATAATGCGTGCAGCAACCGCAGAAAATAAAAGCATGGGCAGTCAATGCACATATTACGCGCATGCGTATTTGTCGCTTTACGTGTGCTTCTGTATTTCGAATTCGAATACTGCAAACAGGGGAAAGTAGGGTACTTCCGGCTATATAAGAAAGAAACGCTACAAAATTTGAGCAACTTACACATTTGCTAGTTTTTTTATATGAATTGATAGTTTGAAATGTCTAGTTTTTATTAGTATGACCAAGAAAGCATAAATTTACGTTGTAACAAAGTTGGAAGCAATAACACAAAAATGTTCATTTGACTGGAATTACGGAATTAACGTGGGGTAATTCCGGTCATGATTAATTAATAATAATAAAAATAATTATAGACATTTCAATTGAAAGCTAAATCGTACCTAGATATGTAAGCAGAAAATAGACAATTTTCGCTGAGCAGAAATAGACATTTTATATTTCATATTAAATTGAGTATTATTAGGTTAAAATGTTTTTAAAAATACTTTTTGTTTATTTTATATGTAAAGGGAAGGTTAAATATTACGTCTAATAAGTTTTTTTGTCGATTGTTGCATAAATAAATAATAAAAATCGATTTTTACGATAGCAAAACTCTTACATGTTTAGAAATAGCGACATTGA
This sequence comes from Andrena marginata, assembly GCA_963932335.1. Lineage (NCBI taxonomy): Eukaryota > Metazoa > Arthropoda > Insecta > Hymenoptera > Andrenidae > Andrena > Andrena marginata. The sequence goes on along the minus strand of OZ010662.1, from coordinate 17,869,043 downwards.
CCTTATACCCGATTCCACAAAGCCATACCGTTGCGGCCTAACAATAATATTTTGGAATGATGTTAAGTTATAAAAAATTGACAAATGTAGCGTAAAAGAACGAAATATCCAATAAACATTTATTGTCATGTAGCATATCTATAGGTTATATTTTCTGTCCTTTCGAGGAGGAAACCACATAATTTCGACGCGCGATACGAAGCGTAGCACGTTTCATTTTTTTCTTACGGATAACTGCATGTAGAAAAAATGAAACGTGCTACTTTTCGTAACGCACGTCGATTTGGTGTTGTTGCGTATTTTCGCGGTGATTTCAAGAATAGAACGCGGGTTGGTGCCCGTGGGGCGCTGAAGCACCCTGCTCGCGAAATGTGTGGGAGTTTTAAATAAAATAAAATTTTGCACTGGCAAAACTTCAATATATTTTCCTTCTTAGTTTTAAGAGATCGTTGAAAATTGAAAACAAGTTTGGGCTTTTCAATCGAGAGTCAAAATTGTTCTGCCTTCCCGGAGTCCTCCGTCGTTGCTCCTTCCCTCCTCGAACGTGGTGCCCCTTCCATCCTAGGGCCTTCTCCCAGTCCTTAGGCCAATCAGAATAAGAGATGAGCCGGATTCAAGGGGTCGGCTGTCCCGCGGGTGTCCGTCCGCCCCCGCGAATCGACGTCCATCTTTCCTTCTAATTCCGGGTGGTGGTGGAAACTCTGTGGAAGCGCGCTTTTCCGTTACACGACGGGGTGCCCACGTGGGAAGAGAAAGTAGGCTCTGTTTCGAGGATCGAGCGAACAACCCTTGAAAGAAATTTATGACTTCCTTCGCGTCGCCAACACTTCTGGAGTCAATCGGCACTGCTAAAGACTAACAAAGGACAAGGCCTTCTCAAAAGATTACGTGACTTAGAAGAAACTCGCGATTCGTTTCGGGTCTGTTAATTGGTGTCCTCTTCCTGCTTTCGAGCCCTGCCTAAGATCTTTCCCACGTATGCCACCCGCATCGCGCATCCTTAAAATACTCTCCCTGATTATACGCAAACATCGGCTTTCAAATTTCGCTCTTGATTTACATATCGATTTATACATTTCTGTAGCAACATTCAAGTAATCAGGCAACACACCAGCGAGCATCGCAACAGTGTATGTTTTTGAAAGCGTACGTAAAGAGACAAATACGCATGCGCGCATGAACTGCACGCTGCATGCGCTAGAGGTGGGAGAATTCTAGGGAATCGTATGCGCCACCAACGCAACCAATGCACGCATAGACTGAAACGGAACGGTTTTCTCTGCAGTCTATGCGCATAATGCGTGAATTGGAACACAGCCTCTGTGTGACGTCTGTGCATGGCTCAGGACGCCCGGGGACTTCACTGAATATAGCAAGATCCCTGTGCATTAGCTCGCGGAAGAGAGATCTAAAGCCGGGGCTACACCTGAATGCGTATACGCTGAGCAGGCTGAGCGCGCATGAATGACGCATGCGGAGGGGTCGAAAGTGCCATTGTATCTTTCTTCACCAACTTCTGTGCTTAACTTAGCCCACTCCGCAGTCGTAAAGATGGTGTGATACATAGTTAGCTAAATAAACATACAGCTCAACCCTCCGAGTCATCCCGTTTACCAATACAGAGTGATTGTCCACCGACGCGTGTCAAAGAGTTGCCACCTGGTACCCCGTGGCTGGGACAACCCCCTGCAGTGCCTCACCGAATTTGATGGGTTTCGATCCTTCAAACGGTTGGAATACCATTAAAAATTCAGAAATGTTCAAGAGTTCCGCATTTCTCATCACATCTTTGCGAAAACGACGTCAATTTATTCCTTATGTTTCGCCGATGAAACTGACACCAAGAACAATGTAATTCAGACCATAATGAAGGAAATTTCAGGAAAAATTGTTTTATATAATTTCAAGCTGAATTCGTTAAAAATAGTCGGATTTATATGAAATTTGGAATGATTTTCATCGGAAAAATATAAGGAATCCATCGGCATCCCTTCCATATCCCGTAGGCGTAGGTACATTGGAAAGGTCTGTGGGACACTCTTCGTTTATTACCACCTTGTCTTGCTTCTTTAAACTACTTGACACCCCCAATTGTAAGGACGACAACAAGTCATGGTGGTGTGAGGGACAGGGATGCACCACTACAGTTGTTTACCCCATGTGGGTGAGCCATTCCTTTGATGGCCTGGGATTTCACCAACATCGGCTGTGAAGAGCCCGAACATCGCGGCGAGCCTGACCTTCCTTTGGTCGAGGGTCCCGAGGTCCCTTCCTCGGTGTTATATGGCAGGCAATCCTTTCGTCTGCACTACTCCAAACACTCTCTGTCCTTCAATCTTTAGCTGTCGCGAACCACGAGACTCTGTCGAAACTGGCGAAGAAGATCGCTAGAAATATACGTTCCACACGTAGGAACGGGGGCATTAGGGAGTTTCAAGTGGCGTTCGGTTCGGGGTTCTATTCAGATCTGGACGCGGTCGAAAAGGAGGCTAATATTTCCACTATCTTTAGGTGGAATCAGACGGGTCGTAGCTCCGCGAGCCGGCACGCCTCGTCTAGCTCGTCAATTTTTCTGGGCGAGCCGAACCGATCAGTCTCCAATTCGAAGGGAAGACGTCACAGGCGGGATCACGCGCAGTGCAGCGGACACCTCATTTTCTACCTGCGTCCCTCCACGAGGCGTATTGTTGCCCCCGCGAGTAATCTCGTGTGATTTTTTAACACAACAGCGAGTCGGCCTGGCTATATGAATTAAGAACAATGCAGGGTGTAGTGAAGAAAAGAAAGACAAATTATTCAGTACAATAGAGCTTTAAAGTCTATCATATGTTAATTGCATTATTATTATTATTCAAAATGTAATTTTTAAATTTTTGATTATCTGTTTATGTCAATATTAGCAATGGATTAAATTTATTTAGTTTATGCCTTCAATAATTTAAGACATTAAAATTAATTTCTGTAGGCGTTTCGTAAAAATCACCGAAAGCAGGAAACTTTGAAGATTTGTATTTTTTAAACAATTTCGAATCTGCAAAAATGAGGACTTAACCCTCCCTAATTTCATATGGGCTACCATATGTGTATTTCAATATCATGAAAATCCGAGATATCGAGGATTTTAGAAAAGTATCACATTCTGCCTCTATCTTCCACGCTGAACGCAATGCACTCCAAACTCCCTTTGATGTGCGGAAGAAAACCGACAACGGTCGGCTCAGGCCATGTGCCTTCGCCGGCATCCCCGAGTCGGGTCGAATGAGCCGAGTCACCACGAATGACCCGTCCACACTAGCATATGCGTTCACGCTCAGCCTTTCTGACGTAGAAGCATGCGGCCCTAGCTACCGTTTCACCCGTCCACATCAGAATATTCGTGCGCCGCTCAGCCTGCTCAGCGTATACACATTCAGGTCTGGCCCCGGCTTAACATGTGGCTTACACGAAGTGTGTACGATGCCGAGACCAGCACACAGTGGTCCGAATCGCCGAAAACGTAATTAAAAATCTTTATGTTCACATTTCACACTTTATCATTATTAAGATGGTCATTTCATGGGTTCTTGGGGTCGCAAAATCTGATTCCGAGGTTAAAATTGTTATTAGATTAAAACTAAGCTCTGTGGGGGGGGGGGGGGGGAGAAAATGTCGATAAAATATTGTTATGTTTTGTTTAACAATACTGTCTGATTTGATTACGTTATTTGAAGTTAATTACGGCATCAAATTTTGAAAAATTACCAGATATAGAGTTTTTATGAAAGCAAAAGCTATTGAGTGCGCGGAAACTAGAAGGACAATAATTTGTATAAATTCACACTTCAGATATTGAAAATGCTTTCATTTATCCATAAGCTGAAATTGTGCATTCATTCGATGTTATTAAAATATATAAAAAGTTATAAATAACTGAAATATAAGAATTTATGTAATAGTCGTATTTAATCGCATGTTACATTTTTTGGAATAGTCAGGCATCTTTGAAACTTAAATTATTTGATAGTCTCTATTATAAGGAATGTATGTGCAAAAGGAGAAGTCGCACTTTTTTGCGACTTTCGAGTAATAAACAATTATGTTGGCAGCAACCAGGCCGCTTGCGCGGAAAAAGTAAGTGTCTGCGACTCGCCAACATGCTTCTACATATATTTCTGTTATGAGTCACGTATCGTTACATAACATCCCCCCCCTTATGAAAAGGCCGCCTTATCGGGATAATTTTGTTTTCCTTTCCTAGTATATTGAGTTAGTTCCCATTTTACATTTGCTTTACCAATTTTTTGATTACATTTTTACATTTTTACGTTACAATCGTTTCTTAATCTATCGTCCTAACTGGACGTTAAGCTCAGATCTTGTGTTCCGCTTTTCGTTATCTTCTTTCGGCAAATTACAATGTATATTATGATTGTTATTATTACTATAATTATTATTAGTATCGTGGTGGCATTTGGATATCCTACGTGCCATATCGGTATATTAGTATTACTATTCCCTGATTCTACGGGTAGGTCGCTCTCGATCTGATTGAGCTGCCTGTAAAGCTGTGAGAAATCCGAAGGATCTTCTATTATCCTATCCAGTTGTACTTGGGTTAGTGGTTTCGCGGTGTTGACTAGTACCGCTAGATTTGTATTTGCAGTTAGGTTGTACAACGATGCTGTTTCTATCACGAACTTCTGTTCGTGTAGTGTCCTTTGATTCCGTAATATTACATCTTTACTATTGATATTGCAATTATTTTTTAGTTTAATGATCTGCCTCGTTTCGCATTTGCATCCGTCTCATTTATCTGGCTAATAGGTCCTCATTACTTTGGATCGTTTTTTCTATGTTTTGTAGGTGATTTAGTGTTGTGTTTGTTTTTTCATGGCGTTTTGTACCGCATCCTGTTTCCTATCTACTTCCACGAAGTGAGTGCTTATTTCTTCCACGTCGTTTGCATCCATGGTGTCAAATAGTGTTTTTGATATTGTGTTATGCTAAGGCGCCTGGGGTCGAAATTCTGGTGTCGAATCTCGGGAGTGCTTCGGGGCTTCCTTCACAGTCTTCGTCTAACGGGCTTCGAAGATTCGGGTGAATTAGCCGGGACGGAAAGATTCGGTTTGAAACCGAAGGTAGAGAATCATTGCGGGTTAAAGAGTTGGAACTCACCGTAAGGTTAAACAAGTTTATTCTGTCCCGATCTGGGTGACAGAAGAAGCGCATACTGTATCGTTGGTGTTCTGATTACAAAAGTGCCAACTCGTGGCTTGTACATCGTTCTTATAATCTACTCGGGGAGATGCCGGGATCATCAGGGTCTCTGTCTTTGGCTCGGAAAGTATGCACTATAAACGAAAATCTTTTAGACGAAAATGATGTACTTTTTATAACAAATTTGTAATAGTGTTTGGTTGCGGAACGATTACCGGTGGGACGGAGAAGGGATAGGTTGCCTACTCAGTCGGTATGGCCGAGTTTGGCAAATGAGCAAATTCGTATTTCAACAATAACAGTATCTATTGTAATCAAGAGCTGCTGGATTTTGTTTACATTGGTTTTTCCGAGCGCGTCGGAAGAGCTACAGAGTTATTGGTGAATCAGCGCGTCGTTTCGCGGCGGCGGCGATTTTCGGCGAGCGGTAGGAGATAGGATGCGGCTTATGTCACGTTCTGCTCAGAATGGCCGTAAGAGGCACGTTCGTTCAAGAGTCGTATAACAGAGGTTCAGAGTGCAATAGGATTCCGGCCTAATGGGCGCGAAGACACCTTTCTGACGTAGGCAGGGCGCAAGATAAATCTTGGCTTATTTCGGACAGAGGTTGGTAATGGTACAGTAGTGGGGATGGCCGACACTGACACACCTCGGGTTTTCAAAAAGCGAGCGTCTTGTTCAATTGCGTGAAGCGGTATAGCGACATACACAAGAGCTCCTGTTTCCGCTCGCCGCGGCCTTTATATTGATAGACCGTACATCTTCGCCCGCGAGAGCCATCGCGTGGCCGCCGCCGTTTAGCGGTCGCGGCGCGAACTAAGCCCATTGTTTCGGTTCCGGGCGTTCGCACGGCTCGTGACGTGACTTCGTCATAAATTGAGCCACGTAATCAGATTAGTAATATATCAATTTGTTTAAACAATATATTAAAAGGTAGGCATTTTTCACTTGTTTTTCTTACTGATTCATTTCGGCGTAAATTTATCAACGTAAACTATAACCAAACTGTGAAATATGGCTACTTCGAATTTTTCAATTTCGACTTTCTAATAAAAACTAGATACACTATATTGAACTCGTTACGCGTAGGGAACGGGAGCCTCAGGAATGCATTATCGTAAAGGACATTAAGGATGTAAAATTTTATTATATTTTGTTATGTATTATTAATTATTTTTATTATTTCGGACCAATTGTTCGACCGACACAATACTTACCCATTACCGTGTCCCCACTACATTTTCCATATGAATTTTGAAGCGACATCTCTGCCTGAATGTGAACTATTTTGATTCCCATTCAGAGCCTAATTATAGGAAATGTCGGTTAATAAATGTAGTTAATTTTATTTTCCTAACTGGTAACGTTATAATGCAACACGAAGCATGGGTGTATAGAATCATTTTTTCACGAGCGACGAGAGCTACGGGACCCCTTAATAACATCGGTCCCGCTGTCCTCCCTGTAATTCGAACAGTAATTACGAATTAACGCATGAGGTGTCGTTAGATTAGCCCGCGGAGGTTTTGCCGAAATTGCTGGTGGCGGGTCGGAGAACGTGACACTTGAACAACAATTTCGCAAGTAGCCTGCAGGCCGTAGAATTCTCGGTTAAGGGGATTGCGTAATTTCGGGTGATGAATTAGCAGCGGAAGTTTAATAAATTACTCATTTCCCAGTACGACAGTTTTTGATGTACGAAATTTAATACGGCACGTGCTTTTTATTTAATGGAATCAAAGGACTTTAATTTGAAGTGGGGGGATAGAATTTTATAAACGTTGTGGAACGAAATTTCGATTGAATGGGATTGAAGAGACGTGTAAGATAAAATTATTATAGGATTTAAATTTGAAGGAATATTGCATGATATTTCATTGGAATGTCGAAGTTATATTTTGAAGGAATATTGAATGAAAATTCGAAAAAGTTTTATGCAGATTCACTCTAAAGATGCCCGCTAAGCCTATACCTTCTTTTAGGGTTGAAATTACGCGTTTTTCCTTCCGACGATTTCACGGCGGAACACTTGTACTGAAATCATCCACTGTTGATTAAGACGAAAGGTAGGACTGTCTTTTATGATTAAAGTACATAATTGATTGCAGAAACGTGCAGGTTTATTAGACTATGGCGGCAGAAATTTAAAGTGGTCAACTTCTGTGCCTGGTCAATAACTGTATCGTTTATCCTACTATCTTTTTTTTTAATCACATGCTAGAATTCAATCTTATCTCTAATTTATTTTTAGCACACATAAGAGATGGATTCAAAATTTAAAATATGTACAGGAAAAATTGTTCAGTATTTTATGACGTATGTAATTTTTTTATCTCGAAAATTGTAATTTGGGGAAACCGCTGGAGTTAAGTTTATACTATTATGATACTACCACAGTGTACACCAGATACCACACTATAGTCAATATATGTTCACAGTGTCCTACAATTTTTTTACAATTGGCACACCTTTGTATCTTAGAATTTACGATTAGTTTTTTAAAACGGGTTAAATAATTCACAAAACTACTTCTTATAAAAAGTGTACCGTATTGGTATGAAGACATTAGAGTTACTGCGTCAGTACGCAAGGCTTGTTTCAAACGTCAGTGTTGTGCCCGGACCGACTCCTAAGCGTGTCGACACCACCCACATTCCGATTGTCCCAATCGAGCGGCCGGAATTCGGCACAACCGCGTAAGGGATCTCGGAAGCGCACCGAGACCCGTCAGCACATGGCGAAACACCCAAAAGCAGGCCAAAGGCGGAGACCCCGATGGTCCCCGCTTCGCCCCGACCACCTTATAAGAATAATGTACGAGCAATGCGAGCTCAGACTTGATACCGAATTGTCACGGGATCAAGACCCGACTTTTCAAGACTCATGCCAAACTAGGCACAGTGTAATTGTCACCCAGATCGGGATCAAATAAACTTGTTAAACCTTACGGTGAGTTCCAACTCTTCGACGTGCAACGATCTCCTACCTCCGGGTTCTAAACCGAATCCTTCCGTCCCGGCATAATCACCCGAACCTTCGGAGCCCGTGGACGACGATCGCGAAGGACGCCCAGGAGCACCCCGAGATTCGTGCCCAGAATCTCGACCCCCAGGCGCCTCAGCACAACATCAGTATAATGATGAACTAGTATTGCTTACGTTGTGTTTCAGCAAGTGAACACGGAAAATCTAACGCAGCATTAGTAGATAATGCTTATTTCACACGCCAATATGGTGGCAACGCTGATCCTTGTATTGCTTACGCTACGTTACAGCACCTCAACATGGAAAATGCAATATTGGAAATACGACTCCATATTAAAGATTCAAACATTACCACCTTTGCTCCGTTGAAAATTCAAACCACGGTAGCGTATTTGTCATAGAAAAAGTGGTATGTATAGGACCATAGAAACAAAGACCATAGTTTCTTCGCTATCTATCCTTAACAATATCGAAAAAAACAACCTATACCATTTAGGACTTCACATATTTAAAATTGGTCGAATTTTCTAATGAAAAGTACTTTTGCACATTAAGTCCCAGGTGTAGACTATCGAAATGATTGCAGTTGAATTTTCGTACTTTGGACATTATGCGTTCTGAATTGTAAACTCTGAATTTTTATCATTCTTTTATTATTAACCAGAGTTATTGTTATTATTGCTATGAATAGGCCTTGATGTGATTACGAATAATACACTTTATTTGCAGTATACAGTGTAAGTCACGAGAAATAGGATATCTAAACATCTGTGTTAGGATTGGAGATAGGAGAAAATGTCAAAGACGAAACTTGTATAGTTCAGGGTGCAAATACTGCAAATACGGTGACACAACCAGATGTTCTGATTGACGTTATTTTCAAGGTTGTTTAAAGGTCATCGATGGTTGTTTAAATAGCAGCATGTATTTTTAACTTCATACCGTATTAGCTGATGTCAACGACGTAGGATAATGTGACCTTGAAATGACCTGCGACGCAGAAATTTACAATTTAAATATTTTATTTCAGCAGTAATACAGGTACTTAAACGTTCTGCAATACTTTGAAGTGCTCCTTTGATCGATTCCTATGAAATGGATGCACAAGACCTAATTATTTGACGAGTCTACTCATTTCTAAGTCCAAGGTCATAGTATCCTGTATCGTTGAACTCGCCTTGCCAGCAACTACCACGCTATGAAGTTAAAAAAACATGATGCCATTTAAAACACCATCGATGACCTTTAAGAAACCTTGAAGATAATTCCCCCTTGAACGATACAAGTCTCCCCTTTGACATTTTATCCTGTCTTCAACCCTAACAAAAATATGTATATGTTCTTTTTCTCGCGACTCACCCTGTATAGCCGTATACGGTTTGACGATCTAATAATGAGACACAGCTAATGTAGACAGTGAATGGTGATCTAAATGGAAGAATTTGAATAGGAGGACTCCTGAAATCACGCTGTTGGCGCGCGTACCAGGGGATTTCCCTAGTGGTACGCGACAGTAAGACGTAATTTCGTCCATTATTTAATTTCGGTTATTTGAACAATGTCGACAGTTTCAAATATTTAAATTGCTGACAAACGGTTGCGAAAAACTATTTAAGTGTGGGATAGCTAAGGGACTGCGATTCGTTTAAAGCTTGAATGAAGATTTAATAAACGTAATCAAAAATCCATTATGCTATACAGTTGTATTAAAGAAAGTTGAGAAACAAAGTAGCCATTCATAAATTATTGTTTAGTATGCTTTATTCAAACTTTTATACCTACTGCTATTGATTGTACAAAACACAAGAAGCATGCACAATGCATATTGCGCTCATAAGTACATATTTTACCACACGCGTGATTCTAATGTTTCAGAACGCATCGACAATTTTACAAACATATATTTTTTATAGAATTCTATTCTACCCTCCTAAACTAAAATGTTCTATCTACTAGTTTTTCATTTTTCAGGGTGGTTTGAAATTTTTGAAGTTCCATCATGTATCTTACATTTCAAGCAAAGTTAAATAGATTGCCCCATGTGTTTTGTAGGGTTCTAGAAACAGTTTAATTTATTTGTCATAACTGTTTTACAGGTGGTTTTACTATTTTTAGTGCCCAATGTAACATCTATCTACTTCTTACTTTGCAAACACATTAGCCAATATTCCAAATTTATCACACGGTGCTTGGATATAATTGCTTACCTAGATTTCTACACAAGAAAAAAATATTCATTTCCAAGTGCTTCAATACTGAGGAAAATTGGAGGCCTTAAAGAAAGATACCATCGTTTTTAAATTTCCATTCTTCCATTCCAACCTTTCTAATTGAAAGTCTCGAATTAACATATTCGTCTTGATGTCATTATTTCTGTTGTTAAACTTCCTGTTTAAGCTTCATAGCATCTCACATTGCTTCCAAAGTAAATACTTGAGACTGTGTAGTCAATGTTTTCCAAGTTTTGTTCAGGCTCCTTTTCTTCTTCCTGTTTCTTCTTTATGGAAACTTTTGAACCTTTATGCTCGTTATGAATTATAGCTTCGAATAAGTTTTGGGTTAGGTACAAGAACACAAGTTTTTGTTTTACTGGCATTTTCATATAAACACTACATGTGTTACAAACTAAAATCAAAATGTGAATGCCTAATGGTAAAGTAAAGACACATGATGTGCATAAGGGAAAATTGGAATAGTTGAGCACAGTTTTGCTTTTTTATTAAAATAATAATAATGGTTTGCTTTGTTTGTATTTAATTATTTAAGTTGTGATTCTTAGAGTATGTTCAATATACTTGTACAAATTTGAGAGTTGAAAACTCTAATTTTAATGACTGAATTTCAACATTTTCTGGCAGTGACGTTATGCACAAGTATCCCTCACTGAAGGGGAGATTCGATCAATGAATTTTAACAGTAAATGCCACATTAACTGTCTAAAAATATTTATATGAAATAAAGGAAGTATCATAAAAAGAAAGAAAACTATATGTAACTTGAAAGAATTACTGAAAAAATAAAACCGAAGAATTAAACTCTATGACATAAAACAACATACCTAAATGCATTCTTAAAAGACATTTCACATAGCTATCATTTGATTCAGATGATGATGAAGAAAAGATTTTCATTCTCACTTTCCTTGAGGTATTGTTCTCTTTCATTAGCCATTCTATGGTTCTTTTCGGGGAATTTTCACCTATTCAAGTATCCCCCAAAGCTCTCAATTTGAAAAAGATGAAAAATTAAACTTATCTTAAATATTTACCTCAATCAATAAATAGCATTAATACACCACAAATTGCTGTTGTTACTTAATATATTTCAAATCGTTGAAAATAAGACACTCATTCGAAAATGAGAAAGAACAAGGTGACCGAAATATTTATTTTTTTACTGCAAATAAGGTCGAAGCTTCTAACCACATTATTATATTTCCCCGGAAAAAAGTGCAAAGTGAAGTGTTGCGGTAATGCAAACATTATCACGATAGCGCGACAGGAGGCACAAATTGCCAATATCCCTATAAAAAACTTCAAAAAAGTAACAAAAATTACGCTAAGTATACGAAAAAGTCGAGGACGAAAAACAGTATTATCAAATAAATCACTAAAAAAATAGAGGAGATTTATATAAATATAAGAAAAAGATTATGAATCATAAAAAATTAGAAGAAAATGATAATAATATGAATCACAAAAAATAGAGGATAATAATAATTACAATATGTTAAAAAAGATATGAAATCAAAATGAGCTGGAAGTACATAGAGGTGCTTTCCAGCACTGTGCAAAAGCGGCTCTATGTAACACAATTTAAGATTCGGTCCTTTCCAATTGCGCTTAAGATGATACAATTAATTAAAAAACTGATGTGATGATGTATCCACGATGATCAACTATACCATATTTCCCCTACCCACATATAATGCCGAATCGTGATTTCTGAGAAGCCAAAATACAAGCGAAATGAAATTTTAACGGGGAAACCCCAACCAACGAGGGTAAATTCATATGAAAATTTGTAAACGTTTTTTTTTCTGAAACTAGGTAGAGAATTAATTTCAAATACTTGTAGACAAAAGAAAAAAACATTAGTTGGTAAAAAAAATATTAATTCAAAGAATTACTTGTTAAACAATTGTCCTGCGCTCCGTTTCAAACGTTGCTGTGCAGCGAACACCGTAGCGACTGTTTACATTTATCTGAAACAAAAAGAAGCAAGAAAATTTTTTTTAGGAAATAGCGCAGGTAATGAAGCTCGATTCGGAGAAAAAACTGCAAAATTCACAAAATGCCGGCAGTTTAAAGAAAAGTATCATTTCGTTAAAATCGATATATATATAATAATTCTTTGAATTAATATTTTTTTTGCTAACTAATGGTTTCTTCTTTTGTTCATAAATACCTATACAAAAAATATTCTCACAATTTGAAATGGATCTTTGGCTTAGTTTCCCCTCAAAAAACACATTTCCATATCGTCTGTGATAGTGCAAAACCGCGTATGAGCAGTTTCTAAATACCGCGGATCTACAAAAGTAGCAATATTGAGATTTCGCGCTCACGGTTGCCAAGCGCTGTTTCGCTTTTTTTAAAAATCACACCATTGATGTTAGTATTTATTACAAGGAGTGCTAAAACTGTCCCAAAAATGTTCAGTCAAAGAAATCCCTTAAAATGGCTAAAATATTAAGTTTTTTCTTCCTCCTGTAAAATTGGTAAAATGCAGATCCGCGGTATTTACAAACTGCTCATACGCGGATTTGCACTATCACCGACGATATGAATTTGCGTTCGTCAATTGGGGTTCCCCCCTTAAATACCATCTTTCTATAGCGGCTTCAAATCAATTTCCATTACATTTTAATGTTTGGCATATATTCTTCTTGTATCGTACATCGCTTAATTTTCAACTATATAATTGCATCACTTGTATTTATTGAATTGCACAAAACTCTTTTGTATCAAACACATTGAGGAAGCGATTTCTTTTGTATCGCGCAAAAAAAATAAAAACAAGACCATCAACCAACGAAGAGCACTCTGTTCATGCTCGCTGCGCCCAACCGGTAATTAAAGTCCCCAAAATCTCATTTTCTTTGCACGGATGGCGCGGTATTATATAACCGTCTCGCAGTAAGCAACGAATATTCTGCGGTTCGCGTGAAATCGCTGGGCTCTTGGGCGAAATGAACGGGGGATAAACGAGAAACAGGCGACGTCGCCTGGATAATCCTTAACCTCGTTACGGGACTATCTCCTCGCAGTTTATGCAGCGACAATGGTCGTTCGTTTGGTATGGCTGTTTTTAACGAAATTGCAAGATTAGCGTCGAATCGCGGCGTCTTTAACGCGATTGCTCCACACAGAGATCACATATATCATTCTTTTTTGCCTTTCGAAGGAGTGCGTATGTTAGGCCAGCAACTAGAACTATTGCGGTTGGTATGCAAAGGTGCCTATAGTGATGTCGCATAAGCAGCAGGATAAGTAAGTGCACCTTGTTTCGCCTACCCAAATTCAAATTGTTCTTAATTAAAAGGTAATTGTTAATTTTGTTTCTAATTAGTCTCAGATAAAAAAGAAATTGTTTGTGTCTCATGTACGGTAGATTAGAACTGTTGAAATCTAAAGATCTTCAATCGCATGTGGAAAAAGCAAGACAACCACAAATCGGGATCTTGAAAAAGTGCACATAATATCGCCTGCTAGAAAACTTGTGAAATAACAATATGAAAATAAAGATATATTACTTAAGAATAATATTATATCCGAACATTATGTCATATCACAGAAACGTGGCACGCGGCATGCATGGCGCAGAAAGAACTACGGACAATATTGCCGCGCTATTTCTTTAAGAGAGATCTTACGCACGTGCAGGGACGAATTTGGAGATTTGGCGCCCCCAGGTTAAGGAGCGGCTTCCGCCCTTTTCGTGAAGTATCATGAAATATTTAATTTAATTTTGAAATTAATTCCATATGATAATTCAAATATGAGTTATTGTTAATTTGCTACATGAAAAGAGGGAATTATTTTCAAAGTTGTATCAAACCTTTGTGTTTAAACATTTTTAAATTTCTTTCGCCCCATATTTATGGCCCTAGGCTGCAGCCTACTTAGCCTATATACAAATCCGCTCCTGCGCACGCGACTATTGTCGCACGCAGGCCCACCTCCGTAATGCAACGCATATGAGCTACCCGCTTCACCCCTTTGTCATGACATCGGCTGGATTATCCCTAGAGGAAATATACGACAACCTGATCATTTCTTCCTCAACCTTTTCCCTGACAATGTGGTACGAAATATCTATGTTTTGTTCTTGTTTCTTCTATTCGACTTTTAGAAAAATCTATAGTAGCTCGGTTATCACAATATAGCTGAAAATTTCCTGAAAAGGAATATATTACTTTTAATTAGCTTAGAAACATTTGTAACTAGATTGTCCCTTTTATATACTTCGGTTGCAAAGGATACATAGGTATTCGGCTTTCATCGTCAACATGGATAAACATATTTGTTTCAATGGCCACTCGCGAATTGCGTTTCCTCCTATGTTAAATGATTTTATTTAACTTCACTCTTGTATCTGGTTGCTCATTTGTTTGGTTCAAATCTTATAACTCAATTTTAATTCACTTCCATAAATCCAATCGACTTGAAACTTTGCAGACATACGCATGTAGTTTAGGGCTGGGACTATTCGAATATTTTACAAGTATTCGAATGGTATTAAATATTAAATATTCAAATAGTATTTGGATACTTGGATATTCGAATTATATTCGCCAAATAATTGAGCAACTGGAGTATTCGAATATTCGATTATCGAAAAATTCGACAAATAGTCCCAACCCTAATGTAGTTATGATGATAATATAACATTTTTAAAAAATCACCCAATTTTAACTTGACTTGAAATTTAATTCAAATAATTGTAATTTATTAAAAATTAATTTTAATTTGTAAAAAAAAACTAAAAATTAATTGTTTGTTAAAAATTCGTTGTAATTTGTAAATGTTCAGATGATATTTTTATCAAAAGTTGTCAAAGAGATATTTGAGTGGAAAATTCGGAATTTTCTTTCTTACGCACGCGATAAATCCAACTACATCGGCTACCTGTGAAATATTGATTAATTCGTGTATTTACGAGGTTTTGAACTTGAAGTTCTGAAGAAATCCATAAACATTGATATTAACTGAAAGTTAAGACCATACAAAAACTTCACAAAATATGATAAACATTCCAATTGGGATTTCGGCTTAGCGTGCCAATCATTGTACAGTTTACCCTACAACCGAGAAATGTATAATTCCTTGTGCAAAAATAAATTGAAAATGTCGAATAAAAATTTTTCATAGCAAGCTTTTTTTAAAGAAGATTAGTTTTGAAAATTTAAGCTCGAGTGGGAGTTTTTGGTCATGAAAACATGCCGACGCGACTCAAAGTGCTAAGGTAATTTTGGAGAAAGATAGGTATGTACCTTTGACAAATGATGTTTAATCAATATTGATTTTAATTTTATATTCAATTTATATTTTGCTGTGTGTTTTTCCGTGTTAAGGAAACGTGTGTTTTAAAGCCAAAAGACAATATCAATTTCGAAAAGTTTAAACGTTATCAGGAATTTAAACTTCGTTACACCAAAGGCATGCTAACATTGGTGTAATCAACCGTGAAAAGTTTGCAGTTTCTGCGCTTAACTATCCGCGCCGACCATTTCGTAAAGTTCTTCAGAAAGCAATTCCGCTGGAGAGCGATGCCAATCCTTACACAATTACGAAGGCTCCTTTCATTTCAATTTTTTTCTATCGCCGACTCTTGTCAGTGCATCTACGAAACAAATGAGCCATTTTGTAATTGACAAGAAAGAGTATAAACCATTTACGAACAATTAAGAATAAAGTTATTTGACGTAAAATGATTTCTAAGAAAATCTTTCATATTTAAGTTGGAGCAGATGAATCAACAGAAAAATAACATTTTTGTCTTCTTCGAATATATAGAATGCAAATACCTATATGTAAAATGGGATCTAGATGATTCCCAAGTGTGAAAAAATTTGTTTCGTCTCGTTGTCCTCATTGGTGTCTTTAATGCATTTCTCTCACGTAAATGATTCAGTTTTCCTTTTCTTAAAATGAAACAGTATGCATACAGGCTGGACAACGTAACTTGATCAGCTCATATATTTCTATTACTATCGGACAAATTCAAATTATTTTTATCTTTGAAATATAGTTTACTTATAGTGGTCTACAGGCTAATTATAGTATTTTTTTCGTAAGCCATTTTTTCAAAGTTTCAAAACCTGCCATCACCTTCTGTTTTTAAATGGGACCCTATAATATTTCCCCTCCTATCTTTTAGCAGACAGAGAGATAAATTCGGCAAGCACCGCAACAGACTTTTTTTATCATTAAAACTGAAGATACGATGGAAAAATATAAGTATTTTAACCTTGAGAGGGCCGGGCTGGCCACTATAATGGCCACCTAAAAATTTAGATACTTTACCGGCCATTTTAGTGATATATATGCATAAATTTTAAGTAAATAAAATTTACAATTTCAAGGAAAAAATCCCGGCCCTCTAAAGGTTAAAAGAATCCGAAAATTCCGTACGAGCATGACATTTGCCGGGCACAAAATTGACTAGCTCGGTTTTCTGACCTCACTTCCGTAGATTGTTTTCTTATCGGTCACGTTGAATGAAAAAGTTTACAAAGACGTTTTAACAACATCAGGAAGCATGTGACAACGAATTATAGCTGCATTGTGAATCACGATATTAATATATTTGAAGCAACTACTTAGCGTTCTTAGCGTCGGGCGGTCTCCTTGACAACGGAAGGCACGCCGTGCAAGAGAAAGATTGGAAGGGGAAGCAGGCGCGTGAGGGGCGCCTACGCTGGACAGCGCTGCTATATAGACTCGTGGTACGAGCCAGTATGGACAAACGCACAGTCTTGCGATTCTCCCGCAGCCCATGCTGTGATTAGCAACGTAACAGTTCCGCGCTCGGCTGTTGCCCGAGTCCCAGAACTTGAGAAGCTATTTGCACCCTAAAGGGCAGGTCTGGTCTACATGATAAAGTAGGCTACTAATTCTGAATAATATTTTTGTTTTTGAGAAAATTGAGTTTGAAGTTTGAGTTTTAGGCGCCCCAAGGGTACGCTGAGCTAAGGTGATCAAAGATATACTTCGTTGCATACGTAGGTACTCGGATGAAATTCAAAGCCAATTTTCTCGAAAACGAAGCGAGTTATGAAAATATTTTATTCTATATTTTTTATTTATTTTTCATGTATGAGTCACCACCCTTCCGCCTGTACCACCGCATACGAAACAATGTATATTTTTCAAGACTCTCATAGGTATTTGACCTTTAAATAACCTTGAACTTAAAAAATATAAGTTCGCCTCACATAAGTACTCATTAACACTTTGAGTCGCGCAACGGTTATGTGAAATGCCCCTTCAAGCGGGTAAGAATTATCTGAGCGATTAGTTCTGCAGAGAAAATTTTGTGTAACTTTTGTAAACTTTTGTAACACAAGCTGGCACCAGTCAATATTATAATCACCTTTTGTTATTTAAGCGAAGAGTACAATGTAGATAATAGTAGCGTATATGTATACTTTCAGAAAAAAAAACTGAATTAAATATCAGGAAATCATTAGCAATATATGTTCTCGCCGACACGCACGTGAAAAATTCGTAATTTCTTTCGGGGTTGTAAGGCCCTATTCACCTTGTGGTACGCGTGTAGCCGGCTCATCGTATCACCCGCCAAACTAATATTAGGTGACTGTTTAAGTTATTCTATTGTATTGAAAGTAAACTCTGTTCCGCACGATGATCAAAAAACGAGAATTTGCTCTGTTCGTGCTTGTGGTCCGTACGATGACCCGATCAAGGTGAAGAACATCGCTTCTAGAGAGCTGAATGAATTCTGCCTTGTCTACCTTTTTGATGTCAAAGGTAGAAAAGACATCGAAAATTGGAAGGCGCCAAAATGCCCGATTGGTTCCGCTTTTCTTGAAGAGGGGGAACCTTCCCTCTGTGACTTCGGTGGTGGAGGAGGCACCCTCTCCTCTTGGTGACGTAGCGGAGGAAAAATCGGACATCTGGCTACCGAACCTCGCCAGGTTGATCGGCCGAAGCGTCTCGCCAGGGTCGCGGTTTATGAGCGTATTGTCCCGCGAGTCAGCAATGGTCGGTGATATGCACTGGTTCGAAGTTACCGTATACCACCTACTCACAGAGCAATAAACGGATTTTCTCAGAGCGAAGACAGTCGAGGTGTCCAAAAAAAATGGCACGATGTCGATTGCCGCCTATTAGACATCTGGCAGGCAAATGTTCCCCAAAACGCGTCGAAGGTAAGCAATTGCCTGGTAATGAAAAACCGTTAAATTTCCACCTCGCTCTGAGCCCCCCTTTGTTCCCGTAAAACGGAACAATATATTTGTTTCTGTAGAGTCTTAAGAAATAACCTGTCCAAGATAAATAAATATTGGTTTGAAAGACGTAGAATAAAATTTATAAAATTTTATCAGTATTTGACTGGACCACGTATTCGTCCAAACGAAAACGATTACACTGTATATGGAAGGGTCCCAGCTAGCCAGCATTAACCCAGTTATGATGGCCGGTATTACCTCAAAATATTGTGTTATATTTCTGCAAACAACGTTCCGCTCACTGGGTTCATGAAACAACGCATTTCGATAATTAATCTCACAATCAATAAGAGTAGTATAGCTATGCCGATTCTAACGCAGGTCCTCTGAGGGGAGCGCGGGGGCGGGGGGAAGTGAGGGCGCGCGGGGGAGCGCGGCGGAGGGAAACATGGGCGCGGGGCCTGCGGGGAGTGGAAGACCGGTTGCGCGCGCACGAGCCGCGGAGTGGGGGAAGCCGCGATGATGGAGGGGATCACTCCGGGCCGAGCCGCCGCGGAGACCGGGCCCGCCGTCGAAAACTTTTCAGGGGGAATGACCCCCGAAAAATCTCTTTCGGCCCACCCCCCAAATATTTTTCCAAATCAGTATGTGATGAATTTTCCCCACCAACGCAGAGAAATAATTTATTTTTATCAGACGATATCGGACAATGTCGGGCAATGTCGGCTTTTTACACCGCGTCTTCGGAGGAGGGAAAGAGACAGAGCATCATTTTAAAGCTAAAATTCAGAGGAGGGAAAGGGAGAGCAATATTTTAAAGCCAAGAGCATTCTAAAAATTTTCAAAATGATTTTCAATCGCAGCGTCTCGCGCGATTGTATGTAATATGAGTCCTCCTCTGGAGCAGCCGTGCGGGATGACGTCATTCGGCGGCGCGAAGAACGAAACAGAATTATGCGGCGTCAGCAGAAACGTCGAATCTTAAAATTAGGTGATTAGGAGAGATGGATGAGCACAGGTAAATAAAATGGAGAAATATGTGCTAAAAGATGATAATATATTGTTACAATATAAATATAAATAGAAATATAAATAGAAATAGAATTGCAAAAGTAAAAGTGCGGGATGATGTCATTTGGCAGCGCGAAGAACGAAATAGAATTATGCAGCATCAGCAGAATGTTTTGTCCTCAACGCAGAGAAATAATAATTTTTTGAAATGTTGAATCTTAAAATTAGGTGGTGAGGAGAAAGACGGATAAATAAAATTGACAAATAATATGTGTTTAAGTATATATTGTTACATGGAAAAAAAACGATAATAATTATAATAGTAGTAAATATAAAAAGAAAATAAATATAAAAGAAAAAGTATAAAAAAATCTATATAAAAAGAATAAAATATAATATAAAAAAGGGAAAATATAAAAATAGAATATAAATAGAATATAAATAGAGTGTAAAAATGGAATAAAAGTATAAATATAAATATATAAAAGAATAAAAAAAAGAATATAATAATAATAATAAAATAAAATAGAATATAATAAAAGAAAATATTTATAAAGGGGAAGGTTGCGAGGGGGGTGACGGCGGCGATGGTGGCTGCGGTATCCAATATGGAGCCCATCTCGGCCGCCGCAGCTGCAGCCGCGCGGCCATTTGCACCCCTCGGGGTGCAACCTGGAGCGCCAGGTCCGCCAGCCAGGCAATTACCTGTGGCAGGTCCTAGAACACACACACAAACATCGATATAATATTAACACATTAAACATGGAACACGCAAAAAAACAATGCACTACATACTTGCGGTGGCGGTGGCGGTGGCGAAGGCGGCTGTGGCGGCGACGGCTGCAGCGGTGGCGATGGCGGCAGCGAAGGCCAACGAGGCGGTGATAGCGGTGATGGGGATGGTGAGCCCCAATCGCTCGACCACTGGGGCGACGGTGGTGGCGACTGTGGTGGCGACGGCGATGGCGAGTTCTGGAAAAAAATAGAAACCCGCGATATAATATACACTCGGTATCAACGGTTAAACGCGATAAATGTAAAAAAACATTGTTGTGTACATACCTCAGAGTCGTCTCGCCATGAATCCCACTCCGACATAATTCGGTAGTATCCCATTTTTTTTCAAACAGAAACAATTGTCGCACAAAAGCAAACTGCTGTCTTTAACGTTTGACAAACAACTGGTCTCGCTGCATCTCCTGGCTCTCGCATCTAAACTCATATCTTGAAATCGAGAAGTGCATAGCTTTGCAAAAGGAGGATGCCTTTGTTCACCACCATCTTCAACATAGACCACCTGCATTTTCGCTGACCATCCTCCTCCATGTACTTATCTTCTTCGCTGACCGTCCTCTCCTTATTCACACGCATCTTCTTTCCCTTCTTCTTTAACACATCATTCGACTAGATTACACCACTTTGAATGTGTATCGAACGTCAATTGTACCACTTCAAAACGTGTATCGAACGAGTATCGAACGTGTATCATACCACATCAAACGTGAATCGTACCACATCGAACGTGAAACGAACGTGAATCGAACGTCTACCGTACCACTTCGAACGTGTATCGTACCACTTTGAACGTGTATCGAACGTCAATCGTACCACATCGAACGTCAATCGTACCACATCGAACGTGAATCGAACGTCAATCGTACCACTTTGAACGTGTATTGAACGTCAATCGTACCACTTTGAACGTGTATCGAACGTCAATCGTACCACATCGAACGTCAATCGTACCACATCGAACGTGAATCGTACCACATCGAACGTGAATCGTACCACATCGAACGTGAATCCAACGTCAATCGTACCACTTTGAACGTGTATTGAACGTCAATCGTACCACTTTGAACGTGTATCGAACGTCAATCGTACCACATCGAACGTCAATCGTACCATTTTGAACGTGAATCGAACGTGTATCGTACCACATCGAACGTGTATCGAACGTCTAACGTACCACATCGAACATCAATCGTACCACTTTGAACGTGTATCGAACGTCAATCGTACCGCTTCTAAATAATTTCAACTATCGTCTTAATCTAGCGTACATGTAGGAGATTAGGTTGGGGGAGGGTGAAGAAAAAACATTTATGCATTAAAAATTGATTATATTTTATTTATGCCTCTGGCGTTTAGACCACCAGTTGAATATTTTAAATACATTTTGCAAGGCACAGTGCTTTGCGTGTCTGCCACAACGCAGAGTATTAACTACATTTAGCTTATTTAGGGATTTTATATCCTCGTAGTCAATGTCCAGCGTCTCGATGATCACGTCCACTCTCGTATTTTCATCCAGGAAATCTGCAAGCCAGTCGCGTTTCTGCAGCCCTTTAACGTATACTATATGGGATGTGTCATCTTCTTCGTCGATCGCATCAGCTACAGCTTTCGTAATTAGCTGTTTAGCCATACTGTACGGAACGTCTCCATCGTCCCAACGTAGTCCATGATGTTTTGCCACCAACCATCGGATGCTTGATTTATCGGATTTTGTAAGAAGATATTGCGGCATTGAGCTCCCAAAAATATAGTGCGAGAGAATTGTCCCCTTGCATAGGACAGCCACTTCCTTGACGATAAATCTTCCATCGACGATGAACCCTTGCAGGTCAACAAATGTTGGCACGACCATTATCGGTACAATTTAGAGGTCCGCTCGCTTTCAAGACAGACGGGAGAATGCAGTTTTTCTCGTAAAGCATCTCGATTTTCATGATTAAATTTTGTGTGAATTTCGCACAGGAGAGGGCGGGCAAGTAGCGTGGCAATTTAATTCATTTTGCGCACCACGTTTGTCAGTGGATTGTATTCAACCACCCGATCGTGCAGAATCAGACAGTAGGCTGTAGTATTTACCGGCACATTCTCTTTACACTCGAATTCTATGCGCACGTCCACGGTACCATTCTTGATCGACTCATTTTGTCGCGAGCAATCAATCACCACGATGGGGCCAAATTGTAAAAATTCAGCCACGGTGAATAATGCCTCGTTGCTACTATGTCCATAATACGATTTACCGAATTGCGTATACATGTGATACAAGATGGCATGCTTATTCTTGTCAAAGTCCAAGTTCATGTCATCGTATGGGTAAAATTCCGAGTTGAGAAAAAGTTTTACATTGGTCAATTTACAGTTGTTGAACTTAGTAACGTCTTCGCTCATCACATTCCTTCGACCAGTCTGTAGAGCAAGGATCACGCATCGCGGCTTCTCCAGCTGTGCAGATGCCTTCACGGCCCACGAATGCTTGGTCGTGCTCTGTAAGAGAGGATACTTGTACAGATCCCATGATTGAAAACAAATGCTCAGGTTTTGTCCACTTTCCAAAGTACGTAGCAACGATAGCTTATTAACGTCGTTCAGCGTCACATGAGGCATCCGCCATTGTAGTTTAAGTAATTCAATTTCTGGTTCCAACATCGGTGATCCTATTAGAGCATTGTTGTCGTTGCGCGATCGTATTAAAATCAATTCGTGACGCGCATTAATAATCATGCGTTTGTAGTCCTGGCAAAATCCCAGCAAATATTTGAGTGGGACGCAAAAATTGAAATGGTTTTTCACTATTAGCCCATCGCGTCGTTTCAAGCCCCATCCGGCATTCTCCATATTTTTGTCTTCGTCCGATGTCAGCGATACATAGTTTTTAAGCGTGCTAGTTATTCCAACGTTTCTGTTGCGATCAATCTCCACACCATTCAGCTCGTATCGAATCTCATCGAATAAGAACGCCATGCAATTATTTCCCAACATCACCGTTAACGCATCGTTTGGCTTATTTATCTTCAATTTCCCCTCCACATAGAGGAAACTTTCGCACGGTAATGTGTATAAATCCTGCTGCTGTATCGGTATTCTTATCTCATCGCTGTATCCAAACGTCGTGTTGACGTATGGGTTGTATGTATGAGTCTCGAGCTTGACGATGCGATCATCAAACGTCGGCTTCCCTCCAATGCTTAGAATATCAGCCATTTTTCAACTTAAATGCGTACAATGAATCCCAAAGATTTCAAAAATGCAATGTTTGCAGCACTGAGCTTCTTCTTTTTAGCGTGATCGGAGTTGCAGTTGTTGGTGTTGTAAACAATTTCACTTGGAAGAAACGGGTTTCTGGAGTCGTTCAATACAAGCATCTCTTTCGCACTACACGTATTATCGTCGTCGTCGTACGTGCAGTCTGATGGTAATCTCTTCACCTCGAAAATCGAGCAATCGTCCGTCTTGATCCACAACGCGTATCGTTAGATCTGTAATGACCCGTGCGGTGATTGGAAGGTAAATGATCTGCGCGGGCGTTTCCGATATCTTATATCCTGGTGGGACTCTCGGAGAAAATTCATGTATCGTATGTACACGCCTCCCATTGTTGTACGCACCAGCGGTCACGCTACATTCTATGCGAATAATGTTCACGTTCATGATATTAATTGGATCGTCCGATTCATGCCATCGTGCTGGTTCTAATACCCGATTCGTCGAGAATCCCAGTAGTGATCCGATGTTATTGGGCTTTGTAAAGTCTACGGCGAACCAGCAGTACAGTTCGCTTTTCATGGTGTTGTTGTTGGGACGCAACAATATAGGATACACATCGTTGTCACCGCCATCGGTGCCGTCGAGATTTTTTTGAGGATATCGCTCGAGTAATCGCTGCTTCAGGTACTTGGCAATGGCGTCTAGTTCGTAGGAGCCGTGGGGGATCGTAATGTATTCATGAGTGGTGTCGACGCTGTTGTTTTTGATGTCATAGTTTGAGAAAAAGTAGAATTTATCGTTGCTCGAGTCGATGTTCGGTATTGTGTGATAAGTTTCAAAGGTTGTTAGACCAAGCTCGTAATCATCATCGCTCAAATCTATGGGTGGAAAGTAGTTTACCGCGAGGGTGCTACTCTTGCCGGTTAGAGTGAATGTTAACGACATATTCTGCTCGAACTGCTCGACTGTTACTGAATCAGAGTGGTGGGAAGTCAATCCTTAAATTCGGTGTCGATCGTTTGTAGAAAGCGTAGACATAGTTGTCCGCAATTGCTCTGATCGTACTTTTGATAAGACGTACGATTGTATTCAATTTTCACAGCATCTTTATCCAGATATTGTATGAATTCCTTAGGCGGTCGAAGATTCCCAAAGCTGTCGAAATATATAGCTCGACTCCCTCTCTTCGCATACGCCACCCAATGAGTCCCAGGCCCCTTGACATTGTCCAAATTTACGATACCGCTCTCGTTTCGACGTACTCCTCCGGCTGGTAACGCGTTACGCATAAAAACACCTCTAAAGAATGGAATATGCATACGTTTTGCCAACTCCTCCAATTGTGCATCGGTAGTTACACCCGCAGGCATTTTTATTTTCTTTTCGGCGTTTTTTTTTTTCGTTTCGATATTCCCTGTCCGCGCTTGTACGGTGCGAGATAAAGTCCCCGACCTTCCATGGAGCGATTATGACGTTGCATTTCCTGCAGCTGATGTTGCGCCGCCTTATTATCGTTTACCGCCTTGGCGATCCCCGCCGCTCCGCCAGCCAATGATCCGAGAACACCTAGCAACGGTAAAAGTGGTAATATACCACCCCGTTTTGCTACCGGAAGAATCCGCTTTTTCGGTGCTCTCTTTGGAATTCTTTTGCGGGATTTTGTTTTCAACCCCATTCCGATCTTCGTCTTGGCCTTCATAGCTGCCCAAACAGCTGTAGCAGCACCTCTTTCACCCAGAGTCGAGTCTCGCGCAACGATGCGTTTTCGCGCTTTGTCAGCGAGTATGTTATCTGCCGCGTGCCTTTCGCTGAGGTCGTTGCTACGCGAATACGCAATATCGTGTTCTCGACACGCTGCATCCAACGGATTGATGCCTCGATCCCCTCTAGCTAATCGTTTTGCCAGATGAGTTCCTGGGCCGCAAAACTGGTATCCCGGAATATGTAATTCGATAGGTAGCGCGTTTATCGCCCGATTTAACAAACCACTGCCTTTCTTTACTCTCGTCGGCGACATTCGCTACAGTTTTTAATCAATGGTGCTGGACCGTCGATATGCGTTCGCTGCCAAGGGCGATTATAATGTTCCAGACACCGACGATACTGCTGAACCTCAGAATCGGCTTTTATATGCTCGGGGAGTCTGTCCCACAACTGATCAATGTGCCTGCCAAACTCTCGGAGTAGAATAATCTTTGGTATATATTTCAACTGCTCAGAGGTTAGGTCTCGAATATCACAATTATCCGACAGGATCAGAAGCATTTTGAATACTGAACCGTTTTGCTTCGGTGCGGACCTATAAATAGGGCGCTTCGACGTATCAAAATCATTTTTCACAGTTCACGGAGAGGATGCGATTCGTGCGACAACCTGTGACGATACGCGTGACAAATTTTGATGATAAATCGCGAGTGATGTCTTCGAAAACAAGACGCAGACATGGTAGCATGCTGCCAAACACTATCCGCTGCGTCATTTGTGGCCCATCAAATTGCGGAAAGACCAACGTGCTGGTCAGCTTGTTGGAAAGTCCTCACGGCGTCCGCTTCGAGAAGGTGTACGTGTACTCAAAGTTCTTGCAACAGCCGAAATATCAGTACTTGGAGAATTTATTGACTCCGATAGATGAAATTGGCTACTTTACGTTTTCGAATAACAGTGACGTCATCCCACCGAGCGAATCGCTTCCGAATTCTATTTTTATCTTTGATGACGTGGCATGCGACAAGCAAGATACGATAAGGGAATACTTTGCAATGGGGCGCCACTCGAACGTTGACTGCTTCTATCTCTGTCAGACATATGCAAAAATTCCCAAACATCTTATACGCGACAATGCGAATCTGCTGATTCTGTTTAAGCAGGATGGTACCAACTTGAAACATGTGTACAACGATCACGTAAACACTGACATGCCTTACGAGGATTTCTGCGCTTTGTGCCGTAATTGTTGGCAACGGGAGTATGGTTTCGTGGTAATAGACAAGGATAGCGCCATGTCCAATGGACGTTATAGAAAGGGATTTAACGAGTTTGCCGTACCGTGAGATGGTCAATCGTCATCAACACGTCGGTGGGAAAGCAACGTCTGCGGCACAACGATGATTGATATCGATACTCTGGAGATTAAGGATCGCGAGAGAATAGCGAAGGAAATTGCAAAAACCAGCGATTCCATTCGCCGGAAACATCAGGCTTTGAAGACTGGCAAGATGGAGGAAGATATCGCGTTGGAGAGATACTTTAAACCTATCGTTGAACCCTTGAAACATATTGTGGAAAATACCACAACAGCAGAAGCTGACACATCACCGCTGATGAGTACAGACGTTGAAGGGAATGAAACATTAACGCCTAAAAAAATCCATCCGAAAGGGAACACATCGCGCAAGGCAAAGAGGAAACAACATGGGCCATTGGAATATTCACCCATAACCTCGACACCAGTTCAATCGAAGCGGAAACGACAAAATGCTACATCAAACGATTCTCCGGCTCCTCCCACACCAATAAATACATTTCCCAATGTGCGATCGCTCTCAGCCGTTGATGACGACGTTTTTGAAACTAGTCCCGATGAGTCGTTTGTAACATCTATTAGACAGCAATTCCAAACATCCGAGGGACAAAAAACGATCCGCAGTCATTTCGGCCCGCTGGGGCAAAAATACATGAGTGCAATCCTAAGTAGTGACAAGGATACAGCAATGGACTATGTGTACGGTGTATACTTTGACAATAGTAGAACGATGCTTGGGGATAAGGCTTTCGATATAGACAAGGATGATAATATAATCATAGATGGTGTAAAATACAGAGGAACACCCGGCCTTTACGAATTGATTTTTATGAGAATTCCCGACGATACTGTATACACCGATGCCGATAAACAAAAATACAAAAGTATACTGCTGGAAACGAATGCCCACAGACGCGGTCATGGTGCTAAAAATCCCATATTGGGCAACAAGGGATACAAGTACAAACATGTAATTGCACCGCTAATTCCCCGTGCATCGGCTAGTAGGGCAGGGAAAGGTCTAACACTGCCGCGGGTCATGGTGGTAAACGATAACAAAATCGATTACGTACACTGGGACGATCCCAACGAGCTGGTGGATCGATTCCGTTTGCTCGAAGCGTCGCGTCAGGCGGGTAACAACTCTCACGATCCTGAAATTCTATCGATTATCGAGGAACTCCGCGAGGTAGGCCTCATTATATAAAACCGCGCGCCGATGATGTGCGCAGTATGCATCGAGATGCCAATCAACAAATTTGGGGTATCGCTCGAGAAGAGTGGAGCAGCTAGAATGGACTATTACAAATGGAGCGGTTTGCTTCGAAATTACATGCGAGATAACGCTCTTTGCGTGACCGGTGCAGACTTTGATGCAAAATCACGCAAGATACGACGCGTAGCTGAGCCGGTGGCCGACACCGATGCCGTCAATAAACTATACGTGGAAAAGAGCATTAAACTTTTGAGAGAGCAGCAGGAAGAATTAGAGAGGAAGCTGGTCGTGTTTCAAAGAGATATGCTGACGTTGCAAAACAGTGTTCAAAAGATATCGCAAGTGTCGAATTCTATCCCGCAGCCGGACAATGAAATTCGTAAAGTTAAAGAGGCTATAACCGCTTTTGCTGCGGAGCAGCAACTTGTCCAGAATTTTCTCGGACCAACGGGAAGCACTTAATGCACGTACCTGATAATTATCGCATCATTCGTGTCCAAGACACCTCTGCGATCAAACATGCAGCCATTATCGAAATCCAAGAGTAAAGAAAACCATGGTCACAAGAAGCTACAACTCGTTGAGGAATTGCACGCTCCAGCTCGAAGACATTTTCCGCGGAGGCGCGTCATCGTGCATGGATACGATGATCTGTGGCAAGCTGACATTGTAGAAATGCGTCCATACTCGCGATTCAACCAGGGTCACCACTACATACTCACCGTCATCGATGTGTTGAGCAAGTATGCATGGGCGGCGCCGCTCAAGACTAAAAGTGGTGTTGAGGTGACTAAAGCGTTTGCAAAGATATTTAGAGAGCGATATCCGAAAAATTTACAAACCGATCAAGGAAAAGAATTTTACAACACCGATGTGCAGAAACTCTTGACAAAGCACGACATTAATCATTATTCGACGTATTCGGTGATGAAGGCCTCTGTCGTAGAACGTTTCAATCGAACTTTGAAGAACAATATGTGGAAACTGTTTACGCTGAATGGAACCTATAGATGGACCGATGCGCTACCAAGTCTACTTGCAGAGTATAACGCACGAAAACATAGAACCATCGGAATGCGTCCTTGCGATGTTACCCCGGCGATCGCCGACACGCTGCTAGCCACCGTATACAGCAACATAAAGATCGCCGCACCAGCGAGATTCAAATTGGGCGAGTTTGTGCGCGTGAGCAAATTTAAAACCATATTCGATAAAGGCTATACGCCGAACTGGACAACGGAGGTGTTCAAGATAGCCAAAGTACAGACAACTAATCCCGCGACGTATCTGCTGGACGATTCCTGTGGAAAACCCGTTGCCGGAGGATTCTATGAACATGAGCTGCAACGTGTCACCGATCCTGATGTGTATCTAGTGGAAAAAGTGTTGCGTAGAAAGGGGGATAAGGTGTACGTCAAGTGGCTGGGGTTTGATAAATCACACAATTCTTGGATAAATAAAAATAATGTATTGTAAAATAATAATAATACATGGTCCAATAAATACAATGATACATATACATGTGTGAACATTTTTTTACACATTAATTCCACCATTTGTAAATTCTATACATTTGCAAACAATAATTCTACTATTTGTAAGAAACGAGTTAATAAATACAATAATAATAATTTCTATACATTTGCAAACAATAATTCCACTATTTATAATAAATACAATAATTTCTATTTTACAATGGAATTTGGTAATGGCCCCAGGGCAGAGTGTCGGTCGAATCGGGTACGATATACCGCTTGTTGTCGTGTGGGCTTAGAGCGATTTTAGATTCCGAAATGGTGTACACTTTATGCAATTTAGACCGTATGCATGATTGTCTGCGAACCATTTCGATCTCCCTTTGCAAACACTGCGCGTAGTCGTCGAAAGTTATCGTTCTAGCTATGACGTTGGTCTTGACGCCTTTCGCCTTTTTCGTATCTTTTTTGCCGTCTACGCGAAGTGCATACATTTTCGCTCTAAGACCTACGAATTCGGTCATTATCGCACCGTTATTTTCGTCCTTCATCAGCCCCGGAACCTTCTTATTTACGCGCGGCATATTATATACATTGTCGGTGGGATAATCGCTTGTGTCGAATCTATCAATATTGTGTTTCATGGACTCGTAGATATCGTCGCATTGAATGTGATAAATGAGGCTGTCAGTGTCTGTATATAGAATTTTACATTTTTGTCCATGCTTGGGAGACATGTACTCGTGGTGAAATTCATACAAACAAATTTTTGATATGTCCAGAATGCACATACCCACGTATATCGGTTTGTTGAATTTCACCTCGAGTTTCCGCAATTCAACAGCTATTAAATTTTCCGAGAAAACACTTCTGCTGTGGAAATTCGGTTTCGCGATCATTGCCTCCGCGCCATATCGCCCTTCCCAATGTGTTAAAAGTTTTACATCCACGTGATTTCGTACATTTTCCATAGTTTTGCCAAATACCGCGTTGTTCATCAATTTGTACAAATTTTTTTCAAAGTCGTTTGTCGCGTCTGTTCTAAACCGTGTATTGAGTTCGATGTAATCCCGGAGCCAGGGAGATTGAGAGAATTGCAGGACGCGGTGTATTTTTGTAATACGAAGACCGTGACGCGTGCACTGCTGCAGGTTGCGGTAATGGATGACGTAACGCTGCTTATCGTATACCGTCGCGAGTAACTTGTCCTGCCTGCTACCAGGTGGTTTGGCACGCGTCGGACAGAACGGTAGATCGGTATGAGCGTCGTGCAGACGTTGCGGATATTCCAAATCTACCTCGAGAATGTACCCCGTGGGCGAATCGACCGGGATTGAAGACACGTCAAAATTTGCAACATCTTCGACCCATTGAAATTTAGCGTATGGCAGGGGCTGACACATTGCCCATCCATACAAATTGTTCACATCAAAGTACATCAAGTACGATGACTCTTCCGATGCGTCGTAAGATGACATGTACTTGTTATTAGCATGTGCGTATCTTCCGGAACATTGGCTTAAACCCCCACGTATACCGCGTTCGATAAACATGACCATATCGACGTCTGTGAGTAATTCGAATGTAATTTTGGTATGTTTTAGCATTGCATCCCACGTGAAACCAGGTAGAGTATAATAATGTGCTGAATCTAGTCCGTAACTCTTGATACAACTTTCTCGAAAATTTTCAAAAATATCTGCCAATAACAAGACATCAGTTTTCAAATACAAATCGCTGTATTCGCCCAAGGTTCTAATCCCGAAACGCTGCCAGACAGTCTCGGCGTGTGCGTAATCGGTCTCGGATACTGTCTCACCCGTTAACAAACTGTGGAATGACTCGCGCGGCGGTAAGCGCGGGTCCTGCAGCTTGTTCGCGCAATCAAGGTATTCATATGGAAAGACACCCTTTCGCGTCAATAAATTGAAATCTTCGGTGGATAATGTTTCAAATTGGGATCGTAAAATTTTTAATTGATCTGTGCTCAGAAAAGACGATAATTTGTTGAGACTAGTATTGAGAAATTTGTACGAATCGATGAATCGTAATTTAATATAATTTCGCGAGTCTGATTCAGCCGTATCTTCGACATTTTTAGTGAATGAAATATACTTTTCTTTAGTAATGGGTAATACATCAACGTGACCGTCGAAAGCGGTAGCTATTTCCTCGATAATGAAATGCGAATCGTAGCCGGATAAATTATGGAAAACTACGGGGATGTAAAACGCATTTTTATAATTTAAATTGCACTCCGAATGTGCCGGGCCTCTAAACCGTCCGGAGAGATGACAATGATCGCGAACTCGTACGTCATCAGCCTCGAATGGCTCTTCGCAAATATGACAGTGTGTTGCATCGCGAAATGTCGTCCACTGTTCGGTGGTTAAATCATGCATGGGAACATTACTGGTCAAGATAGGTTTGGCGAAGTTTGCAAATTTTTTCAGTTCGTATACGAACCATGAAACACAATCCGCGTCGCGACGACATCGATACGTCGATAGCGATGTATCGTACGAGCAATGCATATAATAGGCTATACTATGAACTTTATGATGTTGATATGCGCGCAATTTATTATCATCACCCGTTCGACTGTCCTCTGTTTTCTCGATGATACACTCCAGATCTGCGTACACCACGAAGGGGAGCCGCTCCTTCCTGCAGTGGTTCTCGAAGCTGAGGAAATTTTTGCCTTCGCTGGGCAGCAGGATGGCACAGTCGTTCATCTGCCCACAGTCCACTGCATGCGCCTCCAACTTCTCGGTAGAGCTAAAGTAGTGCATACACCTGTAAACATAATTTTTTTATTTAATTGTTTCGCGAGACATTTTAATATTTCACAAGTTTTCTATACGTACCGATCACAGATGAATTTCTTTTTCCCGTGCCTGCTCAGCTGCGCGCTTACCAGCCGAGACAAGTTCTTGATCCATACAAAATGCCCTACATCGCCATGCTCTTGATTCGACGTGTAGAGCAGGTTTACGTGTCGATCCCTCTTTTGGCTGGTGAGGCGCAAGGGAAAGACCGTCTTCGTCTTCTCCGCCTCGAAGCTGTACACGTTGACGGAGACGCTGTTCTGCCGCTCAAACTTCCCAATTTGCGCCAGGGACATTGGGAACTCAATGCCCTGGAGATTTAGCACGGAAGCATAGTGCGGGTACGAACTTGGGCGCGCGGTGTCTCGTTCGGCGGGATGGAGAGCGGCGACCACTGCCCACGCGAAACAGGCATTGTCCGGGGATTGTACACTGATCGTGGCTTTCTTCAAAGACAATTCCCGCGGCAACTTGATGTGACACCCGGCACGCAGCGGATTGTACTTGTTGACATTGACGGTCAGGTTGAGGATTCTCGTCAATGCCCATCCGCTGTCGCGTTCCTGGAACTCTTCCAGCGATGCCAGGGTGGGTTCGATGACACATCGTTGGTACCACTCCTGTAGATCGGATGTGCCGAAGAGTTCGCAGTTCCGGGTATTTATGCTTTTACAAGCATGCTTGTCACCCGCCACAAATTCGCCGTTAAACACCGTGTTCACTTTGAGGTGTTGATGTTTCCTCAAAGCACCTCGCACCTGCTCCAACACAATGGTCCCCGCATCCTGGAGGAAGTTGCGCGGCTCGATGTAATTCGAATTTAACACGGCACCAGTTAATACGCGGGTATCGAACGCAGCGTCTATTTCGCGCCACAAAAGTCCTGTGCTCGAATGTCCGGCACCTTCATGCAAGAAACGTCCGCGCAACGAATATTTTAGCCCTTCGAGCTGCGCGATTCGAGCAACCAACGATTGCCGAACACCGATCGATAATCGCGGGCGTTTCACACGGCTCTGTTCTTCCAAAGATTCGATGCACTCGTTGCACCGTTCTTCCCACGCAAGGTACTCTTCTCGCGAAATCAATCGTGCAGATTGATCCAGCAATTGGCGGGTTACTTGCGCGAATTCTCCCATGGTCGTAAATGCAATGTAAATGTCTTTTCCTCGC
Source organism: Andrena marginata (assembly GCA_963932335.1). Taxonomy (NCBI): domain Eukaryota; kingdom Metazoa; phylum Arthropoda; class Insecta; order Hymenoptera; family Andrenidae; genus Andrena; species Andrena marginata. Next base: position 17,835,719 of record OZ010662.1, on the reverse strand, counting down.
AACACGTTGCAACGATTTGAGGCTTTGTGCAGTTTGGAGCGCATATTTATATCCACCAATTTCCGCTGATACATCATAATTCTTGCTATGATTCATGCATATGACGAATTAGCGCGCAATATCATTCGATGAAATTTTCTGCTGACTCCACATAATTCAAAGATTCGACGTTCGACACGTGTCGAGACTTTTATCCTTGAGGATGGGGCTCAAATTACATACTGCGACGTTAAGATTGAAACACATTATGGAAAAATTGATAGTTTTAAAATAAAAATGGTGTGGTGGGGGAAGCAATGGCACCTCTATTTAAGAGGGCTCCCGAAGGCTATTCCATCAATCGCTGAGTATCCACAGTGACTTTCGACGGAACAAATACTGCTCTGAAAACAAAATGTGCAGTACCAGTGCCGAAGCAAACGTTGAACGCCTGAATTATTACGTTCCGATCGTGCTAGATGATGGTGTGGCTCAATGCGGGGAGGATACAGTTGTTTGGTAAGGCTTAATTTTCACATCTCAAAATTTGTATGTTTATTCCTAATACGAGCGAGCAATTTCATAGCTTTGATTGTTCTCTTAGCCCGCGTCGAACATCGCGGATCATGGTCAGAAGATACGCATTAACATCCATGGGCAGCAAATACTTGGAAATTGGGATCAGAGTACGGCCTACGATTGATGTGGAAATGGTTCTCGGCGACAATCGTGGGATGTTTCTCACGTTGCCATGGGATACATGGGGTTCGCTATGTAGCAGTCGTACGACCATTGAAGAACGTGCACGATTACCTGGATCACCTTCGATGCAAATGGGTCAATTAATGGTGGATTTTTGTGAAATCTATAATTCTCCGATTGTAAGGATTACACTACATAATAAGCCGCTGTATTTCAAACCGGATACAGTAACATTTTTATTAAATCTTGAACCATGTTTAGACTATGTATATCTACGGCTGCGTCAAAATGTAAGAGATGTGCAGACGAAATTTGAAACTTTTGTTAACGTGCTACAGCAGAGCGATGTTGCCTGTGAAACATTAGATACGCGTCGTGCTGCTAAAATCATACGCGATAGCGAACATTACTGCGAGGATTATTATGTAGATTGCGAACTAGTAGCATGTGCCATCAATGATATTCTAGCTGATGCTCGCAGGAAGAAAAAATGTTAAATTATATTTTTTTAATTTTAAATAAATTTCTTAAACACATATTATTTGCCAATTTTATTTATCCGTCTTTCTCCTCGCCACCTAATTTTAAGATTCGATGTTCTTCGCGCCGTGAAAATGACGTCATCCCGCACGGCTGCTCCAGAGGATTCAAGTTACGCACGATCGCGCGAGACGCTGCGACGCTAAATCTGAACGCTTTAGAATACTCTTGGCTTTAAAATATTGCTCTCCCTTTCCCTCCTCTGAATTTTAGCTTTAAAATGATGCTCTGTCTCTTTCCCTCCTCCGAAGACGCGGTTCGTAAAAAGCCGACATTGCCCGACATTGTCCGATATCGTCTGATAAAAATAAATTATTTCTCTGCGTTGGTGGGGAAAATTCATCACATACTGATTTGGAAAAATATTTGGGGTGGGCCGAAAGAGATTTTTCGGGGGTCATTCCCCCTGAAAAGTTTTCGACGGCGGGCCCGGTCTCCGCGGCGGCTCGGCCCGGAGTGATCCCCTCCATCATCGCGGCTTCCCCCACTCCGCGGCTCGTGCGCGCGCAACCGGTCTTCCACTCCCCGCAGGCCCCGCGCCCATGTTTCCCTCCGCCGCGCTCCCCCGCGCGCCCTCACTTGGTTGAGCCCATGTTTCCCTCCCCCCCGCCCCCGCGCTCCCCTCAGAGGACCTGCGTTAGAATCGGCATAGCTATACTACTAATAAGTATGTAAATAACGCCTCTCATGTAAATATCGGATGCTAATGTTACGTCCCTAATTCCTATTCGGGGCCGCGATTTTAGGGAGTTTATATTTTTTTTTTTGGATCCGCTTTTGAGCTAGTCCAGGGAATTTACGCTCTGGGTTAGTTGAGAACGATAGATAATAGATTATAACGTTTTTGGTTCGTAATTACCTTAAGTTGGCCGCGGTGATAAACAGTCAATGGAAATTTTTCACCACTTGATAGGTGCGTCCGGGATTCCGTCTATTTCGGGCGCGTTGTTGCTTTTCGGGGCTGCCCAGACTTCAAAGAAGAGGATATAACCGAAATTTTGAGTCTCCTGGTCCTTCTCGATTGTTGGGGCCTTAATGACTCCCAATATTTGGAAAACCTCTGGCGTGTTCGTAAAGGTTATTTGTTCTTTCACTAACACTTTTATTGTCAATGTGGTAGATTTTAACACTTTTTAACTCGTAGATCCAAAAAGATAATGAATATTGATTATTCAGAATAGTAATCATCCTCCGCGGGTGGTCAGTCCCTTTTTATAGGGCTGTCGATCACTCCTTCTCCAGGTTTGTCACATGACAATTTAGACGGTGGGAGATGAAATCTTCCAATCATCTGCCGTGGGATCCAGCTGAAGAATTCTTTTTAGCGGGCTATCCGAGAGTTTTGTTTACTGCAGAATTTGAGCTATTGCGCGCCTATTTCGGTGTCTTCTGACTTACTTAAGACGTATTTCTGCCGTTATACGAAACTCTCAGCAGCGTCGATAGTTAAATTCTTATTTTAATTCATATTTAGAAGTTTACGCTATTGGGTTTCCGATGTGCACTGTACGATTGGTTTCGTACATCCCACATACTAGGGATTGAAGTTAATATTCATCGGTTCCGTATTGGAGCTCGATTTACGGGATATAAAGGGAGGGCAAATTTGTGGCGATGATCAGGAGCGCAGCTTCATGAAGGTGTCGACTCCGCTGGCGGAAGGGGCCTCTGACCCATCAGTCTACTGGTCCCCCTGGTGTGCGCGGTTGACTAGCTGGTGTGCAGTTAGTTGGTGTGTGGCTACCTCCTTCGTGCTGGTTCTCCTGCTCACTGTTGCCGTTTGATGATTCTTGACTTGGTTTTCTTATCGCGAGTTTTGATTATAATGCCTTTTCGGCTATGTATTGTATTGATAACTTATTTAAGGTGGTTATAATATACCAAAGTACGAAATAGTAAGTTTGAATGATTTAAAAGGTTAAATAATAGTTGACTCCACGTCGCGGGACGTGACACCCCTTTAGAAAGCAAATTTCCAGAGGAAATTTGTTTTAATTCTTGGATGGCTTCTTTGAATTCTCTCGCTGCTGGAGTCGGTTGTCGTCCCTCGTCAGTTGTTGTTGGTTGATCTGGATTCTGCGATGATGGTTGCTTTTTCTTGGCCAGATGTATGATTAAGGTTGTTAAAGAGCTCCAAATTGCCCCTAACAAGTGTAATCCGCATCCATAGACTGCATGTATTTGGTATCCGTGTATAATGGTATCAAATATGGTTTTTATTATTTTAATGATAATAAAAACTCCTAGTAGTCCTGCGGTGACTGTTCCAAATTTAAGAAATCCATTCCAAAATTTGGCTGCTGCATTTTCGGCTAATGATGCGATGGTTTCTTCGTCCATAATGCCCATTATTGAAATTGATCCTGCGGGAATATTTTTCCCGGATACTCCTCTGGCGAGTGTATTTAGTACGGCTGCTTTTTCTGCGGGGAACATAATATGGTCCCTTAAATTTTCCAATTCCTTCTGTGTATATATTCCGCTGGTTGCGAGATCTGAAGGAGATGTATAATGCCAGTTGAGTTTCGTTTTTGGATGTAATATTTGGGGTGGACGAACTTCAATTGGATGTGGTGAAATTCTGTGCCATGCTTGGTCAATTTCATACATGACTGGTAGAATGGGACTACATTCCTTATTGTGTCCCTTGAGTGGTTAAAATGTGTGTTTTTGGTGTTAAGAACATTAAATTGTTTCTTAACCACACAGGTAGCTCTATATAACATTCGTCTGTCTTTCGTATTTTTACTTGAACAGGAATACATTTTACAATATGAATCACTTCGCCAGCTACTAGTGCCATATGTCCCGGTATTTTTGTGACTATATTAGCAAATTCGTCTGGTTTCAGTGTAGCAATTATTAGAGCATTGTTTAATATTTGTTGTTCCCATAAGCATTTTTGTATAATTATATCTCGGTATAGAGTTTTCAATTCAGTTCTTATATGTTTTTCCACGTAGACAAATTTGGAATTTACATACGTGAAAATATCCAAATTTTCTACTGGAATTTTGTGTAAAGATGCAAATGTTCTTTCTTTAGTTGTTTCCAAAATGAATAGTTTTGGATGTTCCGTTTGTATAAGCGTGTAACCACATAGATGCTGCTCTCCTGTTGGAGTTAAAGCAAATGTAATATCTTGCGTGGTTAACGCATACACGGAAGGTGATTTTTCTTCGGCTTGGCTGGTATCTGTAATTTTGGATGCTAGCCCTTCGTAGAGTACGTCATAGCGATCGAATTTGCACGTTGATGGTGGAAAAGAGTGCCAGAACGTGTGTCCGTCCTCATTATCCACACAAAATCCATTTTGAAAGTGGCATATTGTTCCAGATTTCAATATGATTTTATTGGGCTCTAATCGTACTGGTACTAGAGCGGTTTTGAGTGTTATTTTCGCCATTGCTTGTACTACTACTGTTTCCCATGATCCATAGGGGTCGGAAAATTGTGCTCCGTTACATTTTCCATCAGCGGTGAGTGATCCAGCCATGGTAAATGTCCGGGTTGATGTCTGGTTCATTTTGAGTCCCACCAAATAGACGTTATTACCTATAACGGTGGATCCATACTCATGCATATTTCGGCATTGTCGTTCGGTCAAATCTTCGAGGTATTCGTTAAATCCGTTGTGTACCGCGGAAATGTGTGAATGCATTCCGCAGTAATAAATGGTTCTTGAAATTATGAGCTTGCATTGGATGACTTCCACGTAGTTGAAGTCTGAGAGTTGCAGAAGTTGAATGTAGATTTCCTTTGTGGTTGTAGAGATTGGGTTTATTTCGCAATCCCCTACTGAATTTAATGAAACGGTTGTCACGTTTAAATGTTGCCCATTGCAATCGTATCCAATGAGGGCCCAAACGAGATTCAAGTTGATTAGAATTATCCATGGTAAAATCATGGTAATTCTCCTTTTAACAAAAAAAAAATAAAAATTGATTTAAACTATCGTTATCTTAATAATGGTTTATTTATCCCTTTAATATTTCGTACTTTCTTAATCTTATTCCATAAATAACAGGTATCCTTATGGGTACCCGATCTTTCGTCGCATTGGTTGAAACCAAAAACTAAAATACAATTTTCTTTCAAATATATAACTTTTATCTGAATTATCAAGCTTATTGATTATACTTATTTCTATTTTCTTTATAAATGAACGTTTATATACTGGTTAACGTATGTAGGATAGCATTTGTTTAGATGACTACCACTTAGTTTCAACAATTTTGTAATTTCCGTGTGTTAACCCTGCGTATTCTTGGTGGGTTAGGCCCAAATATTCTTCTATGCAACCAGCACAAGTGGCTGCTTTATCAATCCACGCTATTTCTCTACCGCACTGGTCACATTTCGCAATTTGTTCCGCTACGGATTCTATACAAGTAGCATGTAAGTAATTTTCAATAATGTATTCTGGGGCCACATTTGTGTACATAGCATTCAGCGCATATACATTTAGTAGTGGATATGTAGAGTCGATATACACACTGTCGTACACAACACAGTAATAATAAAGGTAAATAAGTTTCGGGGAAGTCATAAGGTATGGCTCCATCGATAGGGCCATGATGTCCATCGTTTTCCCGAGGTTGTCTGGGGTCGTGTTGCACTCCCATTTTAATTTAAATTCGAGTTCTGACCTGTAATCATTTTGTATTTTGTCCTTATACTAGTTAGTTTATACTTTCCATATGAGGGTTAGTCATTCAATCAACAATTATTAGAGATAAAATAGATATTTTATATTTTAAAAATATATATAGATTTACACCAAAAATACAATAATATAAATATAAATTTATCTGTTGCTATCACCATCTGGCGATTACGTCAATTATGCCTCCCATATTTAACACATTCCATTTTCCGGGGGTTAATTCCAAATACTCCTCAATACACTCGGTACACCTACAAGCCGGTGTCACGGTCGCCAAAGATATCCCGCATTGATGACAGAAGGAAACCATTATTAATGCTGTATATTTGCACATGGTGTGCCACCCCCCTTCCACAAGGTGTTGTTTTATGGAATCATTTAGAGTGTCGTAGCAGTTAGTGCAGAATCTTAACATTTCCCATGTGTAAACCCTTATGATTGATTTAGTTACGCAGTACATCTGCATCAATTCATAGTAATCTTCGGGGTGATTTTGGGGGAGGACTCCATCAATTGGCCCGTAAAATTCCAAATCCTCCTCGTCACACTCTTCCATTGGGATCTTCATGTCTGGAATAATGATAAATCCTAATGATTTATACCAGATTTAATTTAATTATTTATTATTCCATTTTGTCAGGGTTGTTGTGCCCGGACCGACACCTAAGCATGTCGACACCACCCACATTCCGATTGTCCCAATCGAGCGGCCGGAATTCGGCACAACCGCGTAAGGGATCTCGGAAGCGCACCAAGACCCGTCAGCACATGGCGAAACACCCAAAAGTAGGCCAAAGGCGGAGACCACGATGGCCCCCGCTTCGCCCCGACCACCTTATAAGAATAATGCACGAGCAATGCGAGCTCAGACTTGATACCAAATTGTCACGGGATCAAGACCCGACTTTTCAAGACTCATGCCAAACTAGGCACAGTGTAATTGTCACCCAGATCGGGATCAAATAAACTTGTTAAACCTTACGGTGAGTTCCAACTCCTCGACCTGCAACGATCTCCTACCTCCGGGTTCTAAACCGAATCCTTCCGTCCCGGCATAATCACCCGAACCTTCGGAGCCCGCGGACGACGATCGCGAAGGACGCCCAGGAGCACCCCGAGATTCGTACCCAGAATCTCGACCCCCAGGCGCCTCAGCACAACAATTGGTGGCAGCGGTGGGATCCTGCTAACGTAAGGACCAAGCCTGACCGACGGTGACAACAGGACTTAGCGGAGACAACAATCCCCTTGACCAGAGGGCCAGCCACTCCGCAGTATCAACGGACGTCAACAGAGGACGCCGCCAGAACAGTCCATCACACACACCTTGACGAGCGATGCATCACCTGCTTCCTATACTGTAAGTGCGGAATACCACTCTCAGCGAATTCAGGCCGCACGCCGCAAATCTCATGCGCCGAGTAAAATCTTTAGATAAGAATATCGAGCGCGACTTGGAATTAACTGAGCGGAAGGAAAATCTTTCGCCCAGAACTATTCGCCGAAGTGCCCCGCGTAGATTCTGTAAAGTCCGTGCGAAACAACCCTCCGCCGAACCCATCTTCGACGCGACATTCGAAGCACTTCGTGAAATCGGAGAACGTACGCGACTTGCTCTAGACGTAGAAACCAGCGAAGAACGTAGCGTTCCGACCGTGTTACCCACTACGTCAAATCACGCCGGACACCTAACCGCCAGGAGACTCTATCCGTACGACGAGGCGGATTATAGTTTGATCCTGAGCGGAGCCCTAACAACCAATACCGAAATGCAGCACACTCCCCCGGCAACCGCGAAGCAAAACGCGGAACAGAGCTCCGCCGGAAGCGGAGACCGACTAGCTAATATAGAGAAATTACTCGCGGGGCTAACCACCTCTTTAGCTAGCGTAACCGAGGGAATGATAGCAATAAACGATAGGTTGGGAACACTAGAGGCAAAGGAAGGTCCCCTACAGGACTCAATAGACAGAGAAATAAGTAGACTAAGGGAAACCATGAATTCGACACACGCGACGCCTGGCCCCTCAGGCAGGACCGCGGTCCATTTCGATAACTTTCGCGGCCCAGAGGAAGAACCGAGGCGCACTAGTCGATTCGTTCCCACTAATCTCGAGGTAAACGACCTAACTCACGCACCGAACGTAACGGGTACTCGAGAAATATTCCACACTATAAAAACCCTACCCTTGTTCAACGGGAAGGACCCCAAAGAATTACCTGGTTTCCTAACCGCCTGCAAATATGTCTATCACACATATCAAACAGCAGAAGAAAAAGCCCAGATCCTACGGGGGATAATCGCGTTACGGGTCGGAGGCGACGCCCTAGACGAAGTACAGACGCGCCACATATTATCCATGCAGGATTTAGAGGACGTACTAACTTCAGTTTACAAACCTCCCCGTACAGCTTCAACTGTACAAAGGGAATTGTTATATAGTAGACAGGGCCCCAATGAAAGCGCGCATCAATACGGAAATCGTGTATCAAAACTACTAAGGGAACTAATAGCGACCGGAATCGATGATAAAGACAGCTTAATAGAGAAAAACGCAACTGTAAAGGTATTCAAAAAACAGACGTTGACTATATTCGAGGACGGACTCCGCGATGATCTAAAAGTCCTAGTGAAATCACAAAGACCCGCCGACTTACAGGAAGCAATCACGATAGCCATAGACGAAGAACGGTCAATCACGAAACGACCAACGACGCGCGGAACAAACCCCTCCACACAAAATAAAAACAAGACAGCATCGCGGTACTGCGATAATTGTAAGCGATCAGGACACGACACTAAGGATTGTTGGAAAAATAAGGATAAGGATAAGCAAAATGGGAAAAAATTTTCTCCAGAAAACAGCCGACGAGTGCAAACGGTAACGTCCAAAGGGAAAAACGAGAAACCGAGAGGGCATAAACCAGAGAGTCAACAACCGACCTCTGAAGAAAAACACCGGCCGCGACACAGAAGCGCTGACAGCACACATTCCACGCAAAGCAGCCGCGATAGCTCCGAATCACCGGATCGCGACTCACCTACGCGGAAAACCGTGCAAACCTACCGTATGGTTAAAATAGGATCCCTCTCCAAAGATGGACATACCTCGGATAGGATAGAAGTGGAAATAAAAAATAGTAAAAACAAACAAACAATAATGCTAATAGATAGCGGGGCGGAAGTATCCCTAATCGCTAGGAGAGCCCTTCCGGACAACATCAAAATAAGGAAGTCCGGCGTTACGCTAGTTTCATTCTCAGGAGAGAAAACGAGAACACTAGGGAAAATAGAGGCTACGTTTAAAATAAATGGGAAAAGGGTAACACATCCATTATACGTAGTAGACGGAAATACCTTAACGAACGCGGACGGGATACTAGGAATAGATTTTCTTAAAGAGAACGGAGTAACCATTAGTTACCCTGAGCAAAGCTTACTAGTAAACGGAAAACCCTGGAAAACGTTAAATAGAAGCATGGAAATAACGATACCCGCACGCGCACAGCAACTGATAATGGTTCCTACGGATAGCATTCAAGATGGTATAATAGAGAAACAACAGCTAGCCGAAGGCATATACTTAGGAGAAGGGTTAACGAGACCCAAAGACGGAAAATGCGTGGCCTGTATTACAAATACAACCACAAAAAAGAAAACAGTAATCGTGCCGCGAATTCAATTAAACGAAATACCGGTTAACGAAGTAATTCATTGCAACGATAGCGCCGCAGCTGTTCGGGCATTGACCGCGAAAGAAACGCTGACAACGCGCATCGCTCGAGTCGTAGAACAGGTAGACCGCAAGCACATGAATAAAGAAGAAAAGGCAACTATGGAGGAAATATGCAGAGAATATCATGACACGTTTTACCTACCGGGAGATCAATTATCGATGGCCACAGTAACCGGCCATCGAGTCCCTGTAAAAAGCGACACGACACCCTGCAATATCAAGCCCTATAGATTACCCGAAATCCACAAACAAGAAGTGCGGAAACAGGTGGAAAAAATGCTAGAGGACGGCATCATCCGACATAGCGCCAGCCCATGGAACGCACCCTTATTAGTAGTACCTAAAAAAACGGACAACGAGGGAAATAGAAAATACCGCGTAGTAGTCGATTATAGGAAACTCAACGAAGTCACCATAGGCGACTCATTCCCACTACCCAATATCACGGACATACTAGATCAATTGGGAAAAGCACAGTATTTTACCACGCTCGACTTGGCATCCGGATACCACCAAATTCCTATGGACGAACGCGACAAGTGCAAGACAGCATTTTCAACTCCTCAAGGACACTTCGAATTCAATCGCATGCCGTTCGGACTGAAAAATGCACCGGCGACATTTCAGCGGGCAATGAACGCCGCGCTTATCGGTTTACAGGGGATAGACTGTTTCGTTTACCTGGACGACATTGTCATCTATGGAGCCAATTTAAGAGAACATAACACACGACTGAGGAAAATTCTAGACACCCTTCGCAAATACAACCTAAAACTGCAACCAGAAAAATGTGCGTTTTTGCGAAAGGAAGTGGGATTTTTGGGACACGTAATTACCCCTGAAGGGATCAAACCGGACCCCGAAAAAACTAAAGCCGTGAAAGAATTCCCTACTCCAACCAAGCTAAAAGAATTACAAGCATTCTTAGGACTAGCAGGGTACTACCGCAGATTCATCCCAGAATACTCAAAAATAGCAAAGCCCCTCTCCAGCATCACGAGCAGCAAGGTCGAGTTCATTTGGACAGCCGAACAGCAGAACGCTTTCGACACACTAAAAGAGGAACTGACTACGGCACCCCTACTAATCTACCCAGACTTTACAAAGGAATTCATAGTAACGACCGACGCATCCGATGTAGCAATAGGCGCGATATTGTCACAAGGGAAAATAGGCGAAGACAAACCAATCGCGTACGCAAGCCGAGTACTAAATAAAGCTGAAAGAAATTATAGTACAACGGAAAAGGAACTGCTAGCTATTGTCTGGGCAGTTAAACACTTCCGACCATACGTCTACGGTACCTCATTCAAAGTAGTTACGGACCACAAAGCACTTACATGGCTATTTAGGGTACAGGATCCAGGATCTAGATTAATAAGATGGAGAATCCTACTAGCCGAATACGACCTTGAAATCGTACATAAGGCAGGGAAGAACAATACGAACGCAGACGCGTTAAGTAGGAATGTGCACGCGTTGGAAAACGAGGAAAAAGAAACAAGGACAACCAACGTCCACGACGAAGAAACAAAACAGCAAATTCTTTTCGAATACCACCACACGCCCATAGGAGGGCATCAAGGCGTCAAAAGGACCACAACCAGAATAAAACAGAAATACAGCTGGGAGGGAATGAACAAAGATATCGAGGAATATATACGAAAATGTAGCACCTGCCAAAAGAATAAATTAGGAAGGAAAACTAAGGCTCCAATGGAGATCACCGATACACCAAGGGAACCCTTTGAAAAAGTAGCGCTAGACGTAGTAGGGCCCCTGCCGGAGAGCAATCAAGGGAACATCTACATACTAACTTTCCAGGACCTCCTCACAAAATTTAGCAAGGCGATCCCCCTGCCAAACCAGGAATCAGCCACGATAGCGGAAGCAGTAGTCGAGAAAGTCATCTGCGAATACGGTATACCCGAAAAGATCCTAACAGACCAAGGGAGAAATTTTCTAAGCGAAATGTTCAAAAACATATGCAAACTTTTTCGAATTACGAAGATACAGACAACCGCTTACCACCCAGAATCGAACGGAGCATTAGAAAGGTCACATAAAACCCTAGTAGAATATTTGCGACACTACATAGACAACGACCAATCCGACTGGGATAGATGGCTACCCTATGCTATGTTTACATATAATACAACCCCACATACGGCAACAGGGTTCACGCCATACGAACTAGTCTATGGAAGGATAGCATCAATACCAACCGCGTTAAAAAGTCCGCCTAAACTAACATATAACTACGAAGATTACGCGCAACAAACAAGAGAACGTATCAGGACAACAAATGAAACAGCTAGAGAACAACTCCAAGAAGCAAAGAAAAGGGCCAAAAAGGGATACGACAAAAAAGCGCGCGAGATAGAATTCAAAGTAGGCGATAAGGTTTGGCTATTCGATGAATCAGTACGTCGGGGAAGATCGAAAAAACTAGATAATAAATGGGTAGGCCCCTACGTAATCTAAGAAAAAAACTCAAAAGTCAACGTGACCGTTAAAAAAGGACGGAAAACCCTACGTACTCACGCGAATAGACTTAAACACTTCATCGAATAGTAAAGACAACAAAATGCCTCGGAAAAAATGAAACGCGATATCAAATCTAAATACGATAAGTAGGAATAGGACGCAGATAAACACAAAAGGAAAGTAATTGGGAAAACACATTAAATAGGTAAAATTCGATATATTCAAAAAATAATAAACACCACTGACAAAAAAAAGGGAAGGGAAGCCCAGCCTCATAGGTCATACTGGCCCCAATCTTCACCCTATAAACAGAAAGACACAACATTTTAGAGGCCAAACGTACCCAAAAAGGAGAGGAGAAAATGCTAAAAAGAAACAGCCACTTACCTCCTCATCCATACGGGGGAGCCCAAACAGGCGACGTAGCCCGAACGTGTCCAGAGTACGTGCCCACGACGGGTACCCTTCCTCCCAAAGGGTCTCCAGGTGGTACCTATGTAACCGTCGCTCACGCCGGAGGGAACGCATTTCGTCGATCGAGACATACCCAACAATACGGCGCTCGGCAAACATCTAACAAAACAATGGGAGAAATGATAATTAATGTGTGACCAAGTTTACTTAACACGGATCAAATCCCATCTACTCGCGGGAACACTATTCGCGAAAGTAGTGCTTTATTAAGAACGAAAGAACTTAAGGTAGAGGTACTTACCGCACGAAGATTTTCGGAGTACATCTTGAAATACGATTATAATAAGAAAAAATTCGCGACCGAACGGATATATATAGTAGGCGCGAATTAGGCGAAATAAGAGGGGATATTGTTCCAGGATGACCGCCCTGGCGAGAGGCCTAATCGAAGCAGCGCCAACTGGCAGCCAGACCTCATATACAATATCACCGATCAAGCATAAAGCAGGAATCCACTTTACTCACCTTGGAGAACTGCACATGGTAACCGATTCATGGAAGATCGTAACCCATTTAAAAACGGACACCCTCCTCGAAAGAAACCGGCAGCTGGCCTCTTACATAAACCAGTTGCAACGTCGTTGTAGGAACGAAATCGCGATACAACCTAGTTGCGGGGAACACTTAGACCCTCTACTCAGCAGAGCAGAAAAACTATATAAAAGAGTAGACCAAGTAGCAGAAATGCCGACTTACGTACCAAATAAGCGACGAGGGTTAATCAACGGAATAGGGGCCCTAGCCAAAACCATATTCGGGACTATGGACGCCGACGACGCCGAACAGATTAACAATCACTTATCGCAATTAGACGGTACACAAAATACATTAATAACTGCTATGAAAAAACAAGTCCAAATAACAAATAACACACTACATCACTTACATAACGCGGAAAAAACAATACAGCGTAACGAAGAAACATTAGCAAAACAGACGAGACTACTACGTACACAAATTGAAACGAGCTCACTACAGCAAACGCGAAGAGCTGACTTAGTAGATCATTTCATTACATTAAATGCCCTACTGACCGACCTGACTCAGGACGTGGACGATGTGTTGCAATACTACACCGGCCTCAAAGGAGGAATCATCAACACAAACGTACTATCGAGCGCGCAAATTATTAGGTTACTACAAACCGCGGTACAGCATCTCCCGAATGGACTCGCGTTCCCAATAGCACCCAGCCTAGAAAATACTAACGTGATCGAAAAATTGTCATCGATCACCGCGTATTTCGATAGGACTACGCTGATCGCAGTAATAACCGTCCCCCTCATTTCCTCACAAACGTTCACAGTGATCGAGGCATTGCCAGCCCCAATCCACGTTCACGGGAACTCATACGCGGTGTTAATAATAAGAACGCCGATACTCGTCATTGATGCAAGTAGTAATCAATATGTGCTCACCGAGCAAGACGAGCTAAGGGGATGTAAACAAGTAGCCGCGCAATACTACTGCGAACAACCGATGCTAGCACATAACGTAAACAATGATCTCGAGTGCGAAGCAAGCCTATGGCTGCAACCCGCGGATAAGTCCCCAAGAAATTGCGAAATAAAGTACATTGCGGCAAACCATACAATGTGGATAGGCACCTCACACGCAGACACATGGATTTTCGCGACGCATCAGCCCGAAACACTGACCATACAGTGTGATGAACGACAACCTGAGCACGTCGATATAGATAGGACAGGGATCCTCAAAATCACGGGAAATTGTAATATTCGAAGTAGAGACGTAGTATTAAAAAAGCGTCGAACAACATATAGTCAAGATTTCAAAGTGCCAACGGCACCACGGTACGACATAATATCAGCATTAAATGCGACACAAAGGGGCGAACCAGCGCAACCTCTATCACGGTTCCAGCTAGATAAACTCCTAAAAAATCCATCTGAATTTTCAGCACTATATGACCAACTTAATCAAGTAGAAAGCGATTTAGAAAATAACAACTCGCCACCAGGACTAGCGACCTGGCAAATCGTGCACCCAACGACAACAACTATTGTACTAGTAATACTTAGTATATTAATCATATATTTGTTAACACGCGATTATCAACTGCGCCACAAAATACAGATCCCTACACCACCAAAAGCGAAAAAGTCCAGGACACCAGTCGAGGACAGCGAATACAGCGAAGCCTTGACGATTTAGGGTACCGGGAAATTTTGTAAACCGTTAGGAACAAAAAATTCCCCTAAGCACCCTTCCCGTAAGGGGGGGGGGGGATGTTGTGCCCGGACCGACACCTAAGCATGTCGACACCACCCACATTCCGATTGTCCCAATCGAGCGGCCGGAATTCGGCACAACCGCGTAAGGGATCTCGGAAGCGCACCAAGACCCGTCAGCACATGGCGAAACACCCAAAAGTAGGCCAAAGGCGGAGACCACGATGGCCCCCGCTTCGCCCCGACCACCTTATAAGAATAATGCACGAGCAATGCGAGCTCAGACTTGATACCAAATTGTCACGGGATCAAGACCCGACTTTTCAAGACTCATGCCAAACTAGGCACAGTGTAATTGTCACCCAGATCGGGATCAAATAAACTTGTTAAACCTTACGGTGAGTTCCAACTCCTCGACCTGCAACGATCTCCTACCTCCGGGTTCTAAACCGAATCCTTCCGTCCCGGCATAATCACCCGAACCTTCGGAGCCCGCGGACGACGATCGCGAAGGACGCCCAGGAGCACCCCGAGATTCGTACCCAGAATCTCGACCCCCAGGCGCCTCAGCACAACAGGGTATATTTACAATGAGAGGATATATATATACATGGATTATGGGTTCCTTTTTTTTTCGTCTTTTATTGTATGCATTCTACTGTAATTACACTTCCTTGTAACAGTCGGATGTTTTCTGTTGCATTTAGCATAATGCTTTTAGTCATACATTGTGTACACGTTAGTGCTGGTCGTCGGAACACCATCCCTACTCCACACTTAACACAGATGGATCCCCGTAGTAATCCCATATAATTACATAGGCTATGGCCTGTAGTTTCTTCGTATTGATCTCTTTCATAATCAGTGATTTGATCATAGCACATTTCGCAAATTCGTTGATGGTTATTCACATATATAGTTGCCGTTGCACGAATTAAGCAATAGAGATGCTCTAGCCGGGTGTAAAGGGGTGGAGTGAGGGTTGATATCACCTCCTCTATTGCCCTTCCATAATCTTCTACTATCTCTTGAGTAGCTTCGACTGGGAGTTTCATGATCTGTAATAGACGACAATCTAAGTATTTTATTACTTAGTTACTTTGTCGTTCTATTCTCTATTTGTTTACAATTTTTACTTATTTGGTTAATCATCCTGGATAGGACTTGATATACGCGAGCTTAAGTTTATTTATGTGTACCGTACGAGTTGTTCCATCAGATAATATTTTAACATTCTGATTAGGCAACAATTCGAGTACTTTATACGGCCCTGAATACTGATCTGCAAACTTTGTCCTCTGAGGTTCCTTTAAAAGATAGACTAAATCTCCTGCTTTAAAATCTTGCGGATTAATTTTTCGATCATAATATTGTTTAGACTTGGTTTTTGCCTTTATCAAATTTTCTCGGGCTTGAGTTTGCAGATTAGTTATCTTATGAAATAAATCTCTAAGATATTCAGCATATGTGGGTTCCAAATCTTCACCAATAGGTTTTTCACTCGAAGGTTCTCGTGCAATGCATCCGAAAACTAATTCATGCGGTGAAAATTTAGTACCCTCATGTACTGCCGTGTTATATGAAAACATTGCTAAATCTATCCAATCATCCCAATTATCGTCATTTATCGTGTATTGTTTTAAGTACTCTGTTAGTACGTGATGCGATCTTTCTATCGAACCATTACTCTGTGGATGATAGGCTGTAGTAATATAACGTTTAATTTTAAATCGTTTGGCAACGAGTTTTGTCAAATTTGAAGTAAAATTTGTTCCTTGATCAGTTAAAATGGCTTTAGGTGATCCGAACCGGCAAATAAACCGTTTTATGAATACGTCTCCTATATCGGCAGAGGTGGTTCGAGCTAAAGGTATCGCTATTGAATATTTTGTTAACAAATCTTGTATCGTTAGTATGTGTGTTCTTCCTTTTCTAATTTTTGGCAATGGTCCAACGATGTCCATGCTGATTTTGTCGAATGCTTTACCTGGAGTGTCTGTGAAGACCATTGGTTGTTTTATTTTTATTCTTGTTAACTTCTTCATTTGACAGTCTTGGCATTCTCTGATGAATTTTTGAATTTCCTTCTTCATATTTTCCCAATAGTAATTTTGTCGTATCCTCTGGTAGGTTTTTGTAACTCCTTTGTGTCCTCCACTGGACGACGTATGTTTTTCTTTTATTATGTGTTCTCTCAAATTTTCGGGTGGTGTTACCACATCACCAGTACAAATAGTGATTATTATCGGTAGTTCTCTGAAGATGTCCTTTAATCTATTTATAATATATTTCCATGGTATGCCTTCTATGTTATGGGTTCTACTTATGGCAAACGATTTCAAATCGAATTCTGTGACTACGTCCCATAATGACATGAGACCATTTAAAATGTTATCAGGTCGTATAGCAGTTCTTGAATCTTCTTTGATCGGTAGACTTATTGTATATTTGGTTCCATCTGGTACTGGTCGAGCCCTTTCCAGGGTAAGGTCTACATGATTTGGTAGTAAATTTTCTGTTTCTAGTTCTTTAGCACCTCTATCGATTGGACTTCCATCCAATCCGATGAAAATGACTCTATTATCTTTCATTTTTGCCAACGAATCTCTAGTTTCTTTTATCACCAGTTGGTTTTGATGAGGGATTGTATCTTCATTTCTACTTGTCGTTGTTCTCGGTGATAATTCAGGCGGTGATGAAAGTATATCTATCATTTCCATTGGTTCGTCTTCTTGTAGTGTTCGTGTGGTTTCAATTGATTCTTCTTCTTTTGATGTTCCTGTAATTTCGATTGGTTCTTCTTCTTGTGATATTCCAGTAGTTTCGATTGGTTCTTCTGGTATTTTCCTTTTCGGTGAAGGACCAGCAATCGATGATTCGCTTGATAGAGTTCTTTTTCGTTTTTGTTACCAATTTTGAGACATTTCTGATGATAGTGTATTTAATTCCATATCTTCATCTTCTGACTCGTCTAACATTGGTATACGTTTAGGTTTTCTTTTTGGAGTTTCTAAACGTTTGAGTTCCCTATT
The DNA here is from genome assembly GCA_963932335.1 of Andrena marginata. Classification (NCBI taxonomy): domain Eukaryota; kingdom Metazoa; phylum Arthropoda; class Insecta; order Hymenoptera; family Andrenidae; genus Andrena; species Andrena marginata. The sequence goes on along the minus strand of OZ010662.1, from coordinate 17,817,910 downwards.
TGGGAATGCTAAATGTCTGCTTCTTGTCATTGGTCCTTCAAAATCTTTCGGTGAAGTTGACCGTTAGTTTTTCTTCTGAGGGGGTTCGCCTTCCGGCGGATCTTCTTCTTCCCTTGCTCTTATTGGTAGACATACTTCTGGTGGATTTCTAGATATCGCATCAGCGTTAAGATTACTTTCGCCCTTTTTATAGTTTATTTCGAATTCGTAATCAGATAGATTAAGTTTCCATTTCCAAATTCGAGAATTTGGATCTTTTATTGAATTCATCCATACAAGAGGTTTGTGGTCTGTTTCTATTTTAAATTTTCGACCATATAAATAGGGTCTAAAATATGTTACGCAATAAATAATTGCTAAACATTCTTTTTCAATCGTGGAATAATTCTGTTCTGCTGGATTTAATAAGCGGGACGCATAGGCAATAGGAAGATCGTCGCCGGTGAATTCCTGACTAAGCACTCCTCCTATGGCGTAACCTGAAGCATCCGTCGTTACCTTGAACGGGTGTGAGAAATCTGGGTATTGAAGTATCGGTTTGGATATTAGAGCTTTCTTTAATATTTGAAATGCTTCTTCTCCTTCTTTGTCCCACCTAAATTTCTTTGTCTTTTTCAATAAATTTGTTAATGGTTTCGACTTTCTTGAGAATTCAGGTATAAATCGTCTATAATATCCTATTAATCCCAGAAATTGTTTAATGTTCTTAGGGGTTTTGGGTCTAGGGAAATTCTCTGCTGTTTTAATCTTTTTGGGATCTGGTTTTACTCCATGTTCATCAATTATGTGTCCTAAATATATCACTTCATGTCGTAAAAATTCACATTTATCTGGTTGAAGCATTAATTTTGCTTCTCGTAGTCTTTTCATTAGTCTTGTAAATTTTATTTCGTGTTCACGAAGAGATCTGGAATATATTACTATGTCATTCAGATAAACAAAAAGTTCGGTTCCTTGAAGTCCTGATAGAACGCTATTCATAAGGCGTTGAAATGTTGCAGGAGCATTCTTTAATCCAAAGGGCATTCTTGTAAACTGATAATGTGCGTATGGTGTAGAAAATGCTGTCTTGTGTGCATCTTCTGGTGCCATCTTAATCTGATGAAACCCTGATGCTAAGTCGAATGTAGAGAAATATTTTGCACTTCCTAATTGATCTAATATTTCTGTAATATTTGGTAGAGGAAACGCGTCGCCTATCGTTTTCTCATTTAGTTTACGATAATCGATTACTACTGTCCATCGTTTTTTCCCTGTTGAATCTGGTTTCTTAGGGACGATCCATATGGGAGAACTATACGGAGATGAGGATGATTCTATCACACCGGTTTCCAATAATTCTTTCATTTGTCGGTTTATTTCATCTTTATGAACTGGTGGATATCGATACTGCCGAGTATTTATCGGTATATCATCCGTAGTATGAATTCTATGTTGTATGCTATCTGTTCCTTCCAAAGTTTCTCCTGTCAGATGAAAACGATCTTCGTTTTCCTTTATTAGTTGCATCACATTTTCTTTTTCTTCCTCGTTTAAGTGATCCAACCTCAGTAATTTTAAGATTTCCTCGAATCGATCTTCTTTCGATATCTTTGTTAAGTTACATCGTTTATAGGAGCGTTCTTCAAATGGAAGTATTTCAATTGTAGGTACTACAACGTTATGTTACGTCCTGAAGGGACTTTTGTGAATCGCCCTGAGCGGCTAGGATGATCCACGGGGTTCGTTGCTCTGTCGAGGTGCTAAAGCACGCCTTGACTATACTTACCATGAAGGACAGGAAGTAAAGGGGGTTGAATCAATGGTTACACGGAATTCAAGGGAGAAACAATAGATTAAAATATATTCTTGACGTAAATATTAAAGTAATGGTTAGAACATACCCTAGGGACGGCGCTCCGTCCCTGTTATCGCTGTGCGCTCGGGTGTCGGTCGAATATCGCACGGCACGCTTGCCGTCTAGCGTTTCGCTCGCTGTGTAAGTCGCTGAACCTAGTGTAGGTCGTGGTCGCTCGCTGTGCTCTCGGATGGCACTCGGAAGTTGGTGACCTGGGGTCCGTTGTACCTCACTATCTCTAAACGTCGTTCTTCTACGCGCTCCTACGTCGGTCACGATTGACGCGCAAGGGCTCTCCCGGCTAGGCCGTTCTCGGTGTGTCGGATGGAGTTACCCTTGTACGAATTACTATCGGCCGTTCGTACTTCGCGGAATCTACGCGGAGACGTGGTCGCGGTATCTAGACGGCCCTCTGGCCCGTCGCAACTTCCTAGCTCGAGCTCCCGAATCAGAATCTATCTTCCGCGGCTCTCGATCGCGGGCCGAACCTCGGACAGTCCCCAGAAATGGGGGAAACTGCCCCGTCGGCACTTATCAATCGCTCCTTATTAGGAGATTCATAACTCGGGCCGTCGATGGTCACGTTGTCCCTACCGCTGTTGCTACGGGCTCAGCACAACGTGATTTCTACACGTGAGGCGATTCCGCTGAATCGCCTTCCCGAAAGGAAACGACGCGAGGACAGCAAGCACGGGATGGACCTGAAGGGCCCATGTAACACCTCCCCATTTAGACACGAAACGGCCTCGCGAGGCTGTTTCGTTCTTCCGTGTCAAGCTGTCCACGCGTACACCTTCTTTAAACGGCTTAAAACTATATCTAGCGCTACTAAGACTAAGGGGTCCGCAAGGGGAGGAAATAAATGAATCATTATTAAGCGAAAAAAAATAAAGGAAACCATATATTGTTACAAGGCAAAGAATAAAAGTGGTAATGTAATAAAATTGAAAAATATTAGCAGAAAGGGGGAAAAAAAGAGAGGATGGCTCCTGGTTATGGCGTGGATGAATTGCGCTCTGCTGTGAATTAAAATACGACGGAACAATTACAATCTAGTCGCGTCACTTTTAAGTGATTACAAAAATTTTTTTTTTGTATTTACCTAGTGCGAAGGACGGTGTGGTGTTTTCATTCTGCCCCCGCAGGTATGATCCTGGCCCTCCGTGGCGTTTGTTGCTGAGCCCATGGCTTCGGGGCCTGGAGCACCGGGAACGCCGGCAGGTATCGAGGGTTGACTTCTAATATTGCTCTTATGCACCCCGTGCAATTTTCCGGAGATGACCACTCTAGGTGGCGGTTACGGCAGCGAGTGCATCTTGTCATAGCCACTGCTTTCTCCTCTACGGCGATCCAGTGTACGGGTAGCAATTCAAATTGCTCTCTAGTCGTATTCGGCGAAATCCACCAGCACGGCCCGCAGATCGTTATGGTCCTTTGTAGACGGTCCGCCCAGACCATCTCTTCGCTTCCATCGAAGCTCTTCTTCGCTTTTACGCACAATCTTTTTGCAAAAGGCGCGTGTAAGTGCCTGGGTAGCACCACCTCGGCGAGGGTGGATCGAGTGTATTTGATGTCGTTAAATCGCGGGTCACACATTGTGGTGGTTTGTTCGTGTTAAATTTGTAACGACTCTCCCTCGCATGTCTTAATTGCTAACTTATATGCTATTATCCCTACCACCTAATTTTCGCAGCAGAGCGCCTCGTGGGGGCCGATTCTTAAGACTAACGCGCGGGGGTTCTTGCTGTTATCAGCAAGGTACTTCTTAGAATACTTCGAAGTATGGCTCGGAACCCGCGAAACTTCTCGCTTGTTCTACGTGGGCTCGGTCTCTTGTCCTTGTAGATGGTATAACGGGTAGGTCGGGAGGAAAAGATGTAATGGCAAGAGGACGAGGTCTGGATATTATCTGAGGGGGAGGGCGGTGTGGTTTCATTTCTATATCAATCTTTGTCTCTTTCCTTAGGGGTTCGCGATGTTGATTCCGGCGTGCCCTCAAAAGGCGGTATCCAATCCAAACAATAAGGATAATTATGATAGTGCATCCTAGTCCCGGTAGTCCATAGGTAACATATGTCGATAAATTTTCGGTCCGGTGATGGGTCGCTAATTCCCTTGCCTGTCTCTCTATATCTTCTAGTGCGACTGCGTTTGCTTTTGAATGGGAATTTTGAAGTGTTCCTTTTGGTTCCTTTTCTTGATAGTTTGTTAAAATTTTCACGTGATGTTCCGTGAGAGTTGGCAGGATTTCTGAGATGTTTATGCCGATAGATGGTTTGTAGATAGTCGTTAATGCCTCGGTATCTACTCCGGATGCCCAAATCTGATCAGTCCCGATTTTGGCCTCACAATCCCTCTTGAGTTGAAATATTCCTGCCCCCTGCAACACTTCGTAGCCGGCTGCATGCTTGTGGCATCGAACCTGCAGTGCCAGGGTGTCCTTAATGGAATATAACCAGGTGTTCGGTGTGTTCATTTTCTTGAGGAAGGTTCGGCTTCCAGGAAGGGCTTGAATGTTGCAGCTATGCCACTTGATGTTTTGTGGTTTTAATAAAGCATCCGTCTCACAGCTTGGTGCTTTTTCCAAGTCCTGGAGTGGTAGGCTGAGTTCGCACATATACATCCTGGGGTGATTCCTGCAACCTGTTATGTATTTCTCGTCGGGCATGAAGTATTGGGAGTTAATACGGCTGATTGCTAAGTATGTTGTTCTTGGTTTTATAAATATTGGGGTAGAGACATTGGTCGATATTAATTGAAATGAAGGGCATGGTTGAAGGTAATAGAGGTCAAAGGGAATTTGGTCAAGTAAAGGTATGTCGAGTGACAAGATGATTCGGCCTTGTGAATATACTACGTTTAATTTAGTCACCCCTTGTAGCTGTTCGGAATTTAATTCTTCAGAGGTCAGCGGGAATTCGTACGGAGTAGTTTTGCGAATTCTTTCACAAGTTTGCGCTAGCTGGCTGGGTGAAAGAACGGCCGGATGTAAGATACCAAGTTTCGCAAACGTGAGCGCGTCCGTAATTACAATTAGCGCGGTTACGTATTCGTCCACGTGCCTGGTCATTAGGAATGTCCACGACGACAAGGCCAATTCCAATTCTATTTTTGCTTCGCGATCGTCTAATTGACGGACACCCGACGCTATTTCCTTAATTCTATCGCCCATATTTCGTATGGAGCCCGTTACAGTTTGAAGTGTCTCGTGTATATCCTGAAATTCCGATTTTATAATGTGTGTCTGATTTCCTAACAATTCTGCGAGATGATTTTGGTCTTTATAAAGTTTGTCTATTTCCTTGTTATAATTTTGCTCATCATCGCTGTCCAGGGTTCCGAAAAGGGCTTTGCTTAACGATCCGATGAATCCTAATGGTACCGATCGCTTGGTACGGGAGAGCTGTGGCTTCCCTAACATGCTGAGTAGCAAATCTTCATATCGTTTGGCATCGAGGAGTTTTCGTTGCAGGGCCGTGTTAAGGGCATCGGCCGGGCAAGACGTCCAGTTATATGCTGTGCATAACGCTTTCATTCTGTCGATCTGGGGTTGGGTTCGTGGTCGCGAGTTCAGTATGTCGGTGACTCCAATACCCGTGACCAGTCTCCATTGGGTGTGAAATACGCGGAGAGGTCGGATTTTTTCATAGTACAATCCCGGGTTGGGGTTCAGCGATGATATTTTGTAGTCCCCATCTATGACGTTACTGGCAACGCTTATCCATAAGAACGTGAATAGTAGGAGGCCACGTCCGTCCATGGTGACTGTAGTACTTGGTTCTCCGAAACTTCTTACGCGGGGAATTCTATTGTTTTAAGTAATTGTCTACTGCAAATACGAAAAACAAGTGAGATTAAGGAAAGGGTGGGAATTCTATTGTTTTAAGTAAATGTCTACTGCAAATACGAAAAACAAGTGAGATTAAGGAAAGGGTGGGAATTCTATTGTTTTAAGTAAATGTCTACTGCAAATACGAAAAACAAGTGAGATTAAGGAAAGGGTGGGAATTCTATTGTTTTAAGTAAATGTCTACTGCAAATACGAAAAACAAGTGAGATTAAGGAAAGGGTGGGAATTCTATTGTTTTAAGTAAATGTCTACTGCAAATACGAAAAACAAGTGAGATTAAGGGAAGGGTGGGAATTCTATTGTTTTAAGTAATTGTCTACTGCAAATACGAAAAACAAGTGAGATTAAGGAAAGGGATTCGATTTTCGGAGTGTGGGACCTTGGTTATGGGGATTGGCTTAGATGAGCCCTCCTGCTGGTCCGTTGTAAGCTTAAACCACATTGAATACGCTCTATCAACGTCAAGGCGGTTTATCTTTAAGATGGTGATTTCCTCTTGTGTGAATGGGCCCGAGCTAGAACCGTCACTTGGGATGGTGGAATCTTCGTTGTCGCTCTCGGGCGTAGTTTCTTCCGTGGGTGTGGGGAACGCATGAAACACCGGATTTCGTGACGGCGCATCCGAGAAACGTCGCGGACTCGGGCTTCGAGGTAGTCTTGGGGCCTGCGAGGAGAACCCGGCCGCCTCGTTCCGGTTGGACGGGCGGACTCGCTGGTTGTTTAAATGATCGCGGTTTTCGGATAGCGTTTCATGTTCGGCGGGCCTTCCCTGCTCGCGCGGCTCGTATTCTCGGGACTCGCGAGATTCGTAAGTTCTTGGTTCGCGCGGTTCGGACTCGCGGGATTCATGCTGGGGCTCCGACGGTCTGCGTTCATAGTTCAGCGGACGTTCGCCTTGCCTCGTCAGCAAGGCCGTTGGCTGGCGCGGCGACAGAGGTTCGCGATAATCCATCTCGTGGCGGTAATCTTCACGGTAAAACGGGTCGCGGTGATATGGATCGCGATAGTGTTCATCCTGATAGCAAGGGTAACTGTAAGCAGGGTACGAGGGAAGGGGCTCTCGATAATAATCGTCTCTATAGCGGGGGGAGCTATAACCGGAATATGGAGAATGATGATCGCGGTACGAGTCACCTTCGTACGGCTGTCTCCATTCGGTCCATCTACGCTGAGGGTCATACGGTGACGGGGGACGCGCGTTCTGCGTGTACGCATACGCGTCATCGCGCGGCAAACCGGACAATTCTTGTTCTCGTCTTTGCATGTGCAACGCTAAATCGAACGCGTCATCCAATGATTCGGGGTTAGACAATGCTACTTTAGTCGAAATTCTTTGAGGTAGCGCGATGATAAAAGAAGTACGAGCCAATCGTTCCACGTCCGTCATGGTTTTCTCAATATTTTCTCCAATCAATTCTTTCGCTCTTACGATTACCTGTCTATACAGGCGGCTCGCGCGGTGGATAAAGTCTATTAGACGCTCGTGGGGAAACATGCTTATACGTTCGAGTTCCAGCCGGAGCTCCTCATAACCGCGGCAGGGGGAATATCGGACTCTTAGAAGGGAGAGCAGATCAGCCACGCTTTGACAGTTTTTCCCTTCGACATAGTATCTAATAGGATCTTTTAGTTTATATATTAACTCGGTAAAAAAATTTTCTTCCTGACCGGGCGGTACTCGCTTTGAAGCTCTCTGTATTGAGGCAGCGAAGTCCTCCAAGGTTACAAAATCTGGATCGAAACAGGGAATGCTGTCTAGCGCCCTATACACTCTCTCTTCATCTTCTCGGGAACGCCAAACGTCTAATGCAGACATTTCTAGGTCGTTCGTCCGGGATCCAAGAGATGGTCGTTCGTCCGTCATCGGCGGTAAGGGAGGAGGTACAATAGGAGGAGCGTTAGCCGTGGATTGGGAATCGGAAAAATTTTGCGGCGGGGGGTGATCTCAAAATACCACCCGTCATTGCTATACAATGCTCCGCAAAGGATCTTGAGTAGTAGGAAGTATAGTCAAGTTACGAGCAGATAAAATTACGGCGGGTCGCGCTATGTAGCGACGACGCGCTCTCTTTTAAATGTATAATTAGTATATATATAAGGGAATATAATCCCACTTCTGACACCAGTTTGTTACGTCCTGAAGGGACTTTTGTGAATCGCCCTGAGCGGCTAGGATGATCCACGGGGTTCGTTGCTCTGTCGAGGTGCTAAAGCACGCCTTGACTATACTTACCATGAAGGATAGGAAGTAAAGGGGGTTGAATCAATGGTTACACGGAATTCAAGGGAGAAACAATAGATTAAAATATATTCTTGACGTAAATATTAAAGTAATGGTTAGAACATACCCTAGGGACGGCGCTCCGTCCCTGTTATCGCTGTGCGCTCGGGTGTCGGTCGAATATCGCACGGCACGCTTGCCGTCTAGCGTTTCGCTCGCTGTGTAAGTCGCTGAACCTAGTGTAGGTCGTGGTCGCTCGCTGTGCTCTCGGATGGCACTCGGAAGTTGGTGACCTGGGGTCCGTTGTACCTCACTATCTCTAAACGTCGTTCTTCTACGCGCTCCTACGTCGGTCACGATTGACGCGCAAGGGCTCTCCCGGCTAGGCCGTTCTCAGTGTGTCGGATGGAGTTACCCTTGTACGAATTACTATCGGCCGTTCGTACTTCGCGGAATCTACGCGGAGACGTGGTCGCGGTATCTAGACGGCCCTCTGGCCCGTCGCAACTTCCTAGCTCGAGCTCCCGAATCAGAATCTATCTTCCGCGGCTCTCGATCGCGGGCCGAACCTCGGACAGTCCCCAGAAATGGGGGAAACTGCCCCGTCGGCACTTATCAATCGCTCCTTATTAGGAGATTCATAACTCGGGCCGTCGATGGTCACGTTGTCCCTACCGCTGTTGCTACGGGCTCAGCACAACGTGATTTCTACACGTGAGGCGATTCCGCTGAATCGCCTTCCCGAAAGGAAACGACGCGAGGACAGCAAGCACGGGATGGACCTGAAGGGCCCATGTAACAGTTACAATCTTCGTCCGTAGTATTTATTATTCTCATATGGGCTTTTCCTTCTTGATTTGTTACTAAGGCATTTCCCAAATAGATTCCTTCTTTGACATGTAATTTTCCTACGTATCCTTCACGCAGTTCTGGATTTGCAATATCAATATGGAAAGGGACTGAACTTCTTTTTGGCACGCATATCTCCTCGTATGTATTAAAGGGAATATAGTTTTTTCCCCACTTGATTTGCCTTTTTGCATAATCGATGCTGGCTTCTTGATGTAACAGAAATTCGGATCCTAAGATTCCGTCTTCATCGTCGAACAGAGCGTCGTTTACCACGTGGAAATTTACTGGATGATTCGCAATCATTATTGATGTAGTCCCTAGGGTAGCTTGATTCGAATCGATTATTCCACGGATATATATGATTTCTTGAGTATTGACGATTGTTGATTCTGTTACCATTGATTTCTTGATGAGGTTGACGTCGGATCCCGAAACAACCATTAATCGTCTTCCCTTCCAGATTTGGAGATGTTATTAGTATTGTTGGAATATTTCGTACGGTATTAATTGGAACAGTTACTGTTCGTTTATTTGTTCGTCTTCTTCCTCCATCGAGTCTCTCTTGATTTGTTTTTCCTTTGGTAACTTCTTTTCCTCGATTTCCAAGGTCGGTTTGCAAGGCGTTGATTTTCCTGATGGTTTTGCCTCTTCCGTTTTTGGGACTCCTACTTTCATTATTTTTTGACGCTGTGGAGGGTTCCCACTCCGGATTGCGCCAGATGTTTCCGGACGGCCCTGCTCGTTTCCCTGATTCGTTCTTGAGTATGGGACTAGTTCTCCTGATTCTATCTTGGCCTTGAACTTGAAACAATCCTTGATCAAATGTCCTGGTTTCCTGCAATAGTTGCAGGATATTTCTAGTTGATTGGGTGGCGATGTTGCTGCTCCGTTACTTTGTGTAGGATTGTTTTGCCATTTCGGTACGGCTCCTTCATTTTTAGGAGGTCCGAAATTCGATTTATTTTGGGGTGCCATTGAATTCGCTCTTTGATCGCGGGACACGGGTTGTTGACGAGTATACGAACTTGTTTTCATTCTTTCATCTTCTATTTTTACCTCTTTATCAACTTTTACGGCTAGAGCATAGATTTCATCCAACTCTAATCCTTGATTTTCCTGTCTTAAACGTAAAGATATTTCACGAGGTAATCCTTTAATAAAAGCTTCCAATGTGTCCGCATTGATATTTTCTTGGAGCGTATCGGTTATTTCCCCATTATTTCGTTTTTCTCCGTCTATTATAGCCAAACGCAAATCTTGAACGCGAGTTATGTAGTCGAGAATATTTTCTCCTTGTTTTTTAAATGTATTTCCTAATTCGCCTTTATATTGATTCACGTTTTTACACGGCGCGAAGTACTGCTTCAATTTATTTCCGAATTCGTCTAAAGTAGTGAGATCGGAATCGCCTATTGCAATCAAAGCATGTCCGCGTAGTTTATTCATTAATAGTTTTGTTAATTGCATTTCCTGCTGGGGAGCTAACATTGATTTTGCCCGTTCGCATGCTTTTAAGAATTGAAAAACAGATGGTCGATAGCCATCAAATAAAGGAACAGCTTCTAACGCAAGTTTGATTGAAATTTTTCCGTCTGTCGGATCCTATTTAGATTTAAAGTCGCGAATTTCTAATTCACGCGGTACTGGACGTTTTTCAACCGGATTTGGGGTAACTACCTCAGATTTAATACTGTGAACATCATCGGCGCGTTCTTTCTCCAATCTTTTTACTCTTGCAGTTACTGACTCTAAATGTTCGAATTTTTCATCCCACAACGTTAATATTGAGAGGAGTTGAGCTAAAATTTCGGCAGGCGTCAATTCACTCTTTGTTTCTAAAACTGTCTTCGCCTCTCGGATTATTTGCGTTTGCTTTCGCAATTCCTCCTCTTCGTCCTTTTCACCGTGATCCGACATGGTTCTTTATTTAACACGTTTGATTTTACTGATTTAATTTCTCAACTATTGCGGATTATCCCACCGCTGCCACCATTAAAACTCCTATGTTACGTCCCTAATTCCTATTCGGGGCCGCGATTTTAGGGAGTTTATATTTTTTTTTGGATCCGCTTTTGAGCTAGTCCAGGGACTTTACGCTCTGGGTTAGTTGAGAACGATAGATAATAGATTATAACGTTTTTGGTTCGTAATTACCTTAAGTTGGCCGCGGTGATAAACAGTCAATGGGAATTTTTCGCCACTTAATAGGTGCGTCCGGGATTCCGTCTATTTCGGGCGCGTTGTTGCTTTTCGGGGCTGCCCAGACTTCAAAGAAGGGGATATAACCGAAATTTTGAGTCTCCTGGTCCTTATCGATTGTTGGGGCCTTAATGACTCCCACTATTTGGGAAACCGCTGGCGTGTTCTTAAAGGTTATTTGTTCTTTCACTAACACTTTTATTGTCAATGTGGTAGATTTTAACACTGTTTAACTCGTAGATCCAAAAAGATAATGAATATTGATTATTCAGAATAGTAATCATCCTCCGCGGGTGGTCAGTCCCTTTTTATAGGGCTGTCGATCACTCCTTCTCCAGGTTTGTCACATGACAATTTAGACGGTGGGAGATGAAATCTTCCAATCATCTGCCGTGGGATCCACCTGAAGAATTCTTTCCAGCGGGCTATCCGAGAGTTTTGTTTACTGCAGAATTTGAGCTATTGCGCGCCTATTTCGGTGTCTTCTGACTTACTTAAGACGTATTTCTGCCGTTATACGAAACTCTCAGCAGCGTCGATAGTTAAATTCTTATTTTAATTCATATTTAGAAGTTTACGCTATTGGCTTTTCGATGTGCACTGTACGATTGGTTTCGTACAGCCCACATACTAGGGATTGAAGCTAATATTCATCGGTTCCGTATTGGAGCTCGATTTACGGGATATAAAGGGAGGGCAAATTTGTGGCGATGATCAGGAGCGCAGCTTCATGAAAGTGTCGACTCCGCTGGCGGAAGGGGCCTCTGACCCATCAGCTGGCGTCTACTGGTCCCCTTGGTGTGTGCGGTTGACTAGTTGGTGTGCAGTTAGTTGGTGTGTGACTACCTCCTTCGTGCTGGTTCTCCTGCTCACTGTTGCCGTTTGATGATTCTTGACTTGGTTTTCTTATCGCGAGTTTTGATTATAATGCCTTTTCGGCTATGTATTGTATTGATAACTTATTTAAGGTGGTTATAATATACCAAAGTACGAAATAGTAAGTTTGAATGATTTAAAAGGTTAAATAATAGTTGACTCCACGTCGCGGGACGTGACACAAATAACGATTAAAACTGTTTCCATCGTGCAGACTGCCACCCATCGACCACACTGTCTTCATCATACGCGAAAATTAAACATAATCCATCAAAAAACTGAAGCATCATACCTATATGTATACATAGTACGTTTATCATACGTAAATTAAAGACCCCTTTTCGAAATAATAACATTTAAACGAGAACACGTGTGTTATGCCTATTAAACCATTTATGGTACATATTATTGAATTTCATGTAATTACTTTATTATTTAATTACAGCTCGATTATCGCGTAACAATATAACCACCAGACGGTGATCATGAATAAATTATATTCAATTAACGTTACCTGCAAAATGTGTTTAATCTGCGTACACATTGCTGTACTTGCATATAGTGATGGGATCTGAAACACTTCGAATCCCTCCAAACCTGTATTCTGTGTATATGTAACGACTAATTTGAATAATTTCGAAGATGATTCAAAGCTTAAAATTCTTGAAACTCTTAACAAGTCATGAGTCTTGATAGGTCTTGAATCTTTAATTTTAATGTCGCGATACGTCTTGAAAATCTTGATTGGCTTGCAAGTCATGAAATTCTTGATAGGTTTGAAACTTTTGAGAGTTGGTTTATCAAAAGACAGGATATTCGATACTCTCGGCCTTCAGCGTGGAAATGGGTTTTTAGGCAGTAGAACTCCACACGGCTTATGTTATTGAAATATAAACAAAAAGATGAACTCTCCCAAACAATTCGGAGACGTCAATCGTCAAATCTGTATATGTATATTTATCGACCGGATCTCACGCGTGCAACGGCGCGTCGCGCAAAGGTCGATTTCACGAGGTCGCGCGCATGAAATGGGCGCGACACGATGCTCCGTTGCCCGCACATGCGAATGATTGGCGCGCGCGTCGAAAACAGTGGCTAGACGAATCTATTAGATATAGGATGTTTTCTGAAACAAAATTTTAAAAATAGAATATTAAATACAGTACGAACACGTTATAAGCCGGACAAACTTAGCTGGCGGCGGGCGTACGGCGCGTGTGAACACTATTCCGCGCGGCCAATGGCTCGAGTGAGAAAACCCAAGAGCGAGCGAGGAGAAACTAAAGAGCCTCTCGCTGGTTCTCGGGTTCTCTTACTCTCGTCCGAAAGATTTCAGGAAATGGTGGGGATAGTCGCCGGACGAGCAACGCATGGTAGAAACGAGCTTATAACAAAAGCGTACTGTAAAACTAAGTTCTCTATAGTCCGACGATCAATCTTTTCGAATCGTTGGAAAATAACAAAATAGCTACACTTTGAAGCAAAAAGCTTATTTTCGTGTGTAAGAAAATGGGCTTTATTTACGCATAAGCCAAATAACAATTAAAGTATTGAAAGAATTTATTATCGGGCCATAAATAACTTACAAGTGGAGAACAGGGTGTGGTAGACATCGATTTTAATGAGCCTTGACATGATGGATCCCTGTAGAAAATAAGTAAATAGGTGACCGAGCGTTTAAGCCAATGGGCCTTAATAATAGAGGTATTTATATGTAAATTATTAAACATTTCATGGTGGCTATGGGGTTTTAGCAGGTAAATATCCCACTCTACCCTGCCACCACCGGGGGATTCCCCTCCGGAGTCATTGGGATGTCTTTTGAAGATTTCCCCACGTTAAAAAAGATTATAATAATGTATAAATATAATTAACATTTTTTTTCGATACGATAAAGAATAAAGAATTAAGGTGCGATCCCACGACGTGGAACTCGTCGAGCTACGCACCGTGGGAATGATCAGTTTGGACCACGGTGTAATAGACAGGAATTCCGACTCCTCATCAGAATGTGTGACTTTTTCGTCCTTATTTTTCTGGCGGCCGCTAGATTGGCGCTCAAGGAGAAAAACAATACACTGAAGGCGGACTTTTTGTGCATAAACCACTAAAATTTCTACTACTACAATCGCATAAATGCATACGTACATGGCTTTCTTATCAGAACGCCTCTCGCGACAGCCAGAGGAACTACACAGAAATCGGTACACAAAGTCGCTGGGGCAAAGGTGCTGAGTCCGAACACCTATCTATTACACCATGGTTTGCACTAACCACGTCGTCGAAACACCCATGGTTACAATGCTCATCGAGCCAAGCGCCGTGGGAATGCATCTTTTGACCGAGTCAGAAACTCCGTTCGCAGATCGAGATAATACTGTATTTGAGTACCTATATTACAAAATTATTTAATATCAAGTGCCGCTAAATTGCAATTAGAAAATAATTTTTATTTTTAACAGAGCAACGATTCCAAGCATACAGCTCATGTTGTGAAGCAATGGATACCACCACAAAGCTTAACTATTAATATTTTTATTATCTTTGGTATAAATCATGGCATAATGGCATATTTTTATGACATTAAATCTGCGACAATTTATTTAAATTTCATTTGTATTACTTTGAATTATTATTTTTTAATAAACGATCATATATAAAAAGCTTAATTATTACTACACTATATGTATATTCATTTCGGTAACAATTTGTTGAAGAATATTAATATTAATTTCATTTGAATTCAACGATTGAGAGGGTACGAATACTTCTGGGACTCACTGTATATAGGGGTATATATGCATGTTACCACAGTTCTTCTCAAACTTTTTCAGACCATCGTCCCCTTAATTCTATCGAATTATTCCAACCGCCCGCTGACATATACAGGGGGTTTCATTTTAATCTCACCGCTCAGTTATCTCCTAACATTTAGGATCACATCATCGCAGCTGTGTTACGACAGTTACGACTATTCCGAACATTTTAAAGTTCGAGTCCGTCGAATATCATTAATATAAGTGATATATAAAATATTCTATTGATATAAGAAAATCTACATATACGTTTAAAGTTTCAAACACTTAATCTCTTCTTTGTTGCGTCATCATGTGCAACCTCGTGTTATTAAAATCTTAATCGCTCAATTTTTGCCCTCTTACCGCGCGCTTAATGCTGAATACCCCCCTAGATGATTTAAAAGCTCCGGGGAGGGGGCGGTAGCGTCCGTTTTGAGAAACACTGCATTACAGCACAGATCCACATAGCACAAACGAAAGCATCTCGAAGCACTTTCAGTCTGCCCACAGAAAATATCCTTTCTCGTAGCGAGTATTATTCCAAGGCCTGCCAGTTTCCCCGGAGGGCGCCATGGAGACGAATTGTATTGACACAACAGTAAACATGGAGGAACGCGAACGCGACAAACGCTGATGATATTACAATCTGAAGAAAACAAAAACGTCGAGAAACTTGTTAAAGCTAGTCGAGTATTGATACCAAGTCGAACCGTGGAAATGAATGGCATTTTAATTTCTCAAATTAACCCTTTTGATTTACGTTACACACGTAAAGTTAAGGCACTCTTAAATATGAGTAGTAAGGCTAGGAGAGTTCTAACTCAGGTCCTCTGAGGGGGGCGCGGGGGCGGGGGGAAGTGAGGGCGCGCGGGGGAGTGCGGCGGAGGGAAACGTGGGCGCGGAGCCTGCGGGGAGTGGAAGACCGGTTGCGCGCGCACGTGCCGCGGAGTGGGGGAAGCCGCGATGATGGAGGGGATCACTCCGGGCCGAGCCGCCGCGGAGATCGGGCCCACCGCCGGAAGGGGGAATGACCCCCGAAAACTTTTTTAGACCAACCCAAATATTTTTTCAAACCATTATGTGATGGAATTTTCCCCACCAACGCAGAGAAATAATTTATTTTTATCAGACGATATCGGACAATGTCGGGCAATGTCGGCTTTTTACACCGCGTCTTCGGAGGAGGGAAAGAGACAGAGCATGATTTTAAAGCTAAAATTCAGAGGAGGGAAAGAGACAACACTACTTGGAGGTACAATCGATTTCGTTCTAAAAATTTTCAAAATGATTTTCAATCGCAACGTCTCGCGCGATCGCGTGTAACTTGAATCCTCTGGAGCAGCCGTGTGGGATGATGTCATTTTCACGGCGTGAAGAATGAAATATAATTATGCGGCGTCAGCGGAAACTTTTTTTCCACAACGCAGAGAAATAATAATTTTTAAAACGTCGAATCTTAAAATTATGTGATGAGGAGGACGACGGGCAAATAAAATGGAGAAATAATATACGTTTAAGAAAATTTATTTAAAAATTAAAAGAATATGAATATAAAAAAAAGAATATAATAAAATAAAATAAAATAAAATAATAAAAGAAAAGAAAATGGAATATAATAATAAAAAGAATATATAAAAAGAATATAAATATGAAGGTATGAATATAAATATAAAAATATAAGTATAAATATAAAAATATGAATATAAATATAAGGATATAAAAATTGAATATAAAAATTGAATATTATATAAAATAAAAAGAAATTAAATAAAGAATAATAAAAAAAATAGAAAAATAGAAAAGAATATAAAATACAATATAAATGTAATATATATAAAAAAATAAAAATAAAAAATGAAAAAAAATTATGGTGATGGTTGCGGGGGGTGGTGATGGGGGTGAGGGTAATGATGCGGGCGGCATCACCCACCCTGGATGTGGTGGTGGCGGCAGCGGGCCCCGGACGTCTTTCCAGGGGGGTGATGGGTGCCGTGGCCGCCGCAGGGGCCCCATTTGGCGATATGACACCCACCGCCATGCATATGGTCGCAGCCGCGCGGCCCCATATGCGGGCTGCTGCCGCACCACAGGTGTCAAATCACGCCTTACATAAAGCCGCGGTGCCCGCAGCATAGGCGCATGATTTGGCAAATCCTGGAACACACGCACAAACATTGATATAACACTGATACATACAATGCATAAAACAATGCAAGGTATTAATACATACCTGTGGAGGAGGCGGCGATGGCGAGGGTGGCGGTGGCGACCATCGTGGTGGCGAAGGTGGCGAAGGCGGCGACGGCGCGTCACGCCAGTCGTCCGACCACGTTGGCGATGGCGGTGGCGAACGCTAGAATATAGAAACCCGCGATATAATATTCACTCGATTTAAAAGGCTGAACGCGATAAATGTTAAAAATATTTTAAAGTACATACCTCAGGATCACACTCTGGGGCGATGCGCTGCACTCCCATTATATATCAATATGCAAAAAATCAAAAAAATATCACAATGTACTCGCTGCAATGATTTGAAGACAACTGGTCTCGCTACATCTCCTGGCCCTCGCATGTCAAAACCCCCTCCCATCATGAAATGAAGAAGTGCATAGCTTTGCAAAGTAGGATGCCTTTGTTCTTCACCATCTTCATCATAGACCACCTGCATTTTCGCTGACCATCCTCCTCCATGTACTTATCTTCTTCTTCGCTGACCGTCCTCTCCTTATTCACACGCATCTTCTTTCCCTTCTTCTTTGACACATCATTCGACTAGATCACACCACTTTGAACGTGTATCGAACGTCACTCGTACCACATCGAACGTGTATTGAACGTCAATCGTACCACATCGAACGTCAATCGTACCACTTTGAACGTGTATCGAACGTCAATCGTACCACATCGAACGTGAATGGTACCACTTTGAACGTCAATCGTACCACATCGAACGTCAATCGTACCACTTTGAACATGTATCGAACGTGTATCGTACCACATCGAACGTCAATCGTACCACATCGAACGTCAATCGTACCACATCGAACGTCAATCGTACCACATCGAACGTGTATCGAACGTGTAATGAACCGCTTCTAAATAATTTCAACTATCGTCTTAATCTAGCGTACATGTAGGAGATTAGGTGGGGGGGGGGGAGGGTGAAGAAAAAACATTTATGCATTAAAAATTGATTATATTTTATTTATGCCTCTGGCGTTTAGACCACCAGTTGAATATTTTAAATACATTTTGCAAGGCACAGTGCTTTGCGTGTCTGCCACAACGCAGAGTATTAACTACATTTAGCTTATTTAGGGATTTTATATCCTCGTAGTCAATGTCCAGCGTCTCGATGATCACGTCCGCTCTCGTATTTTCATCCAGGAAATCCGCAAGCCAGTCGCGTTTCTGCAGCCCATTAACGTATATGATATGGGATGTGTCATCTTCTTCGTCGATCACATCAGCTACAGCTTTCGTAATTAGCTGTTTAGCCATACTGTACGGAACGTCTCCATCGTCCCAACGTCCATGATGTTTTGCCACCAACCACCGGATGCTTGATTTATCGGATTTTGTAAGAAGATATTGCGGCATTGAACTCCCAAAAATATAGTGCGAGAGAATTGTCCCCTTGCATAGGACAGCCACTTCCTTGACGACAAAGCTTCCATCAACGATGAATCCTTGCAGGTCCACAAATGTTGGCACGACCATTATCGGTACAATTTAGAGGTCCGCTCGCTTTCAAGACAGACGGGAGAATGCAGTTTTTCTCGTAAAGCATCTCGATTTTCATGATTAAATTTTGTGCGAATTTCGCACAGGAGAGGGCGGGCAAGTAGCGTGGCAATTTAATTCATTTTGCGCACCACGTTTGTCAATGGATTGTATTCAACCACCCGATCGTGCAGAATCAGACAGTAGGCTGTAGTATTTACCGGCACATTCTCTTTACACTCGAATTCTATGCGCACGTCCACGGTGCCATTCTTGATCGACTCATTTTGTCGCGACCAATCAATCACCACGATGGGGCCAAATTGTAAAAATTCAGCCACGGTGAATAATGCCTCGTTGCAACTATGTCCATAATACGATTTACCGAATTGCGTATACATGTGATACAAGATGGAATGCTTATTTTTGTCAAAGTCCAAGTTCATGTCATCGTATGGGTAAAATTCCGAGTTGAGAAAAAGTTTTACATTGGTCAATTTACAGTTGTTGAACTTAGTAACGTCTTCGCTCATCACATTCCTTCGACCAGTCTGTAGAGCAAAGATCACGCATCGCGGCTTCTCCAGCTGTGCAGATGCCTTCACGGCCCACGAATGCTTGGTCGTGCTCTGTAAGAGAGGATACTCGTACAGATCCCACGATTGAAAACAAATGCTCAGGTTTTGTCCACTTTCCAAAGTACGTAGCAACGATAGCTTATTAACGTCGTTCAGCGTCACATGAGGCATCCGCCATTGTAGTTTAAGTAATTCAATTTCTGGTTCTAACATCGGTGATCCTATCAGAGCATTGTTGTCGTTGCGCGATCGTATTAAAATCAATTCATGACGCGCATTAATAATCATGCGTTTGTAGTCCTCGCAAAATCCCAGCAAATATTTGAGTGGGACGCAAAAATTGAAATGGTTTTTCACTATTAGCCCATCGCGCCGTTTCAAGCCCCATCCGGCATTCTCCATATTTTTGTCTTCGTCCGATGTCAGCGATACATAGTTTTTAAGCGTGCTAGTTATTCCAACGTTTCTGTTGCGATCAATCTCCACGCCATTCAGCTCGTATCGAATCTCATCGAATAAGAACGCCACGCAATTATTTCCCAACATCACCGTTAATGCATCATTTGGCTTATTTATCTTCAATTTCCCCTCCACATAGAGGAAACTTTCACATGGCAATATGTATAAATCCTGCTGCTGCATCGGTATTCTTATCTCATCGCTGTATCCAAACGTCGTGTTGACGTATGGGTTGTATGTGTTAGTCTCGAGCTTGACGATGCGATCATCAAACGTCGGCTTTCCTCCAATGCTTAGAATATCTGCCATTTTTTTTCAACTTAAATGCGCACAATGAATCCCAAAAATTTCAAACATGCAATGTTCGCAGCACTGAGCCTCTTCTTTTCAGCGTGATCGGAGTTGTTGTAGTTGTTGTTGTTGCAAACAATTTCACTTGGAAGAAACGGGTTTCTGGAGTCGTTCAATACAAGCATTTCTTTCGCACCACACGTATTATCGTCGTCGTCGTCGTACGTGCAGTCTAATGGTAATCTCTTCACCTCGAAAATCGAGCAATCGTCCGTCTTGATCCACAACGCGTATCGTTATATCCGTAATGACCCGTGCGGTGATTGGAAGGTAAATGACCTGTGCAGGCGTTTCCGATATCTTATATCCTGGTGGAACTCTCAGAGAAAATTCGTGTATCGTATGTACACGCCTCCCATTGTTGTACGCGCCAGCGGTCACGCTGCTTTCTATGCGAATAATGTTCACGTTCATGATATTAATTGGATCGTCCGATTCGTGCCACTGTCCTGGTTCTAATATCCGATTCGTCGAGAATCCCAATAGCGATCCAATGTTATTGAGCTTTGTAAAGTCTACGGCGAACCGGCAGTACAGTTCGCTTTTCATGGTGTTGTTGTTGGGATGCAACACTATAGGATACACATCGTTGTCACCGCCATCGATGCCACCGAGATTTTTTTGAGGATATCGCTCGAGTAATCGCTGCTTCAGGTACTTGGCAATGGCGTCTAGTTCGTAGGAGCCGTGGGAAATCGTAATGTATTCATGAGTGGTGTCGACGCTGTTGTTGTTGATATCATAGTTTACGATGAAGTAGAATTTATCGTTGCTCGAGTCGATGTTCGGTATTGTGTGATAAGTTTCAAAGGTTGTTAGACCAAGCTCGTAATCATCGTCGCTCAAATCTATGGGTGGAAAGAAGCTCACCGCGAGGGTGCTAATCTTGCCGGTTAGAGTGAATGTTAACGACATATTCCGTGCTGTACGACTGGACTGATACTGAATCAGAGTGGTGGGAAGACAATCCTTAAATTTGGCGCTGATCGTTTGTAGAAAGTGTAGACATAGTTGTCCACAATTGCTCTGATCATATTTTTGATAAGATGATCGATTGTATTCAATTTTCACAGCATCTTTATCCAAATATTACACCAATTCCTTAGGCGGGCGAAGATTCCCAAAGCTGTCGAAATATATAGCTCGACACCCTCTCTTCTCATACGCCACCCAATGAGTCCCAGGCTCCTCGACATTGTCCTAATTTACGATACCGCTCTCGTTTCGACGTACTCCTCCAGCTGGTAACGCGTTACACATAAAAACTCCTCTAAAGAATGGAATACGCATACGTTTTGTCAACTCCTCCAATTGCGCATCGGTAGTTACACCCGCGGGCATTTTTATTTTCTTTTCGGCGTTTTTTTTTCGTTTCGATATTCCCTGTCCGCGCTTGTATGGTGCGAGATAAAGTCCCCGACCTTCCATGGAGCGATTATGACGTTGCATTTCCTGCAGCTGATGTTGCGCCGCCTTATTATCGTTTACCGCCTTGGCGATCCCCGCCGCTCCGCCAGCTAATGATCCGAGAACGCCTAGCATCGGTAGAAGTGGTAATATACCACCTCGTTTTGCTACTGGAAGAATCCGCTTTTTCGGTGCTCTGTTTGGAATCCTTTTGCGCAATTTTGCTTTCATCCCCATTCCGATTTTCGTCTTGACTTTAATAGCTGCCCAAACAGCCGTAGCAGCACCTCTTTCACCCAGAGTCGAGTCTCGCGCAACGATGCGTTTTCGCGCTTTGTCAGCGAGAACATTATCTGCCGCGTGCCATTCGCTGAGCTCGTTGCTACGCGAATATGCAATATCGTGTTCGCGACACGCTGCGTCCAACGGATTGATGCCTTGATCCCCTCTAGCCAATCGTTTTGCCAGATGAGTTCCCGGGCCGCAAAACTGGTATCCCGGAATATGTAATTCGATAGGTGGTGCGTTTATCGCCCGATTTAACAAACCACTGCCTTTCTTTACTCTCGTCGGCGACATTCGCCGCAGTTTTTAATCAATGGTGCTGGACTGTCGATATGCGTTCGCTGCCAAGGGCGATTATGATGTTACAGACATCGACGATACTGCTGAACCTCAGAATCGGCTTTTGTATGCTCGGGGAGTCTGTCCCACAACTGATCAATGTGTCTGCCAAACTCTCGGAGTAGAATAATCTTTGGTATATATTTCAACTGCTCAGAGGTTAGGTCTCGAATATCGCAATTATCCGACAGGACCAGAAGCATTTTGAGTATTGAACCGTTTTGCTTCGGCGCGGACCTATAAATAGGGCGCATCGCCACTTCGACGTATCAAAATCATTTTTCACAGTTCATGGAGAGGATGCGATTCGTGCGACAACCTGTGACGATACGCGTGACAAATTTTGACAGTAAACCACGAGTGATGTCTTCGAAAACAAGACGCAGACATGGTAGCATGTTACCAAACACTATACGCTGTCATTTGTGGCCCATCAAATTGCGGAAAGACCACCGTGCTGGTGAGCTTGTTGGAAAGTCCTCACGGCGTCCGCTTCGAGAACGTGTACGTGTACTCCAAGTCGTTGCAACAGCCGAAATACCAGTATTTGGAGAATTTATTGACTCCGATAGATGAAATTGGCTACTTTACGTTTTCGAAAAACAGTGATGTCATCCCACCGAGTGAATCGCTTCCGAATTCCATTTTTATCTTTGATGACGTGGCATGTGACAAGCAAGATACGATAAGGGAATACTTTGCAATGGGGCACCACTCGAACATTGACTGTTTCTATCTCTGTCAGACGTATGTAAAGATTCCCAAACATCTTATACGCAACAATGCGAATCTGCTGATTCTGTTTAAGCAGGATGGTACCAACTTGAAACATGTGTACAACGATTATGTAAACACTGACATGCCTTGTGAGGATTTCTGCGCTTTGTGTTGTAATTGTTGGCAACGGGAGTATGGTTTCGTGGTAATAGACAAGGATAGTGCGATGTCCAATGGACGTTATAGAAAGGGATTTAACCAGTTTGCCGTACCATGAGATGATCAATTTTCGTCAACACGTCGGTGGGAAAGCAACGTCTACGGTACAACGATGATTGATATCGATAGTCTGGAGATTAAGAATCGCGAGAGAATAGCGAAGGAAATTGCAAAAACCAGCGATTCCATTCGCCGGAAACATCAGGCTTTGAAGACTGGCATGATGGAGGAAGATATCGTGTTGGAGAGATACTTCAAACCTATCGTCTAACCCCTAAAACATATTGCGGAAAATACCGCAGCGACGGAAGCTGACACATCACCACTGATGAGTACAGACGTTGAAGAGAATGAAACATTAACGCCTAAAAAAATCCATCCGAAAGGAAACACATCGCGCAAGGCAAAGAGGAAACAACACATGTCAGCAGGAGGCAAGAGAACGTATAAGGGCAACAAATGAAATAGCAAGGGAATGACCTCAGGAAGCAAAGAAAAAATCAAAAGAAGTCTGGCTTTACGACGAATCCGTACGTCGAGAAGATCGAAAAAACTAGACAACAAATGGGTAGGCCCTTACATAATAGTAGAGAAGAACTCTAAGGTTAACGTAATTATAAAAAAGGGAAAGAAAACCCTACACATACACGCGAATAGATTAAAACATTTCATAGAATAGGCTCAAAAGGAAACCGCCTCGGAAAAAATAAACAAAAAACGCAATATCGAATCTTAATCACTATAGGCAGGTATAGGACGCGGATATAAAAGGAAAGTAATTGGGAACAAATGTTGAACAGGTAAAATAAAATATATTATTTAAAAGCGCTCCACACCAGTACAATAAACTGCAATAAGGAGCAGCTTCACAAATCGTACTCCCCCAATCTTCTCCTTATAAACAGAAGAAAAAAAAAGGTTAGGGGCAAAACGTATCCAAGAAGAAGAGAAAGAAATGCTAAAGAATATAGTCACTTACTTCTTCGTCCATTCAGGGCTGCCCAAACAAACGGCTCTGCCCGAAAGTATCATAGGAGCGGGCTCACGAGGGGTACCCCCCCTTCCGAAGGGTATCAATGTAGGACCGCTGAAGCGACTACTCCTCACGAAGGAAACGCATCTCCTTTATTGACACGTACCCCACGATACGCCCTTCAGCAAACATCTAACTATTGTGCTAAAGCGTCTTTCACAGTCGTCGTCCAACGGCCTCCGTAGGTTCGGGTGGATATGCCGGGACGAAACGAGTCGGCTTGAAACCGAAGGTAGAGGGTCGTTGCGGGTTAAAGAGTTGGAACTCAACGTAAGGTTAAACAAGTTTATTCTGTCCCGATCTGGGTGACCGGAGAAGCGCGTACTGTATCGTTGGTGTCCTGATTACAAGAGAACCAACTCGTGGCTTGTAAATCGCTCTTATACTCTAATCGGGGTAAAGCGGGGATCATCAGGGTCTCCGTCTTTGGCCTGCTTTGGGTGCTTTGCCCTATGTTGATGGTTCTCGATGCGCTTCCGAGAACCCTTACGCGGTTGTGTCGGATTTCGGCTGTTCGATTATGGCATTCGGAATGACCGCGGTGTCGTCACGCTTGGGTGTTGGCAAGATCACAACATGTACCACTCTGACCGTGTATGGTACCATTTTGAACACGTATCGAATGTGTATTGAACCACTTCTTCATAAAAATTGTAACCATCGTCTTAATCTAGCGTACATCACATGTGTTACGTCCTGAAGGGACTTCTGTGAACCACCCCGAGCGGTTAGGGTGATTCACGGGGTTCGTCGCTCTGTCGAGGTGCTAAAGCACGCCTTGACTATACTTACCATGAAGGATAAGGAGTAAAGGGGGTTGAATCAATGGTTACACGGAATTCAAGGGAAAAAACAATGGAGTAAAATATATTCTTGACGAAAAGATTAAAGTAACAGTTAAAACATACCCTAGGGACGGCGCTCCGTCCCTGTTATCGCCGTGCCCTCGGGTGTCGGCACGCCTGCCGTCTATCGTTTCGTACGCTCTTTAGATCGCTCAACCTAGCGCAAGTCGTGGTCGCTCGCTGTGCTCTCGGGTGTCGGCGAAGTCGGAGTCCGTCGTTTCTATCTGTCTCGTTCCGTCACACGTCTTCGCGGAGTCAACGGCGGTTCGTATCGCGCGCAAGGGCTCTCCCGGCTAGGCTGTTCGCGGTATATCGGAAGGAGTTACCCAGGGCTGATCTCGACCGTCCGGACGGGTGTCGCGGTATCTACGTGGAGGCGAGGTCGCGAAATCTAGACGGCCCGCTGTCTCGTTGCAACTTCCTAGCACGAGCTCTCGAAAACGAATCTATCTTCCGCGGCTCTCGATCGCGGGCCGAACCTCGGACAGTCCCCAGGAATGGGGGAAACTGCCCCGTCGGCAGATGTTGCTTGCTTCGCTAATTCATCGATTATTGCGAAATAATCGGGGCCCAGGCCGAGCGCGGGCGTTGTTCCTACCGCTGTTGCCACGGGCTCAGCACAACGTGATTTCTACACGTGAGGCGATTCCGCTGAATCGCCTTCCCGAAAGAAAACGACGCGAGGACAGCAAGCACGGGATGGACCTGAAGGGCCCATGTAACACCTCCCCATTTAGACACGAAACGGCCTCGCGAGGCTGTTTCGTTCTTCCGTGTGAAGCTGTCCACGCGTACACTTTCGTTAAACGGCTTAAAACTATGATTACGCTATTAAATCTAAGGGGGCGCAGGGCGTTTCAATAAATGAATCATTATTAAGCGGGGAAAAGCTATATATTGTTACAGTAATAAACGTCAAATCGCGGAGGGTGGGGATGCTTCCTGCGGTCCTTAAGCGATGACGCTCTGCTGCGAATTCAAAATTAAAATGGACGCATTACAATTCGGTCGCGTCACTCTGAGTGATTACAATTTCTGTGCGTATTTACCTATTGCTCGGATTGGTATTTCCTCACTCCGCGCCGGCGGGCAGGACCTGGACTATCGCCTGCCTTTGCTGTGGCTCCCAAGGTTTTGATGCGTGCAGGATTGGGTATGCCGGGAGGTACCTGGGGTTAATTTCCATGATGGCCCTTATGCACCCCGTGCAGTTTCCGGGTGTTGACCATTCCATGTGACGGTGGCGGCATATGTTGCACTTCGTAAGGGCCACCGCCCTGGCCTCTTCTACGAGCCAATGCACGGGGCTCCGGTGGTATTCCGCGACCGCTCCGATGGATCCGGTCCACCAGCATCTTCCGCATATCGTCTCCGTTCTACGCGATTTATGTGTCCAGGCCTGTCCGTCATCCCCGTCAAAACTTCTCAGGGGACGCACACATAATCGCCTTGCGAATGGCGCGCGCAGGTGTCGCGGAAGCACCACCTCCTCGAGCGAAGACCATTGATACTTGGTATCATTGAATTTTGGCGCGTACATATTTTTTTTTTTTGAATAGTCTGTTGCGATCGAGAAAACTTGTAATGGCTGTGATTCACTTCACTTAATTGCTATCTTATATGCTACTATCCCTACCATCTAATTGTCGCAGCAGAACGCCTCGTGGGGATAGATTCTTAAGACTAACGCGCTGGGGTTCTTGCTGTTATCAGCAAGGTACTTCTTAGAATACTTCGAAGTATGGCTCGGAACCCGCGAAACTTCTCGCTTGTTCTACGTGGGCTCTGTCTCTTGTCCTCGTAGATGGTATAACGGGTAGGTCGGGAGGAAAAGATGTAATGGCAAGAGGACGAGGTCAGGATATTATCTGAGGGGGAGGGTGGTGTGGTTTCATTTCTATATCAATCTTTGTCTCTTTCCTTAGGGGCTCGGGAGGTTGATTCCGGCGTGCCCTCAAAAGGCGGTATCCAATCCAAACAATAAGGATAATTACGATAGTGCATCCTAGTCCCGGTAGTCCATAGGTAACATATGTCGATAAATTTTCGGTCCGGTGATGGGTCGCTAATTCCCTTGCCTGTCTCTCTATATCTTCTAGTGTGACTGCGTTTGCTTTTGAATGGGGATTTTGAAGTGTTCCTTGTGGTTCCTTTTCTTGATAGTTTGTTAACATTTTCACGTGATGTTCCGTGAGAGTTGGCAGGATTTCTGAGATGTTTATGCCGATAGATGGTTTGTAGATAGTCGTTAATGCCTCGGTGTCTACTCCGGATGCCCAAATCTGATCAGTCCCGATTTTGGCCTCACAATCCCTCTTGAGTTGTAATATTCCTGCCCCCTGCAACACTTCGTAGCCGGCTGCATGCTTGTGGCATCGAACCTGCAGTGCCAGGGTGTCCTTAATGGAATATAACCAGGTGT
Organism: Andrena marginata; assembly: GCA_963932335.1. Taxonomy (NCBI): domain Eukaryota; kingdom Metazoa; phylum Arthropoda; class Insecta; order Hymenoptera; family Andrenidae; genus Andrena; species Andrena marginata. The sequence goes on along the minus strand of OZ010662.1, from coordinate 17,790,896 downwards.
TCGGTGTGTTCATTTTCTTGAGGAAGGTTCGGCTTCCAGGAAGGGCTTGAATGTTGCAGCTATGCCACTTGATGTTTTGTGGTTTTAATAAAGCATCCGTCTCGCAGCTTGGTGCTTTTTCCATGTCCTGGAGTGGTAAGCAGAGTTCGCACATATACATCCTGGGGTGATTCCTGCATCCTGTTATGTATTTCTCGTTGGGCATGAAGTATTGGGAGTTAATACGGCTGATTGCTAAGTATGTTGTTCTTGGTTTTATGAATATTGGGGTAGAGACATTGGTCGATATTATTTGAAATGAAGGGCATGGTTGAAGGTAGTAGAGGTCAAAGGGAATTTGGTCAAGTAAAGGTATGTCGAGTGACAAGATGATTCGGCCTTGTGAATATACTACGTTTAATTTAGTCACCCCTTGTAGCTGTTCGGAATTTAATTCTTCAGAGGTCAGCGGGAATTCGTACGGTGTAGTTTCGCGAATTCTTTCACAAGTTTGCGTCAGCTGGCTGGGTGAAAGAACGGCCGGATGTAATATACCAAGTTTCGCAAACGTGAGCGCGTCCGTAATTACAATTAACGCGGTCACGTATTCATCCACGTGCCTGGTCATTAGGAATGTCCACGACGACAAGGCTAATTCTAATTCTACTTTTGCTTCGCGATCATCTATTTGACGGACACCCGATGCTATTTCCTTAATTCTATCACCCATGTTTCACACGGAGCCCGTTACAGTTTGAAGTGTATCATATATATCCTGAAATTCCGATTTTATAATGTGTGTCTGATTTCCTAACAATTCGGCGAGATGATTTTGATCTTTATAAAGTTTGTCTATTTCCTTGTTATAATATTGCGCATCATCGCTGTCCAAGGTTCCGAAAAGGGCTTTACTTAACGATCTGTTACGTCCTGAAGGGACTTTTGTGAATCGCCCTGAGCGGCTAGGATGATCCACGGGGTTCGTTGCTCTGTCGAGGTGCTAAAGCACGCCTTGACTATACTTACCATGAAGGATAGGAAGTAAAGGGGGTTGAATCAATGGTTACACGGAATTCAAGGGAGAAACAATAGATTAAAATATATTCTTGACGTAAATATTAAAGTAATGGTTAGAACATACCCTAGGGACGGCGCTCCGTCCCTGTTATCGCTGTGCGCTCGGGTGTCGGCACGCTTGCCGTCTATCGTTTCGTACGCTCTTTAGGTCGCTCAACCTAGCGCAGGTCGTAGTCGCTCGCTGTGCTCTCGGGTGTCGGCGAAGTCGGAGTCCGTCGTTTCTATCTGTCTCGTTCCGTCACACGTCTTCGCGGAGTCAACGGCGGTTCGTATCGCGCGCAAGGGCTCTCCCGGCTAGGCCGTTCGCGGTATATCGGAAGGAGTTACCCAGGGCTGATCTCGACCGTCCGGACGGGTGTCGCGGTATCTACGTGGAGGCGAGGTCGCGAGATCTAGACGGCCCGCTGTCTCGTCGCAACTTCCTAGCACGAGCTCCCGAAAACGAATCTATCTTCCGCGGCTCTCGATCGCGGGCCGAACCTCGGACAGTCCCCAGGAATGGGGGAAACTGCCCCGTCGGCAGATGTTGCTTGCTTCGCTAATTCATCGATTATTGCGAAATAATCGGGGCCCAGGCCGAGCGCGGGCGTTGTTGCTACCGCTGTTGCCACGGGCTCAGCACAACGTGATTTCTACACGTGAGGCGATTCCGCTGAATCGCCTTCCCGAAAGAAAACGACACGAGGACAGCAAGCACGGGATGGACCTGAAGGGCCCATGTAACAAATGTGAACGAGGCTTATGGGGCACGCGGAAGTAGCGCTGGGACTATTCGAATAATTTAATGTTTGAATATTTTACAAGTATTCGAATGTTACGAATAAATTTCGAATATTTTACAAGTATTCGAATTGTTGTGCCTGGGCGCCTGTGGTCGAGATTCTGGGTACGAATCTCGAGGTGTTCCTGGGCGTCCTTAGCGATCTTCGTCCACGGGCTCCGAAGGTTCGGGTGAAGGTGCCGGGACGGGAGGATTCGTTCTGAACCCGGAGGTAGGAGATCGTTGCGGGTTAAAGAGTTGGAACTCACCGTAAATTTATCAAGTTTATTCTCTCCCGATCTGGGTGACAATTACACTGTGCCTACTTGGGCATGAGTCTTGTATCAAGTCTGAGCTCGCATTGCTCGTACACTGTTCTTATACTGTAATCGAGGCGAAGCGGGGACCAGCGGGGTCTCCGCCTTTAGCCTGCTTTTGGGTGTTTCGCCATGTGCTGACGGGTCTCGGTGCGTTTCCGAGATCCCTTACGCGGTTGTGCCGAATTCCGGCCGCTCGAGTGGGGCAATCGGAATGTGCGTGGTGTCGACACGCTTAGGTGTCGGTCCTGGCACAACAGAATGCTACGAATAAATTTCGAATATTTTACGAGTATTCGAATGCTACGAATAAATTTCGAATATTTAAGTACTCGAATGTAATAGTAGGGTAATGGGGATTCCAACCCAGGTCCTCTGAGGGGAGCGCGGGGCCGGGGAGAAGTGAGGGCGCGTGGGGGAGCGCGGCGGAGGGAAACATGGGCGCGGGGCCTGCGGGGAGAGGAAGACCGGTTGCGCGCGCACGAGCCGCGGAGTGGGGGGAAGTCGCGATGATGGTGGGGGTCAGTCCGGGCCGAGCCACCGCAGAGACCGGGGCCCACCGTCGGAAACTTTTCAGAGGGGAATGACCCTCAAAAATCTCTTTCAGCCCAACCCCCGAAAATTTTTTCATACCTAACCGAGGGGGAATGACCCCCAGAAATTTTTTCCCCCACCACAGAGAAATAATAATTTATTTTTATCAGACGATATCGGACAATGTCGGGCAATGTCGGCTTTTTACGAACCGCGTCTTCGGGGAGGGAAAGAGACAGAGCATGATTTTAAAGCTAAAATTCGGAGGAGGGAAAGAGACAACACTACTTGGTGGTTCAATCGCTTTCGTTCTAAAGCTAACGAGTTTTTTCAAAATGATTTTCAATCGCAGCGTCTCGCGCGATTGTATGTAATATGAGTCCTCCTCTGGAGCGGCCGTGCAAGGTGACGTCATTTTTACGGCGCGAAGAACGAAATAAACGCTGAATCTTAAAATTAGGTGGCGAGGAGAAAGATAGGTGAATAAAATGGTACAATGAAGTGCGTTTAAGATATATAAATATATTGTTACAAAAAAAAACGATTATAATAATAAAAAAGTAAATAAAAAGTAAATAAAATAATAATAATAATATAGAATAATAAAAATACAAAATAAAAGAAAAAATATATAATAAAAATAAAAAGAAAAATGTAAGAATATAAGAAAATAAGAGACAAATAGAAAATAGAAAATAAAAGAATTGACACGGCCGCATGATTTGATCTCACTCGATTTCAAAGGTTGAACACGATAAATGTCAAAATATTGCAAAGTACATACCTCCAGAATGTCTTGATGTGGCTCGCCGACCCACTCAGGCGCTATTCGTAATAAGCCCATTGCTTTATTATCAAAGATTCGAATGCAACTGGTCTCACCGCATCCCCAAGCTCTTGCATGGAACCCTTATCTTGAAACCGAGAAGTGCGTAGCTTTGCAAAAGTAAGATGCTGTTGTTCTCCACCTGCATTTTCGCTGACCATCCTCTCCTTATTCACACACGTCTTCTTTCCCTTCTTCTTTGACACATCATTCGACTAGATCACACCACTTTGAACGTGTATCGAACGATATTGAAAAGGTTTCGAACGTGTATCGAACGGCCTCGAACGTGTATCGAACGTCTACCATACCACATCAAACGTGAATGATACCACATCGAACGTGAATGGTACCACTTTGAACGTCAATCGTACTTTATCGAACGTCAATCGTACCACTTTGAACGTGTATCGAACGTCAATCGTACCACTTTGAACGTGTATCGAACGGCCTCGAACGTGTATCGAACGTCAATCGTACCACATCGAACGTGAATGGTACCACATCGAACGTGTATCGAACGTCAATCGTACCACTTTAAACGTGTATCGAACGTCAATCGTACCACTTTGAACGTGTATCGAACGTCAATCGTACCACTTTGAACATGTATCGAACGTGTATCGTACCACATCGAACGTCAATCGTACCGCTTTGAACGTGTATCGAACGTCAATCGTACCACTTTGAACGTGTAATGAACCGCTTCTAAATAATTACAACTATCGTCTTAATCTAGCGTATATGTAGGAGATTAGGTTGGGGGAGGGTGAAGAAAAAACATTTATGCATTAAAAATTGATTATATTTTATTTATGCCTCTGGCGTTTAGACCACCAGTTGAATATTTTAAATACATTTTGCAAGGCACAGTGCTTTGCGTGTCTGCCACAACGCAGAGTATTAACTACATTTAGCTTATTTAGGGATTTTATATCCTCGTAGTCAATGTCCAGCGTCTCGATGATCACGTCCGCTCTCGTATTTTCATCCAGGAAATCCGCAAGCCAGTCGCGTTTCTGCAGTCCTTTAACGTATATGATATGGGATGTGTCATCTTCTTCGTCGATCGCATCAGCTACAGCTTTCGTAATTAGCTGTTTAGCCATACTGTACGGAACGTCCCCATCGTCCCAACGTAGTCCTTGATGTTTTGCCACCAACCATCGGATGCTTGATTTATCGGATTTTGTAAGAAGATATTGCGGCATCGAACTCCCAAAAATATAGTGCGAGAGAATTGTCCCCTTGCATAGGACAGCCACTTCCTTGACGACAAATCTTCCATCGACGATGAACACTTGCAGGTCAACAAATGTTGGCACGACCATTATCGGTACAATTTAGAGGTCCGCTCGCTTTCAAGACAGACGGGAGAATGCAGTTTTTCTCGTAAAGCATCTCGATTTTCATGATTAAATTTTGTGTGAATTTCGCACAGGAGAGGGCGGGCAAGTAGCGTGGCAATTTAATTCATTTTGCGCACCACGTTTGTCAGTGGATTGTATTCAACCAGACGATCGTGCAGAATCAGACAGTAGGCTGTAGTATTTGCCGGCACATTCTCTTTACACTCGAATTCTATGCGCACGTCCACGGTGCCATTCTTGATCGACTCATTTTGTCGCGAGCAATCAATCACCACGATGGGGCCAAATTGTAAAAATTCAGCCACGGTGAATAATGCCTCGTTGCAACTATGTCCATAATACGATTTACCGAATTGCGTATACATGTGATACAAGATGGCATGCTTATTCTTGTCAAAGTCCAAGTTCATGTCATCGTATGGGTAAAATTCCGAGTTGAGAAAAAGTTTTACATTGGTCAATTTACAGTTGTTGAACTTAGTAACATCTTCGCTCATCACATTCCTTCGACCAGTCTGTAGAGCAAGGATCACGCATCGCGGCTTCTCCCGCTGTGCAGATGCCTTCACGGCCCACGAATGCTTGGTCGTGCTCTGTAAGAGAGGATACTCGTACAGATCCCATGATTGAAAACAACTGCTCAGGTTTTGTCAACTTTCCAAAGTACGTAGCAACGATAGCTTATTAACGTCGTTCAGCGTCACATGAGGCATCCGCCATTGTAGTTTAAGTAATTCAATTTCTGGTTCCAACATCGGTGATCCTATCAGAGCATTGTTGTCGTTGCGCGATCGTATTAAAATCAATTCGTGACGCGCATTAATAATCATGCGTTTGTAGTCCTGGCAAAATCCCAGCAAATATTTGAGTGGGACGCAAAAATTGAAATGGTTTTTCACTATTAGCCCATCGCGTCGTTTCAAGCCCCATCCGGCATTCTCCATATTTTTGTCTTCGTCCGATGTCAGCGATACATAGTTTTTAAGCGTGCTAGTTATTCCAACGTTTCTGTTGCGATCAATCTCCACACCATTCAGCTCGTATCGAATCTCATCGAATAAGAACGCCATGCAAATATTTCCCAACATCACCGTTAACGCATCGTTTGGCTTATTTATCTTCAATTTCCCCTCCACATAGAGGAAACTTTCGCACGGTAATGTGTATAAATCCTGCTGCTGTATCGGTATTCTTATCTCATCGCTGTATCCAAACGTCGTGTTGACGTATGGGTTGTATGTGTGAGTCTCGAGCTTGACGATGCGATCATCAAACGTCGGCTTCCCTCCAATGCTTAGAATATCAGCCATTTTTCAACTTAAATGCGTACAATGAATCCCAAAGATTTCAAAAATGCAATGTTCGCAGCACTGAGCTTCTTCTTTTTAGCGTGATCGGAGTTGTTGCAGTTGTTGGTGTTGTAAACAATTTCACTTGGAAGAAACGGGTTTCTGGAGTCGTTCAATACAAGCATCTCTTTCGCACTACACGTATTATCGTCGTCGTCGTCGTACGTGCAGTCTGATGGTAACCTCTTCACCTCGAAAATCGAGCAATCGTCCGTCTTGATCCACAACGCGTATCGTTAGATCCGTAATGACCCGTGCGATGATTGGAAGGTAAATGATCTGCGCGGGCGTTTCGGATATCTTATATCCTGGTGGGACTCTCGGAGAAAATTCATGTATCGTATGTACACGCCTCCCATTGTTGTACGCACCAGCGGTCACGCTACATTCTATGCGAATAATGTTCACGTTCATGATATTAATTGGATCGTCCGATTCATGCCATCGTCCTGGTTCTAATACTCGATTCGTTGAGAATCCCAGTAGCGATCCGATGTTATTGGGCTTTGTAAAGTCTACGGCGAACCGGCAGTACAGTTCGCTTTTCATGGTGTTGTTGTTGGGACGCAACACTATAGGATACGCATCGTTGTCACCGTCATCGGTGCCGTCGAGATTTTTTTGAGGATATCGCTCGAGTAATCGCTGCTTCAGGTACTTGGCAATGGCGTCTAGTTCGTAGGAGCCGTGCGGAATCGTAATGTATTCATGAGTGGTGTTGACGCTGTTGTTTTTGATGTCATAGTTTGAGAAAATGTAGAATTTATCGTTGCTCGAGTCGATGTTCGGTATTGTGTGATGAGTTTCAAAGGTTGTTAGACCAAGCTCGTAATCATCGTCGCTCAAATCTATGGGTGGAAAGTAGTTTACCGCGAGGGTGCTACTCTTGCCGGTTAGAGTGAATGTTAACAACATATTCTGCTCGAACTGCTCGACTGTTACTGAATCAGAGTGGTGGGAAGTCAATCCTTAAATTCGGTGCCGATCGTTTGTAGAAAGCGTAGACATAGTTGTCCGCAATTGCTCTGATCGTACTTTTGATAAGACGTACGATTGTACTCAATTTTCACAGCATCTTTATCCAGATATTGTATGAATTCCTTAGGCGGTCGAAGATTCCCAAAGCTGTCGAAATATATAGCTCGACTCCCTCTCTTCGCATACGCCACCCAATGAGTCCCAGGCCCCTCGACATTGTCCATATTTACGATACCGCTCTCGTTTCGACGTACTCCTCCGGCTGGTAACGCGTTACGCATAAAAACGCCTCTAAAGAATGGAATATGCATACGTTTTGCCAACTCCTCCAATTGTGCATCGGTAGTTACGCCCACAGGCATTTTTATTTTCTTTTCGGCGTTTTTTTTTCGTTTCGATATTCCCTGTCCGCGCTTGTACGGTGCGAGATAAAGTCCCCGACCTTCCATGGAGCGATTATGACGTTGCATTTCCTGCAGCTGATGTTGCGCCGCCTTATTATCGTTTACCGCCTTGGCGATCCCCGCCGCTCCGCCAGCCAATGATCCGAGAACACCTAGCAACGGTAGAAGTGGTAATATACCACCCCGTTTTGCTACCGGAAGAATCCGCCTTTTTGGTGCTCTCTTTGGAATCCTTTTGCGGGTTTTTGTTTTCATCCCCATTCCGATCTTCGTCTTGGCCTTCATAGCTGCCCAAACAGCCGTAGCAGCACCTCTTTCACCCAGAGTCGAGTCTCGCGCAACGATGCGTTTTAGCGCTTTGTCAGCAAGTATGTTATCTGCCGCGTGCCTTTCGCCGAGGTCGTTGTTACGCGAATACGCAATATCGTGTTCTCGACACGCTGCGTCCAACGGATTGATGCCTCGATCCCCTCTAGCTAATCGTTTTGCCAGATGAGTTCCTGAGCCGCAAAACTGGTATCCCGGAATATGTAATTCGATAGGTAGCGCGTTTATCGCCCGATTTAACAAACCACTGCCTTTCTTTACTCTCGTCGGCGACATTCGCTACAGTTTTTAATCAATGGTGCTGGACCGTCGATATGCGTTCGCTGCCAAGGGCGATTATAATGTTCCAGACACCGACGATACTGCTGAACCTCAGAATCGGCTTTTATATGCTCGGGGAGTCTGTCCCACAACTGATCAATGTGCCTGCCAAACTCTCGGAGTAGAATAATCTTTGGTATATATTTCAACTGCTCAGAGGTTAGGTCTCGAATATCACAATTATCCGACAGGATCAGAAGCATTTTGAATACTGAACCGTTTTGCTTCGGTGCGGACCTATAAATAGGGGCGCTTTGACGTATCAAAATCATTTTTCACAGTTCACGGAGAGGATGCGATTCGTACGACAACCTGTGACGATACGCGTGACAAATTTTGATGATAAATCGCGAGTGATGTCTTCGAAAACAAGACGCAGACATGGTAGCATGCTGCCAAACACTATCCGCTGCGTCATTTGTGGCCCATCAAATTGCGGAAAGACCAACGTGCTGGTCAGCTTGTTGGAAAGTCCTCACGGCGTCCGCTTCGAGAACGTGTACGTGTACTCCAAGTCCTTGCAACAGCCGAAATATCAGTACTTGGAGAATTTATTGACTCCGATAGATGAAATTGGCTACTTTACGTTTTCGAATAACAGTGACGTCATCCCACCGAGCGAATCGCTTCCGAATTCTATTTTTATCTTTGATGACGTGGCATGCGACAAGCAAGATACGATAAGGGAATACTTTGCAATGGGGCGCCACTCGAACGTTGACTGCTTCTATCTCTGTCAGACATATGCAAAAATTCCCAAACATCTTATACGCGACAATGCGAATCTGCTGATTCTGTTTAAGCAGGATGGTACCAACTTGAAACATGTGTACAACGATCACGTAAACACTGACATGCCTTATGAGGATTTCTGCGCTTTGTGCCGTAATTGTTGGCAACGGGATTATGGTTTCGTGGTAATAGACAAGGATAGCGCCATGTCCAATGGACGTTATAGAAAGGGATTTAACGAGTATGCCGTACCGTGAGATGGTCAATCATCATCAACACGTCGGTGGGAAAGCAACGTCTGCGGCACAACGATGATTGATATCGATACTCTGGAGATTAAGGATCGCGAGAGAATAGCGAAGGAAATTGCAAAAACCAGCGATTCCATTCGCCGGAAACATCAGGCTTTGAAGACTGGCAAGATGGAGGAAGATATCGCGTTGGAGAGATACTTTAAACCTATCGTCGAACCCTTGAAACATATTGTGGAAAATACCAAAACAGCAGAAGCTGACACATCACCGCTGATGAGTACAGACGTTGAAGGGAATGAAACATTAACGCCTAAAAAAATCCATCCGAAAGGGAACACATCGCGCAAGGCAAAGAGGAAACAACACGGGCCATTGGAATATTCACCCGTAACCTCGACACCAGTTCAATCGAAGCGGAAACGACAAAATGCTACATCAAACGATTCTCCGGCTCCTCCCACACCAATAAATACATTTCCCAATGTGCAATCGCTCTCAGCCGTTGATGACGACGTTTTTGAAACTAGTCCCGATGAGTCGTTTGTAACATCTATTAGACAGCAATTCCAAACATCCGAGGGACAAAAAACGATCCGCAGTCATTTCGGCCCGCTGGGGCAAAAATACATGAGTGCAATCCTAAGTAGTGATAAGGATACAGCAATGGACTATGTGTACGGTGTATACTTTGACAATAGTAGAACGATGCTTGTCGATAAGGCTTTCGATATAGACAAGGATGATAATATAATCATAGATGGTGTAAAATACAGAGGAACACCCGGCCTTTTCGAATTGATTTTTATGAGAATTCCCGACGATACTGTATACACCGATGCCGATAAACAAAAATACAAAAGTATACTGCTGGAAATGAATGCCCACAGACGCGGTCATGCTGCTAAAAATCCCATATTGGGCAACAAGGGATACAAGTACAAACATGTAATTGCACCACTAATTCCCCGTGCATCGGCTAGTAGGGCAGGGAAAGGTCTAACAGTGCCGCGGGTCATGGTGGTAAACGATAACAAAATCGATTACATACACTGGGACGATCCCAACGAGCTGGTGGATCGATTCCGTTTGCTCGAAGCGTCGCGTCAGGCGGGTAACAACTCTCACGATCCCGAAATTCTATCGATTATCGAGGAACTCCACGAGGTAGGCCTCATTATATAAAACCGCGCGCCGATGATGTGCGCAGTATGCATCGAGATGCCAATCAACAAATTTGGGGTATCGCTCGAGAAGAGTGGAGCAGCTAGAATGGACTATTACAAATGGAGCGGTTCGCTTCGAAATTACTTGCGAGATAACGCTCTTTGCGTAACCGGTGCAGACTTTGATGCAAAATCACGCAAGATACGACGCGTAGCTGAGCCGGTGGCCGACACCGATGCCGTCAATAAACTATACGTGGAAAAGAGCATTACACTTTTGAGAGAGCAGCAAGAAGAATTAGAGAGGAAGCTGGTCGTGTTTCAAAGAGATATGCTGACGTTGCAAAACAGTGTTCAAAAGATATCGCAAGTGTCGAATTCTATCCCGCAGCCGGACAATGAAATTCGTAAAGTTAAAGAGGCTATAACCGCTTTTGCTGCGGAGCAGCAACTTGTTCAGAATTTTCTCGGACCAACGGGAAGCACTTAATGCACGTACCTGATAATTATCACATCATTCGTGTCCAAGACACCTCTGCGATCAAACATGCAGCCATTATCGAAATCCAAGAGTAAAGAAGAAAACCATGGTCACAAGAAGCTACAACTTGTTGAGGAATTGCATGCTCCAGCTCGAAGACATTTTCCGCGGAGGCGCGTCATAGTGCATGGATACGATGATCTGTGGCAAGCTGACATTGTAGAAATGCGTCCATACTCGCGATTCAACCAGGGTCACCACTACATACTCACCGTCATCGATGTGTTGAGCAAGTATGCGTGGGCATTACCGCTCAAGACTAAAAGTGGTGCTGAGGTGACTAAAGCGTTTGCAAAGATATTTAGAGAGCGATATCCGAAAAATTTGCAAACCGATCAAGGAAACGAATTTTACAACACCGATGTGCAGAAACTCTTGACAAAGCACGACATTAATCATTATTCGACGTATTCGGTGATGAAGGCCTCCGTCGTAGAACGTTTCAATCGAACTTTGAAGAACAATATGTGGAAATTGTTTACGCTGAATGGAACCTATAGATTGACCGATGCGCTACCAAGTCTACTTGCAGAGTATAACGCACGAAAACATAGAACCATCGGAATGCGTCCTTGCGATGTTACCCCTGCGATCGCCGACAGGCTGCTAGCCACCGTATACAGCAACATAAAGATCGCTGCACCAGCGAGATTCAAATTGGGCGTGTTTGTGCGCGTGAGCAAATTTAAAACCATCTTCGATAAAGGCTATACGCCGAACTGGACAACGGAGGTGTTCAAGATAGCCAAAGTACAGACAACTAATCCCGCGACGTATCTGCTGGACGATTCCTGTGGAAAACCCGTTGCCGGAGGATTCTATGAACACGAGCTGCAACGCGTCACCGATCCTGATGTGTATCTAGTGGAAAAAGTATTGCGTAGAAAGGGGGATAAGGTGTACGTCAAGTGGCTGGGGTTTGATAAATCACACAATTCTTGGATAAATAAAAATAATGTATTGTAAAATAATAATAATACATGGTTCAATAAATACAATGATACATATACATGTGTGAACATTTTTTTTTACACATTAATTCCACCATTTGTAAATTCTATACATTTGCAAACAATAATTCTACTATTTATAAGAAACGAGTTAATAAATACAATAATAATAATTTCTATACATTTGCAAACAATAATTCCACTATTTATAATAAATACAATAATTCCACTATTTATAATAAATACAATAATTTCTATTTTACAATGGAATTTTGTAATGTCCCCAGGGCAGAGTGTCTGTCGAATCAAGTACGATATGTCGCTTGTCGTCGTGTGGGCTTAGAGCGATTTTACATTCCGAAATGGTGTACACTTTATGCAATTTAGACCGTATGCATGATTGTCTGCGAACCATTTCGATCTCCCTTTGCAAACACTGCGCGTAGTCGTCGAAAGTTATCGTTCTAGCTATGACGTTGGTCTTGACGCCTTTCGCCTTTTTCGTATCTTTTTTGCCGTCTACGCGAAGTGCATACATTTTCGCTCTAAGACCTACGAATTCGGTCATTATCGCACCGTTATTTTCGTCCTTCATCAGTCCCGGAACCTTCTTATTTACGCGCGGCATATTATATACATTGTCGATGGGATAATCGCTTGTGTCGAATCTATCGATATTATGTTTCATGGATTCGTAGATATCGTCGCACCGAATATGATAAATGAGGCTGTCTGTGTCGGTGTATAGAATTTTACATTTTTGCCCATGCTTGGGAGACATGTACTCGTGGTGAAATTCGTACAAACAAATTTTTGATATGTCCAGAATGCACATACCCACGTATATCGGTTTGTTGAATTTCACCTCGAGTTTTCGCAATTCAACAGCTATTAAATTTTCCGAAAAAACACTTCTGCTGTGGAAATTCGGTTTCGCGATCATTGCCTCCGCGCCATACCGCCCTTCCCAATGTGTTAAAAGTTTTACGTCCACGTGATTTCGTACATTTTCCATAGTTTTGCCAAATACCGCGTTGTTCATCAATTTGTACAAATTTTTTTCAAAATCGTTTGTCGCGCCTGTTCTAAACCGTGTATTGAGTTCGATGTAATCGCGGAGCCAGGGAGATTGAGAGAATTGCAGGACGCGGTGTATTTTTGTAATACGAAGACCATGACGCGTGCACTGCTGCAGGTTACGGTAATGGATAATGTAACGCTGCTTATCATATACCGTCGCGAGTAACTTGTCCTGCCTGCTGCCAGGTGGTTTGGCACGCGTCTGGCAGAACGGTAGATCGGCATGAGCGTCATGCAGACGTTGCGGATATTCCAAATCTACCTCGAGAATGTATCCTGTGGGCGAATCAACATCGATTGCAGACACGTTAAAATTTGCAGCATCTTCGACCCATTGAAATTTAGCATATGGCAGAGGTTGACACATTGCCCATCCATACAAATTGTTCACGTCAAAGTACATCAAGTACGATGACTCTTCCGATGCATCGTAAGATGACACGTACTTGTTATTGGCATGTGCATATCGTCCAGAACATTGGCTTAAACCCCCACGTACACCGCGTTCGATAAACATGACCATATCGACGTCTGTGAGCAATTCGAATGTAATTTTGGTATGTTTTAGCATGGCATCCCACGTGAAACCAGGTAGAGTATAATAATGTGCTGAATCTAGTCCATAACTCTTGATACACCTTTCGCGAAAATTTTCAAAAATATCTGCCAATAACAAGACATCAGTTTTCAAATACAAATCGCTGTATTCGCCCAAGGTTCTAATCCCGAAACGCTGCCAGACAGTCTCGGCGTGTGCGTAATCGGTCTCGGATACAGTCTCACCCGTTAACAAACTGTGGAATGACTCGCGCGGCGGTAAGCACGGGTCCTGCAGCTTGTTCGCGCAATCAAGGTATTCGTACGGAAATACACCCTTTCGCGTCAATAAATTGAAATCCTCAACGGATAATGTTTCAAATTGGGATCGTAAAATTTTTAATTGATCTGTGCTGAGAAAAGACGCTAATTTGTTGAGACTGGTATTGAGAAATTTGTACGAATCGATGAATCGTAATTTAATATAATTTCGCGAGTCTGAGTCAGCCATATCTTCGACATTTTTAGTGAATGAAATATACTTTTCTTTAGTTATAGGCAATACGTCAACGTGACCGTCGAAAGCTGTAGCTATTTCCTCGATAATGAAATGTGAATCGTAGCCGGATAAATTGTGGAAAACTATGGGGATATAAAACGCATTTTTATAATTTAAATTGCACTCCGAATGTGCTGGGCCTCTAAACCGTCCGGAGAGATGGCAATGATCGCGAAGTCGTACATCATCAGCCTCGAATGGTTCTTCGCAAATATGACAGTGTGTTGCATCGCGAAATGTCGTCCGCTGTTCGGGAGTTAAATCCAGCATGGGAACATTACTGGTCAGAATGGGTTTAACAAAGTTTGCAAATTTTTTCAATTCGTATACGAACCATGAAGCATAATCCGCGTCGCGACGACATCGATACATCGATAGGGATGTATCGTATGAGCAATGCATATAATAGGCTATACTATGAACTTTATGATGTTGATACGTGTGTAATTTGCTGTCATCAATTCGGTGGCTGTCCTCTGTTTTTTCAATGATGCACTGCAGATCTGCGTACATCACGAAGGGGAGCCGCTCCTTCCTACAGTGGTTCTCGAAGCTGAGGAAATTTTTGCCTTCGCTGGGCAGCACGATGGCACAGTCGTTCATCTGCCCACAGTCCACTGCATGCGCCTCCAACTTCTCGGTAGAGCTAAAGTAGTGCATACATCTGTAAAAACACAAAAATTTTTTATTTAATTGTTTCGCGAGACATTTCAATATTTCACAAATTTTCTATACGTACCGATCACAGATGAATTTTTTCCCATTGTGTCTGCTCAGCTGCATGCACACCAGCCGAGATAAGTTCTTGATCAGCACAAAGTGCCCTACATCACCGTGCTCTTGATTCGGCGTGTAGAGCAAGTTGATGTGTTGATCCCTCTTTTGGCTGGTGAGGCGCAGTGGAAAGACCTTCGAACCATTCTCCGCCTCGAAGCTGTACACGTTGACGGAGATGTTGTTCTGCCGCTCAAACTTCCCAATTTGCTCCAGGGACATAGGGAACTCAATGCCCTGGAGATTTAATACGGAAGCATAGTGCTGGTATGAACTTGGGCGATCGGCATTTCTTTCAGCGGGATGGAGAGCGGCGACCACTGCCCACGCGAAACACGCATTGTCCGGGGATTGCACACTAATTGTTGCTTTCTTTAGCACCAATTCCCGCGGCAACTTGATGTGACATCCCACTCCTGTAGATCGGATGTGCCGAAGAGTTCGCAGTTTCGGGTATTAATGCTTTTACAAGCATGCTTGTCACCCGCTACAAATTCGCCGTTAAATACAGTGTTCACTTTGAGGTTTCGACGTTTCCTCAAAGCGCCCCGCACATGCTCCAGCACGATGGTCCCCGCATCCTGAAGGAAGTTGCGCGGTTCGATATAGTTTGAATTTAGCACTGCACCAGTTAACACGCGGCTATCAAACGCAGTGTCTATCTCGCGCCACAAAAGTCCCGTGCTAGAATGTCCCGCACCTTCGCGCATGAAACGTCCGCGCAACGAATGTTTCAGTCCTTCGAGCCTCGCGATTCGAGCAACCAACGATTGTTGAACACCGATCGATAATCGAGGACGTTTCACGCGACTCTGTTCTTCTAAAGATTCGACACACTCGTTGCACCGTTGTTCCCACGCGAGGTACTCTTCCCGGGAAATCAATCGTGCGGATTGATCCAGCAATTGGCGGGTTACTTGCGCGAATTCTCCCATGGCTGTAATGTCTTTTCCTCGCAACACGTTGCAACGATTTGAGGCTTTGTGCACTTTGGAGCGCATATTTATATCCACCAATTTCCGCTGATACATCATAATTCTTGCTATGATTCATGCATATGACGAATTAGCGCGCAATATCATTCGATGAAATTTTCTGCTGACTCCACATAATTCAAAGATTCGACGCTTCCAAAGGTATCATATTACATTCGACACGTGTCGAGACTTTTATCCTTGAGGATGGGGCTCAAATTACATACTGCGACGTTAGGATTGAAACACATTATGGAAAAATTGATAGTTTTAAAATAAAAATGGTGTGGTGGGGGAAGCAATTGCACCTCTATTTAAGAGGGCTCCGGAACGCTATTCCATCAATCGCTGAGTATCCACAGTGACTTTTGACGGAACAAATACTGCTCTGAAAACAAAATGTGCAGTACCAGTGCCGAAGCAAACATTGAACGCATGAATTATTACGTTCCGATCGTGCTAGATGATGGTGTGGCTCAATGCGGGGAGGATACAGTTGTTTGGTAAGGCTTAATTTTCACATCTCAAAATTTTTATGTTTATTCCTAATACGAGCGAGCAATTTCATAGCTTTGATTGTTCTCTTAGCCCGCGTCGAACATCGCGGATCATGGTCAGAAGATACGCATTAACATCCATAGGCAGCAAATACTTGGAAATTGGGATCCGCGTACGGCCTACGATTGATGTAGAAATGGTTCTCGGCGACAATCGTGGGATGTTTCTCATGTTACCATGGGATATATGGTGTTCGCTATGCGGCAGTCGTACGACAATTGAAGAACGTGCACGATTACCTGGATCACCTTCGATGCAAATGGGTCAATTAATGGTGGATTTTTGTGAAATCTATAATTCTCCGATTGTAAGGATGACACTACATAATAAGCCGCTGTATTTCAAACCGGATACAATAACATTTTTATTAAATCTTGAACCATGTTTAGACTATGTGTATCTACGGCTGCATCAAAATGTAAGACATGTGCAGACGAAATTTGAAACTTTTGTTAACGTGCTACAGCCTGTGAAACATTAGATGCGCGTCGTGCTGCTAAAATCATACGCGATAGCGAACATTACTACGAGGATTATTATGTAGATTGCGAACTGGTAGCATGTGCCATCAATGATATTCAAGCTGATGCTCGTAGGAAAAAATGTTAAATTATATTCTTTAATTTTAAATAAATTTCTTAAACACATATTATTTGTCAATTTTATTTATCCGTCTTTCTCCTCGCCACCTAATTTTAAGATTCAGCGTTTCAATAATTACTATTTCTCTGCGTTGGGGAAAAATTCGGGGTGGGTGGGGGTTTGAAAAAATATTTGGGGGTCACGCCCTCCCTCTGAAAAAATTTTTGGGGTGGGCCAAGGTCTGACAGAGATTTTTCGGGGCTCATTCCCCCTCTGAAAAATTTCCGACGGCGGGCCCGGTCTCCGCGGCGGCTCGGCCCGGAGTGATCCCCTCCATCATCGCGGCTTCCCCCACTCCGCGGCACGTGCGCGCGCAACCGGTCTTCCTCTCCCCGCCAGGCCCCGCGCCAATGTTTCCCTCCGCCGCGCTCCCCGCGCGCCCTCACTTCCCCCCGCCCCCCGCGCTCCCCTCAGAGGACCTGGGTTGGAATCCCCATTACCCTACTACTGAATGTTAGTATTCGAAGTCATTCGAATAGCATTCGAATACTTAAATATTCGAATAGTATTTGGATACTTGGATATTCGAATTATATTAGTCAAATTATTAAGCGACTGAAGTATTCGAATATTCGAATACCGAAAAATTCGACAAATAGTTCCAACTCTACGCGGAAATAATACGCTGTCCGCCGGGCCGGCCGTTCCGCTTATCGCAGCGTGCGTCTCCGGAGCGGAAAAACAGAGTTAACACGTTGACTGCCGATTACGCCGATCGGCGTGTATTTTGTTCTGTGACCGACGCCGACTACACCTATCGGAGCTATCGGAGCGTGTACGGGCTCATGAACAAAAAATTTTCGGCGTCGAGCATAGCACCTCCAGATTTCGTGGGCAGTCAACGTGTTAAACATGTGCAACTCGCGTCGCAGAACACATTAGAACGGTCGATTTTAATAGGTCGACGCGCAACACAGGATCTTGTGCACAATGAAGCCGCGCACGCGAATGCCTGCTCATATCCTCGAAAGCATCAGAAAGAATACGCGTTTGTTATCATATGTGTCAAACCTTAATGAATGTGTTAAAACAAATGAAACCGTTTATCTATGACGAGTGTAAAAACAATTAATTTTTTAATTCTAATCGTGTTTTCATGATTGAAAAATAGTCCGATTTGTTTCGTGTTTGGACTCGTTTTCATCGACAATGTGTCACCAAGCCATCGATAATATTCTCATGAAGGTGTAATGAGAAATGTGAGAATTTTTCGCCGCAGGCGTGGCTAAACGCTCTCAGCTATACAGGGTGTTTCGCAGTATTGAGCAGTTTTAATAGTTAAACGTCGAGCAGGACAAAGTCTGTTTTCGGATAATCATATTATATGAATTTAAAAAGGGTGAAAACGCTGCGTTGTTATTCTTCCTCAGCCTCCGTATTCGAAAAACAATAGCACCGTCGGACCTTTCTCGATTACGACAAAATTATTTAAATGGAAGAATATAAACACATCCGTTGAAACCAAACAACACATTCAGCACTTTTTCCAATCAAAAATCGGCATATTTCTATGAAAGTGGCATTAAGAAGCTTACAGAATGGTAGAATAGAATCATTGAAAACAATGGACATTATACAATTGATTGAATATAACAATAACACCATAGTAAATTGATTTATATTTACAACCCAATATAGGTATTCAAACGAGAGTCAATTTAACACTTTTATTTCAGGTCAATGTATTATGCATGATTTATTTTTATCTTTTTATTGTTTGCAATGTTACAGTAATCAAAATACGCTATCCCACTTAAATTAACGCCATTGACTAAGAAAACTTGGAAAATATTAACTTTAAAGGAAAAATTTGCTTTGCCGCAATTTTACTACTAGGGTGGAAATATTTTTTCTTACAAATTTTCTGGTATCATTGAAAGTAACGAAAGAATTTGGGGTTCTTATGTTAAGTGATTTACCTTGAACACTCGGACCTTAACTGATTAATTAGTTAATCCAAATACAGCATTTTCAAAGAAAATTACCAAATTTTCAAGACCTGGAGTTTCCCTCATTGAAATGACATATTAATTCCACGGATAATATTTTTTAAATAAACTATATACAATTTTTTAATTGAATCCACCCGCTACAAAAGTATATTAATCAAAGTTTGTATTAACGTGAATTAAAATTGCAAGTGGATTGATACTTTAGTGACTAACTGTATAAAATAGAAAACATAAATATAGATATTCTTATATATTTAATAATAATTAACTAATAACTAACTAATCACTAATAATACTATAATAGTTTCTCAAAATAGAAATGTTATATAAAACGTTCAATAAAAATGGAGTTTATAGAAGAACGATGAACTTATAGATACATAGAACCTGGTTTATAATCCGCATCATACTATTCGAATACTACAAACATTTAGATACTGGATCATTGCAAATAATACTCAAATAAATATTATTCGAATTATAGTCGCCGAATATTTAAATTATTGAAGTGTTTGAATATTCCAATACAGAAAAGCTCGATAAGTATGTAATCGCCTATGTCTGAATCTAGCCTGTGTTAACGGGTATCGGTCACCGAGTCGCAGCAACTCAAGAATTTCCCTAATGGAAAACCGCACTTGGAGTCTACGAGCGAGCGTTTCCCAATGCCGTCGGAAACAAACGAAGGAAGAAAGAGACGAGCGGAAATCGCGGGCATCAGCGGCTGTTCAATTATGGAAGACGTTTCCGTGAACAGTCTGCGGGCTGCGAACGACATCGATCGCTCGAGCTTCCAACCGGCGATCGAGGTTCTAACATGAGGCGCGAGACGGATCGAACCGCTATTCTCGGAAAACGACCACGTTCAGAAGAAGGAAAGCAACGTTATGCTGAACGTCGTGGAGCCCGGGAAGCTTGTTCTAACCTTGCAATCGATACCACCATTCGTCGTCGAGAGCGTTTTCGCTTTGACTTTGGCAGTGCTGCTGGCGGTACCCTTAATCCTTCACGTTCAATACTTTCTAGTATGTATTTCCTTGGAGTATGGAGCATTCGACGGGGTCTAGACGTTGGATTCCTTGGAAACTGATAGAGGTTGTGGGTCGAATCGCACTTTGCGTGACCGAATCGGAGTACTGACGCTGTGATGTAGTTATTTAATACGACAATAGATTTCTATTTCTGAGGGGTGGGTATGTAACCTAATTTTAAATGTAATCCCAGAATGAACAGACTTTCTTGTTTATTATCAATTAGATATTTTTTTTAATGACTGGCGTTCGAAATGAAAGTTTCCGTCTGCTGTCGTTGACAGTGAAATATTACCTACGTTGAAAGAAACAAGTTTGAAGTTTCTCAGCGTAACTATTATTTCATATTTTGTATTCTTATTTGACAAACCCTTCGTACTTAAATATTCAATAAATAGATTACTGGGCTGCCATTTAGATATGTTATCATATGACATGATAATTCTATCAAATACTTAAGTATTTTCAAGGAATTTTGTATGTAATATTTTATAGAAGCCGAAAATTGTCTAAAAATTTTTCGTTCACACAAAACTCAATCTTAACGGATCCATTACAGTGTCAACCGATTCGTCATCGTAAAGTGTACACTTTTTGTAAGTTCATGTGCAATACCGTTCATAATTTATTATTATTTGTAAATTTAGATGAATAACGTATTAACTTCATTAATTTACTTATAATTTATTAACATTCCCTGCGTTACACTACGATTAAAATGTGCTGTAGAGTAAAACTCTTACCAAAGCGTGGATAAAAAAATTAAACCTCTTATTCGTCAATGTATCGATTTCGCTTAGAAATGATAAGTTCAGTAATTTCCGATAACACTAGTTTACATGCATTTTGCACAACAGATTCCACTATTTTTTTCTTATGTAAAATGACCCGCTGGTTCCGAAAATAAGGTTCAAAATTTTTTCTATGGACACGTTTTCGAGATATCGGCAGATGAACTTTTTACCTGTTTGTTAAAAAGATGGGCCCACTTATTTGCGAATATCTCGTGTTGCGACCAAATCGGACATTCGAAACGCGAGATATTCGCAATTAAGTGGATCCATCTTTTTAACAGCCAGGTAAAAAGTTCACCTGTCGATATCTCGAAAATGTATCCTTAGAATTTTTGTTAGACTTTATTTTCGGAATCAGTGGGCCATTTTACATAAGAAAAAAATAGTGGCAACTGCTGTGCAATTTTTTTTTTATTTTGTAAACTAGTATAATCTAGCAACAAATCTTTTGATTGTGGCTTTACAAATTTGTTTCCACGCTGTGTATATTTTCATACAAATACGTTTTTCTGATTTTTGACATTTCCTCCTTTCGTTTTAGTCCAATTCGTCTTAAAATCTTTTAAATAATTTTTACAAATTCTTTCACTATGTTTGAATTATTATTGTCCGTAAAAACGTCATTATTTTCTCTAAATACTTTTTCACGAGGCACAGCGTTTTGTTGCAGGTATATCAAATATTATTCTGTTTCATTATTTTTTATTGTAAGCAGTAAACATGCGGAAAATAATTTCTTATGAGGTTTTGTACGTACATAAACACTCACATCTGAATACTGGAAATTAAAACTCATTTATCCATAATACTACTCTTTACAGAGACATTGTCCAATTTACACGTTTTCCTGAGCACTCAAATTCGTTTTGACGTTAGTTAGTTTTTTAATCAGACTACCGCCTTGTAGCCTTAGCTTTTAAAAGTTCACATTTACGTTTCTTACTTGGATATACTTGATAATTCATATGTAGTTACTTTTCTGATGTGATTGATTTCTGTCAGACATAGGGAAAATGACCCAATTATTGACACATTAAGCGTTGACGCTGACATTATCTTATAGTTCTGTACTTATAGACCAAAAGTATATGTTGTTCTTGTTATTTATTATTGTTTAATATGTTTACTTAATGAAAAATATTTGATGAACCTTAAAACTTCTATTACTGACACTCTTCAAATGTATTTGACTGAATTACTAACACCCCAATTACTGCCAAATAACCTAATACTGTTTATCTGTCATTTTAAGGTTACGTCGTGTCATGTACATGAGCAACTACTGCTATGACAGTAATACCAAAATGCTTGAAACGCTTGTACCAATCACTGTCACCAAATTAATAAGTAAAAAGACTTAATGCATCGTTGAAGTCGAATCTTTATTACTTTCTATAATGCTCTTGTTATTTAAAATATTATATTTTGTTATGTTAATAGCTTCTATATTCCAATTACAGCATTTTCTTTGATGCCTTGTTTTCTCTTTCGCTAGTAAGAAAGTCTTCGTTTCCATTCTCTTAACATCCGCTTAAAATTTGTTATCGTTTTATTCAAATTAACGAAGAAAAAATTAAGTACTATTTTTTGTATCGTATAAATAACAGTTCGAATTGTATACTAAATTTTTTAATGCATCAATTTATAAGATTCATTCGTTATTTTACGTAAAATAGCTTAGGGTGACAGTAATTAGGTAGGTAGCAGTAATTGAGTCTTTTACCCTATTACGCTTTCTTAATATTCTGATGCAATAATTAATTATTAACAATTACAATTCCTTTCGGCGTTCGTATATTTTTTATGGGAATAACAATTTTCAGTCTTGAATATTCTTATTGTATCATGTAATATCTGTTCGAAATTTCTAGACGTGGCACAGTTTACCAAACTGAACAACGAACTTTAACAAGTGTTATAATAGCAGAATGACTTTCTACAGATAATACCACAATTTTGAAACACATGTCGTTACGTATATGCACTGTTAAACTGAAAATGAAACCAAGTGAACGACTTCACTATTCTGCCTCTATCTTTATTTCTATCAAATGACTGATATTCCAGTGAATACTGAAAAAAATAGATAGTCCCAAGGAAAAGACGCTTATAAATTTAAAGTTAAAGTTATATTAGTTAAAGTTAAATTTTTGGTCAAATTTATTTATTGCACTTTTATTTATGTCATCAATATTCAAATATTAATTTTATCTTTGAATAATGACTTCATAATATGATTATAATAACATTAAATGATACAAAACGTACCGTCTCCTATGCAATTCATATACATTAAAAAATTAGTAGGTTTTTTGTAACTATAAAATACTAGAATTCAGGAAAGGGTATAGTGAGAGGAATAAATATCGTGAAAATTAGATATAAAAACGATGGCACAACAGGCACCAGGGGCGTAGTACATGCTATACATATATATTTTATACCATTGTACTGGTCATCTTCTAGTCGTATATATTATTATATACATAATTATTATCTATATCTAAATAATACTTATTATACGTCGTCCTTACTGACTTATACAGGGTGGGACTCATAAAGCGTAACAAATGAATATTATCGAAAATATTGGTGATATAAAAGAATATTATTAGGCAAAGTTACAGTGTTCTGTGCAGGGGACTTAACTTTGACCTTCCATTGCATCTTGTACATAACACGAAGAAAACAATTTTAGCATATTTCAAAGATATCAATGTTTTTTTTTTAAATAAAACCATTTTGGCTATTACGCTGTTATAGTGCACAATAAGCCAAAGGTTAATGATATGTTTGCTGTGTCGTTTTGACCGCCTAGGAGTGGTCTGGAAGTATGGAATATATATTTCAATTAACCTATGTGGTTTAAGGGGGAGGCCTATCTAGAAATTTTCAAAAAATCGATTTTTCGATTTTATATTTTCTTGAAGTACATCTTGAAAATGTTTCCTGATAATGTCAAGTTAATCCGACCAAAATGGACGAAGTTATACACGTGTAAGTAGATAGATGTTCCTGGGTGTAGCACTCAGGCCCACAACTTTAAAATCATGTTTTCAATGTTGGTGACAAACATAACTAAAAAATTAATGAAACGATTTACTCGTGGCTTTCCAGGCTTATTTTAAGGGTAAAAATCTAAGCGCTATCGGGACCTTTTTGTCCCCCTCGAAAAACGATTGATTTTATTTTGCCAAATATCGATAGTTCAACTTTGCACAGCCCTAGTAGCATTTCTGGTTGGCCCACAATATCCCCAACTTGGGAATTAGTTGGCCAACAACAGGCCAACAATAAATGCTATTAGGGAGCCGCCATTTTGTCTCAAAATAATTTTTCCAAAATCGGCCCAATATCGCCTAGATAATTTTATATATTATCTTAAAAAAAAGTCCAATTTTCAATTGTGGATGATCCTGCACCGAGCTACGGTTGTTACCGCAAAAAGCCTAAAGAAAAGGACGTCTAGGGCATCAGCTATAACTCACAAGCATTTCAATACTTTTTACCACAAAAAATACTGAAATATCCGTAACATATACTCTTTTCTATAGACTAATGTTTAATAATAAAAGTTTATTGATTTTTCTAGAAAAAAAATCCCAAAGAAGCGTATTGTTTTAACCGTTCTAGGTAGGCCTCCCCCTTAATCGAATTACAACAGGTGTACACATTGATCACTGTGTATGTTGATAAAATTTGGAGCCTTGCAGAAAGTGATCTGTATACAAGTTCTATTTCATCTGGTAAAATTTAGGCACATGCAGTAACAATTTTTTGCATCAGGTGTATCTTCTGGCGTTGTAGGTCTACTATGATAATGCACTGATATTACACTAATTAAAATATGCTGGGAATGACACATTATGCACATCGCCGAATTCGTCGTTTTGCACACTATCATTTCAGGCAAGTTAGTGTTAAAATTTGCTATTTAAACTGAACCTCGCCCTATTACATATATTTACAATATCCTCTATTTCCTCTTTTATATTCATCGTTTCTTTTGAATACCAGTATTTGTAATAAAGACGTAGCAATAATAATGTATTACCCTAAATGTATGATTTCATTTAAAAAAAAAAAATACCAATGATCTTGCACTATCATTGACGGCAGCGTGCTGAAAAAAAAACAAATAACCGCAATATGCGCACCCCCTAAACACTTCAACTTTGCCTAATAACATTTTCTATATCATCAATATTTATGAAAACATTCAGTTATACCAGCAACTAGTAAGGAGGACAGAAAGCAAAGTTTATCTCGCCAGCGTTTATAAATATGAACCCGAAAAAAAGATTAGTGTATCACGAAAGAAATCAGCAGAAATCGAGCACTTATAAGTAGTTAGTTGCGCATGTGTCCAACGATATTCCAAGTTGATTTTTTGAAAACCAGTAGTCTTTAAGCGCAACTAGACCTTATTTTCAATTCCTTACTTATTTTTTCGCAAAGAATTATTCTATACGCTAATACTTTATCTCGCAAGACACGCTTATTTATTCCACTCACTATACGTCACGACTCCTGCCGTCAAACCTCCAAGTTTCCAGGGAATCCGATTTGAGAAGGAAGGCTGCTCGCGAGAATTTTGCCAAACAAACAGCCGGTGAATCGGTCGCTCATGGCGAACGCGAATTCGGCCAATCAACCGCGTCGTCGCCCGCCCGAATAAAATATAGTTGTACAGGGGATGTGAGAAGTACCAGTCGCAACATTCCCAATCAAAAATTCCGCCGCCGTATCTTCTGTTATATACCTAGCAGACCCGCGTCATCGACTCCGCCGAATCTTGCTATTTGTACACACTGTCGGAATACCGAATACCCTCGTGCTAGGACGATCCGCTGAGATCCAACTTCCGACGCCCAGCCGTTTGTCGTACCAGCCAAGGGACCGAACGAAGTCACGATCGGGATGTGGTGACGCACTATCCAGCGTCGGTGTTCGTCGACTCCGCATCTAGCTCGAGCGCGGACCTGCATCTGGGATCGGCTCGTAGAACAATCTCGACGCCGATCCTGCAGGCGAGCGGCGACAACGTTGGGAACTGTGGGGATTCTAAGGTCAGAGCAGGTCTTCACGACGATCGCAGAAAAACGGACGTGACGATGAGGCGGAACGACGTGTCGCTGAAGCAGTCCTCTTCGTTCGTTGTCACCAACTCGGAGATACCTATCGTTGACATATCGGCATTCAACTACGCCGCCTACCGGCACCAATTAATCGAGGCCGCGCTACGAAAGCAGTACGACAATTATCAGCCACCCGGAGACGTTGTCCTGAACTCGATTCATCTGAACAATAACGATTCCGCCGTGGCTGTGCGTCTCAATGATCGCTACCATCACAGTTTCTTCGACTTCGTTGAAGAGTATTACGATGCCACTACGGGGATGAGTAAGAAGGAAACCGAGTACTTGCACCCGTTGGATCATTTCTTGGTGAAAGGCACGCAAAAACCGGAGACCGTGGAGAAAGAGACGGAAACACGTGCGGTGGATGTTATCGACTCCGCTGATCAGGAAGAAAAGTCGCCACGGATTTCGTTCTACGATGATACTGTGGGAAGGAGTAGTTCGACGCAGAGGAACCAGCTTAATGGGGACTTAGGTACTTTTAAGGTGTTTTCGTTAATAGGTGGTAAGCTTTTTGAAATGAATCTTGCAACGACCGATTAAGTGTGTACTGACTACGACGACTCTCACACTTCTCAATTTATTAATTGCGAAACATTCTGATATCATATAGTGCTCGACACTATTTTTTGCTGAATATATGATTATGCATACAGTAATTGAAACATAAATGCCCAAGAAAAAGCATATACAATCTTCCTAAAAATCATGTAAGAAGTAAATAAGACCGAGAAAACAATTAGAATACACGAAATTTACGCACAACTTTAAATAACTTATAAGGAGCGCTAATTTATTGCGACATATTTTTTTGACGATAAACTTTGTCCCTTTGAATTGTCACTTGTTTACTGTTTCTTAAATTTGGAACAATGCGTCATCTTCTTCTAACTAATACTTCATCATTTAAAACAATGCCATTTATGTATCAGATGATAGACTATTTACTTTACAGGAATTTTCTTTAACTCTTGGCGTGACCAATCGGCAAAAAATAGTGTTCAGTGTTATATACAGGGTGTCCCATTTGAAGTTGCGCACTCAATTATCTCCTAAAGTATTTGTTATTGCAAAAAAATGTTTCAAGTAAAACCCACTTTGTTTCGATGGGGACATCTTGTGAAGATCACAAATTTTATCTGGAAGACATGCCTTCGAGATATCAAGGTGACCTTTGTTTTTTAAATGGAACTATATATTCTTATTCAGATGGACTTGTAGCCCGCGACGCTATTCATCGACCTTTAATATGATAGTGTTTCAAGGTCGTTCAAGGTTATTTATTACCGTTCAAAAGTTACCTTCGTCGAACGTCCACGAATTATTCCTCATCTTCCATATTCGGAACGGGCTACACGCCCATCTGAATAAAAATATATACTGTGGTTTGCAAAATTGTTGGCATCCGAATGTTGAGCGGGGCAAGGGGGCTACCTCACTCGCGCCGCCCCACTCTCTGCCGCGGAATTCCTCAATTCCCCCGCTCGCTCTCTTCGTCATGCGGTGCTGCTAACCGATTCGTTGACGTGACGCGTCGGCCAATAGCGACAATACGTGTGCTTTACATCTACCACAGTGTTAGAGAACGTGAGCCTATGAGGTTATACTTGAACGGACCACCAAGTTTCTGCCGGCAACATTTTTGCAAACGACAGTAGTTCCAGTTAAAAAAACAAAGGTCACCATGATACCTCGAAGGCATGTCCACTTACATAGATAAGACTTGTCATCACCACAAGATGTCCCACCCGAGACAAAGTAATTTTTACTTGAAACATTTTTTAAGGGCTTATTATACCCCAAAATTCGATTTTTTTTTGTTTTTCTAATAGTTTAGAAAATGTCTCCTTAAAATGTGAAGGTGAACTTTGTAAAACTCACAGAGTTATAGGGGATTAAGGCCGCACCGTGGCTGGCAGTCGTGCCCTCGACTCTTGTAGGGGAGATCGGGGCAAAGTGACGCGAAAAAAGTTTGAAATCGAATTAAATTTTTCCCTTTCAGTAAAAATCTGTGGAAATGGATTTATAATATAATTTGAACATTATTATTGATAAATTACGAATATCGATAATTAAAATAAGCTTAAAGTATATTAAAATTCAACTTGCAAAGAAAATGCCAAAACAACCACTTTACTCCATATATGGGGTAACATTTTCCATTGTGGTAGATTTTTTATTTTTTTGAGGTTAGATTTTGTTCCATCACGCCATGTGGTTTTCCAGTTAGCTGGCAGGTTAGGTTATTGCGCAAATCACTCGCGCATCTTTTCTTTGCAGCTCAGTTTACCCCAGTTACTTTGCCCTGAATATGTACTCAGTCGAAAATTAATTATTTAATAATGTTAGGATTAATGTTTTCCCAAACGCGTGTACATGTATGTTTATAAGCTTGTTAAAACACGCAGAAAAAAATTGGAGTTAAAATAACACATTTAAGACTCATTTATCCAAAAAGCTAAATTGAAAAGAAAATAATTGGAAGTCTCCAAAACTTCATTTTCAAGTTTTTAAATGAATTTCCATTTTTCGATATCTGAATGTGCATAATTATCATTGTGGTATTACACACATTTATTACGTCACCAAAATTTGTAAGTATCATTTTACCCCGAGTTTCACTTTTCCCCGGTATCCCCTATTTGAAGATGTTATGACTGCCAGCAGAGAAGAGATCGCTGCCCAACATGTTTTGTTTTAAGCTAAGGAACGTTTCCTGCACGGTCTTGGTATAGCAAATTGGGGGAAAGTTACAGAAATTAGTCGTTATCTACCGTAACTTCAATCGTATAGGTCGTAACTGCATGAAAAACTTTAAATGCGTTTTTCTCGAAACAAATTTTTTAGATTGGGCGTACATTTTCCTCAAAAACTACTGGACCGATTGAGCTAAAATTTTACACACATTCAAAGTGAATGTGTACCTATATTCCATAGCAGAATTGTGTTAATAGTTTCAATACAACCCCCCCCCACACACCCACCTTGTTTTATTTAAAAAAAAGTGGAAAAAATCAAATATAAATTTTTAAACAACTGCGATTTCGGTAACAATGTCCGGACTTGATTACATCTGCTAGAGGCGATAATTACATTCATATAGATTAAAAAAATCTTTAGTACTTTCATTTCAGATGACTAGGACGACCGCAATTCTTGCGCCCGATGGGGTGTTTGATAACATGGCCTGCGTTTCAGCGTGTAACTTGTACAATTTTCAATATCATGCATTGCAAAAATTTGTATTGATAGATCAAACACTACTAAATATGTGTGCAAGACCCCTGCCCTGCAGGTGCGATAGGTTCTTCAGAATTAATTTCTAAACATCACCTGTAAATGCGAATGTCTAGAGGATAATAGCCCCTTAATAACGATTACTTTAGGAGATAATTGCATGCAAAACTTCAAATGGGACACCCTCTACGCTTAGAATTGACTATGGGTCATTTTTAAAATTACTTTTGGCAGACTGATACATTATGGTGGCTCTTATTTTCAACCTGCGACTTCTTTTGCTCTCACCTCCTAATATGGTTCTATTTCATAAAAAAATAGTCCCTGAAAAAGATTATTGCAGTCGTACAACAGGAAAAGCTGCCAACCAAGCCTTAAAGTTTAGAATTCATGAATGGTTTGAATTTGAAGAATTTCTCAAAACTGGTAAGCCCTATCGAAATTTGGTTAAAATAATATTAAAAGAGAATTCAATTTTTTACAACTACTGTATATAATTGTTTCGTGCTTCCAACCATTCTTTAGATAATAGCGTTTGAATATAGGAGAGGTCCGCATTTCGCGCGTTCCACCTGTGCGGCGTGACGTATTGTCTATATGCGCGCCGTGGGGGCACCATTTCCTGTTGTATGATTGCAATAAACTTTTTCAGGAACTACTTTTTTTATCAAATATCACCGTTCTAAGAGGTGAGAGCAAAAAATACAAAATAAATTTCGACACGTATAAATAAGGGCCACCCTACTTATACATATACAACATTACTTGTATACACTCACAAGAGATGTTCGGCAACTCGAAAATTCAAAAAAATAATTCAAGTGATGCTAATAACGTCACCATTTTTTTGTATCGACAATGAAACGATCCTAGGGATGAAAACACTCCATCAAAGAAACTGTGAGTTTTCAAATTATCGTAAATATCTGCGAAACCGTAAAAGATATCAAAAAAGTTTAATTCAAAGTTTCATGGATTTTGATATCCTACGAAAAAATATTTTTTTTCGAAAATTCTTTATCAGCATATTCTAAGATTTTTAAACTAAATATGAAGCTTATTAGGCTAGAACTTTGATTAGCCAACAATGTTCGAGTGGCTTATTACAATGGTAATCGGTTCGTGTATAGAAGGGCAAACGCTTGTGAGTAGTCGCCTAATTCTCATTAAAGACTCATTAACGCACAACAACCTCATTGGCAGACAAAAACGACAAAAGAACCACAAAAGGGTCAACTTATCGGTATTTACAGTTTTAGTCCGTAAGACTCTACAAAGTTCTTGCTGACGTACCAATTGTATATACATACTTCGTACGTATTGTAGACTCAAACATGAAGAGAAGCTTGGGAATATCGAAGGCCAGGCCATCTAGCACTGGTGCAGATTCCTTAGCATCGAGAAGGACCGCGATTTCACACACCGCGGGGAATCGGAGCGCCACGAAGATTTCGAGGCCTACATCTAGCACTGACTCCGTTAGTTCGAAACAAGACACGTTTTCAGGATTCCAGAAACGAGACAACAGGCGAGAAATTATTTCTTCGAACGATGGGGCTGAGAGAGAATCAATAAACTGCACCACGATCAGCTCCATAGACTCTGAGAGCGATTGCAGCGAGTCCAGCAAGTTCCGCGACAATCACTCATGCCACTCTCGCGACTCCTCCGTTGCTTCCAAATCATGTACGACTGACAGGCCTCAAGCTCAACCCTGGTGTATGGGCAGTTCGCGAATGTCCTTCAACAAAAAGTACGGGACCAGCAGCAAATCTTCGAACAAGACGTTTGAAGTGACCAGAAGAAAATCGACCATGAGGAAGCCAGACATATCGAGCAAACTGTCGTCCAGCAAGCAAACTGTTCACCCTAACGCAGAATATACTGCTCACATACCGTCGAATCTCTCTCAACTGGGAAAGAAGTCTGAAAGGAGCAGTAGAATAGAGAGCAAAGACGATCTGAAATCAACATCAGTCGCTCGAACAAATCACTTGCGAAACAATGAACCTGAAAAGTTGGAAGTCATTCGAAGTGAAACTGAAGTGATTCCAAAGCCAGATCTATCATCTTTGGTGACCAATTTACCAGCGAGGAGGCTAGCTGACTATTCTTCTGGTCGTCCATCGTCGAAATTATTGTCTGAAACGTTGTCGAAGGTTGAAATGCCTGAATCCATGGATTGTTTCGACGAGGTAACTCGACAGCCTCCAGGCGAACCTAGGTTGAAGACTATTCGCCCGAAGGAATTGCCCAACGAATCGCACGTGGAAAATAAGAAAGCTGAAGATTTGGAGTGCTCAAGGTTACCCTCGATGCAGAGCCAACCTTTGAAATTCGCGAAGCGTTATCACAATAGGAGGCAGAGGTCAAGAACCTCCAGTCCTGTGCTAGCGAAAGTAGCTGTGTTGAGTCCAAAAATAGAGCTTTCGATGGAGACATTGCCCCCTAAGGACGAATTTCATGAAAATGTCCCAGTGAACTCTATTACGAATGGGCGTAACGAAAAGAGGAAAGAACAGTCGTATGGATTGGCGCATCGGTTGCAGGAAAACCGAATCTCAAAAATAGGTGCAAATTCAAAATCAGACTCATATGGAAAGAAACATACTCCTGGTGCGACTAAATGCGAAGAAGGGGTGAAAGCGAGCTCTGTGAAATTGACAGACGATTTTAATAGAAGAAAAGCTGCAGGAGCTATGAAAAATTTAGGAGCAACGAGCGTTAAGCCTAGCTTTACAACGAATAGCAAACTGTCTTCGAGTTCGAGGAGATTGCAACAAAGGGTGGTCGCACCCAAAGTGAACACTGGTTTACACGACAGCGTGAGTGGCACGCGATCGGTGCAAATGAGGTCGAATAAGTCTCCTTCGAATGAAAAGCGAATATTGAAAACCGCAAAACTGGAAAAAACAGGCGCTAGTCAGGCGGCCATGGAGGACAATGTTGCTGGAGGATTGAAACTTCCTCGCCGTGACTCCAAGGTTGGCATAGCTATGCAAGTTGGTCTGAAGAAATATATAAAGAAGCTGAAGCGGGTGTTATCTGATCGCGACAACACTAATATCGGCGAGCTGGCTTCTCTGAGTCTGACGGATGCCATCATGCCGGAATTAGAATCAACCTTGTCCTCCATGGAGGTCCAGCAAGTGCAAAATTTGTTGAACATAGCGGAGAAAAGTCAGAGTTGATGCAAAAAGATTTGCCCAACTTGGTGGAACATATATTGTAAATGAATATACAATTATATAATTATATATATCTATAGAATGTTCGTTTCTAATCATTTTTTGCTGAATAAATTGAGTGAACCGTACATGTACGAAATTATTTTTCACATTTAGAGGCACAGTTAGATATTAATGGGCTCGTTTTAGTATTGGAAACAGCAAAACGTCGTGATAAGCTTCATCTATACGTAGCTTCGTCAAAAGTACAATTTAATGTATCTTGCAGTACTCGTAAATCTTTGAGCCTTGGTTCGTTATAGTGAGCATCATAAGTTTCAAACATCTATCTAAGAACTTGAGATAAGAAATAAGGATGGAAAGAAGACGTTCCTACAAAAAATTATGCACCTGTTACCACTTTAATTAAATCACTCGGATGCTTAAAGCTTTATTTACGACAATAACTCCATCGCGTATAATTGTTATACGCATTATTTCTTCAACATTGCGTTATCAAAACGGAACTGTACGATATTCATTTTAAAATAATCGTCCTAAAGTGTTAATTTTTTGAATTAGTATTTCCTTTCGCTGCGAAAATTCCCATGACTGATAACGATACACAAAGTACTATGTTATAATAATACAAGGAATAATAATTAATTGGGAATGAGTTGTTTTCATCTGGAACCGATATAATAAAAAGAACGAAGCATAAATTCTATTAACACAAGGATTTTCTTTTCAATCAAATTACTTCTCAAAATTATTATTATTATAAATATTATTAGCATGAATTGACCAGTGAATGAACAGCTAAGCGTTTTTTTCAGTTTCAAATAACGATAAAGATTAAATAATGTCCTAATTTATTAATGAAATAGGAATTTGTAACAGAATAGGCTTTAAAAATGTCTAAAAAAAATTGTTTGTGGTTTTTCACTTGACCGGCGTCTGAAATAAATCATAATAATGTAATCAATGCCCAATATACTAGCGAATGAACAAAATACCCAAAAAATGAATACCTTGTACCCAGTGAATGAACACAAAGAATAATACTTCATTTTCCGACCAGAAAACGCTACAATTTAATAATATAATCTATATATTATAATAATAATAGGAACCTGACAAATTTATTTACGTCAGAACACAGTTTACACAATATAATGGTTAACTGTCATCGTACGTGTTTTGTTACTAGGTTTCTCGCCGTGAATGGCAGCACCCGAAACCACAAAACAAAAAAATTAATAAGCGACCGAGACGTTCATAGATTCAAAAAAATATTAGTATCGCCGTTATCTCAATAAATTTTTCTTCATTCTAAATATAAGATAATTGTTTTCAATGAAATAGTATTCTCGTTATACACGAAAAAAGTCAATTTGTTCATTCACTGGTCGATTCACCCTAGTATGTTGAAATCTGTTAATGTAAAAATATGTTGTATGTATAAGCATATTTATTAGACATATTTCAGTGAGTCTCTGGTCATTGGACAGACCTCTAACATGTTTCAATAGAATGCATAGTACATCAAGTATATTTCCAAGCAACTTACATTTTTATATACGACCCACGTAGTTACTTTATTATCTCATAAATTGTTAGAGGTGTTATCCTATTAGACGTCAGGCGATACACACACGACTCAAAGAGCTGCCCCTTATATAGATTAATGAAGATACCTTTACTTAATAAACTTTTCCGTTTACAATGGACGTGTTAAAAACAATATCGGGAATAAGTTTATGACACGGTCGTGATTAATTGGCATTTTTGAGGTGGTAATGCTTTTCTGCATGGTCTTTAATTTATACGTTGACAGTCAAGGAACTTTGAGGTTCTAATTGGAATGTCAAAGACCAGGTGTATAAACCCACTACCACGTTAAAGTTGGTAGAAATTCGAATTCGAAAACTGCAAGTTGGTTTTTCCAAATTACGGATAACGCCAGGATCTCTACATTGCATACCTACATGCCATATTCAGCAGGCGTATAAGAAGTGTATGCAAAATCCTGGATATTCTCAAAAATTTCTCATTAGCATTCTGGCGCACTCACTCCTGTCGATAACTCACATACTTCGTTCTACCTCCTCCAACCCCAAGAATATTTTGGAGAATAATAGCGATCCAGCCTCGCCACAGGAGACTACTAGCACAAGTGCAGGTGTACTTGATGAAAGTTTAAACTCGTTTTTCGCAGAAATCATGCCCAGTACGAACAATTTTACATACTCTACAATTTTGATTGATTTTTTAACAAGAAACCATCTTGTGCCCGCTGGTACCACGTATTTCCAGCACAACCTATGTTTTTGTACTAAAAAC
This sequence comes from Andrena marginata, assembly GCA_963932335.1. NCBI lineage: Eukaryota > Metazoa > Arthropoda > Insecta > Hymenoptera > Andrenidae > Andrena > Andrena marginata. The sequence continues at coordinate 17,756,225 of OZ010662.1, read as the reverse complement.
TTTCCACTGATGAAAGCAACCTGTTCTTTACTCGTGATCGCCAATGAATTTCCGTTATTTACCACCAATTAAGGTTAAGAGGCTTGTTAAGTCCAACTATTCTTTAGTGATTTATGCGATTTGCGTCGTCAACGGTTAACGTGTTAGACAAGATGACTATTAATAATACGTAACAAGAAACGGGGACAACGGAGCGTAACCTGCTCGGAGACGTTTCGCGATTATGCCGCATGCGGAAAGAGCTTTCCGTGAAGATGACACTCGCTTGCGGAAGACGAAGAAGAACTAGCGAGAATCGCAGTACTTGATGCTGCCTGCAATCTCGTTCAAGGTTTACGCTGCAGCTTTTAACAGCCAGCATTCTTGCACAACTTTCTTGCTGTGATTCGCACGGACTTAGAAATCCTTCCTTTTGCAAGCAGCTTCGAGGATTACTTTTGAACGGATGCGTTTTTAGATACTGAATGCACAAAGACCTGTTAATGTACCTACTCCCGTTTCTTTTTCCTCGACACCTTTTTATTATTACCTTTTTTTGCCTTGTTTTGATTCTTGCTACCTGGGTGTTCCACGTTATTACACTTTCTAAGGTTGTGGAGTTTATTTACATTTTTTAGGCATGAGACTCCTGTTCTTATTCTTCCTTGTGCGTCGTCTTTGATATGTAATTCCTTTTTGTCTACTTGAATTTATTTTAATTTATGAAGTTCCACACTTTTTTAAGATTTTGAAAGATAATATTCTCCCCTACTATTTTTGTCCCTTATCTGCACTCCTGGCTTCTTGTTCATTCCAATTTCAGCATAATTTCTAAAGTTCCACGGTTTATTTCAAATTTTGAAGTCGAATGTCCCGTTCTTACTCTCTTCGTGCCTTATCTTCATCCTTGCTACACGTGCGTTTTAATTCATCCGAATTCGTGTAGCTGTTAATGTTACTTAGTATTTACTCTGAGATGTAATTCATATTTCTTATTACTTCTTGCACCTTATCTTTGCCCTTCCGATTATTGTTTTTTCCTCTTACCTTAATTCTTATTTGTTTTACATATACTCCGCAAGTACAGTTATATACAACCAGCAATAGAGGAAAACAAAAGGCTATGACACCCAAGATATTTAAATTGTTTAAAAAGAATGAAAATGATAGTAAAAAGAGAGGAATTCTCTTACTGTTAGTGATCAATCACTAAAAGCTACATATCTCATCTTCACTAGCTCTGTGAGTGTCAGACAAAAGCTTAGGCCGCGTACAGACTTGAGCGCGAACGCGATTGAGGCAAGCCGATGCCAAACCGAATGTCTCGGGCTGGAAGAATTGAGATTTTTCGTCTTGTACGCCCCGCACGGTGCAAGCTGGGGCAAGCTAAGGCAGGCTAAGGCGAGCTTAAGCAAGCGTAGGCCTGTACAAATTTCATTCTTTTGTACAGTTTGTTGAAGAAGAAAAAAAGAAATGGAGCAGCGAAGGCGGTGGTGATAATCACAGTTATATTTAAGGGTTAACACCACCGTAGCAGCACGAAAACGTAATGTACCTTTGACAATTGTTTGTGGGTAAACAAAGAAATAAGTGGAAATGTTGTTTAAACGCTTTTATTATACACCTCTTAAGTAGTTTCAAGCTCTTTTTCTTTTCTTTTTTCCAAAATGGCACTTTAAACGCTTTTTTCTCGGAACCACATTTTTCAAATTGGCTTACAGCATAATATAAACAGATTTTATTCGACCCACTTGATATTTTTACAGTAACTTCTTAACTACATTCTCCATAGAGTTAGCTACTACACCAACCAGCCCATACTTACTTGCCCATTCCAGAAATGCGAATTACACATTGATTGGGTCCATGTCCCATACGTGAAACCAGAAGTATGCTTCGCACCATTCGGTGAGCGCGACACAGTAAACCCCTTGGTAGGTACATCTGAAGCAGTATGAATGTAGAGATCCTTTTTTCAGCCACTGTATCCAACAGCCAGTGACAGATAAAACAAACATGTATAGGAGAAGGCTCTTCTTTCCATTACTTTCTACGTACTTGTAGAGTGAGCACGTATTCTGTTTGATGGACCAAGTTTCGGATCGGCCCTAGGCAGTACGGCGGCCGGCCTGAGGCACTTCGCATGCCTCGGAACGACGTCCACCTTGCATGCACATTCTGGCGTTTAGAGACTTTAAAAGTTTTAACCCTATAAACTAGAAGAACCAATTTCGAATCCATAATTAACCTTAACTCCGAAATCACCACTGTAAATAAAAAGTGGTTAAAAGCTACAAAAAGCCTTTACCTAAACCTCCGAGTTAACCTTCATAATGACAAAAAAAAGTATGTAAATACATAAAAAAAATCCTGGGACATCAAATGGATCCGAACAAGACTACAGAAACTTTCTGATATTAGAAAGAATATATTGTACGTCCGGGAGAGTTCGACCACTTTCTGGAAAAGAAATTGTAGCATCGTTGTTTTGCACATTTTTGTCGTTTTATGCACATTAAAGCAAAGCCCAAGCAATTTAGAGTATATATAAATTATAGTGTGAGATAATTTGAAATATTTATTTTCATTTTCACCGAAAAACATTGACACTGCAACTGGTCGGTCTCACCCACATGTCGGGATTAGGCCGTCCACCCACTACGGGTAATCAAGGTAGCGATCGACCAGCTTATAAAAACAAAATTAAAAACGAATACATACGTAATTTCGGTGTTACACTGTAGTTATATGCATATTATATCCCCAATATCCGAGGAGTGTAAATAAACTTACCTGTTTTTCAAATATCACCACTACTGTAACTTGGTCTAAAAACTTTCAGTCTCGCATAAAGTCTTAACTGTATCTTATAATTCAAATATGAATTTGTGACAATGGTCAATGTGAGATAAACAACAAGCGCCTTCATTTCTTTTGTGTCAATGACACACAGTGCCCTATCTTGCGTCAGTCTTAAATATCAAAACTGGCCGGACTCTCCTGGACTTACCCTATATATAGGATTTAAAAACCCACAACCATATCTTAAAGATGGAAGCAGCCAAGTAAATTTCACTGGTCCAAGAATCGGCCATTGCAAATTGACCCATCAATATTTAATATCATAAAACCAATCTGGAAAGTGTACACAATGTCCTCATCACGATTTAACACCATGTGTTGGAATACCCTTCTTTACAATCAAGCCGAAATAAATTCAATATTTCAGAAAATCTTCAAATAGTGTTGAGCGACGAACGGAAAATAACCGATACAATTTGTTTTAAAACATATGTATAAATTTGCAAAGTCAAATAAAATGCAAATATTTTAGAATGATATACAATATCACGTATAACATGGTGTATAATAGAAATGTAAAAGTAAAGCGAGACAAGTAGGATTAAAATTTAATACTACATAGGTACTTAATACTATTAAGTACCTAATTTATATATTTCACCCCATGTAACTGATGTGATTGCTAATAACCTATGATGGTGATGCGAGCTTAAACACATAATTTAAAAAAAAAACCTAGTTATGTTGAGCTTGCACGTGGTTTGCTGATTATACCTACGCAATCGCCCTTTCCTATAGCAAAATAGCTAACTATAACAAATTATCTAACAGCTTCGGTTCCTAATTTTGCTAAAACTCAACACTTACAAATTAATCGAACAAGCATGGTGATTCTCTACACTAATTAACTGGCAATATGCAGAGTCTCCTACTTACAGTGAATATCTAAATTAATCCTGCTGCTGTTGAACGTAAGAAAAAGTGACTAAGACGAGTTTATATAGTTTGGGGACTTCGATCTGGAGATGATAAAAAAAAGTGTCACACGGTCATCTTGAAGGTCTTTCCAAGGTCGTCAACATTTTTTGCCCATTAACGTCTATTTTGTATAATGCAACGTTACAGCCGATATCAAGTCAAGTTTAACGATCTATGACATCATGACCTTGAATTTACTCGAATACATAATGAATACATAATGAAATGAAATACATAATGATGAAACTAACCCCTGAAAACTCGGCTGTTTTCCAATTTTGTGTTATAACTCGCGAACTGTAAGAAATAAAAAAAGTTTCAAGACAAAAGTTACTTCTTTTAATTAGATCTATCATTTTGTAAACAAATATTTTACAGTTCACGAGTTATAACACAAAATCGGAAAATTACCGGATTTTCAGGGATCATTTCCACCCCCTTGGAGTGAATTTGGGCAGCAAACAAGCATTGCGTTGTAATCAAGAGGCAATCCCCTACATATTCACAAAGTTTCGGAATTTTTTCAATTTCCGAGTTCGGGATGTTCCCTTGTGAGTCATTTTTTCTTACTTTCAATAGCAGCGGAAATAATGTAGATTTAGATGTTTATTATAAGGAGGCCGCCCTGTATAGAACTACAGGAAAACTGGTGTGAACAAAACTATACGAAATAAAGTGTTGGAGTCCGAATCAGAAACGTACAAACCGATTACGTTTGAAACGTATAATATATTTTGGCAATGTTTCCAGTAATAGTGGGGGTCACAAGTTACATTTGTCTAACTAAATCGGGTTGAAGTTTAATCGATTGTTAAGAGCATTTGCTAGATTACATATTGTATTCATGGAGACAGTATGTTCGAGCCCATAAATAAGTATTATAAGTGTAAACAGTAGAAAAACTTGTTCATGCGTTACATGTGATCCACCGCACGCTTGCATTGCCACAAGTGGTTCATTGATCATTTCTCTGTGCAAGAATATGCATGGAACATGCAGATAGATACACATACCTAAAACGTAGGTTATACATATAACAATTTAGTATTGTCGTACATTTATTGCGTGTAAATAGACTGCAGGTAAATTTTTATAAATCCTAATTTACCTAATTAGAATTTTTTTAATATTCTTGCTCATTTTTTATTATCCTTAAGATTTAAATTGTGCAGTGATTATCACTTTTGAAACCTAAAATATTTTTAACAATGCAGATTTTACAAAAATGGTTTCAAACGTTAAATTATCAATCGTCGTAAATTTCCAATTTTAATCAAGTTGTTCGACTTGAAAAATTTGATTAGAATGAAATTATCAACATGAAATTATCTGAATTGGCCAATTATATTATACAAACATAAATAACTAAAAATAGTGTAATAATTTGTATATAAATACTATTTTGTCATTTCCTAAATTCAATCTATTTTCTTTCAAAATGGTACCCAGAAATTCAGAAAATTGTGATACCCGATTTAACAGATCACACACAACGATGCAAAATGAGAAATGAAAATGTGTAAAAAAATGTGTCTTCTATATGATTCAGGGATCTTTCGTCAGCTATTATGTTAGATACAAATTATCATATTTGCAACTACTTTTTCTACAAAACCAATTGCATTAGTGATGGAAATTCTAGGAATGGTTGATATTCCTCGGGATCTATATCCTAAACTCCATTTAATTACTTTCTTGTTTATTGCTAGACCTGTGCTTATGCGAAAAGTATTTGCAAAAAACGAAACGCAAAATATTGCGCTGGCTTGTTGGTAAAACTGACCAAGTCTATCATTCCATCCTATTGAACAATCGATTAGTACTAATCCATACGGGGAAAAACTTTTGCATGTTGCAATAGCATTCAATTATTGTTATTATTCAATTATACCTACCTGGTTTATTGTAATAGATTAAGCTTTAAATTTGCATTTACTGAAAATTAAGAAATGTGGACTTGGTCAGTTTTCCCAACAAGCCCACGAATGCCTTGTCTCGCTCTTCCTGTTCCCAAAATGAAAGTCTTAAAAAATGTGGCGATGGGGCGGTACTCCGAATACAAGCCTAGCAGTGGCTTCAGCGAACTATTGACTTTGCTACAGCAACATGGGACGACTTAGTTTCCACAGTAATTGATATAGCCTGCCCAATGACGATTAAGAGAGCGTGTTTCTCGCAGCACCGCGAGACCCGATGACGTTGATTAATATTCTCGCCCTCGCGTTCACGGAAGACGTGCAAGAGCTGATTTATATTCTCCCGCGTCCGGATGCCGCACGCAATTTCGCTTTAGAGGGGTTTACGAGACGAGACCATTAGCGATATTCCCGTCGCGCGATTTCTTGCAGGTCTTTCTCAATTCTCTTTCCCTCTCTCTCTCTCTCTCTCTCTCTCTCTCTCTCTCTCTCTCTCTCTCTCTCACCGCTCACATTCTCGTTGAACTGCTGCAATTTTCGCCTCAGCCTGAACGTAGTTTTTATTGATTATAAATTTTCTTCCCGCATACAATGCCCGAAATTATGAGCGACATTAGTATCAGCCGCGTACGAGTTACGACAGAGCAGGGTGGAAAATAGAGGAACCTCGAGCACGCTGGAATCTGTAGGGTGTTTCGGCGATCAATTACATTAAACAAATTGTAATTCTCAGCTGTAATATGTCCTCTGTCAGAATGTTCGCCGAGAATAATCTTGCCCGGTAGGTGAATCGGAATGTGCATACGTCACGATATTCAACGGGGATAATTTATGGGGGAAGCTAGCAGGATGTGGATTATCATATTTTTGTGCTGGTATCGTACCTTCGTGTATTCTCGGAATTAGATGGTTGAAGAAAGTAAGAAACCTAATGCGCTGAAATACATTGTGGAGTAAAGTTAAGTATGGCGGTATCCACACTAAAAGTTATTATTTATGCCTTACCAGGAAGGCAAGTTCAATTTAATCCTTCTGGAAGTCGAACATGAAGGGGATTAGAAAAATAATGGATGAAGCAGCTCGCGGAAAGTTGAAGTATGGAAACAAGAAATTAGAACCTATGTAGGATAGACCGGGGGCGGTAGTAACACTTTGACTTTGGAATAAAATCACGCAAGAACTATCACAGTTGGAACAAAAGTTCTTATACGAAAATGTTACTCACTTATCTGACATTATTGAGACACAATAGTTTCGCTGTATGTCAATTAATGTCCAGGTTATTAATAAAAAATGAGTAGCGGAGAAAGTGTTACAATGGTCCCTGACCCCGAGTCAGTTGTAACAAATTAAATTATTTATTGAGTTTAATTATAATAATAACTGAGAAAAAGTAAAATTAATAACCAATTATGCGGTATCGCAATTACGGCAGAAATTGAAAACGTTTTAGCTGGTGTGTATTCTGCGTGTAATGAATCCTTATATTCAGTACATTGCACCCATTCTTCATTTAATTTGTTTGTGTTGTGTTTTAGGATTCCATGCAAAAAATCCTCGTAATAAAAAACCGATGAACGGGGCTGGCGGCGGGTGTACGACGCGATGCGGGCACTATTCCGTGCGGCCGATATCGCGAGTGAAAAAACCGAAGAGCGAGCGAGAGGGAACGAAACAGTTGACACGAAATTGCCGCTGACTATTTCGTTCTCTCACGTTCGACCGAAGGATTCCAAGAAATGGCGGGGATGGTCACCCTTAGAGCATATATACATGGAGGTCTCATTGCAAGCTTGAAACTGTCGCCAACATGGTGCGAGAGAGAGAAGTATAGAGGAACAATTGACCGTAATGCGCATGCACCGATATCGACGACATACTTTAATTAATTTAATTTATTCAATATTATATACATTTACTTACGAGTAATAGGAAGCCGATTTATCTCGGTTACCGCACAACACGCAATATCGGTCTGGCATTCTTTAATTTAACTCGATACATATAACCATTTTCCAAAAGGTAAGTATGAACGTAAACAACGATAATCATACAGTGTTATCCATTGAAGACCGGCAGCGTTCGCGCGAGTACAAATGAGAACGGCAACAACGTCACACGCATACTTACTACTGCAATCATATGTCGATACATCCGCCATCTATGGACTGTTGCTAAAAGTATAGGTTCGTATAGGTCATGTACACAAACTTATACTTTTAGCAACAGTCCATAGATGGCGGATATATCGACATATGATTGTAGTAGTAAGTATGCGTGTGACGTTGTTGCCGTTCTCATTTGTATTCGCGCAAGCGCCGCAAGCAGTTATGCCAGAATCGTGGGATACGGGGCGAGGCCATTACCCCCACTATGACCTACCGTCGTCTCCCACTATGCCCTACAGTCGTCCCCCACTTTCTCCCCATCGCACTGCACACAAGCATATCCCTACCCCTGTCCGTGTGATCGGCAGCCCAACAGGCAGCTCACACAGACAGGAGTAAAAATATACTTGTGTGCAGTGCGGTGGGAAGAAAGTGGGAGACGCCGGTAGGGGATAGTGGGAGACGACGGTAGGTCATAGTGGGGGTAAGCGTCTGGTCCCGTATCCCACGATTCTGGCATCACTGGCCGCCAGTCTTCAGTGGATAACCCTGTAGTAACCGCGGTTCGTCGCCGGCGATATCGGTGCATGTATAAAATTGGTGCTGGGGCCGTTTCCCTATGCTTACTCTACTAGGCCCTTTGGAAGGTACAATGGTTTTCATGACATAGGCACCCACTAAGGAAGGATTTTTGTAAATTCCGTCCCCAAGGGGGTGAAAAGGAGTAACATGTATTTTCTCGGATTCCTTAATATCTCTTAGCCCCAATTAAATATCAACTTGGTTCTTACTCGCAAAGATTGCCCAAAGAAATGCCTAAAACCAATTTCAGAATTTTGTCCTAATCAACCCCTAAGGGCGTGGAAAGGAATAAACTGTGTTTTCACGGACTTCTCAATATATCTTAAGCCCGATTACGTATCAACTAGGTTTTTGCACACAAAGGTTACCCACACAAATCCCTAAAAATCAATTTCAGGATTTTGCCCTAATCAACCTCTACGGGAGTGGAAAGGGATGAAATATGTTTTCACGGACTACTCATTATCTCTTAGGCCCAATTAGATATCAACTTGGATTTTACATACAAAGGTTTCCCACACAAATCCCTAAAAATCAATTTCAGAATTTTGCACTAATCAACCCCTATGAGCGTGAAAAGGGGTAAACTGTACTTAATATCTCTTAGGCCCGAAGCGAAGCGCGGGGTATTTTGCTAGTATGAAATAATATAGAAACATTTCTATGTGCTCTATGAAACTGTGCAATGGAATTATTTAAACTTTGAAGTTTACATAAAGAAACGTTCCCTGCCACGAACAATTAAACAATTTCATTGCACAGTTTTATAGACCATAAGAAAACCATTAAATTTATTATTCCAACAATTTTTTTGTGTCCACTATATTTTTTAAAGTATACCGGAACATAGGAAAGTAAACATTAATCTTTAAGCAAGCCTTTTTCAGCAGTAATACTCACTGAGGAAAGCCTGATCGGGTTGAACTGTTTGAAAGTGCAGTTCTCAAAACCTAGCGTCACTCAAAGTGTTGATGGGATTGGCAGTATTTTCTATTGTATTACTGTTACCTGATTAAATGTCTACATTAGTCAAAATGATATCCAATAGAATATATCTCTGGTGAACGGACAAACGAGTATAAATCAAAGACACTTAGACTGTTTAAAATGCTATGTAAGATCAAGTGTTAAATTGTGAACGTGAAAGGTGTATGTTAAAAGAAACTTTTATTTTTAGAATAAAAAATAAACTACTTAAGCGTCAGATAAAATTTGACTCATACTCGTTTGCCCGCCCACCAGAGGTATAATATGAGTAAATAATAACAAATAATAATACACATATTAATATATCTTTGTTCTCCTTAAACCCAAAAGTCCGTTTGTAAAATTTTTATTGTACATTTTCGTTTTAATCTTTATGGATTACGTGGTTGTAACGTCAATAACGCACCACCCTGTTGTAGAGCAATAGAATACGACTCATTGCATGTTACATAATGTCATAATGGAATCGTAAACGTTCCCACCGCACGAATCGTTAGCATGTGATCATGCCTGAATATAACCACATTTTATCGCCGTCTAAAATTCCGAACTGCAAATAATTTCAACGATCCTCGTTCAAGTGAAATAAAGATTATCTCATGCCTGATCCGCTTTCATTACCAGTAATGGGGTGGTTGCGTCGCACTTGAAAAGTTATTAAAAGAACGTGTTATTTGTCAAGTATCGTTTCAATGTTTATATAATGACATTAAAATCATTACACTTCTATCAATCATAGATGAAAATACTTTGAAAATATATTAGATTAGAACAACGTTTTAATGTATTTACGTAACGCGGAATTGACGTGTGATAATAATGATTAAAATAATTTAGAGATCCTTTTTAATGGTAAAAATTTGATTTTTTTAAACAGTGCGGCGTAAAAAATGAAGTGAACAAACATTGAAGATAAACGTACAAGGGATGTTCTGCAAAATGAAAATTTAATAAAATTTGGAACTTTGTAGGAATGTAAATAGTTCAAGCGACGCTAATAACGTAACCATTTTTTGTGTCGGTAATGAAACAGGCCTAGAAATGAATACACCCCCGCAAAGAAATTCGGAGTTTTCATATTATCGTGAATATCTGCAAAACCATAAAACATATCGACAAAAAGTTTAATCCAAAGTTTTATGGCTTTTGATATCCTTCAATATGGTGATAAAGAATTTTCGAAACAAATTCATTTTTTTAAATTCATCCCCACAATCCTGTTTTTTCGAAAATTTTTTATCGCCATATTGCAAGATATTAAAAGCCATAAAACATTGAATTCAATTTTTTGTCGATATGTTTCACGGTTTTGCAGATATTCACGATAATATGATATTGCGTTCAGAGGGTGCTGACATTTTGACACTTTCGGGTGTCTGGAATGCACGCGACCCGGCGGAGTCATAATTTCCTGCAGTGATGTTGTGCAACCCGAAGTTCTCTACGAAAACTGATAACTGATTGAAAGCATGCATATCCCCACCACGTTCCAAACTCAATTTTGTAGTATAAAACGGACCATGAATGCACACTCAGGGGCTCACTTCTAGTTTAATACGCTTAGAAGACAGAAGCTTAGCAAGATAGGGTTCCATTCTGTTGGGTTTATAATCATCCCCCTAGGAGACCAATTGTTTTGGTCGGCATCGCCATCTTGTCCTGTCGATCAACTTTTGTTATCTCAATAAAGTAAGTCTGCCACGTAGTGTCTCCTTGTGTTCTGTCTGAAAGTATAATCCTGATAATTCCAAGGCCGCCCACTCAATTATATCCCAATACATTCCCTGTTGAGCAATTACACAAGTTAAACCTACAATACGTAAAGTTGCTGATAGGCAATAAGCCTAACGTTATGTAGGTATATTTATTATCCTCTTTGAGACTCCGGCATTTTTCAGTTCGTTAAAACTTCAAACTCAGAGGTGGACTTAGGTACCGCGACAATTATACCCATTCTACCAGCCGTGGAGACTGAACTTTATAGAATATACTTTTGTTATTTCTTACTCAGAGTTCTTTATTAGAATCCAATCATTATTTGGATTTCCAATGTCAAATAAACCCACAGAGATACATCTTTACCGCTCGAGGTGTGTTACATTATGAAGTTACGAAGCTAAACTAACATTCCTAGTGGCTTCCGGTGTTAACCAGGCTAACAAACTTTAAACAACAATTACTAATCCTTGGCTTCGCAGCCGCCAATCTCAGTGCCCTCAGCCTCGGCTCGTAACAATATGAAAATTTACAATTTCCTGGAGGGGGTGTTTTCACCACTAAGACCGTCTCATTGCCGAAACAAAAACTGGTTACGTTATTAGCATCGCTTGAACTACCTATTATACATTTCTGCAATGTTTCACATTTTTTTTTTAATTTTCAAATTGCCGAATATCCCTTGTTAGTTGCTTTACATATTCGAAATTAGAGTATGAAATTCTGAAAAATCCACAACCACGTTTCCACTTCAAAAACTGGGAATATGAATAACAATGTACAATAATTAGAACAATATGTTTGCAATCACATTTTTACGGCACTTGTTTGAAAATTATTCTGTTTCACTAAAATATGTGGTGGTTTTTGAGGCAACTGAAATGAAAGATTATATCATTAACACAGTGTGGGGTATCACAGCAGGATATAGTCGAAGTAGACAGTAAACACTTTTAGAAAATTATTTGTTTAGTGAGAATGAAAAGAAGCATTGCATAGTGTATTGGAAAATATGAAGTTGCACACTTAAAAGAAAGGTGCAGCAGCATTTTCAAATTTTATGCCTGTACAGTAATGTACAAAAATGGTTTAAGAAACTAGAGCATCTAAAATTATTCGATTCTATTTATTTTATACAGTTAGTAAAAAAAGTATTTGTATACTTTTTAAAATTGCATAACTTTCGTAGAATTGGTCCAAACGACGTGAGTTTTTTTGAGAAGCTAGAGGGATTAGTTTGCTAAATGTCATATTTCGTTGTTTTGAAAAAAAGTGCAATTGGTCGGAATAGCAAAAAAAATAGTAAAGGTCGTTTTTAAAACTTTCTTTGTGAGCCTGTAATGAAAATTCAAAAAACCCGTTTGTAGATTTAAGTAAGTTATATACGTGCCTAAAATTTCATCAAAATCGGTTAACGTTACTCTGAGCTATGAACGCTTAAAGATCGCAGAATAAGGTCGAAAATGGTTGATTTCGGGAATTTCCGCAATTTTCGACCTTATTTTACGATCTTTAAGCGTTCATAGCTCAGAGCAACGTTAACCGACTTTGATGAAATTTTAGGCACGTATATAACTTACTTAAATCTACAAACAGGTTTTTCGAATTTTCATTACAGGCTCACAAAAAAAGTTTAAAAAACGACCTTTACTATTTTTTTTTGCTATTCCGACCAAGTACATTTTACAAAACAACGAATCACATCATTTAGCAAACTAATCCCTCTAGCTTCTCAAAAAAAACTCACGTCGTTTGGACCAATTCTACGAAAGTTATGCGATTTTAAAAAGTGTACAAATACTTTTTTTACTAACTGTACCTACTCTTCAGCTTCCAAATTATTCCGATGATAAAACTTGTTGGATTTTTGAAGAACATCCTGTATAGATTTAATAGTTACCCAGAATTGTTAGTCATACCAGTGTGTAAGTAAGCTAGTTTCAATCTGAAATCTGATAAGAGAAGTGCCATCGATTCCATGGACTTTCCGTGACGACTGGTGAGAGCAGGAATCTTCAAAATTATTAAGAAACGGCATACTGATAAAGTGGAAACATAGGAACATACACTCTCGAATCCTTTCAAAAAGACTGCAATTTACATATTATACACCATATCCATCATAACTGGATTACAGAGTTTCTCTTATTTTCATGTTTTTAATTGCTAGTGCTCCATTTCTTTATTGACGTTTTATTTACGAACTTCATAACAGCGATAATGCGTTTCAACTTGAAAAAGAAGGGGAAACGGGAGAGGATGGAAACACTCGTGGCCGTATCATGCGGGGATAAATCAGTCTGAAGAGGATTTAGGTATCTGTTTGAATTACGGACGACAACGGTTAATCGGATATCGATCGACATTTAATGATTTATGATCAGAAAAAAAGCGAGTCATCGAACGTCGGGACGTCCGCCGCGTCCGTATTTTGGTATTTGTTGGTTTCGAGGTGTCGTAGTTGTCCTGCCGCGATACAAAATCGATTTATGACAAATGCTGTATTCTATATTTCTGACGAGAATCACAATAAATTGTCCTTTGTTTGCTGCGAAAAAGCATTACTCTTAGAAGAAATATTACTTGAAATTCTAAAAATGGCTGAAATTTATCACTCTGATCCAGTTTAGAAATTTTCAGCTACAACTATGCACGACAACTTTTTTCATAGTTGAATAATATTCCAAATACTTTTGAATGAAAAAAATATTGGATGGCCAACTTTCTGCTAACATTCTTTTAGTCATTAAATACCTATCTGATACAAATGTTGTAGTAATTTCACTCGAAACAACTTACGCGTCAGTACATTTTCCACTTCAAAAGGCAAATAGGTATCATAAAATTTCCAATGACGCGTTTCCACCTCTCTGCCAAAGATGTGAATGTGAAGAGTTCACCGTCACCAATAACATTTAAACTACTGATCAAAACGCCTCCCCTAAAATGTATATAGAACAGCCTTAAGAGTACTAAGTAGGTAGTCGAAGCATTTATTTTCATTTAATTACAAATAAATACATTGATACTAAGACTTGTTCTTTGAAACAATGTTTATTAACATCATAAGCTTAAAAAAACATATTTGTTTAGTAAAAATATATGCATTATACATGACGCTACAGATGGATCATTAAAAAGTCCTTTTAAAAAAGTTCCTTTTGTTCCTGTTCATACGGGAAAATCGATTTTGGAAACACGTCCGACACGTGCGCCTCTGACTGAAAATCAGCAGAACTGATCAGTAAATATGCTACAACTGGAAGTACATGAAATGAATCATCATTTTTTTTCCATCGGGTCTTTGCTTCCGAGAACATTTATTTTCAAAATCTGTTAAATGTACGTGCATTGGATTAAGAATTAGTTACATTTCCAAATCGATTTTCTCAAAATCACAAACACGTTCGGAAAAATGATTTATTTTACAATTTCGACTCTTTTTGGACAAGGGTGCATGCCAAGTATACTTATTCCATACTTACTTTTATATTCTGTACAATTTCAACCAAGTGTACGCGTACTAAAGGAGTTTCCAAATTTTAGTTTCTCCAAATTGGGTGTCATTGGAAAGAATTTCAATATATATTTTCGACTTACTTTTGCTGGAGGAATCATTTCCATTCCGATTATAACACGATTTCGGAACCACCCTTTATATTAATTTGTATATATATATATATTCCTTTCAGACTGATCAGTTCACACGTTGATTACATAAAATAACAGCCCTTGCCCAAAATCACTTATCCAATGTGGTCAGCATATTGCATAGACTACAAAATGAATTGTGGCTGTGTAACTGCAGGAGCACATAATGAACATTATATTTATAATAAGCGTTAGTGACTGTTCATTGCAGATATTATGACATAGTCAAAGTATATTTACATATTACCTACTCTTAGTCGAGGGATTTTAATTATAATCAGTGTTATGTAACGATACATAACCCATAACACCTGATGCAACGGACACCAGCAAGCTCAGCAAGATGCGCAATCAGAAGTAAACCGCATACGTTGCAAGGCCAAGATCGACAGGCGGAGACCATTAGGCCTCCCCCCGCGACCACCAAACCATGACCCCAAATATTGTATAAAAACCCACAACAAATCAATCAGTCATTCAATTGTAAAAGATCAGTACGCGATCACACCCGTCGAGGTGTCAGCTCAAATAAACCTTTGTTAAACCTACGGTGAGTTCTAACTCTTCAACCGGCAACGATCCACTACCTCTCGGCTCGACCCGAGAATCCCGTTCCCGGCATCTTCACCCGAACTATCGGAGCCCGGCGAACGATCCGTTCGAGGACAACCGCGCAGTGCAGCCAGATTCTCGGAGAGAATCTCCACAGCGGCAAACCTCGCAACATCAGCATATGTTCACCAGGACTAACGAAAATCTTGATAGGAGAAATTAGGAACTATTGTAGATAGTGTAGATGTAGAATGTCCGCTTCGCCCCTCATGAATAGTAATCAAATATGTCATAAACCATGGAGTTTGCCTAGGGCAAGATGAAAATGAAGTGTTACGATTCTCACGAACGGTCCTATGATACACTGATTGATCAATTAGCTGTTGGTTACTAAGCAATCAAGATTTAGTTAGGAATAACTTCATCGTCCGACTTCCAATAGTTACTGAAGGTGTTTAGGAAGTTGGTTACCATCCAACTGTTAGCTGTACTGGAAACGGTAGTGCTCGGAAGGGACATCACGCAGCTTGTACGCTCGGATTTCAATCAAACTTTGTACACAAATAGAACGTTCGAAAATATTTCACGTTACATGTATTTTTGAAAAGAGTCCTTGAGGGCTTAACCTTAAAGCTGGGGATGAACAATCTATTTTGTTGAATTCCTTGAAAAGTACTGCAGTTATGAAAAAAAGTTTCATACAAATGTTGCTTGCTTTTTTTCTGAGAAATAATGAGCCGTGTACTCCGTGATAAGTATAAAAAACATAATAAACGATTGGGAAGTTAATTTTAAATAAAAAGTGTTACGTAAGCAAAACCCCAATTTCGAATATTTATACAGATAGGTATGAAATTGTATAGAGCCATTGACTCTCATCTACATTCGCGGAATCTGTAAATGTATTCTATTGTTTGAAATGATTAATCGTACGGTATTGGTTGGTAATATTTTATCGACCTTACAAAAAAGTAAATTTCTTTAGTCGAAAATCTTTACAAAGTCAAAAATGATACAACCTAATTTCTCAACGATCCTTACTAGAACTTGTCGCTCTTTCGATACGGTGATCATTAAAAAATGAATGTCAAAATGAATCGTCGAGAACCACTGTTTATCCCGGTTGAAGACCCTAAACCTACCCGTTGCTCATTGCACCACTTACAAGTATAGATAAATAGAGTGAATCGTAGACTGCTTAACAGGGTATACCCGTTTCAACACTCGGAAAATGTGTACACTTTGTGGATTTTTGTTGAAGTCAACGGCTTGATGAAGATTTTCCGTTTTTGTATTATGTTTACGCAATATTGTGAAATACTTAAAAAAATGTTTCAGTTAAAAAAATATTATTTTTCGGAAATTATGGGTAGATATCCGAAACTCTCTCGACTTTAAACGGCTACATGGTGGCCCTGAAAAGAAAACTATATGTCGTGTCTGAAATCAGAAACAATTAAATCTCCTTATAAAATATGTTAATAGTTAGCGTCCAACGGGGCCGATTTTGAAAATTTTAAAAAATAAAGAAATGGTGAGAGGTCAAAGGTAAAGCAAGGAAAAGACGAGCCACCTTCTATACAAGTTTATTTCTGATTTTTTTTTTGAGAAATACAAATTTTAAATGGCACCGCATATTTTCTTTACTACTGCGTTGTAGTCTACAAAAAGACGAATTCATAACTTTGCACAAAAAAATTGAACGCAAATGATACTCTTCACACATTTTCATCCTCGTTCGGTGTTGAAGATCACTTTGTATAGGTCAATGAATTTGGGAATTTCTTCATCACATCAATAAATAACGAATTATTTAAGATGGATGTTTTTTGTGACACACTCTGTACATTAATTTCCTTTCAGATTCGTATTTCGCAAATGCGCAGGTAAGTATGGAGTAGTTTGCATTCTCGAAATCCCCAAATACCTAGCTTCTAGAGATATTATAAGTGCTGGACTTTTATTGCACATTGAAACATCTGTTTTGAGCAAGCTACATCTTTTTTTCATGAACGAGGAGTCACATAATTTGAAGAAAATTGTCTCGACCCCCTAAAACATTCGCTGCTGACGACGGCTCCGATCGGGGTGGTTTCACCGAATATCATAAATTACATAAAAAATTACTCTTTACTTTACATTATTATAAATAAAATGTATTCTCTATGATGTTATAAAAGTTTCCCCAATTTACCTTAGCTTGCCTCGGTTTGCCTCGTGCGGAGGGCACAGAACGAAAAATCTCAATTTGTTCAGCCCGAGTTCGCGCTCGTGCTCAAGTCTGTACACAGCCTAAGAAATATAGATTGAATTCCTATTGTGATCCGATTCGGCTTGGTCTGCCCTAGTAAAATTTAGAATACCGCATAAAAAGCGTACGAACGGTTTGCACCAGTACGGATGTACAGTATGTATTCGTTATAAGCCCGTTTCCATCATGCGTTGTACGTCCGGCGACCTATCCCCACCATTTCTTGGAATCCTTCGGACGAGAGTGAGAGGACCCGAGAACGAGCGAGAATGAAATTTCGTTTCCTCTCGCTCGCTCTTGGGTTTACTCACTCGTGCCATTGGCCGCGCGGAATAGAGTTCACAACGCGCCGTACGCCCGCCGCTAGCTCCGTTCGTCGGGATTTTAACGAGTCCGTACTGTATAACATTTTTAGTATCAGTCCGTCGAAGTTTGGCGGTCGACATCCCTTCCATTTCTGGGACTACTCGAAAGCAAGCGACCCTTTACGAGCATCCGCTGCCAGACACTCCAAAGGGATAATACACGAGATAGCACTTTTGAGTGTTACGTCCTGAAGGGACTTCTGTGAATCGCCCTGAGCGGCTAGGATGATCCACGGGGTTCGTTGCTCTGTCGAGGTGCTAAAGCACGCCTTGACTATACTTACCATGAAGGATAGGGAGTAAAGGGGGTTGAATCAATGGTGACACGGAATTCAAGGGAGAAACAATATATTAAAATATATTCTTGACGAAAAGATTAGAGTAATGGTTAGAACATACCCTAGGGACGGCGCTCCGTCCCTGTTATCGCTGTGCGCTCGGGTGTCGGCACGCTTGCCGTCTATCGTTTCGTACGCTCTTTAGGTCGCTCAACCTATAGTAGGTCGTGGTCGCTCGCTGTGCTCTCGGGTAGCACACGGAAGTCGGCGAAGTCGGAGTCCGTCGTTTCTATCTGTCTCGTTCCGTCACACGTCTTCGCGGAGTCAACGGCGGTTCGTATCGCGCGCAAGGGCTCTCCCGGCTAGGCCGTTCGCGGTATATCGGAAGGAGTTACCCAGGGCTGATCTCGACCGTCCGGACGGGTGTCGCGGTATCTACGTGGAGGCGAGGTCGCGAAATCTAGACGGCCCGCTGGCTCGTCGCAACTTCCTAGCACGAGCTCTCGAAAACGAATCCATCTACCGCGGCTCTCGATCGCGGGTCGAACCTCGGACAGTCCCCAGGAATGGGGGAAACTGCCCCGTCGGCAGCTGTTGCTTGGTTCGCTAATTCATCGATTATTGCGTAATAATCGGGGCCCGGGCCGAGCGCTGGCGTTGTCCCTACCGCTGTTGCTACGGGCTCAGCACAACGTGATTTTTACACGTGAGGCGATTCCGCTGAATCACCTTCCCCAAAGAAAACGACGCGAGGACAGCAAGCATGGGATGGACCTGAAGGGCCCATGTAACACCTCCCCATTTAGACACGAAACGGCCTCGCGAGGCTGTTTCGTTCTTCCGTTGTGAAGCTGTCTACGCGTACACTTTCGTTAAACGGCTTAAAGCTATGATTACCCTATTAAATCTAAGGGGGCGCAGGGCGTTTCAATAAATGAATCATTATTAAGCGGGGAAAAGCTATATATTGTTACAATAAAGAAAAATAAGCGAAAATTTAAAGAAGATAAAAAAAAATGGGATAGATAATCGTATATAATATAGGTAAAAGATGGGGGGTGGGGAGACTTGGCTGCGGCCCTTTAGCGATGACGCTCTGCTATTGTTCGGATTGGTATTTCCTCACTCCGCGCCGGCCGGGATCACCCATGGCACGTCCCGTGGTTTCGGGGGCTCCAGTGGACATGGCGCCTCGATTATGGGGAACGCCGGCAGGAAACGGGGGCTGATCTCCTGAATTGCCCGAATGCACCCTGTGCAATTACCTGGCGTTGTCCACTTCAAGTGCCGTTCCCGGCACTGCACGCACTTGGTTAGCGCGACGGCCTTTTCTTCCACGGCTAGCCAGTGGACCGGTATTCTTCTATAGTCGGCGAAGTTCTGAGGCGGCTTCACCCACGCGCATGCCGCGCACAAAGTACTGGTTTTGTGGGCCCAAACGCGGTCGTCCTCTCCGATGCGATTCGTTCCTGCCCGCACGCATAATCTGCGTCCGAAGGGCGCGTGTAATTGGCGCGGTAAAACTGTTTCGGCCAAGGTCGATCGCGTAAATTTTGTGTCGTCAAACGTTGGAGTTTCCATTTTTGAATTGGAATCGGAATTAAAATATGGATGATTACGGAGACCGTGAAAAATTCGTACTGGCTGTCCGCGCTTTGCTTAATTGCTAACTTACATGCTACTATCCCTACCATCTAATTGTCGCAGCAGAGCGCCTCGTGGGGATCGATTCTTAAGACTAACGCGCGGGGATTCTTGCTGTTATCAGCAAGGTACTTCTTAGAATACTTCGAAGTATGGCTCGGAACCCGCGAAACTTCTCGCTTGTTCTACGTGGGCTCGGTCTCTTGTCCTCGTAGATGGTATAACGGGTAGGTCGGGAGGAAAAGATGTAATGGCAAGAGGACGAGGTCTGGATATTATCTGAGGGGGAGGGCCGTGTTGTTTCATTTCTATATCAATCTTTGTCTCTTTCCTTAGGGGCTCGCGATGTTGATTCCGGCGTGCCCTCAAAAGGCGGTATCCAATCCAAACAATAAGGATAATTACGATAGTGCATCCTAGTCCCGGTAGTCCATAGGTAACATATGTCGATAAATTTTCGGTCCGGTGATGGGTCGCTAATTCCCTTGCCTGTCTCTCTATATCTTCTAGTGTGACTGCGTTTGCTTTTGAATGGGAAATTTGAAGTGTTCCTTTTGGTTCCTTTTCTTGATAGTTTGTTAAAATTTTCACGTGATGTTCCGTGAGAGTTGGCAGGATTTCTGAGATGTTTATGCCGATAGATGGTTTGTAGATAGTCGTTAATGCCTCGGTGTGTACTCCGGATGCCCAAATCTGATCAGTCCCGATTTGGCCTCACAATCCCTCTTGAGTTGAAATATTCCTGCCCCCTGCAACACTTCGTAGCCGGCTGCATGCTTGTGGCATCGAACCTGCAGTGCCAGGGTGTCCTTAATGGAATATAACCAGGTGTTCGGTGTGTTCATTTTCTTGAGGAAGGTTCGGCTTCCAGGAAGGGCTTGAATGTCGCAGCTATGCCACTTGATGTTTTGTGGTTTTAATAAAGCATCCGTCTCACAGCTTGGTGCTTTTTCCAAGTCCTGGAGTGGTAAGCTGAGTTCGCACATATACATCCTGGGGTGATTCCTGCATCCTGTTATGTATTTCTCGTCGGGCATGAAGTATTGGGAGTTAATACGGCTGATTGCTAAGTATGTTGTTCTTGGTTTTATAAATATTGGGGTAGAGACATTGGTCGATATTATTTGAAATGAAGGGCATGGTTGGAGGTAGTAGAGGTCAAAGGGAATTTGGTCAAGTAAAGGTATGTCGAGTGACAAGATGATTCGGCCTTGTGAATATACTACGTTTAATTTAGTCACCCCTTGTAGCTGTTCGGAATTTAATTCTTCAGAGGTCAGCGGGAATTCGTACGGTGTAGTTTCGCGAATTCTTTCACAAGTTTGCGTCAGCTGGCTGGGTGAAAGAACGGCCGGATGTAATATACCAAGTTTCGCAAACGTGAGCGCGTCTGTAATTACAATTAACGCGGTCACGTATTCATCCACGTGCCTGGTCATTAGGAATGTCCACGACGACAAGGCTAATTCTAATTCTACTTTTGCTTCGCGATCGTCTATTTGACGGACACCTGTGTTACGTCCTGAAGGGACTTTTGTGAATCGCCCTGAGCGGCTAGGATGATCCACGAGGTTCATTGCTCTGTCGAGGTGCTAAAGCACGCCTTGACTATACTTACCATGAAGGAAAGGAAGTAAAGGGGGTTGAATCAATGGTTACACGGAATTCAAAGGAGAAACAATAGATTAAAATATATTCTTGACGTAAATATTAAAGTAATGGTTAGAACATACCCTAGGGACGGCGCTCCGTCCCTGTTATCGTTGTGCGCTCGGGTGTCGGTCGAATATCGCACGGCACGCTTGCCGTCTAGCGTTTCGCTCGCTGTTTAGGTCGCTCAACCTAGAGTAGGTCGTGGTCGCTCGCTGTGCTCTCGGATGGCACTCGGAAGTTGGTGACCTGGGGTCCGTTGTACCTCACTATCTCTAAACGTCGTTCTTCTACGCGCTCCTACGTCGGTCACGATTGACGCGCAAGGGCTCTCCCGGCTAGGCCGTTCTCGGTATGTCGGATGGAGTTACCCTTTTACGAATTACTATCGGCCGTTCGTACTTCGCGGAATCTACGCGGAGACGTGGTCGCGGTATCTAGACGGCCCTCTGGCCCGTCGCAACTTCCTAGCTCGAGCTCCCGAATCAGAATCTGTCTTCCGCGGCTCTCGATCGCGGGCCGAACCTCGGACAGTCCCCAGGAATGGGGGAAACTGCCCCATCGGCAGTTGTTGCTTGCTTCACTAATTCCTCGATTATTGCGAAATAACCGGGGCTTGGGCCGAGCGCGGTCGTTGTCCCTACCGCTGTTGCTACGGGCTCAGCACAACGTGATTTTTACACGTGAGGCGATTCCGCTGAATCGCCTTCCCGAAAGAAAACGACGCGAGGACAGCAAGCACGGGATGGACCTGAAGGGCTCATGTAACACCTCCCCACTTAGACGCGAAACGGCCTCGCGAGTCCGTTTCGTCGCTTGTACGTGCTTGGCTGTCGGCGCGTACCCCTTCCTAATAACTTAAAACTACGGTTAACGCTACTAACACTAAGGGGTCGCAAAGGAATACAATAAATGAATCATAATTGAATATAAGGCGATTATATATTGTTACATTTTAAAAGATATTAATTCGAAAGAAAGAAAAAAAAGGAATAATTTGATTCTATTAAATATATATATAGGTATAAACATATATAAAGAGAATAAAAGCAAAAAAAATATATATATATTGGGTGCGATTACTCCTCGGTTTAGGGGGAACGGATTCCTCTGGCGTTTCCCTGCTGCGAATCAAAGCAAAAAAAAAAAAAACGGATATAATTAGAATCTTGTCGCGACACTTTAAAGTGTTTACAGGTTGTTGCGTATTTACCTAATGCGAGGGGTGTCGTTTGTTCCTTCTGCTCCAGCGGGCAAGATTTGGATTTTTCGCAACCTGGGGCGCTCCAGCGGCCGTGGCACCTTGATTATTGGGAATGCTGGTATGTATCGGGGATCGATCTCCAAGATCGCCCTTATGCAGCCGCTACAATCTCCCGGCAGCCTCCATCTCAAGTGCCGCTCCCGGCACTGCACACATTTTGTCAGCGCGATGGCCCGCTGCTCCACTGCCAGCCAGTGCACCGGGATCTTCCGATATTCCGCGAAGTTGTCCGGCGGATTGACCCACGCACATGCTCCGCAGACGGTCCAGGTCTTGTATACCCAGGCGTGGCCCTCCTCTCCCGTGGCGCTTCGGTATGTGCGCACACAAAGTCTGCTCCAGAACGGCGCGTGCAATTCACGCGGAAGGATTGCCAACGCCAACGATTCCCGCTTGTATTTGGTGTCGTCGAATTTCTTCCCGTCCATTTCTTCTACTTGTTTGTCGGTGATATACTGATAAACTTTATGGCGACTGTCCGCCGCATGTCTTGATTGCTACCTTATATGCTAATATCCCTACCAACTAATTTTCGCAGCAGAGCGCCTCGTGAGGTGGGTACTAAGGCTAATGCGCGGGGTTTTTTGCTGCTATCAGCGAGGTACTTCTTAGAATACTTCGAAGTATGGCTCGGAACTCGCGAAACTTCTCGCTTGTTCTACGTGGGCTCGGTCTCTTGTCCTTGTAGATGGTATAACGGGTAGGTCGGGAGGAAAAGATGTAATGGCAAGAGGACGAGGTCTGGATATTATCTGAGGGGGAGGGCGGTGTGGTTTCATTTCTATATCAATCTCTGTCTCTTTCCTTAGGGGCTCGCGATGTTGATTCCGGCGTGCCCTCAAAAGGCGGTATCCAATCCAAACAATAAGGATAACTATGATAGTGCATCCTAGTCCCGGTAGTCCATAGGTAACATATGTCGATAAATTTTCGGTCCGGTGATGGGTCGCTAATTCCCTTGCCTGTCTCTCTATATCTTCTAGTGCGACTGCGTTTGCTTTTGAATGGGAATTTTGAAGTGTTCCTTTTGGTTCCTTTTCTTGATAGTTTGTTAAAATTTTCACGTGATGTTCCGTGAGAGATAGATGGTTTGTAGATAGTCGTTAATGCCTCGGTGTGTACTCCGGATGCCCAAATCTGATCAGTCCCGATTTTGGCCTCACAATCCCTCTTGAGTTGAAATATTCCTGCCCCCTGCAACACTTCGTAGCCGGCTGCATGCTTGTGGCATCGAACCTGCAGTGCCAGGGTGTCCTTAATGGAATATAACCAGGTGTTCGGTGTGTTCATTTTCTTGAGGAAGGTTCGGCTTCCAGGAAGGGCTTGAATGTCGCAGCTATGCCACTTGATGTTTTGTGGTTTTAATAAAGCATCCGTCTCACAGCTTGGTGCTTTTTCCAAGTCCTGGAGTGGTAACCTGAGTTCGCACATATACATCCTGGGGTGATTCCTGCAACCTGTTATGTATTTCTCGTCGGGCATGAAGTATTGGGAGTTAATACGGCTGATTGCTAAGTATGTTGTTCTTGGTTTTATAAATATTGGGGTAGAGACATTGGTCGATATTAATTGAAATGAAGGGCATGGTTGAAGGTAATAGAGGTCAAAGGGAATTTGGTCAAGTAAAGGTATGTCGAGTGAAAAGATGATTCGGCCTTGTGAATATACTACGTTTAATTTAGTCACCCCTTGTAGCTGTTCGGAATTTAATTCTTCAGAGGTCAGCGGGAATTCGTACGGAGTAATTTCGCGAATTCTTTCACAAGTTTGCGCTAGCTGGCTGGGTGAAAGAACGGCCGGATGTAAGATACCAAGTTTCGCAAACGTGAGCGCGTCCGTAATTACTGTTGTGCTGAGGCGCCTGGGGGTCGAGATTCTGGGTACGAATCTCGGGGTGCTCCTGGGCGTCCTTCGCGATCGTCGTCCACGGGCTCCGAAGGTTCGGGTGATTATGCCGGGACGGAAGGATTCGGTTTAGAACCCGGAGGTAGGAGATCGTTGCAGGTCGAAGAGTTGGAACTCACCGTAAGGTTTAACAAGTTTATTTGATCCCGATCTGGGTGACAATTACACTGTGCCTAGTTTGGCATGAGTCTTGAAAAGTCGGGTCTTGATCCCGTGACAATTTGGTATCAAGTCTGAGCTCGCATTGCTCGTACATTATTCTTATAAGGTGGTCGGGGTGAAGCGGGGACCATCGGGGTCTCCGCCTTTGGCCTACTTTTGGGTGTTTCGCCATGTGCTGACGGGTCTTGGTGCGCTTCCGAGATCCCTTACGCGGTTGTGCCGAATTCCGGCCGCTCGATTGGGACAATCGGAATGTGGGTGGTGTCGACATGCTTAGGTGTCGGTCCGGGCACAACATTACAATTAGCGCGGTTACGTATTCGTCCACGTGCCTGGTCATTAGGAATGTCCACGACGACAAGGCCAATTCCAATTCTATTTTTGCTTCGCGATCGTCTAATTGACGGACACCCGACGCTATTTCCTTAATTCTATCGCCCATATTTCGTATGGAGCCCGTTACAGTTTGAAGTGTGTCATGTATATCCTGAAATTCCGATTTTATAATGTGTGTCTGATTTCCTAACAATTCTGCGAGATGATCTTGGTCTTTATAAAGTTTGTCTATTTCCTTGTTATAATATTGCGCATCATCGCTGTCCAGGGTTCCGAAAAGGGCTTTTCTTAACGATGCGATGAATCCTAATGGTACCGATCGCTTGGTACGGGAGAGCTGTGGCTTCCCTAACATGCTGAGTAGCAAATCTTCATATCGTTTGGCATCGAGGAGTTTTCGTTGCAGGGCCGTGTTAAGGGCATCGGCCGGGCAAGACGTCCAGTTATATGCTGTGCATAACGCTTTCATTCTGTCGATCTGGGGTTGGGTTCGTGGTCGCGAGGTCAGTATGTCGGTGACTCCAATACCCGTGACAAGTCTCCATTGGGTGTGAAATACGCGGAGAGGTCGGATTTTTTCATAGTACAATCCCGGGTTGGGGTTCAGCGATGATATTTTGTAGTCCCCATCTATGACGTTACTGGCAACGCTTATCCATAAGAACGTGAATAGTAGGAGGCCACGTCCGTCCATGGTGACTGTAGTACTTGGTTCTCCGAAACTTCTTACGCGGGGAATTCTATTGTTTTAAGTAATTGTCTACTGCAGATACGAAAAACAAGTGAGATTAAGGAAAGGGTGGGAATTCTATTGTTTTAAGTAAATGTCTACTGCAAATACGAAAAACAAGTGAGATTAAGGAAAGGGTGGGAATTCTATTGTTTTGAGTAAATGTCTACTGCAAATACGAAAAACAAGTGAGATTAAGGAAAGGGATTCGATTTTCGGAGTGTAGGACCTTGGTTATGGGGATTGGCTTAGATGAGCCCTCCTGCTGGTCCGTTGTAAGCTTAAACCACATTGAATACGCTCTATCAACGTCAAGGCGGTTTATCTTTAACATAAGCATGTTTCAATTTGTCGAAATGTTTGATTATCTGTTGACCCTCATCCGTAAGTAATATCTTATTATTTTGTTCGGTGATTGCTTTTATTTTATAGGGGCCTGCGTAATGGGGATCAAACTTATGGAGTCGAGGTTCCTTTGGTACATAAACGAGGTCGTTTACCGCGAATGTGACTTGATTACTTTTACGGTCGTAAATTATTTTTGAACGTGATTTGCTTGTGTCTAAATTTGATCGCGTAGTCCTTCGGATTTCATCTAAACGCTCTATCAAATTTTGTACGTAGGTCGGGTACGTTAGTAGCTCTTCACGGGACATAGGCGTAAACGGATCTCGAGCTAATTGTCCGAAAACCACCTCGTATGGAGTGAATTTGGTTGCTTCGTGTACCGAGGTGTTGTAGGAATACATAGCGAACGGGAGGAGCAGGTCCCAGTCTCCGTGTCTTTCCATGTAGTGTTTTAGGTATTCTGTTAGGACAATATGACTTCTTTCTAGGGAACCATTAGTCTGTGGTCGATATCCTGACGTTGTTACGTGTTTAATTTTGAATGTTTGAGCTATTCCCTGTATTGTGTTATTAATAAAGCTCGTTCCGCGGTCCGTTAAGATTGCGCGCGGCGCACCGAAGATCGCGATAAAGTAGCGTGATAACGCATCGGCCACGGTACAGGCTCGTATATCTGGTAATGGCACAGCCATACAGAATTTAGATAATTGACATTGCATTGTAAGTACGTGGCGGTTTCCGCTAGGGGTGGGGGGCAGCGGTCCTACAGTGTCCAAGGCCACTTTATCGAAGGGCCGTGCAGGCGTATCTGTGATTAGCATCGGTTCCCGAGTTTTAATTCGGACGAGCTTTTGTTCCTGGCAGCTCTGGCAACTTCGCACAAAATCCTCCACGTCTCTGCGTAAGCGCGGCCAATCGAATAAGCTGCGTATGCGTCGGAACGTTTTTGTCACACCCTTATGGCCTCCTATCAGGCTTTCATGATAGTGGCGGATAATTTTCTCCCGTTCATTTTCCGGAGGTTGTTGAACTTCGCCGGTGCAGATTTGAATAGTGATGGGCGTCCGTTTGAAAATAATTTTGGAATGTCGCTGCAGCGTTTCAGCGTCGAATCGGTGTAGGGTTCCACCATGCGCCGCTATTCGAAGCGAGCGGACGCGTTCGGTTTCCGCTGCGTCCTTGAGCGCTGTTAGTGCTGATGCCAGATCCGCTTCTCCTATTTCATGGTAGAAGTTGCTAGCTCCTACAATGCTAAATATTTTTCCTTCCTTGTTACGGGTGATTATTACGCGATTTCTGATTAATTCTTCTGATAATAATTTTGTTTCGTCGAGAAGTCCTATAGCTTTTAAAGTTTTGCAAATTGGGCTGGTTAATATTCCATCTGATGATATAAAATGAGCATAGTTGTCTGGAGAGGATGCAAGCGTGGTCTTTACGATTTCCACTTCGCATTGCATTGGTTGGATTTCACGTTCCGAGGTGTCCTTTGCGTTTCCCCGGTATTCAAATGATTCTCGTATTTTTTGCCGAAAACTCGAAGGGTCGGTGAATGGCTCGGGGGTTACTACGTATCGTTCCGATGAGTCAGACATCTTAGTTATGTAGGGTCTTGGACTCGTGCTCGACATTTCTTTAGGAGGCGATTGATCTTTTAATTCGTCCAGTGTCTCTCCCTCCGGACAAATCATAGTTGATTGTGGTACGTTCAGGGCTTCTTCGTGCAGAGGCACGCCCCAAGACACTCTCTTCTGTGGGACTGTTTGTGGTTTTGTCTTCGGGGGGCTGGCGTTTTCGAGGGGACTTGATGTTTCCTCCTCTTTTCCGGTGGGACTCTTCGCGATGATAATTTCCATCTCCGTGGATGGGCCTAAGGGAGTATCAATGCTTCGAACGGTCTGGTCTAAATTGTCTCCTTCTACGTATTCCCAGCGGGGTGGCTCGTCAAGGCTCTTCAAGAAGGCGAGTTGGTCGTGCGTATATTGGCCTGCATAGGGCCCTTCGGTTATCATGGGGGAGTACTCCTCTTCCCAATTTTCGAACTCGTGGTGACCAAGTCCTTCCTCTTCTTTTCTAGAAGGGTATTCCTCATCCAGACTCTTCAGGATGGTGATTTCTTGCTCGGTAAGCGGACCTGTAAGCGATTCATTGCTTCCGAAAGTGGAATCCATGAGTGATTGCTCCTGATCTTCGTCTTCGTCCAGGAATTCGGGCATTCCCGTTCGTTCTTCCGCTGTGTCCAGAACAGTAGAATTGGCTCTGCTCTCTATACCGTCTGTATTATCCTCGATTATTGTGGAATCGTCTATAAACGACGGGGGTTCTTCGTAATTCGGTCGTGGCATGGCGTGACGACGTGCCTGTACTCGCGCTCCTATTCCTTCATTATCGGTATTCGGCAAGATTTCCCTGTGAATAGTCGGGAATGCGTGCGATACCGGGTTTCGTGACAGTGCATCCGCGTTGGCATTTACGCGGCCGGGTTTATAAATGATTTCGTAGTCATAATCGGCGAGCGTGATTCTCCAGCGAGCAAGTCGCGATACCGGATCTTTTATCGAGAATAACCATTGGAGTGGCCGGTGATCGGTCACCAAGGAGAATTTCCGTCCATATATGTACGTCCGAAATTGTTTTACAGCATAAACTATCGCGAAGCACTCCTTTTCTGTGGTTGAGTAATTTTCTTGGCAGGGATTAAGTACCTGGGAGGCGTACGCTATTGGCGGGTCTTCGCCTATCTTGCCCTGACTTAAAATCGCGCCTACTGCTGCGTCGGAAGCATCTGTTGTAATGATGAAAGGTTCATCAAAATCGGGGTAACGTAAGACCGGCTCTTTGCAAAGCGACTGGCGTAGGTCTTCGAAACTTTCTTGATGTTTTTCTGACCAATAGAATGGAATTTTCGGGGTAGTTAAACTGGTGAGAGGTTTAGCGCGTTTAGCCATGTCGGGGATAAACCGCCGATAGTAATTTACTAGACCCAAGAATTGTTTCAAATTTTTCCGATTTTTTGGTACGGGGAAGGCGGCGACGGCCCTGATCTTTTCGGGGTTGGGTCTTACTCCGTCAGCCGCTATTATATGACCCAGGTATATGACCTTGTCCTTGAGGAATTTGGCCTTTTCCGTTTGTAAGGTTAAGTTATGCACTCGTAAGTGTTAAGTTATGCTCCGCGAGTGTAGACGAATATACGACTACGTCATCTAAATAAACGAATAACTCCTTTCCAATTAGTCCTCCCAAAACGTGGTTCATTAAACGCTGAAAAGTAGCCGGAGCATTCTTTAATCCGAAAGGCATGCGGAGGTATTCGTAGTGTCCGTCGGGGGTGGTAAACGCGGTTTTTGCACGGTCCTCTGCAGCCATAGGGATTTGATGGAAACCGTTTGCTAAATCGAAAACTGAGAAATATTTGGCTCCACCTAATCTATCGAGAATGTCCGTGATTCGCGGTAAGGGAAAACGGTCATCAATCGTTTTCGCGTTCAAAGTTCGGGAGTCTGATACAACCCTCCATCGTTTCTTTCCGTCCTCTCCTGTCTTTTTCTCGACCACGTACAAGGGTGAATTATGCGGTGACGACGAAGGAGCGATTATCCCCAGCTCCTCCAGGTTGTGCGTTTGTTTGGCTATTTCTTCGTCCAGCAGCGGGGAATGAGGATATTGTCTGATGAACGTGGGTGTAGGATCGGTCACCGGAATGGTGTGTTCTATCGATGTTGTTCCGCCGAGAGGGTCCCCTGGTACGAAAAATCTATCCGAATACCTTACAACCAAGTCTTCGATTGTCTGACGCGGTTCCGCGTCTAATTCTTCCAATTTCAGTGTTTCGACTATATGTTGTAATCGTTCCTCGTGAGGTTTTTGCTCAATTTGGTATTCTCCCAGATCTAGCTCGTCGTTAGCGTCGAACTCTTCTCCGAAAAAAGGGGAAGGGCAATCCCGTTCGTTCTCTTCGGGAGAGTCGCTGTCTTTAGGGAGGCAAATGTTTATTTCGTTCGTGTTGGTCTCTGATTCACTTAAGCGTGCCAGATAGTCTTGGTGGCACTGCTTATAACCATTTAATGTACCCTCTAGTTCTTCAAAGTTGGAAAAAATTATGGGACTGATCGGGTGTTTCGCGGTTACCATCGTGCGCTGGTGGTAGGAGACGATGGCCTCCTCCTGGAGCAGATATGGGCTCCCGACGAGGCCCGCTATCCCTTTAGGTAAATGGGGCATACGTATTACGTGGAATAATGCCCAGCTACCGTTAATTTTCAAGACGGTCGTCCCTAAAGTCAAAACCTTCCCGTTTAAACCGGTGATTTCGAGGGGGGCAGTACTTAAAACCCGGGCTTTAGAGCTTGCAGACCCGATTTCTAACAAATTCAACGCGGAACCCGTGTCTACGATAAATTCTCCCTCACCGTTCTCCAATTGTTCGGCCCTGACCCGGGTGCGGGGGGAGTCCGCTCGTAAGAGCGTCGTTGCGGGCTCTGACTTTGAGGTCTTTGGGCCTGCGAGGAGGACCCGCCCGCCTCGTTCCGATTGAACGGGCGGGCACGCTGGGAGTTTAAATGATTGCTGTTCTCGGGGGTAGTATCACGTTCCTCCGATTTTTGCGACTCTCGGTTTTCATATGTCCGTGATTCACGAGGGGGTTCATATCTTTCCGATTCTCGAGGTTCATATTCACGAGGTTGACGGGGGTCATACAATCTAGAGTCGCGAGGTCGTGGTTGTCTATTATTCCAGGCTCTCCCGCGCGCTCCTCTTCCGCGAGGGGCACTCGGTCGGCGTTCGTAGTCCACCGGGCGTTCGCCTTGCCTCGTCAGCAAGGTCGTTGGACGGTGCTCCGGCGTTAGATCGCGATAATACGGCTCCCGATAATATTCGTCCCTAAAGCGGGGGGAGCTATAAGCGGAATACGGAGAGGGATAATCGCGGTACGAGTCGTCTTCGTACGGCGGTCTCCATTCGGTCCATCTACGCTGAGGGTCATAAGGTGACGGGGTTCGCGCGTTCTGCGTGTACCCATACGCGTCATCGCGGGGCAAACCGGACAATTCTTGTTCTCGTCTTTGTATGTGCAATGCTAAATCGAACGCGTCATCCAATGATTCGGGGTTAGACAATGCCACTTTAGTCGAAATTCTTTGGGGTAGCGCGGTGATAAACGAGGTCCGGGCCAATCGCTCTACGTCCTTAATAGTCTTCTCGACATGTTCTCCAATCAATTCCTTCGCTCTTACAATTACCTGTCTGTACAGGCGGCCCACGCGGTGGATAAAGTCTATGAGACGCTCGTGGGGAAACATGCTTATACGTTCGAGTTCCAGCCGGAGCTCCTCATAACCGCGGCAGGGAGAATATCGGACTCTTAGAAGGGAGAACAGATCGGCCACGCTTTGACAGCTTTTCCCTTCGACGTAGTATCTAATAGGATCTTTCAGTTTATATATTAACTCGGTCAAAAATCTTTCCTCTTGACCGGGCGGTACTCGCTTTGAAGCTCTCTGTATTGAGGCAGCGAAGTCCTCCAAGGTTACAAAATCAGGGTCGAAACGGGGAATGCTGTCAAGCGCCCGATACACTCTTTCCTCATCTTCTCGGGAACGCCATACGTCTAATGCAGACATTTCTAGGTCGTTCGTCCGTGGACCGAACGATAGCCGATTGCTCGTTAACGTCGGTAAGTTAGGAGGGGGTATACGAGGGGCTGTCTCAGGTATTTTGGAATTGGAAGTCTGTGATAAAGGGGGTGATCTCAAAATACCACCCGTCATTGCTATACAATGCACTGCAAAGGATCTTGAGTAGTAGGAAGTATAGTCAAGTTACGAGCAGATAAAATTACGGCGGGCCGCGCTATGTAGCGACGACGCGCTCTCCTTTAAATGTATAATTAGTATGTATATAAGGGAAGAATCCTACTTCTGACACCAGTTTGTTACGTCCTGAAGGGACTTCTGTGAATCGCCCTGAGCGGCTAGGATGATCCACGGGGTTCGTTGCTCTGTCGAGGTGCTAAAGCACGCCTTGACTATACTTACCATGAAGGATAGGGAGTAAAGGGGGTTGAATCAATGGTGACACGGAATTCAAGGGAGAAACAATAGATTAAAATATATTCTTGACGAAAAGATTAGAGTAATGGTTAGAACATACCCTAGGGACGGCGCTCCGTCCCTGTTATCGCTGTGCGCTCGGGTGTCGGCACGCTTGCCGTCTATCGTTTCGTACGCTCTTTAGGTCGCTCAACCTATAGTAGGTCGTGGTCGCTCGCTGTGCTCTCGGGTAGCACACGGAAGTCGGCGAAGTCGGAGTCTGTCGTTTCTATCTGTCTCGTTCCGTCACACGTCTTCGCGGAGTCAACGGCGGTTCGTATCGCGCGCAAGGGCTCTCCCGGCTAGGCCGTTCGCGGTATATCGGAAGGAGTTACCCAGGGCTGATCTCGACCGTCCGGACGGGTGTCGCGGTATCTACGTGGAGGCGAGGTCGCGAAATCTAGACGGCCCGCTGGCTCGTCGCAACTTCCTAGCACGAGCTCTCGAAAACGAATCCATCTACCGCGGCTCTCGATCGCGGGCCGAACCTCGGACAGTCCCCAGGAATGGGGGAGACTGCCCCGTCGGCAGCTGTTGCTTGGTTCGCTAATTCATCGATTATTGCGTAATAATCGGGGCCCGGGCCGAGCGCTGGCGTTGTCCCTACCGCTGATGCTACGGGCTCAGTGTTCTTACTGACACACACGTGAAAATTTTTGTTTATTTCTTTCGGGGTTGTAAAGCCCGATTCACCTATGGGTACGCGTGATGCCGGCCGATCGTATCACCCGCCAAATTAATCTTAGGTGACTGTTTTACTAATCGATGTGATCGAAGTAGAATCTGATCCGCACGCTGATCAAGAAGCAAGATGTTTTTGCTTGTGGTCCGAACGATGACCCATAACAAGCTTCAGAACGTTGCTCGTAGAGAGCTGTATGAAATCTAACTTGTCTACCTTTTTCGATGTCAAAGGTAGACAAGCCAGCGAAAATTGGGAGGCGCCAAAATGCCTGATTGGTTCCGCTTTCCTTGAAGAGGAGGAACCTTCCCTCTACGATTTCGGTGGAGGAGGAGGAATATTCCCTCTGTGATTTCGGTGGTGGAGGAATCCTCTCCCTCGTGGTGACGTAGCGCAGGAAAAACCGGGCATCTGGCTACCAAACCCTCGCCAAGTTGACCGGTCGAAGAGTCGCGCTCAGGGTCGCGGTTTATGACCGTATTATCCCGCGAGTCAGCAATCGTCGGTGGTATATACTAATTTGAAGTTACCGTATACCACCCGCTGACAGAGCAATAAAAGGATTTTCTCAGAGCGATGACGGTCGAAGTGTCCAAAGAAAAAAAATGGCACGATGTCGATTGCCGCCTATTAGACATCTGGCAGGCAAATGTTCCCCAAAACGCGTCGAAGGAAAGCAGTTGCCTAGTAATAATAAACCGTTAAATTTCCGCTTCGCTCTGAGCCCCCCTTTGTTCCCGTAAGACGGAACATGCTCCCCCCTTTGAGAGACTCCGTCGATCAAATACATATGCCATATCTGAATAAAAATATGATACACTTAAAACTATGACGCTTATTAAAGTCTTTATTCATGCGATGAGTTGTCCAGCCTCGTTGTGGACCGGAAGCGGCGCCAGTTGCTTCACGTTGCGACTGTAAACACCGCGGGCTGTCCGCACGGTGACAGTCCGTATGATGTCGTCCTTCCCGGGATGAATACTCTCGATACGGCCGAGATGCCACTGTAGCGGTGGAAGCTGGTCATCCCTCATGACCACAATGGTGCCCTCCTTGATCGTATGGGAGCCCTTGGACCATTTGTGGCGCACGTTCAGGTGGTTAATATACTCCTTATGCCATCTGGACCAGAAGTCCTGTTTAACTTTCTGGATGTGTTGCCAATTTGACAACCGGTTCGTCGCTGTTGCCTTGAAATCGGTCTCCGGTAGACTCGTTAAAGAATTACCAATTAAGAAATGACCAGGGGTTAAGGCTATAGGATCATTGGAATCACAGGAAAGGGGTGTTAGAGGACGAGAGTTTAAAATCGCTTCGACCTCAATAACGAACGTATTGAATTGTTCGAACGTAAACAGTTCTTCGCCAACAACGCGTTTTACGTGGTGTTTGAACGATTTTACTGCAGCCTCCCAAAGTCCGCCAAAGTGAGGCGATAGAGCTGGCATGAAGTGCCACGATATTCCCTTGTCTACGAGGAAATGTTGTACCCTTTCGTCTTTCAGGAGGTCTTCATGAATTTCTCGCAATTCATTATTTGCACCGATGAAATTCGAACCGTTGTCCGAATACATATTACGGCACATCCCTCGACGCGCGATTAGCCGTTTTAACGCCGCGATGAATGCTTCGGTCGTCATGTCGCTGACGACTTCGAGATGGACGGCCTTTGTTGCGAGGCATATAAAGACTGCAACGTAGACCTTTATCCGGGTGCGGTTACGGAAACGTCGCTCCTTAATATAGAACGGACCGCAGTAATCCACACCGCAATTGTGAAACGGTCGAGTTTCGGTGACTCGAGCGGCAGGTAGATTGCCCATGACGTAGTCGGTGACAGGTGGATTAACGCGGAAGCATCTAATACATTGCCGGACAATTTTTCGCGTCGTGTTTTTTCCGTCGATCGGCCAGTACGTTTGACGAACGGCGTACAGAGTCGAGTTGATACCTGCATGGTGATGCTGTAAATGAGCTTCGCGAATGACAAGCTCAGTGATACGGTGACCTTTCGGTAGGAGAATCGGATGTTTTTGTTCGTACGACAAGGTGGAGTTTTGTAATCGCCCTCCGACCCGTAATATTCCTTTATCGTCGATGAAGGGGTGTAACGGCAAGAGCTTACTCTTTGGATGTAGTCCTGTTCCGGTCTTAATATGGTGGAGGTCTTGTGTGAAAGCGGATGATTGCACAAGTTGTACCACACGATCATTCGCTGCGTATAATTCTTCTACGGTCAGAGGTCCCTTGAACTGATGAGGTAGTCTGAACCGCAGACAATATGCGATGATTCGTCGAAGGCGAGACAAACTTGAATAACGATTCAAGATCTCGTCACTGCTGATCGTAGTGATTACAAAGCAGGTGAGACGTTTTATTTCCGGAACCTCTTCAACGATTTCAAACCTTGACTCTGGCCAAGCTGATTCGATGCTTGAGAGCCATTGCGGTCCGTGCCGCCAGTTGGAATCACGAAGAAATTGTACCGGTGGTTGTCCTCGCGAGAGTAGATCTGCCGGATTGTCGCAAGAGCTAACGTGACACCATGCGGTGATGTCGGTCTTTGTTTGAATTTCGGACACTCTATTCGCGACGAATGTTTTCAGAGTGCACGGCTCTTTATGTAACCAGTTTAGCACGATGGTAGAATCGGTCCAAAAGATAGCTCTGTCGATTTCGCGTTTGATGGCCTCTCGAACAGTGGCATATAACGAAGCCAGGAGAACTGCACCGCACAATTCTAAACGGGCGAGACTTATTGTTTTCAGCGGCGCGACGCGCGATTTCGCGCACAGTAGATTTGCGTTTATTTTACCGCATTTGTCGATCGAGCGTATGTACAAACATGCTCCATATGCCCGTTCACTCGCGTCACAGAACCCATGAAGTTCGATCCTCTGGGTTGCGCGCTGAGTAACGTTTCGACCGAAGGATACATTATGGAGATGTTTAAAATCGTTTACGAATGTTATCCACTCGGTGTGAAGGCTGGTTGGCAACGATTCGTCCCAGTCCAGTTTAAGATGCCAAAGACGCTGCATCAAGATTTTTGCGACGACAGTAACAGGAGCAAGTAACCCTAACGGATCGAAAATTCTCGCGATGGCTGAAAGAATCGTCCGTTTCGTGACCTTCGTGGCAACGTGTGGGTCAACGGTGTACGTAACCGTATCATTTCGCGCGTCCCATGATACCCCAAGCGTCTTGACCGTTGAATCGCCAAAGAATTTAGGATGGATCTGTTCTTTCGTTAACCCATCGAGAAGTTCAGGCTCGTTGGAGACCCATTGTCGGATGTTGAGTCCTCCTCGCTGAAGCAGAGCGATGATCTCGTCGCGTAGATCCTTGGCTTCCGCGTATGTGTTAGCCCCGGTTAAGAGGTCGTCGACGTACATGTCCTGCTTCAAAACGGATGCTGCCCTTGGAAATGAATCCTCTTCGTCGTCCGCAAGCTGATGAACACATCTTATGGCGAGATACGGTGCTGAAGACAGTCCGAACGTGACTGTGTTCAATTCGAATGTAGCGATTTCGTTCCGTTCGTCTCTCCACAAGATGCGTTGATAACGACGATCCTCTGGCCGAATGAGGAATTGGCGGTACATTTTTTCGATGTCCCCTGTCAGCACGTATACGTACATGCGGGACCGCAGGAGTAAAGAAAAAATGTCATCCTGGATGGTCGGACCGATCATCAGCGCGTCGTTTAATGAAAGGCCACTGCTCGATTTCGCAGAGCCATCGAATACCACTCGAACCTTTGTAGTCGTGCTCGAGGGTTTTATGACCGCATGATGAGGCAGGTAAAAAACGTCTGAATCGCGTGTTTCCACCTTGCTCATGTGACCAAGCGAGATATATTCTTGTATAACGGACGAATATTCACTTTGTAACGATTTATCACGATGAAGCTTATGTTCTAACGATAGAAACCGATTGTACGCTCGTGAACGAGAATCTCCGATGGATTGTTTCTTCAGATTAAACGGTAACGCGACGATATAGCGTCCTGTTTTGTCCCGTTGGACGTGGGCGGTGAAGTGATCTTCGCAGGCGCGTTCCTCGGATGATAGGTATCGCTGCTGTGGCCCTTCTTCGATGTCCCAAAATTTCGAAAGATCGAAATTGACGCTGGTTGCAAACGTCTTGCGCTGTATGCGCGACGACGTTGACAACACGCTCCCCCCGATGATCCATCCTAGCTGCGATTTTTGCAGGATGAGATCTGGCCCGTTACGAGGGGAAAGATCGATTTGCCCAACGCTAAAGCTCGCGAGCGAAGGGCCGGTGCCTATCAGCATATCGACGGGTGCTGGGCGATGGAAATTCGGATCCGCTAATTTCAGATTTGCCGGAATCTTGAATCTCGTGCGATCGATTTGAGTGTCCGGTAACGGTCGCGAAATCCGCGGAATCACAAAAAATGTTAAATGCCGTTGAAAATCCGATAACCGTGACCTTACGGTGGTCGAAACGAGTTTGTTCGTCACGGTGTTCAATGCATTTAACGCTTCGATGGCCACGGAAGTCCTTTTATACCGAAGATGTAATTTTGATGCGAATTCTTCGGTGACGTAATTCGCGTCGGAGCATGTGTCGACTAACGTTCGACACTCGATTGGTCGCTGTTCGTGATCTAGCGCGTGAACGATCGCGGTAGGCATGATCTCGTCGGTCGATGCATTAACGATTAGTATGGTTTTTCGGCGGTCGCGTTTCCGAGGGTTACGTTTTCGCGATTTTGTACGCAACGACTCCGGTCAAGATTCATTTTGCGCTTCTGAATGAAGCCTAGTGTTGTGTGCCTTATTGCACACACGACATTTTCCGGCCTGACACTCGTCGGTTTTGTGATCTGAGCGTAAACAATTCATACAAAGATTTGCCTTACGCGCGGCTTCGATGCGTTTTTCGATCGACAATTCAAGAAACTTTGTACATTGATACGCTGTATTACAAATCTTGCAATTAGTATATCGCTTTGTGGCGAATGTTTGTCGCGCTTTTCGCGATGGTGGCGATTTCTGTGAACGAGTGGGTTTCGCCCGATGGGTGTCTGACGTATCGTTTTGACGTTGCACTACTGAATCCGTTTTGCATACGTCTGGCAAGTCCCGACTTGTATTCCCGCGCGATGTGGAATACTCTTCGCTTTGATGCGCGGCGATGTGCAAATGCTTGATTACAGTCGCGACCTTCGGAACCTCCATATCGGACAAGGTTCGTTCCCACGCCTTTCGAGATTCATCCGCCATACTGGACACCACGATACTCAGTAAAAGATCGTTTGCGATGTCTTCCCACGATCTCCCGAGCGCTTGCAGCGACCGAATGTGCAGCTGCATGTGATTGGCCAAATCGCGGTTTGATTCCGAAGAATCGTCTGGCATCGCGGGTGTATGGACGAGAAGTGAGGCGTGACGCAAAACGAGAGCGCGTTTGTTATCGTAAATTTCTAAGAGGTGTTCCCATGCAGCCTCATAGTTATCGTCCGTGGTGGTGTACGCCTCGATCGCGGATTCTGCCTTCCCGGACAGCGAAGCGCGTAAATAATTCAGCTTTTGCATGTTGCTGAGACCGGGTATTGCATGGATCGTCGTTTTGAATCCATCCCTGAACGTGACCCATTTTTCGATTCGACCGTCAAACTTCTGTAAGTCAAGCTTTGGAAGTTTCACCGAAAGCGGAAATGATGATGCGGCTGACGGTGCGGGCGAATCTCTTGATACGATTTCGATGTTCGGTCGCGGATTCAGAATCGCGGAATCTACGGACGAATTGATTATGACTGTTGATGACGCCAATATTTCGTCATATTGATCCGTTACTTCCTCACGCTCTGCTTCCGCTTGTTCGTAGTTATCAATGAGGCCTAGTTCGTCTTGAATCTTGTTGAAGGTTTCGAATTGATTACGAAGCCGTTCGATGCGTTCGCGAAGCTTGACAAGATTCTTTGCAGAATCTTGATACGAATCGAGGTACTTGTTGAAGCAAGTGATTTGCGATTTAAGCGTTCGCCGTTGCAGCTTCAAATTGGTTATACGCGCTTTGTCCACTTCTTCCGCCATTTTAGTCGAAGAGAAATGGATATGATAGGAATTAGCGGAAGGATAGATCACGTGTTCTTAACTGAATGGTAATTCCTCAATAACGAGCTTACCGTAACCGAAGTCCTTGTGCTGGTGGAATCGTCTCTGGACCGGATGACGCCGTTGACGAATGTGTTGTCCACCTCAAGGCTGGTTGTTCAGCTTCCACAATGATTGACGCTTTTCCGTCCGGAATGAATTCTACTGCCCGTGGTAGAATTACGGAATACACTTGTAGGAAGTTTGAAAGTCTTTGCGCACTGCACTTCCACGGTCGTGGCTCCGGCTCGAAGGACCAAAATGTTCTTACTGACACACACGTGAAAATTTTTGTTTATTTCTTTCGGGGTTGTAAAGCCCGATTCACCTATGGGTACGCGTGATGCCGGCCGATCGTATCACCCGCCAAATTAATCTTAGGTGACTGCTTTACTAATCGATGTGATCGAAGTAGAATCTGATCCGCACGCTGATCAAGAAGCGAGATGTTTTTGCTTGTGGTCCGAACGATGGTCCATAACAAGCTTCAGAACGTTGCTCGTAGAGAGCTGTATGAAATCTAACTTGTCTACCTTTTTCGATGTCAAAGGTAGACAAGCCAGCGAAAATTGGGAGGCGCCAAAATGCCTGATTGGTTCCGCTTTCCTTGAAGAGGAGGAACCTTCCCTCTACGATTTCGGTGGAGGAGGAGGAATATTCCCTCTGTGATTTCGGTGGTGGAGGAATCCTCTCCCTCGTGGTGACGTAGCGCAGGAAAAACCGGGCATCTGGCTACCAAACCCTCGCCAAGTTGACCGGTCGAAGAGTCGCGCTCAGGGTCGCGGTTTATGACCGTATTATCCCGCGAGTCAGCAATCGTCGGTGGTATATACTAATTTGAAGTTACCGTATACCACCCGCTGACAGAGCAATAAAAGGATTTTCTCAGAGCGATGACGGTCGAAGTGTCCAAAGAAAAAAAATGGCACGATGTCGATTGCCGCCTATTAGACATCTGGCAGGCAAATGTTCCCCAAAACGCGTCGAAGGAAAGCAGTTGCCTAGTAATAATAAACCGTTAAATTTCCGCTTCGCTCTGAGCCCCCCTTTGTTCCCGTAAGACGGAACACTCAGCACAACGTGATTTTTACACGTGAGGCGATTCCGCTGAATCGCCTTCCCGAAAGAAAACGACGCGAGGACAGCAAGCATGGGATGGACCTGAAGGGCCCATGTAACATGAGTAATACAAAATTTGTATATATTTTGTTGTATCTCAATGAAACTATTTCCCATTTATTGGCCAGAGTTTCCTCATAAAAATGAAATCAATGCGATGCAATTCCGACAAGTTTGACAAGATTATAATACGTAGGGGAGACCGGGGCTAGTTGACTAATTTTTAACATTTCTAATTTTTATAAATTGACCATTAGTATTTTGTTGACCTACTGCATACCAAAAGTTTCCAATTTTCATTAGGTATACAGGCATAATTTTGAAAATCGTTTTAATTGAGTCTAGGTTGTAGTTTTTATTGTATTTAGAGTAGTGAGACGAATAAGTCAACAAACCCCAGCTACGGGGTTAGTTGACAAATATGATGGGGTCAGTTGACTTGACATTTACTTCTCAGTTTTAACCCTTGGCCTGCGAAAGGTGTATATATACGCTGTCACAGTACATCAATATAATGTGAAAAACGTATATATACGCTGCTAATTGCATCAATATAGTGTACGAAACGCATACATATGTATACTACGACCAATAAATTTTTTTTTATTTTTTTTCACTCCTTCACAGTGTTATTTTTTTATTAGTTATCATGGTCTAAGATACTGTAATTATTTTGTACTGCTTTGTTATGGTCTATTTGGAAGGCCTGAGAGTTTGAAGGGAGGGTAGGGTGTAAAACTGATAGGGGTGAGTTTGGAAGGATTTGTGGTGGGGGAAGTGGACTTGAGCAGCTAAACTCTTTGCCTCGACTGCATTTTGAGGATAAAAAATGCAATTATTAGTAGTATTCCTATAGTCAAGTAACCTCGTCCGACATTGTTAACATGTTAAGGGTTGTACGTACAAAACCTCCACACACCGAATAAAATAAAATACCGTAAATTATAGTCAAGGTATCACGTTTCCACAAAATATTCATGAAATAACATCAAGCAGTACTTAGTGGACAAAAATTCATAAATAGTCGAAACGAAAATATTTACTTCCAGCCGACCTTTTTAGATTTTTCATTCTTACTGACAGAACACGCAAGTTTTTGTCACGGCGACACATTAAATGGTAAGCTGGTCATTCATATGGTCTAATATTGCAAATCGCAGCACAATTTATTCCATAATACAAGAATTAAAGGGAATTAGTCAACTAACCTCGTTAGTGAACTAGCCCCGGTCTCCCCTAATGGTTTTATAATATCAACAATTTTTTATACTAGTCAATAACAGATTTTCTTTAAAAAAAGATAATAAAATTCTTATAACGTGATGATTCGTGTCTAAAGTTATCGGATATTATTAGGAAATAAGTAGGAATTATTAACGGGTTATATTTAGGTACCGCGGTTATATTTACCGAACATAGTATGTGGCAATATTCATATTCCAAATTGATATAATATTCATGATGATGAACTAATGGTTTATTCAAACTAAGATGTAATAAAAAGTGTGAAATAACGTAAATTTTAAAACCAAAATTTGATAGTAATTGTCATTTACCATCTACTTCAATTACCAGGTAATTTACATAATTACAATGAATTAGCTGAAAAAATTACTTTTCTCAACAATTGCTTTTCTATAAATTCATAGTACTGTTATGTTTTGTGCTTGGCATAACGAAACATAAACGATAACAGTAAGAACGTAATATAATCTCTAGTATACAGCAATGTAAGTATATTCGCTATGGCGGCTGACTCTCGAATCAAAGCTTGACAGGCAATCGATCCGATCGCCTTCTTCTCACTGTCCTCTTGTCTCGCTCGCGAGCACCATGGATTTCTATCCATAGGGTGCTCGCAACAGTATTGTGGTACGTGCCTGTGTACCACTGGGCGCCTCAATTATACTTACGACTATAAGTGCGAAAATAGCAAGCTCGAAATGTGACGTTAAAAATTGTAGATGTACCTATATGTATCTATTCCTCGCGTCGAACATTTTCATCTTCTTATTGATTGTTAAAAGTTACCTAGAAGTATGCATGCCTATGTATACATACTCAGGATTCCCTGATTTTTTCCAATTCAGTTAATATTCAAGAACGTACAGCGAATTCCAGAATTTACGCTCTTATGTATTCAAACTGAGTCCATCGCATTCTGTATCAGGGTGATTCAGCCCACGAAGTTCTCTGACACGCATTGACGCATCTGGGAAAGTATTCCAAGTAGCTTGGCCTCTGATCATAGACGCTACATTCCGTTCTCAATATTCACGACTACGTGACACACAACACGTGCTCCACGCTATTTAGCGAGTGCAATAGATCTGGCCACTTAAATATTTAACATATCAATATAAATTCAATGTTACATACGAATTTTCTTCGTTTTCTAGGCTACTTTGAAATTATTTCATCCCCTATGAAGGGGGTGCGGATCAACAGAATAACACCAGAAAACTGCAGTAAGAACTTGGAAGAACATTGACCTGTGTTATCTAGAGAACGTTTTTATGCTGTGTTTTTGTTCATGTTTATTATTACGAATTAAGAAACCGTGGTTACACTGCAGTTCGATGGTCTTCAAGCTTTTGAACAATTTCTCCTGCTGTTTTATGTGGATCTCAATTGATAATTGATCGCAATTCCGTATTTATTATTAGAACTTGCTGGTCATTTAAGATCGAAGTAATTTTTAATCGATGCATCACGATTACGGAATGCTAGAAACCAACGTCGATACACTTCTTCATGCATATACAACACTTTCTCACGACTTTCTTATTTGTAGGGTCTTATACTGCATTATTGCAACTTATCAGACAGCACATCGATTCTGTAAGTGCTCTCAATTTGTAATGCAGTCATTTCTCTGCTTTTATTTTGTAATTCTATGATGGTACAATTTATTTACGTTTCTGTGTTAAAGATTTTTTACTGTTAGGTACATACCAACTGTTTTATCAAACATGGCACTGCAAAAACAGGCAACATTTGTACTTACCTATTATTTAAGTGAAGACTGCGAACAACTATCGATGACCTGTTGTATCAATTCACCATTAAAATGATCTTATCGGTCAGAAAATGGCCGATTAATAAGTTTATTATATACATACTAGCTCCACCTAAGCCTTCAATGGAGAACTACGATTGATAACTTTAAATGGAAACTCCTACTTCTCTTTTTATAAGTACTTTTTGTGCCCTGAATATTT
The DNA here is from genome assembly GCA_963932335.1 of Andrena marginata. Lineage (NCBI taxonomy): Eukaryota > Metazoa > Arthropoda > Insecta > Hymenoptera > Andrenidae > Andrena > Andrena marginata. The sequence continues at coordinate 17,712,779 of OZ010662.1, read as the reverse complement.
GTAGTTCAGTTGTATTCGTGTTAATGTTATATTCGTATTTTGTCAACTTTGAAACCCAGTTGCTCACAAGCAGAGCAGCTTGAAATTTTGTCAATTTATGTGAACAAAACTATAGAACACTAAACCAGCCCTTCCTTTTTTTTTTAAATAGCTTCAACCATTGAATTTTCAGAATCTGCGGATTGAGTTACGTAAGTAGTTTATTTTTTTTTCATATGAAAACTTATAAGAAAACGAATAAAAAGTCCTTATACGACAATATTTTAATACCAATGCATTCACTAATAATTTTAATTTTTCTCTTTACACGCTTCTAAGCACACCGAGCAAGTGTAAAATATTTATTTTTCTATGAATCGTTTTAGGCCTTTCCGTTATTATAATAAAAATAATGTCCATGTCGTGTAAGTGTTTTCTATTGGCAGAAATAAATAGAAACTTGTGTAATGGGCTCAAACAATCGATTTTTTGGGCTTAATCGATAGTATGCCACGTGGAAAACTTGTGCAAAAAGTGTCTGGCCAAAATTCAAACTCTGAAGGCCCATACAGACCATTTTTGTGCGCGCGGCAAGAGCGAAAACTTTGAACGTGTTCTTCTTGGAAACACTTTTTTCACATTAACAAAACACGGTGTAGACGATAGCTAAAAAACTATACAACCAATTAAGTTGCGTTTGCGCATACATATAATTTATTGCATGCTCTGGTCGATAAACCTAAAAAAATGGAAAAACATACTTTACCAATTTTTTTCCATAAACAATGCGAGAAAATGTTCTGAAATTCGCTATTTCTTGCGTATGACCGTTTAAAAGCTCATTTGTTCGCAATTTTGCATTTGGTTCTTCTCCCACAGCTATATCGACGGCATAATTTCATACAGAACAAGAAACTGCTTCGTTTTTACGTTGTAGTTAAGTGCAACGGGCGCCAGAGCTTACAGCGATTTACAACTCCGGCGGCGAGACCACGGCGGAATCTGCTAATTTCTCCATAAACCGCGGTCACATTGTTCCATAAGAATTTTTTTTATTCGTCAACACGTACACAAACATATCCCAAAAGTTTTGAAAAAGGTTCGTTGCACTGGCTCTTTGAAAGAAATTCACAAATTTGTCCCCCTTTTATGCGTTTTACACGAGGTTCCTCCCTTAAAATCTCTAACGTCTTTAGAATTGCACTTTATCATTCCTTCCTTAGCAGATGGCCTTAATGTATGACCGTGAGAGTAAGTCGGTTGTAGTCTGCAATACGGCGTGAACGTGCATTTTAAGCTTAACGAGTTCTTATTTTTTATTAAATAAAATAATAAGTAATAATAAGCTTTCTATAAACGACATGTGCGATTTTACAAATTCAACACATTCGTACCGCAATTTTGTTGAAGGTGAAAGAATTTTAAATGCAAATCATATAATATTTTGCGGTATGAGAAGTGCCAGCAATGACTAGGTATATTTATTTCAATGTATTTTATTTGCAAACGTGAAATTTAAAAAGTAAACCTCATGAGATTACTGCATCGATTTCTGCTTCTGGGTTAGGTCCGGGTTAGGTACACGCAAGGGAAAATCTTACGTATAAAATGTTCTTGCAAAGCTGGATTAAGTAAGAAATATAAACACAGTGTGGCTGTTTTCTTGCACCTAGCAAGAGAAGAAAGAAATAAAGTTCTTATTACTGGCTTAATGAATCAAATTGATACTTTTTTATAACAGAGAATTAATTAATTTAAGAATTAATTGAAAGAAAGTATTGATTTTATTTATTTTTAAAAGACCTAGATATTATATACACAATTTTTATAATTTATTTTTTAATATTTACACAATTTTTTTACAATTAATTCATAAACAGTAAAAATGATATTTTTACAATTATTTTTATATACAATTATTTTGATTTTTGAAAAAAAATTATTTAGTTGAATACTTGTAGGGCACACTATGTACGGTAATTTAATTGCGTACCCATTTTTTAAATGAATTTATTAGATCTGGGAGGCATAAACTGTTAATTTCAGAACAGAATAATAATATTTCTGAAATAAATAATAATTATAAAATAGAAGCTAGCTTAGGGGAAAAAAGTGCTGTATAGAATTTTTACAGTCACTGAAAGTATATACTAAGTAAATTGATTACAGCAGAACAATTTATACGCAAAAAGTTTACCACAAACAAGACAAAATGTTAATTTTAAATTAATTCTTTACACGCTCTCTAGATGCATCTGCAACCAGCGACCTACTCAGCAGTTTAGCCAATCCCAATACCAGAGAACCGTGACGTATCTATTTGATTGTGCGTTAGAAAATATTATCTGAGATATTAGTAGTTTTTGTAGTAGGTACTTACCACATTAATGGTGAAGGTTGCAGAAAGTCTTGAGTAATACATTATTGCTTGTATCATTAGAAATACATAATGTAGCTCTGGGTAATGGATTTTATCTTTATCACATATGTTTTCATCGCACTAAGAAGTTAACATAAAATTTTCTAAGTAAACTGCTTAAAATAATGGGAGAACGATCTAGTCAAATTATTTGATTATTTAAGAAGACATCAAATATTCCGAAAATTCCAATCTATCACTCAAATGTAAAAATATATAAATTTAACATTAAAGTATAACTCGAATCACTATCGCTGTCATTATCATTATAGCCATTATCATCCGCAATATAACTTGAGTCCACGTATCCCATGATTTGTAGTTATTCTACATATAATCCTACATGAAACACATGATGCATAAAAAGGTGCACTAAACTGTATTATGGAACACATTCTTAGAACTATTATACAAGTAAAGTGTGTTATTAATTTGAAACTTACCTGAGCAAATATTATTTGAAGTCAGAATAAGATATAATGGTTTTAAATAATAGTTCAGTCTTTTCTTTGTAATCGTGTTATGTGGAATTGAATTATATATAAATTATTTGAAATGAACGAAACTTCAAATTAATAAACATTCCAGTATCTTTTGTTTCGAATACCGATGAAAACGTAATGGCTAAAATACAATAATTTCACTGATTATCTTAAATTCTTTCTAACTGAATAATGCATAAAATTATAAATACATTTATGTGCAAGACCTTTAACACCTTTAAATTCTAAAAACAGTGTACCTATAAAATTGTTTCACCTTTGTATAGTTTTTCGTAATATTAACTCTACATATAATAAGTACTTTGAACTGCTGTGAGCAATTATTTCGGTAAAATATGAGTACCTATACATATAGAGTGAGTCACCTAACACTTAAACCTAAAATATTTCCGTTGTTCTTAATGATGTTGAGAAAATGTCTAAGAAAAAATCTTTGCTTCAGACGACCTATTATTGCGATGGTCCTAAGGTCATTTGAAGGTCAACATATTGACATGGTTGCATTTATCTTTTTATTGGCTATAACGTTACACTAATGAAAATACGTCGTCCCATTTAAAAAGACGTCGATCACGTCAAAATTTCGGAAAATATGACCTTGGGAAAAAATCTTCTCCATCATAATAATTGTCCCTCTGAAGCAAATATTTCTTTCCTCATCATTAAAAGCAACGGAGATATGTTAAGTTGAAATGTTAGTTGACTCACCCTGTATACTAAATAGCGCAGACTCTGTAATCTAAAGCCGCTCTATTATAAATAAAAGTTTCATTTGACAACAAGTGCGTCTGGACAGTGGAGGAGTCAAATGTAATCATCTCAATCATTGAACTGTAATTTCAGATGTGTCACTATGTAATTGAAACATTCATGCCGAGCAACTGATCAATTATCACAAGTACATAGTAGTCAAACCGGGTAGAATATACCTATTGAAATCCTATACGAGTATTTCAAGAAACAAAAGCAGGAGAGTAAATAATTCTCGTAGGGGGTCGTCCTTAAATTACGCAAGGCTTTTTGGAGGGGGAGGGGTTCGCGAATTTCTTACCTTTTCTTACATGGAGGAGGGGGAGTCAGGTAGCGTCTTATGTAATATTTTTTAACCTAATTCTCAACAAATACAAATTTTACCATCAATGTTCCACAAAAGTAGTTTTAGTTTAAGGGGGTAGACACGGGTAATGCAGCGCGCTGTATACCGACACAATCTGGCCCAAAACATGGGTTTGGGAAATTACGTTGTTTGTCCTTATATGAGCAAATTTTGGGCTGGGCGAGGTCTCATTCGAAATAGGAAGGTTCAATGCAGCCCGCTCTGGTCATGGCTCAACGAGATTGTGTTGATATCTGATAATATGAGTGTCCAAAGTAGAGAAAAAATTGACAAAATACACTCGCAGGTTCCAAGTATTTGTAGGTCACTAAAAGAGTTTTATGACTCAAACTATGACCAGAGCGGGCTGCATTGAACCTTCCTCTTTCGAATGAGACCTCGCCCAGCCCAAAATTTGCTCATATAAGGACAAACAACGTAATTTCCCAAACCCATGTTTTGGGCCAGATTGTGTCGGTATTACAGCGCGCTGCATTACCCGTGTCTATCCGTGTCACGTGACGTGTCTACCCCCTTAAATTTCCCGGAACCGAGTTAAATTAATTATATGAATCTTTAATGAATTTTCATAACTGAAGAAATTCAATGCAAAAAATATTACGTAAGGAGGATTTTGAAATATCAAATCTTATGAATTCTTATACTGGTGGAGGGGGGGGGGGGAGGTAAGAAATAACCGAAGTTACCCATACGTAATTTAAGAACGGCCCGTAGCGGCTATATGGTTTTTATTGATCAGTCATTTCACTTAAAAATTAAAAGTAACAGATAGGTTTAGCACAATAATTAAAGATTGAATCGATAATTTCGAAAAGGGGATACATCCGATTTTCGGCAATATTCACATTTTTGCATTTCTCGCTTCTTCAGGTCTTGGCTCGTTGTTTTCTCCGGAAAAATAAGAGATCTCAGTACTCTAGAGGGATCAAAGATTTACGTCCTACCAGATTTCAGGGATTTTTATGAAGCTCTAACAAGTTGATCTACAACAGAGCATGAAGAATGCCCAAAACAGGACTTCCAATCCCGATTTTATTATTCATTTTATCCATGTTGTTATTTGATTTTTTTTTAAGACTAAGTATGGCAAACTTGAATTTGTTTGTATTGTGTTCCTCCGCGCAGGTTTTCCAGTTCTAAGTAAAATAAAATGTTTTATACATATATCATCCCTACACTTTATGCCCTTAAATAATTTTTCAAATTCCCTGTTCGGTATCATTTATTTCGAAAAGGGTATAACTCTAACACAGAAAAGAAATTTGACCACATTGACAATTTTTAAAATAATTAAAATCAATGACATTTCAATGAGCACAAGATACCTAATCGGAGGATAATACAGCAGAGTTTGATCGTTCTAACATTAAATCTATGGATATTACTTACACTTTTGTTTCATTTCCTCTAAAATTTGTTTTTGTGGACCTATCCTCTTTTCGAAATTATCGATTCAATGAGGTTGAGAATCTTGTAGTCTTACGGAGACAATAAGCATACTGATTTGAATACAGAATAATATATATGTATACATTATTCATCCCTCGCGTAGCTGATATACATAGAATCTACCACATAGCATCAATTCTAAATGTTAAATTACATCTGTTAATTTCAGATTTAAGAAAATAAGGGATTTAGATCATAATAAGATAAGAATCTAACATAAAAGATTATTCTAGGAACATAAACAGCAGTGCACAGAATTTATTAGAATTCTAAAGCTAAAAAAAATGTCTAATCATGATTTATCTTGTTTGTAACAAGAAGTGCAATTGACCCTAAACAGAATATTTAAAACTTTGACCACAGAATAATTTTCAAAGAAATTTCTTGAATAAAGTTTTAAAATTGCATTTCAAAACGGCGTAAACCTGAAGTAACATGGGTGGATATAGTTTATAGAAATAGCATGTGATTGGTACATTGAAATAACATTTCAAACAACAGTATTTGAATAGTGCCCAGCTCTGATTCTAAGCGGAGTTTGACGATTAACTCTAAGCCTAGTTTCATTACGCAATCTCAAACAACGAGAAGATCAGTGTAACAATGATTAAACTCGATCGACCGAGTTCGCGGAGTCTGCGACGGGCTTCAGGCGAGCTTGTCCCAAATAATTTATCTGTCTGTGTTCGCAGACCGACACCAGGGAGTGCACGAACTGCAGCAACTGAGGGAGCACCGGCAACAGCACCAGGAACGCACCTCGAGGACCGATTACGTAGCATCTCCGACGACTCATTATAGCAGAGGTCGCGTCGAGACCAGAATATTGCCACGACGTAAATGTTGCGCGTAAAGGATCATCGTGCCTGTTCAAGACGAGCCGCGCCAAACCGAAAGTAATTTCACTGTCGAAGGAAAGCCAGTCTGTGGGGTGGCGCATAAATTATATCAAGAGTTCCCCGTCGGTGAAGGGGAGGGGTGGCGAGGGGGAAGAGAAAAGGCACTACCAGTTCGTTCCTCGCTTCAATTAAGACTAATTAAAGTCCATCGATTTCGCATAATGGACATACCGTCCATCGTCGTTTCGATCCTCGAGATCAGCAGGATCTTCAAGACCCGGTGATAATTCTTCTATCATTAAACTGCACCGGTCGATAGTGATCTTTGGCTTTTAACCCTTAACGCGAAAAAAGACACTCGAGGAATTGGAAACGAATATTCGAATCATTAAAAGATGATTTTTGATTGAAATTTCTGAAGAGTACAGTATTCCGGCGAATTCACACGTACGTCGTATGTCGTCTCAGTGTCTCACAAGGGAACATCACGAACCCGGAAATTCAAAAAATTCTGAAACTTTGTGAATACGTAGGGAATGTCCTTCTGATTATAAGGCAATTTTTTTTTCCTGCCCAAATTCACTCCAAGGGGGTGTAATTGACCCCTGAAAATCCGGTTATTTTCCGATTTTGAGTTATGATTCGTGAACTGTAATTAAAAGAAGTAACTTTTGTCTTGAAACTTTTTTTCTATCTCTTACAGTTCGCGAGTTATAACACATAATCGGAAAATAGCCGAATTTTCAGGGTTTAATTTCAACCCCTTCGAGTGACTTTGGGCAGCAAACCAAAAATTGCGTTGTAATGAGGAGGAAAACGCCCTACATATTCACAATGTTCCAGAATTTTTTGAATTTTCGGTTTCGGGATCTTCGCTTGTCAGCATCCGTTCACACGGACAAGTGTGAACTGCTCCATTCTAAAGCAAGGAAATTATATTTTCTTCCACTGCCACTGACGGCAGTGAATCGTCACGGAGCTGATATGCGTGAATCCGCCTTTAGGCGACGAGGTGGCGACGTTTTGCAGGCGCAACATGTTGATGACTCGCCGATTGGTATCCTTAAGATACTCACACATTTTTATTTTTATCTTTCTTTCTTTTTGGGGGGTATTTCGTTATATTTTATTCGCATATGCAAGATCAGCAAAAGACACTATTATTGTACACAGTGGCCTATTTCAGATTAAAATGGCTTGCCGTCGAAGATGCGTCGCGATCATTCGAAACGTTCACACAAAGTCACACAGTGTCTCACGATGGGCTAAGGTCGAGTTCAGATATATTGGCCGGTGAGTTCGGTTTCGCGAGCAGCGCGCGAGGAGAAATCAGCCACCACCACCTGACGATCGTGGATTGGCAGTTGAAGTTGATGGGCCCTCGAAGGGTATGGTGGGGTAACGAGAACGCTGCTTGGTTTCGCCTGACAGATACCAATTCCCACCGCGCAACGACCAAGCGTAGCCCAAGAGAGAGTGAGAACGTAGAGAAAAGGAGCACCGAGGCAGACAAACGGTGTGGTGGGAGAATACCCCTCACGCGACTCACCGGCCAATATATCTAAATTCTAAACTCGACCTTAGTGTGTTTTATTGTTTGCTTTTTTTCGGCAATGGGAAGAAGTTATTGAATAAACTTTTTTTATGTCCCCCAGTGAAAAACGATAAAATTATCACTTGTTTATTATCGATATGCATCAACGTATTTTGTCGGATTTACAGATGCAATTGTTTAAAATATTAGATATTCTGTTGAAACATGTTGGTAACACAAAATTTAAAATTATTTTATATTGTATCCATATTTTTCTTACAATCGATAATGTCTGTATGAATTTTTGATTTAGTGACGGTGTTTTTTTTATATAAAGTATAATCTCGACAGTTGGAAATAATTGCCAGGGGAACAAATGTCTTCCTCGTTGCTCATATTTGACTGTATATGGTATATAGTACATACATTGTACTTTTAAGTGACTTCATTTGAAATGTTTCGTTTAGAAGTGAACATATAGAAATATGGGTACAAGCGAACTTACAGGGTCATCATTTAATCTTGCAACCCGCGCTCGCGCGAACACGTAAAACGGCAACAGCGCCTCACGGACGCATTTCACTACAACCATGCTTCGGTCCACAATGGTCGGAATAGGGGTAATAGGGGACATTCGTGTATAACTTTTAAACTATAAAATATATCAGAATGAAATTTGCGACAAAACAAACAGGAAAAAATTATCCTTTTCTCATGATGTATAAATTAATATTTTTTACATTCATTTATTTATTTTTCAATTCTTTTAACTTATTTGCGATAAAAAAATTTTATTCTGTTTATTTGGTACCTTATTTAATGCTGTTTAAGTGATTTGAATCGCATGTTGGGGAAACTATTCGTTTCCAAGTTATAAGGAACAGTCTAATAGTATTATGAAAAATTGTGATGAAACCTACAGTTTCGTTAAACATTATTATTCATTTATTATTCATTTATTCGACGAACTAGAGCCCAATATACATAAATGTTTGTAAAAACCCTTTGTAATACAATAATAATACGACGGATACGAACGTATATACGCAAAATGACGTAACGCTGCCAGTTTTAAACATTAATAATTTGAAGAGTGGGATGCAGGGGGAAATGATTTTTACATGGTTCTGTAGAAGATGGTGTGCTGAAAATATTCCATTTGGTTAGAACGTGCAACTCGATGGAACTTGAAAGATATTCCTTGTCAATTGTAAAGAACTTTGACAATTTTCTTTATTTCATCGAGCATTACTTTTTTAATAAATTATGAACATTATTTTTTAGTTTACGGTGTTAATTTTTAACGCAAAACAATGCTCTTCATTCTAGAAAAAGAAACGGAGAGAAAATATTAAACAGGGTCGTCAAGGCATCTCTAAGAAGGAAGCAGTTTTTTCTGTTGAAAAATGCTATCTTTAAAATGTCCAAATTTAAGTGTTCGTCCTAATTACAATTTTCATTAAAGTGTATTAATATTTTCAGTTTCGGGACTGTTGGACATGTATGAAGTAGTATAGGTACATTCAGTAGATTTCGATAGGGAAAAGTTAATTTTTGGGCCGAAAGTCACTTACTAGTTACTACCCCTATTCCTACCACTGTACGCCAGTGCATGGTTGTAGTGGAATGCGTCCGTGAGGCGCTGTTACCGTTTACCTGTTCGATTTAAATGACGACCCCGTATGCTTATATAAACAATAAGCTTATGCTGATAAAATTTACGATGTAGGGGGGAGTCGTGCAGTACCGACCGCTCTAAGTTTTTTTGTTATATCTTGGGATAGAGCCGATAAAAATAAAAAATTCGAAAACGTGTTTGTAGTATAGATAGAACTTAGTAAAAGGAGTGAAAATATTTTTGTGAAATTTAATAATAAGAATTGATAATTCGCAAAAGTAAAAAAGTTGTAATTTCTAGGAAACGAAAAATTGTCGTCCAGTACCGACCAAATATTAAATTAGTCAATTTTAGGTCTAAATGATTAACAATGTTAATACAAAGACGTTTAATTAGTACAATACAAGATTTTTTCAAATTTTATTTGTACAAATTCGCAAGTAAAATAATTAATATTTTCTTGATCTGTGCATTCGACGTGTACCCAACCGTCACATTCGGTACACTGCACCCAATCTTCGTCAAATAATCCTTGCAAACAGAGATGGGCAAAATTTTTATTTAAATAAAATTTCTAATAACGAATAACAAAAATTAACTTTATTCGTTTAATAAAAAAATTAACTTTTTTCGTCGAATAAATTCTCATCGAAAAAAATAACTTTATTCGTCGAATAATCTAAAGTTAGAGTAACTTTTATTTTATCCTTATTTACATAATTTTTCATTTAGTTAATGCCCAATTCTGCTTGCAAATATCACACTGAATAACTTCTTCAATAAATCCTAAACTTCCTGTTTGTTTGGTTATCATACCTATCCTTATTTACTTTATTTTTCTGCGGGAAAAGGTAGAAGGAAGGCTAAATGAACATCTTATAAATTAATCTGAGTTGCTAACAGATTGAACTTACTCATAAGAAAAATTTGATCTCTAGTGGTTGACAAAATCTGTTGGCCGGTACTGCACGACAGTTTGATGGTCGGTACTGTACGATAAACACGGGGAAACATTTTAGATCATGGTATATTAGGTACAAAAAATATTGCAAAACTAGGACGTTTTGTTAAACTTAATAGATTAGAGATAGTATACATAATAGGACAAAATCATTTACTTACACGAAAAACATAAGATCAGCTTTAAAAAATAACTTTTAACCCACCGAATAACAACGTATACGTTTAATGCGTCAGAACCAGAGGGCTTGGGAAAAGGCCCCGTCGCTATCTACTACGCTCCGTTACGCATGCGCGACGATGCGCGATGACGTCAAACCAATCAACGCCAAGATGGTAAACGAAACGGCGCCACCGTCAAGTCAAGCCAAGCGACGTGATTGACTTGACTTGACGGTGGCGCCGTTTCGTTTACCATCTTGGCGTTGATTGGTTTGACGTCATCGCGCATCGTCGCGCATGCGTAACGGAGCGTAGTAGATAGCTACGGGGCCTTTTCCCAAGCCCACTGGTCAGAACATCGAAAGAAATGGAGTAAACAATATGGCCTCGAAATGGGTTTTAGAGAATTGTGATTTTCATTGGTTATTTCAAATAAAGTGCTAATATCTGGTCGAAGAATCGAGAACTAGCTTTGGTCTGTATTGTAAACTGGTCGGTACTGCACGACTCTCCCATATTCCGTGTGTTTTTATATTTAAAACTTTCTCAAGTCGATAATGAAAAATTTTAATAAAAATGTTTTTTACGTATAGAAGCTGAAAATAAGATATATTTACTTACTGATGTGTCCCTAATGATATGGCCTTTAAAAATTCTTTTAAATAACATGTGACATGTACCAATACCTTGAGAAAGTTATCTGAAATGGCTGATAATAGGTAAATGTCATGAACGTAATAAATAGAACATTGATGAAGGTATAGATTGATTTCTATCATGAAAGCAATCACAAGCTGGAGAAAACTAATTTCATACCTTCAAGATTCTTTTTATTATATTTTTAGACTGCTATATCAAAATCATTTTATGATGTATTGAGAAACGTGCTTCTGAGTATCAGCTAGTAGTAGTTTTATTTAGAAAGAGGAAGAAACTCGATGATCTCATAACTCTGAAAATAAGGATCTGTGGTAGGAAAAAATATGTTCAACATCCTCGACCCTGAAATCATGCAAATATTGTTTTACAGATTTATCAGTATTTTCCAAATTCGAAGAAAATTTTTAAATGTTCTGCTTGCCATGATTTACTTTGTATCGGGAACATAGGATTGAAATAATTGTAAAAAGTGTATAAGTTTCCAGAAACACGTGAGGTTCATGTAATTCACAATTTTCAACATTTTCTTACATTTTAAGTTGCGAACAGTTTTCAGTTATTATAATACAGTGAACTGATCGTAGCACGATTAGAAGAGGTTCTACTACACTTCCCCACACTCGTTCGACTTATCGATGAACTAGAAACATTGAATACCGAATAATATTCAAACTGAATGTAATTTCAGTGTAGCGAAATCGGAAGGAGATTATTTCAAGCTTTGATAAATCTTTCATATAACTTCTTTGGCTTCTTGTCATACTAGGTACCTTGCAGATACTCCGGTAGAAGTCGATCTTACAGAAAGTTATATTATACATATTCCTCAGCTCTTTAGCGAAGAGGAAAACGCAAAGGTTAATTACTATACTGAGAAACTTAATTCTTGCGTTTTATCCTTTGATTTGACCGCGACTTAATTATACTTCATAAAGTGTCCCTAAATAACTCGTATTTCAGCATTCTAAGATTACCAAACTAGCGTTCTATTTTCAATTATTATTAAATTATTCAATATTTTTAGATATCTCTTGCACTTGAATTTCCCTGCACTTTTATATACCTGCTTCCAATGAACCCAATTCAATTCTCTTCGAGCCATATTTAACCTAAATTATTAATATCTTTTTATTCGATTCGTGACATTTCCATTTCGCTAACTCAAGGGTTAATCCGCAAAGATCACGAAACGCAAAATACATTACGAAAAGATTGTATTGGTTAAACTGTACATTCGTAAATGTTATTACAACTGCCATACACAACCGATCCCACTATGCAGTACTGCCTTTTAATGTTAAGTGAGTTCGAGACAGGAGTTCAGAAGAGGAATATTCAGGTTTCTTTTTTCTCTGAAATATACATATATATATACATACATACATTTTGTATTTGATACATAAATTTTATACATTTATTGTAATGTCGTGTACGATGGTAATCGATCATTATTTTTTAACAATGATATGCGAGTGGCGTGGAAGGATATCAGTAAATAATAATAAACGAAACTTCACTTACGCTACGTCAGTTTTTCTTTATCAATTACGCTCCTTACCTGTTAAACAATCTATCTCTTATTGTATAATAATTTCTCTCTCATCGGTACCGATGATCACGGAGCATAGATTGGACTCGCGTTTGAACCAGACACAAAACCACAGATGTGTAAGTAGCAACGTAATTTCAACAATTTCATTATCTAATACTTGCCAATGATTTATCACTTGGGCGATAATAACTACAACATATGACTCACATGTGAGGACAAGAATTTTTGTGTTTTTGAAAAAAGTGTATTTGTACTGTTCATTTTTCTTTCGTTTTCATTTTAAGACGATTCTTCTGACATCGTGGCCGACATCCCAGGTATGTAATTGTTTTTTTTTTCCATTTTGTAATACTTATAGATGTCTTGATTAGCTATGAACGACGTACACCGAAATTCCTTAGTAGGGTAGATGTACCATTTGTGGCCACTTTAAGGTATTGTACCAGTTTTGGCCATTTCTTGAAAAATATAATATTTTTTCGTGTAAGCAATAAATGTAACCTTATATTTCTGGCATTATACACGACAAAATATTTATGATGTGAAATTCTCCAGATAATAATGATTTGCAAGCATTTTAAAAATAAGATAATTATGCACATGACCAGAAACAGTGCAATAGCCACAAACGGGTACATTTTCCCTGTTTGTTTGACTGTTTATACGAAATTTCTCGTATCGAATTTTATGATGATGCTTTTGATACTCCAAGTTACAAGAATCAACGTCCCTCCTTTATTTAGTTCTTTCTTATATAGGATGCATCATAAAATATGATTAAAATATCAAGAGTCTATTCAGCACACAAAAATGACAAGACAATAATTAAAAACCAAATGTACGTTTTATCTGAACATACTCTCAAATCGTGTTGAGTTCAGTCGTTATGTCAGAATTGTGGTTTAAACAGCTGTTTACGTAGCAGGATATGATATTTCTACTTTTTGTTTACTATGATGTTATACGGAAATAAATAAAAAGATACTGGATTATTTAAGTTTGCTTTCTGCAACTTTTAGCCAATTTTCTCGGTTAAAAAGATATGAATATTTTGAAAATGCCGGGCAATATGACTTTAAAAAATCATGCATCAGTTATAATATTCACTCATACGAAACAAACATTTTCTATCTGAAACACTTTTCAGTAATCAAAAGCAAGAAAAATATTTTGGGTGGTCACGTAAAATGGTACAGCTTGTATAACTCGTTACTTTACTGTCAGGGGCTGTAAATGTAACAACATTTCTTTATAAAGAGAACTTACATCTCTGAACCAGTATATCTATGTAGATCTAGAGATCTGCCAGTTAAATATGGCCGATCCTCTTATTAAACTGATATTTAATAACAGTATCACTATGCAATCCGAATGATTTCGTTGATCCATTAATTATTAATAATTTCATAGTTTCATTATTTCAAATACAAATTTGTTACTTAAGTTTAAAAATACGAAATACAAAAGGAGAAAATTTAGAAAATACAAAACGAAATTGAATAGAATAATTGTTTCTGAATACCAAAATAAATGCGAAATGACGTGACACTCTACAAAGGTATTTATTTCGTGAAAATATCTAGGTCTGTTCGCACCTTAGATAAATGTCACTTCAGCAATGACGGCGACGGTCACGGCGTTTCTGAATGACGTCACTTCTGTCGTTGGATTCCTTTCTCGGGGGTGTTTCTCGTAGAAGGCACTAAGCACCGAGACGCAAATGGCTGATGGAATAATTGACTATCATTACCCCAGGGATATCAAGTGCATGAAACCGCGTCTATTATCAGGGAGTACGCCCATTTCACAGTGCACGCCAGTCAATTTCCGAGAAATTAGGACACCATGCAATCGTATAATTTTCTTGTGCCGTACTGAAAGATAATGAAGAAACTATGCACAAAAGGTTTCGTTCGATTGCTCGTATCCTCAGCACGGATAGCTGCCAGTAGAAAGAATTCAGTTCAAGTGATGGGACAAACACTGAACTTTAATATAGTGATAGTCCTACTAGAATCGACTGGTTACTTAAGCCCCACCTCTCAGACTGTAGGCTGGCAGATTTAAGATTGATTCCCATTACCGCTCACGGGACGCGACACTCGATTGACGCTCACGCTCGTATGCCAAGCACATTAGTACGTTCAACTATTTGCGGCATGGACGGCACAGTTTGTTGTGTTCCGTTTTATATTTAAAATTATGTGCATTTAGCAATGACAGCGCTATTGGAAAATGAAGCTAAAGAAAAAATAGTAAAACAAAGTAACAGGCGAATATCGTTGCATCTTGCTTTAACTCGGAGAAAATTTTATTCGTTCAGAATTTATTACCTTTGCCGAAAGGATCAAAGCATGTGCCTTTAAAAGTGCGAGAAATGTACAAAAAATTTTTTAAATTGAAGTGAGGTCTGTTCCAGCTAAACATGATTTAAATAAAAAAATTATAACCACCTTAAAAAAAAATAAAAATGCTGTAAAACGTAAAAAAGGAAATTTCCCTTATTTAATCTACGACTCTCATGTTTTTAAGTTGGCGCCAGTTTTACATAGTGCAAATGATGAGGCGCCGACTTAAAAAATATGAGATTCGTAGATTAAATAAGAGAAAAAATTATTTTTTACTTTATTAGTGCATTTTTATTTTTTTGAAGTCGGTTTTAAATTATTTTATTTTTGACTTTTTAGTTTTCTATATATATTGATACAACATGCTGGGGAGATATGCGTGTACGTACATAAAATAATAATAATTAGGTGACAATAGCCTTTATTATTAACTAAAACTGGCAAAATATTGGGCCAATGTTGATGCAGTGTAGGGTGGGACCATCGCCCTCTTTCGAATAAAAAGAAAATCATCAAAATCGGCCCATTTGCTGAGGAGTTATGCGGGGACAAACATAAAAAAAATATATACGAGTCGAATCAATGACCTCCTGTTTTTTGAAGTCGCTTAAAAATAAAAATATTGAACTTACCTGCTTTATTTAACGTTTTTGCAATTTCATCCCCATACTCATATCTCGTGACTGTCATCACTATAATCAGAACACTCTATGGACAAGTTTAATTAACTTCTCATTCGTAATTACGGAAAAATATATATTTTTTCTCGCTCAAGCTCACCCACGTAACATGATCGGAACGTCTCCTTTGACGCGAATGCTCTCGTTTAAAACAGTCCAATCGATTTTTCGGTATGCGTGATCGTCTCTTGAGCGTCGCATCCCGTGAGCGCTAATGTAATCATCCTTTTTCACGAACAGCCGAAACAGATGATGAATCAAATAGTTGAATACGCAAAGCGAATGATGGAAATAATTTTACTGGCAAAGGCCACTTTATAAATACAATTTAGAGAAACACCATTTGACTGTGTCGGAGCTATAGTAATGGACAACTCTTCAAATTTGATTTAACTTCACCGCTTGTAATAAATAAAACGTTACTGTTTTATGTTCCACTGTATAAAATGTCGATAATAACTTTACAATTGAAGAGTTTATTTTAGAAAGAAGGCCAGTCCATAATTTTCTGAAATTGAGTTGAGGCAGCATTGATTGTGAAATAAATCTGAATAGATTACGATAATCCAGTTCCAAGTTTTAAGAATATTAGTAGAAACTAACGCGGATTTGGTGAAAGACAGGTACTTATTTCACTATAATTTTCTAACATTGTGTAGATTGATGTTTTCTCATATGTTTCCATGTACTAAGTAATTAACTAATACATAGTTTCATAACGTAATAATGGTGTTTAATGTAATTATTTACCCGAGGTATGTGGGTTTTTATACAATTTGGTGCAAAAAGGAGACTGTTCCAAATTTTGAAAACTAACCAGAGAAAAGTGATGGGTTTGCTTTGTAATAGTGCTAAATACTGTGTGAGTATGTAGACTTCAAGTGAGTAAAATACTTTAAACATATGTCTGAAAATATTTTGTTATCACTATTTTTATTAGTTTTCCCAAAATTAGTACATTTGGAGCTGCACCTTTCTATCTGCAAAGTCTTCCATTAAGATCTGCACGTGAAAGTAATAAATGCAAATAAACTTGTCTTCAAATGGCAACCGTTTTAATATTAATAACTTTCATCGTGTACTGCGCTAATATAATTATTTAAGAATGTTCGGACGTTCAAAGTTGCATAAAATATTTCAATTCATTTTTAGAAATAAGTACCTCGTATTATACGTATTTTCTGGTACTACGATTTATCAAATTAGGTAAGCTATAATACGAAATTGCTTTAACTTTGCAATAAGGTGGAACAGGACTTACTTAATATTTAATATTTAAACATATTAAACGTTCACAAATTACATTCGAACTTCACTGGGATTTAATAGTAAGCTTAAATAATATCCGTAATTAAAAAGAAATAGCTTTAGGACGTAAAAAGATCTACCGAGTAAAATAATTAGCTGACAATTATTCAGAAACAATTTCTTAAAATCCCCAATGGTAACAATTAATTTCAATCTAAACGATTTCCGTGCCAATAAAAATTCCATTGAGTGTAAAACTGAGCGAGAATACCTTCCTATAAAACGATAAGGAAAAACGATCACCAAGGATGGACAATCATCAGCGTAACAACAAGAAGCAGTTTTTTTAAATCTTTTAAGGCTCTTGTGACTCACTGTACTGGTTCGTGTCCTTAATAGCCTATTGTCTAGCAGAGCGCTTATTAAGTATTCACTACCTTCACGACAATGTTAGTCGGTCGAACAAGGAATCTGACGATGACAGAAGCGTCGTCTGAAAGTATTACAACATCGAGCAACGTGTACCAATTATAACAATGCAAAAATATATTCTTTCCTACCGTCTGCTCATCACTCGTGATCCTCTTCTGATCGTATCGTTAGCCAGTCATTGCAATAGGCTCCGTAATGATCGGCACCGTTCACAATGGAAACGAAAGAAACATTTTCAGGACTGAGTTCTTCCTCTTTTTCTTTCCTAATAATTACGATTTCAAACGCAGACAACGTTTATCGATATAATCGAAGGTATCACAAACTTTTGATGACCTCTAATTACGATTTCCATATATTGTCCCTACGGTTATTACGTGGTTAACCGATAACTTCAATAATTATTTCCTGTCCCGTGCTTCAATTAAGGATCTACCTCGAGCTCCGCTTTGGTTTGTGGCGCGATTCGACCCTTAAAAGGGAACATTTCTATTTTTATTATGTAATCAAACAGAACGCTATAATTACTAATACGTTTTGCAACCCTTTGCAGTTGGAAATATCTCTAAGGCTATAAGTATACATATCCTCTTTTAGATTTAACTATAGGCTTTGAAATGGCAAAATACGTTTTAATTGTAAACTGGAGTAACTCGTCTCTGGGCGTACATGTTTTATAAATAACAAATTTTATATTACGTATGTAAATATTATTTCCAGAAAACTTAGAATACGATACGAATATTACACCACTCGTTTGCGCGAGTTTCTCGATGCATAAGTATGTATTTTTCCACTTTGAATAATAAAGTTTTACGTAAAATAAAAACAAAAGTATATTCTATCCCGCGAGTTTATTAACTGTATTTATCTAAAACATTAACCACGTTCGGTATGATTTACCTACATCGATGAATGATTTAGGTTACAATTATAAATTAATTTTATATTTCAATACCCTCAATTGGGTAGATAATCAAGAATATACATCCCACTGTAGCAGCCATTTACGCACGTGATAAAAGAAGTCTCACAAACAAATGTTCCGATTTAAGGATTAATTACCCATCGGTCGTACCAGACAGACCCTTCGAAAATTAATGACTCGCCAACAGGTTCACAGACCAAAATCGATCATCGCTCGTTATAACCCGCTCATCTTCCTTATCAATCTGAAATTTCCTTATTGGATTATTAATAGTCGACCTTCTCTCACATTCTTATTTCCGCTTTTAGCATCGACGCCGTTTCTATTGCATCGCTCTATCGCGTCACTGTTTTTCACAAACAGATTACACTCGGTACGCAGAAAAGTAATCCTTTCATTTTTCACGTCTGACTGCATGCTCGCTTATTCGTACCTTTCACACACCTTGAATGGATACAAGGATTGATACAGGGAATTATACCGTTAAGATAGGGTCTCCCTATGTCGCCTAAAGCCACGTATCCACGTGTGCTTACAGTTGTGTCCTCGGTGCAAAACACTTGACACAATTTAAAGAAATTATCTTGCAAAGGTAATTTCTATGTTTATATTACGTATGTAGCATCATCACACAGGTATTTCAGGTGCGTCGGTATCGCGCGTTGTACACGTGGAGACGTGGCTTCACGGGTGACATGTATCTTTTACTGGACAATCACTTTGGTTTACCGGCATTGAGAGGCTTCGACGCGATCACGCGAAATACCACGAAATATGTTCAACGGGCCCCGACACTTGCTTTTTATACGTTTCCACATACCTCAGGCTCACTTTAATTGCGCTAGTTTTCTTGACGATGGTGGAGTTCTGACGCTCCTTTTTAAGGGGTTACATGTATTCTCGGCGTCTAATAATTCATCACTTTTGGTATGTTTTTCCTCGAGAGGTGTGAAATAAATTGAAAATTTTATAATTGTATCTTTTTCTTGGGACCTTTATCCATATAAAAAAAATTATTTGACACATTTTTCACATATATATTGCCGTTTGTTTTCTGCGATTGCAGCAACCTCTGCACCAAGCAGGAGGCCTCCTTATCAGCATGATAACTTCGACAATTCAGAACCTCTTTTAATGAATTTTGCGTTCATCTACGCAGAATGATATTCTCTAAGGACCATCGGGCAAAATTTTGGAATTTTTAGAAAATAAGAAAATTATGCCATTTTCAAGACAGCAGTCGATTTTTCGTCTACAGTTTCGATCTTTAAATGTTAAAAAAACATATTAACAATTAAAAATTTAAGAAATTGCCCGATGATCTTTAGAGAATGCCATTCTGCATAGATTAACGCAAAGTTCGTGAAAAAGGGTTGTAAATTAGCAAAGTTGTGATGCTGAAAGGTGGCCCATGCTTGGTGCAGAGGTTGCTGCAACGCGCAGAAAGCGAACGGCTATATATAACAAAAGTGTATCCAATAATTATTTTTATATGAATAAAGGTCCCAGGAACAAGATACAATTATGAAATTTTTTATTTATTTCACACTTCTCGAGAAAAAAATCCCAAAATTGATCAATTATTAGGCATCGAGAACGTATGTAAACCCTTAAAGTGGCATGCAAAGAATCGAAACAAATTTTTACTTCAAAACTATGCATCTATCTCATAAACTTGATTCTTGTACCTCACACTTTATTCTTGCATCCATGCACCTCGCACTGGCGGCTGGTGGATCCGAAACTTTCTGGCCCGTTCTTTTCCAACTGTTTCCAAATATCGGCTTAATAATATTCTAGTGCACGTATTTATAATTGAATCGACAATTTCCACAAGGGGATAAGTCCGATTTTTAATATGACCATCCTTACACTTTATGGTGTTAAATAATTACTCATATTCCCTGTTCGATATCATTAATTTTGAAAAGGGGCTACGACCGAATAACAAAAGATGAAATTAGACCACGTCAACAATTTTTAAAATCTAATCAAAAAACAATAAAGAATTAACCTCAAACTTTTGTTTCGTTTTCTATAAAGTTAGTTTTTGAGGAGCTCTGCCCCTTTCGAAATTATCGATTCAATTGTGGAAATGGGGTGGAAGTTTATATTGCATAGATATATTTATTAACGTGTGCTACCCAAAAATAACTGAGTGTGAGATCCCAGAGTTACGTGCGAGGGTTAGAAATAAAATATTCACGAGTTAAACACACAATGTAACTAAAATTTAGAGTTGCGTTCACGAGCCATGGCTAAATGTATAATAGTTCATGAAGTATTAAACTTTTGATTGACTCCGGAACCGTAGCCGGTGCAATGCACCACGCAATGAAAAGACCGGCTAGGGTGAGCTTTGATGTTCTAGGACTGTGTAATTTCCATAAATCCGCTCAGCCCCGATTCGAACAACTGCCCTTCGCGTGATCGCCGACAGGATTAAAACTATCCTTGCACTGGCTGTCGGCTGCAGCGTGCGCAAAGTGAACTCAACGAACCATCCAATTTCGAAATTAATCGCGAGCAGTTTCGTCAACCCGTCGAACACCGTCGGCTCGACCGAAATTTTCGGCATCGATCGATGTTCGGGTTCTCCAGCTTCGTTCTCCACCAACGAATTCGCGAGAGCTGGTCCGTGAAAAAAAAACCAACGCGAAATCCATGAACGCGCGTGATACTGCATAGGTGTAGAACTAGCGTGTCCTTCTCATTGCGATTCTCTAATAATCCTCAACGAATCTTATTTAAAAAATTGCTATTGTTATATTCCCTCGGTATGTAAAGAATGTAAAGAAATTATTCGGCATAGCTTTTACAGGCGACACTTGGATTAGTACAGATCTGTTAAAAAAATATGCCGTAAAATTGAGCTTGATCTCGAAATTCCAGTTCAATTTTTTTCATTTCGCCGTGTTTTACTCATTTAGCAGATAAACGTGCCAAAAGCACTGTGCCTCGCAGGTGACTCGTAAAAAAGTTGTTCTTTAACACGTTTTAGCTTGTCAATAACGTGTGGCGATAAAAAAAAAGTTAACTTTGAATTTTGAAATCAAAGTCAATTTTGTGAAAAGCTGCGATAAATAATGTTTTTACGTCGAATACGTGCAATCTGCTACGTGACAGCGTACTCGCGATATTTGCGAAAGATGACACGTAGAACGGGGGAATAGTATACAATTTATAGTGATGTAGAGTGATATGTCTGAAGCCGAGTGAAATATGTAGTTTTTATTTTTCAGAATTGTTAAATCTCTAAGAGGACATCGCCCGATGATGACTGTATTTTTGCAAGTACGCGTATGAAACCCATACCAATGGAATCTTTATTTCTTTGAATGTAAATGCGAGTCCTTAAAATCTATATTTGTAGTCCACTTTTCGGATAGTAAAGTTGAACATGTATAGTCGTTAGAATAGTTAATGAAAAGTGAACGAGTTTAATTCACCATGGGAAAATGAAATAACGAATTTATAACACGAGAAGCAGCTGCATGTTTCGCAGCAAAAGCTTCCAAACAGTTCCTTGGTTTCCAACAGAAATTTAACACTATGAAAATTAAAATATGTTTACCAGATACATGTACTATTAATATTTGTTTAACTTTACTTATTCCAATTAGTATTTGGAAATAGCAAGCATGTAAAGCCGGACGTCCACAAAACGAATTTTTGTTTGTTGCCTCTGTAATATAAAACTGTTGAGGTATGAATTTATACAAATTAAAAGTTACATTGCAGTTGTGTGAGTGGATTAAAAATTGGTATTGAAAGTGCAACATTGAATTAATTAAAACATGTCCTAAAATGACTGCTTCGTCCACTGTAATATGCAAAGATCATAGAAATACTATTATAAGTATATATGAACATAAATACCATAATAATTATTCTAACTTTAAATAAACATGAAGTTGCTTGAGTGGACTATGGCTATCAAAGTCTTAATATGACGTACATATTTACTGACAATAAGTTAGTATTTTGGATACTCAACGTTTCTACTTGGTCGTCTTGCTTGACAACGAAACACTTTTCGATAGTCGAAGACGAAACTTTATCCGCGTTTTCCAATCACTAATTTTTCTTTATAAATATGTGATTTGGATTATATATGACTATTTTGCTGCCTTAAGAGTGGATTACTAACATAAGTTAGTATTTAAAACCATGTATTACTATTTAAAGAAATAAAAATCTTTTCCTTTAGTTTTAGTTTACATACGCAAATTATAAAAAGATTAACTTGATCGTATGACACTCTGTTATGCACTTCTCTGAATATTAGAGACGTTAGCATTGTTAATTTCGTGTGTGTTTGTAACATGTGGGACTTATTTCGAGATAGTTTCAGCCATTTAAAGTAGTAATATGTATAAGTCCATATAAACCGATTTCGTCTTATATTTGAAATATATCGAATTTAGTATTCCAGCAATTCTTCCAAGGAATATAACTAACTGTATTCGAATCTTTATAAACAAAGCTCGATATTTCATGTACGACCTTGTGTCGAAAATACACAAATTATAAGCTTATATTATGCGTATAACCAATTTATTTTAATTTTTAATTTTAATTTTAATCCAATAGATAGGTTAGACAGTTATTTGCAATGGAAAGTGTTAATGTATTCGTCGTGACAATAAAATGTCATTTAAATATATGGAAAAAACGCTTGCCACGTGCTTATAAAAATATTAGCAATATAGTCTTCAATTGGAGTACTTTTTCTAGGGTTGACATCTTAGTAGACGAAGATTGATCGATCTATTGTAATATACTGCTTCAATGGATTACCTCACTCCCAGTAAACATGCACATTTGAAGCTGTTTCAAAGTACTATGCAACTATGCCAGTTTATGTGTGTTCGCCAATCATTACAGTGTACAGTATACACAATGCTCCAACTGTACGAGAGAAATCTCTTGATATCTGTTGGAAACTAGTTTGAAAAGAACAGGTACAAATGGATACTTGAAAAAGAAAACGATCTTAATTTCTTACTACAATTTATTATCCTACTACTATGGAAAGTTGGAATCATTGTCTTAGATTGACTGTTGTATAGTAGAAATGTGAAGCAAATTAAGTCAGCAAGGCTTTAAGAGTATGTGGAAACATTGGCAAGCCATAACCGCGAGCGGAACAATTTTAGCAGTTTATTTATTAAATAGGAGTGCAATACTCGTAGCTTTTTAAGGGGTCATTCTGGTTAGCGCGCCGATAAATTCAGCGATTTTCAGGAATTTATTGCGAAGACAGGAATTATAGTAATGGAATAAAACTTTTTTTCTATCGATTAAACTACATTTCTACGGTAAATAAAAAATATAAAAGTTATAAAATTATTGCTTCTAAATTGGTTTCGATGGCATTTTTGATGACATGTTTAAAAATTCATGCATCGCTCGTGCAGGTGATTTCAGCAGTTGAACTTATTTAAAACCGAAAATACAAACAAATTCTTGATCAGTATGACAGTCGCTATGGCCCGTACTAGAATAAATAATTTATCCTTAAAATTAACAAAATGGTGGGCAAAATACAAGAATCAATGTATTTTGGCTGTGTTTACTGTGCTATTTTCGATTTTAAAAGTAGGTTAGACTCAACAGAAATACTTGGTTGTAGTACCGACCAGAGGTATAGGTGTGCAGAATAATCAGTTCAATTTATAAAGCAATCGGTTCGATAGATTTTGAGATTTTACCTGCAACATGTGAAAAAATGCCGTTCCTAGAAAAGCGCGTTCAAAGTTTTTATGTATGGTGGTCGAGGCTCTGCGCTCCCTACAAAATACCTACGTAGAAGCGAAAATAATTAGAATTTTTCAATGAACATTTAATAGTACATTCTTGAAGATATCTACTTTCGAAAAATGTTATAAAAAAAAATCGATTTTCTCAAATCGTCTAACCAGAATGACCCATTAAATGCGCTCTTGGATTGTACGTAGTCTCTTATACCTCACTGGAGGAGCGCAGAAAATTTAGGCCATCGATTCGAGTTTCACGTCATCGAAAGCGCAGCGTGTGGAATAATCTATTAAACCCACAGATTGCGTTACAAAAAAATTTGCGAAATAATCCAGTTCAAAATTTTACTTGTTTTAGGATCTCGGTATATGCGTTTCTACGTATAAAAGGAACGGCACTTAAATTGCAAGTGCAACTCCACAAAAATTCATATAGTAATTCCTTATAGATGTTGATATTTTCACTCTGTATTTAATTATTCGTACAATTAGTTTTTTAAATTGGTCTCGTTTTCATAGACCTGTTAAATTCATAATTACCCATTATAATTTACATTAGTATAAACCTGGATTAATATATTTTTATTTAGTACCATTTACCAAAGAAACAGTCAAAGAAATTTTGCTAAAACAGTGAGATATGTTAAGCCCGAATTGCGCAGAAAAACAGTTGAATCTATGCATAATAGATTAAAGCTTATAAAATAAACTCTCAGGAATAATAAAAGAATATTAACTTATTGCAATTAGGTTTGTACAAATTAAATATTGAATTTAGGTGATTATAATTTTGTACTTCTTGTCTTCGACAGATAATAATACCTTTTTAAATAAACTGTGCACAAATTTTCAATTGCATATCTACCTCGTTTATATATTACTCGACGAAAGTAAAATCAAATTTGAAATTTAGCAAACGTATAGCGGTTTTTTACGCTCACGTAGCAACAATTTCATGGGTTTTCGGTTTTCTCGACATCAACTTCCTACAAACATAATTACGGGTTTCCTTAACGATTATTTTACAGCCAGACCGTCAATTGAGGAAAACCAGGATGCAATATGACCATTATGTAAGTCACAATCTTTAAATCTTACATTTACACGGATTTATCATAACTTTCCCATCACATTTCGGTGAAATAATTACACTTTCCGAATTCTGGGAGACCGGGGCTAGTTGTGACATTTTAATGTTTTTTTATTTTTTCTTACATTCCATATTCAACACTATCAATGACTCTCACTTAAAGTACGTTCCTTCCTCCACCGATGACCGCTATCGCATGTAATTAAACGAAAACCATGACTTTGAAAAAAGCCATTTTGAACATCGAGGCATGTCGTATCAACGTGCTCCGAAAATATATAACAATATTTTCTTGGACAAAAATAAATTGATTAATTGTAAGAATCTATTACACTAAATATACAAGAAAAATTGTGAATAATCTGTTAAAAATAATAAAAAACTATTTAAATAGTTTGCACTGAAAAAGGCGATTCTCACAATTAAGGGGGTCGTCTTATGTGACGGCTGGCTTTTCTTTCGCTTTTTGGGGAACTTTTTTTGGCGAATCATGAAAACACAATATCTTGGAATTTGTACTACATATTTATTAACATTTGAAGAGTTATTCAGAATGTTTTGAAGATAAAATACGGAGTGGAATTGACTTTACAGCTCTCGAAAGAGACATGGTGCGGAAAAAATGTTGGTCGACGGCTGACATGATTCCGGCTGTCCTGCTAATCTGAAATCAAAAAGTCAAACGGCACATTAATTTGTAGGCTTGTGACTACAGCCGGTACCAGAATGAAGTCAAAATATTGGAAATTTAATGTTTGGCACAGTTTTGAAAATAAAGCTACGATTTTCGTAAATGACAATTTTCGTTCAAAACTGTGCCAAACATTAAATTTCCAATATTTTGACTTCATTCTGGTACCGGCTATAGCCACAAGTCTACAAATTAATGTGCCGTTTGACTTTTTGATTTCAGATTAGCAGGACAGCCGGAATCATGTCAGCCGTCGACCAACATTTTTTCCGCACCATGTCTCTTTCGAGAGCTGTAAAGTCAATTCATATTTTAACTTCAAAACATTGTGAATAACTGTTCAAATATTAATAAATATGTAGCACAAATTCCAAGATATTCTGTTTTCATGGTTCGTCAAAAAAACATTCCCCAAAAAGCGAAAGAAAAACCGGCCGTCACATAAGACGACCCCCTTAATGCAGAAATAAAATAAATTTTTTGGTTTTACACACTTCTCATGTGCCCACTTTTTGCAGTCTATGCACTGAGGCCACTTTGTGGAGTCCTTCTTTGACAACATGCCCGTTGTCTTGTGTAACCACTTGCCCCTGTTGACACCATTGTGTATAAAATTCTATAACTTCATACCAGTTCGGTGTATTCTTATGTATATTCTTGGTACGAATCTGTACCTAAAGGAACGCTGCATCAAACGTGGTAATTTTAATTTACATACATTTATCTGACTGTTCGGTAGAAAAGATTGAAGTGGAAAGAGGAAAGTTACTATTAGTAGCGAAAATACAAACACCTCTAATAATGTGGCAACGCGTGAACCGACTACAAAAATCATCAACTTTCATGCCACTTCGTCGTCGAAGCGATAGTCCAAACGACAATAATTTAAACAGCTTTGGAACAAGCTGCCCCTGTCACGTTCTAACCCCGGTCAACCCTATTATAAAAACTTCTTTTTCCCGCCGCGATCCTAAATTGACAGAAAAGTGACATTACCCTTTTAACAGAAACAGCGCCATGAACCGTACACACCCCTTATGAGATTAATCTTTTCAGGCACACCGAGGACACACTTTCATACGATAGACTGTATCTATCGATCGTCGGGTTGTGCAAACTGTGTCCGATGTTTCTCTTCTTCCATTCATGGTATCGCAGACCCGATAGTTGCTTTGAAACGCGTAATTTCATATAACATTTACATCGCGTATTTCCCTCCGGAAATTTCTACATCTCCGTGAGCGTGCCGATCGTGATCGCGGTAATGCTCGTAGACCGAGCCTCTCTACCGTCGAATCCAGGATAAATTTACCTCGCTATAGGGTATACACGGAGTGTGGGCCACGATACCGTGGAACGGTCGGCGAAGAAAGACGGAATGGAAAACGCGCGAACGCGAGGGGGGAAACCTGTGGATATGGCTGAGGGCCGTGGAAAATCAGCCGCGGGAATATCGACGAGACACCTCCCTCGAATGGAGAGCGCATCGAGTACATTACGCGTGCATAGGTATATTGTGTGCGCCACTATAGATATACATATCGCATTCTGGCGAGAATGGGGCAGCTCGGAAATCGTCATCTCTCCCTTCTAACGCTAACGTTCGTTGCTGTGATAAAACATTGTACCCTAGAGGAATAATATTTTTCGCTGTAAAGCGTCCTCTAAGCGTGTCGAAGCCAAGATTTTTTGCCTGTGGAGATACCGGAGATATCTTTTCATCAGAAGCACGAAGGGGAGCAAGAAAGAAGGTAATAGAAATCGTAAACTTGCGAAAATAAGGAAATTTTTAATTTTTAAATTGCAAGATATGTATTTTAAAAAATTCATTGTGTTAATGAAATTAATCATTTCATACATATGTGTTCTTATATATGTATGAGATGGGTCAATAAATGTTTGAACATAAACATCTTTGAAACTATGGGAGTTATTACAAGTGACAAGGGATGTTTGGCAACTCGGAAATTCAAAAAAAAATTTAAACGTGGCTATTTTTTGTTTCGGTAATGAAACGGTTCGAGGAGTGAAAACATGCCCTCAAAGAAATTATTATTATCATTTATTCGCGAGGTAAGAAAATCCCTTTAGCAAAGTACAAGTAAACGCATGTAAGAGATAAAATAACAGGACAGTAAGTAAATAAGCAAATAAAGCACATTAAGGACGAGAGTGAGAATGCAGAGTTTGCATAACCGATCTCTTAAATTCAGCCGGTATGTCGCAAAAGAAATTCACAGAGTTACATATGTTATTGGCATGTCTACAAACACGATCAATACAACCAAATTGTAAGATTCGTATGATCGTGAATATATCGGAACCGTAGAAGATATCGAGACAAAGTTTAATTCAAAGTTTTATCGGTTTTGATATCATACAATATGATGATAAGGAATTTTAAAAAAAAATTCATTTTTTCCAAATTCATCCCTACCACTCATTTGTCGAAAATGCTTTATCACCATATTCTAGGATATCAAAAATTATAAAACTTTGAATTAAACTTTTTCTGATTAATTTTACGATTTCGCAGATATTCTCGATAATATCGCGCGGTGTTTTCACTCCTTGGCTGGCGGTTTCGTTGCCAAAACAAAAAGTCGTTGCATAGTAACGTAAGCACCAGCATCACTTGAATTACATTTCTGAGAATTTTCACATATTTTTGAATTTTCAAGCCGCCGAACATTCCTTGTGGGTGCCAATTACATTTGAAAAAAGAACAGTTGTAAGTAGTTCGATGTATCAGTCGATGCTTTACCTTCATCTAGGGCTGCCATCTCTCCGGGTTTTATCCTCTTTTTAGGGCGTCCGGGGACGTCCGGAGGGATTTTCTATAGTGATCCGGAATTTTCCGATGCTGCTCGCTCAAAAATTCATAAATAAATTTCTACTTTGTACAACTATATTTTCTCTTTATTTCTTCATTGCAGCTACAGTCTATAATTTACAGAAATTTGTGTCTTGGAATATCGTACCTAATATAAGAAATAGTTCAAAGTGTCCGGGTTTCAAATGGAAATGTCCGGGATTTTAATACTACCGTCATAGATTAATGATTTTACGGATGACAGCCCTGGCTTCATCGAATTTTTTCTTTTCTTCGTTAACATCCTCCCATACAGACCTCAGAGTTTGCTTGACATAGTTTCAGAGGTATTTAGATGGTACCAGAATTGATGCATCCTATGAACTACCTATTGCACTCTGGTCTTTGTACTTATTAATGAGCCTGCGAACAGTTTCGTTTTTCCTATTCGTGTTTACCAGTAATTTTCCACTGAATAAACCTTCGCGAATCACCAGGGGGAATATGTTAAGGAACAATTACCGCACAGAAGCATCGATCACACAAAAGCGAGCTCAATAAAGAAAAACACGAATAAAGGTTAATACTTGTGCACCGCTACATTCATTCTTACGTTCCTTTTTATTTTCACAAAGAGAAATCCATTTCTCTTTGAATTGAAACATGTTTACTTGGAACACCCTTAAAGACGACGACTTCTGAATAACCCTTTCGTAACCAAACCGCGATATTTGTATCTATAAACGTACGTCCTCGCGGGGAGCATCGCGTAAAGATATCCGTGTCTCGTCCGCGCTTAACCTTCCGTATAAAACGGAACCCATTACGCACAGTGCAAGGTGGGCGCTCACGATTCCAGAGCATTTCCATTTATATTACCTTATCGTTATTCTTCCGCCCCGCTACCATCGCCGTCCCCAAACCCCCTTGTACCTGGATTTCCTTTTCCACGGCATTTGCTTCTTTTTTTCTTCTTCCCGCGCTCACCTAATCGTACTTTCCACGAGTCACTCCTGACGGAGAACCACGGTGAACACGCACTTGCTCGACCAGCCAGCCTCGTCGCTCGCTTCGTATTCTATCCTGTGCCCGCCGACGTCGAAACGCCATCCTGGACTCTGAAATGCCCAGGCAAAACGTGCTCTAGTAGACGAAAACGGGACCAGAAGAGCTAAGAAGAATGCTGGAGGAAGGAGAGGAGCCTGGAAAATGCGACGGGCCAAGGAAGCTGGGAAATTTAGAGGAGGTAGGATATGTAGGACAGCTGAGAAATGTGGGAGGGCTAAAACAGCTGTGCATGCTAGAAAAGCGAAATGGCAAGGCTAGAAGAGCTGGGAAAGCTATGAATGCTGGGAAAGCTATGAGTGCAGGGAAAGCTAGAAAAGGTAGGAGTGCCATGTGTTAGTAAAGCTAGAAAGGCTAGGAGTGCTAGGAGTGCAGGAAAAGGTAGAAAAGGTAGGAGTGTCATGTGTTAGTAAAGCTAGAAAGGCTATGGGTGCTGGAATTAATAGAAAAGGGAGGAGTGCTATGAGTGCTTGAAGAGTTAAATACTAAAGGTAGAAGAGCTATGAGTGCTAGAAGAATGAGGAGAGCTAAGGAATCTCGAAAAGCTGGGGAGAATAAAAGACTTAAGAATTTTTCGAGAGTTAAAAGTACTAGAAGACTTATACCCGCTATACGAGTACTTATCACTATTAAAAAATTTCAAGTACCCGCATTAAATGGAGAATAATATCGTAAACTTTATTATTATACAAATTCTTGTACAATTCTTAATTTTTCTTAGCTTCAACAGCATTCTCATCTTTATGTAATTTTTCAATTATGATATGCGTCAATCACCCAGTAATGTATTTTATATTTTTTGCCTTACTCCTCACGTACTCAAAGCTCATCAGAATTCTTACTTCTACCATTCTAAAATAGTTAAAAAATAAGGTGCAGTTAATCAGGTCACACTTCAGAAACTTTCGCTGGAATACGTAATTTTTGCGTGAAATGTAATTTAATGTTTACTGCAAATTATTGTACTTTATATTTGAGATAATTGTAAACAGGGTTTAATACTTAAATGGTGTAATTATATAAATGTAAATTTTTATACAGGGAAAGTGTCCTTTGTTTCTAAGATGAAATAAACAATACTTCACCCGCTGAAGAATAAGTTATACTTTAAAATTCCGAGTCATAACCTCAAGTTCGATATTAATTTAGTGTCCAGCAATAATAATCCCAATCCTTAGACAAAATCAAGTATTAATTTTGTAACACCAACAATTATACATTTAAAGAATAGCTAAATTAAAAACAAAACAAAGCAGGAAATTGATTGTCTACCTGTTAGACTCTAACAGTTCAATATATCGAAAATACGAAACAAAAATCTTCTGCAAATTTCCCACGAAATTGCAGGAAGATGAATGCCGCAAGTGTTTCAATTCACGAGGAAGATAAAAGATGACCGGTATTTATAAGACAGCTTTATATTCTGGCTGTGTACGATGTTACCGTACCGCAGAATCGCGGCTTCCCATCACAAACTTGCAGTTTGTAAACAAAATTGTTACAGGATATTTGCACGGGGAAACAGATCGTTCCATGTGTAAACTTTGCGTAGTTTAAATTTTCGACAAACTTTCCGCAGTTTGCACGAGCAATTTCAGCTGATGTGGAAATCAAATTAACACGAAACATGCAGCGTGTTCGATAAATCGCGGTAAAACCTGTCAGGAGACACTTCCTCATAAAAAGGACCAGTAAAAACGTGGAAGAAATGTTTTCGATTGATGGCGGAGTTTAAAAAAAAATGATTTTGAACTTAAACTGATTTTGACTATTTGCTAACAGTCCCTTACCTACGACTTTTGTATTTGTTTAGCTACCGATTTTTTACTTAGGGGGTCACATTAAAGAAATTTTATATACTGAAAAAGTAGCAAGATCGTAGATTCCATAGGAAATGATTTTTGGAACTATTAATACTATTAGGAACCGTATACCGCTATATCAGAGTTTTGTTATTTTATGACATTAACGCACATCCACATTTCCTAGCTCTATGGTGAAAGTCGTTTTCTAGGAAATTACGCGATCAATTTCAAATTAGTAAAAACAAATCTTATTCTTTTTTGCTTGCTTTTTCACGAGGATTCATTTTCTGCTCGGTTGATTTCAGATGATATTGTGATGAAAACTGGGATAGTATAATCGATATAAAAATTTCGATATCGATCACTTGCAATTTATGAAATTCTTGATCCTTTAATTCATATCTTGAAGGAATTGTTTATTAAAGACATTTAAACATTACTTTGACACGATGTATTACTTTGCGCGACATTTTCTTATTCTCTTACTACTTACCCTTTACTGTATGGCATAGAATGAAAAATATTAAATTTCATTAACCCTTTATCAAGTTTCTGTCTGAACTAATAATCTTTCAACTCGCTGTATGTGGAGTTGATGAAATCTGATGGAATTATTTACCTGAATGCTACGCTTGCTTAAGGGGACTAGGCAGTCGAAAAATTGATTTTTTATTGCATTTTCCGAAAGTACTATCTTTTCTGATTAAAATGCTGCTTGGTTTATAGTATACAAAAATTTAAAAAAAATTAAAACCGACTTAAAAAAAATAAAATAAAACTAAAAAATAAAAAATAATTTTTCCCGTATTTAATCTACGACTCTCATATTTTTTAAGTCTGCGCCAAATTTACACAGTGCAAATGATGAGGCACCGACTTAAAAAATATGAGAGTCGTAGATTAAATACAGGAAAAATTATTTTTTATATTTATTTTATTTTTTTTTTTGAAGTCAGTTTTAATTTTTTAAAAATTTTTTTATTTTTAACTTTTTAGTTTTATATACATTGACACAACATGCTGAGAAGATATGCGCGTACGTACATAAACTAATAATAATTAAGTGACAATAGTCTTTATTATTAACTATAACTGGCAAAATATTGGGCCAATGTTGATGCAGTGTAGGATGGGACCAACGGGGCACCATCCTCTTTCGAATAAAAAAAAGATCATCAAAATCGGTCCATATGCTGACCAGTTATGAGGGTACAAACATAAAAAAAAAACATACATACGAGTCGAATCCACAACCTCCACCTTTTTGAAGTCGGTTAAAAATTCGCAAAATTGTAGAATTGGCAACGACAAACGTCAAGCGGCAACCTGTACCATCATTGCTTGTGCGCTACTAAAATCCGCTGACTTCTTAATTTTTTTATGAAAATCTCGAATTTTTACGGACCATATCAAAGGTTTGCGCTGAAATGGCACATGTTTTACACATCTTGTAATTTTTTCCAAGTCGATCTGAACCTCCATTCGTTCGCAATCAGGAAAAAATGAAGAGAACAAAATATTCGAGAAAAATGCGTTTAAAATTTCTGGGCAAAGGCGACGTTATAGGTTGCCACTTGACGTTTTTAGCTGCCAAATCTACAATTTTGCGAATGTTACTATAAACCAAGCGGCATTTTGTTAAAAAAAGAAAGTGCTTTCAGAAAATGTAGTAAAAAATCGATTTTTCGACTGCCTAGTCCCTTTAAGGGGGAGGCCTACCTAGAACGGTCAAAACAACATGCTTCTTTGTGAATTTTTTCTAGAAAAACCAATAAACTTGTATTATTAAACTTTAGTTTATTGGAAAGAGTACCAACATTTTACAGATATTTCAGTATTTTTTGTGAAAAGAAATATTGAAAAGTGTGTAAGTTTTAGGCGATGCCTGAGACGTCCTTTTTTAGGCGGTTTGCGATGACAACCGTAGCTCGGTGCAGGATCGTCCAAAATTGAAAATACGATTCTTTTTAGATCTAATGTATGAAATTATCTAAATAGGCACTATCGAGCCCGATTTTAGAAAAATTGTTTTGAGACAAAATGGTGGCTGTGCAAATTTGAAGCATCGATATTTGGCAAAAAATCACTAATTTTTCGAGTGTACAAAAAATCTAGGCAAAAAAGGGAAACGCTCTTGATAGCGTTTAGATTTTGAACTCTGAAATAAGCCTGCAAAGCCTCGAGTAGATCGGTCCATTAATTTTTTAGGAAATATTTTCAAAATATACTTCAAGAAAATATATAAATCGGAAAATCGATTTTTCGAAAATTTTGTAGGTAGGCCACCGCCCTTAATTTATTGTAATGCCATTATATCAGTAAACAATCTCAAACATATTTTAAAAATTCAGTCCGATTATTTTTTAAAATCCATACTATTGAATTTGATGGAAATTAATTTGCGTTCCGAGAGCGCTAAAATATAAATTCCCAATGATCCACTGTATCGCCAAACATTATAAAAGATTGCAGATACACTAAACGCAGGTCATTCAATCATTTTATTTCATCTTCAGAAATTAAAAATGGCTTCAAATCTGTATGTTCGGGTACCGCATGAATTGATGAAACGAAATGAAATTGGAAAGAGCAGAGCCTGCGTCACTTTGCTTTTCTGTCAAAGGAAGAAATCACTTTTAAGTAGAAATTGTATTGGATACGAGAAATGGATAAGTACTGTATAGCAGGGCTGACGAACTTCCTCCCTCACGCCGGGAGCCACACGAGGCTTACTCGCAGTCAGCC
The DNA here is from genome assembly GCA_963932335.1 of Andrena marginata. Taxonomy (NCBI): domain Eukaryota; kingdom Metazoa; phylum Arthropoda; class Insecta; order Hymenoptera; family Andrenidae; genus Andrena; species Andrena marginata. Next base: position 17,678,384 of record OZ010662.1, on the reverse strand, counting down.
GGTACCCCCACAATCAGCAATATCAGTTATGCAAGTAGGAACGAGATCTCCGTGCGGCTGGCGAGTCGCCTGTTACATATGTAGAGTGTTAAGAGACAAATGGGTATGGAGGGGCTCGTTCTCTTATGGCTCAGCGTAGCAGACAAGGAGCGAAACGAGCCACCAGTTCGTCACCCCTGCTGTATAGCAATGCCTCACGAAAGAGAAATTAATTTAATGAAAAAAAGTGTCTTGCTATCAGCGAAATACCAGTAGCATTGTATACCACAGCGCTGCCCTCCTTAGTTAAACTGTCCTATCTAGCATTTTTTCATTTTTTGAGATATGTTGAGATATTTGAAGTTCCACGCGTCTTTTACCTTTTAAGTAAAGTTAGAAAACTCTACGCGCTTCGTAAAGATTTATAAACAGTTTAATGTATTTAACCTAACTTCTTTTAGTACGGTTAAAGTATCTTATCTAAAACAATTAATTAATTGGCACGTTAATAAAACATTCCCTACCGGTACACCTATTACAAAAAATTACATTAGGCTATTACAAAATAATGACAACATGTTTTAATTTGAATGAAGGGAAATAAGTATGGTGTAAAGTAAATGATAAAACCTCAGTTTTCTCGGTTGTTTCGAAATGCTAGATAGGACATTTTAACTAAAGAGGGCAGAGCGTATACCAGAGAAACATTTTATTGTGTTGCTGGCGGAGCAACAAAGGAATAATTTACTTCAAACTCTTATAATGGGATAATACCATAAATGTAGAATGCTACTGTAAACAAATTATTTGAACGGAGCATTAATTGAAAATGCCTTCCATCGACAATACGAAGGTACGAGAATCCGCCAGGATAACGTATTCTTTTAATTTACACCCTCCACATATGTAAGTAGGTAGGTACTCTAGCGTCTTCATCATTTTATACAATAATACTTAAACGGTGGAAAATTGATTTTTTACAAATCTGTGACACAAATAAGCGTCTAAAACGATGAGACATTATATGATAAATTAAATAAAGCGTATGGGTAAAAATAGATTACAGTAAAACATCAATTATCAGAATGCTGATTAGCAGAACATTTAATTATCAGGACTCCTATTAACGGCATATTGGAGTATTAGACCACCGAGTCACCAATTACCAAATGTTCGATGGAAAAACAAATGTCTACACACCTACAGTACCTATATTCATTACACTTATACTTTGACTTTCTTCAAATCACTATTCTTCATTTTACGAGTACAATGCGTGTCTTTACTCTACTGCATAATATTTGCCGAGTCATTTTCGTTAGTGAAACGTGGAGTGCTTAAATCAAAATGCCAGTAAAATGAAAACATGTGATCTTCCCTGAAGTTATCCGAAGCAACGACGGGTTCGAGGAGCGATAAAGAAGAAGCAGGGAAAGAAGAGCAATCTGGACAAGAATAATTTTGCCTATAAATTCTCAAGAATTCACTGCTTTGAAAGCAGCTTTGATATGGTATGAAGCCTAAACAAAAATTATGGCCACCGAAATACTGACATCAAGACGAATATGTCAATTCGAAACCCGGAAATTTTAGGAAGCAAAAATGAACAGTTAAAAAGACTGTTAAATCCTTTTTAAGTTTTTGTATCTTTGTTCTGTGTCAAAATATTTGGAAATAAATAGTTTTTCTTTACATAAGAAACAAAGTTATCCAATTATCCGAACCCTGTGTGCTATGATTGATTCGGATAATCGAGATTCGATTCTAATTTCTCTGCGTCTGAGAGACGGACATTACTTTCCCATCAACCCAATTCAATAAATGGTTCGCATAAAACTGCTAGGAGGAAGTAAATAATTACATTGGAGTTCCTTATTTGACGAAATTTCCTTAGAAACTTTATCTCTTTGCTCGTACCAAACCATTGTACTACAGAGTAAGAAATTCTTTAGCAGTAATTTTACTACAGGAAAGCGTTTCAGAACTGAAGATCCTGTTTGCACGTCTGGCTGGAACTTCGCTTTTTTCTACTGCTTCTTTTCCCTCTAGGTTCCTTTCTTCTGCGTTTTTATTCTCTGAGTGATGTAAACTTACGTTTATATTGGACAGTTAGTTCGGATATGAATTTTACTAATACTTGATTTTACCTCTGTAGAATAAAAGACGAAGAAAATTAATGGAAAATAAAATTTTGTAGCCTTTCCAAGAATATTCAGCTGTGCCATATTGTTTGTGCTCTATGCCAGCAATTTACGATAAGTTTCAAACAACTATTCAGATCTTCACGTTCCTTACTATTAATATTAAGGATTCTATTTAGTAAGATAAATCTTACATTTGTTATACGGAATTATTAAACGAACATTTTGGGTTTTACACATTCCTTTCAGATTATCGTCACAGTAGTATTTCAGGAAATTTGAAACATTCGCAAAGGTGCGCGGAATATGCACGCTTTGTACAACATATTATCGAACAGCAAAGTACATGCAAAATTAATAAGCTCGGCATGCAGTGTTCACGTTGATCAGGAATCATGCTTCCATTAAGCACGAATAATGTTTTATGCCGTTGTGCAATGAACCAGAATGGAACGGAGAAAATTTGTAATCAATAGATACTATTATTTACATGTATAAATATATTCATTCGCATTGACCATTAATATTTTAACAGATTCAGTATTTCCGTGCTGATGCTTAATTTTCAAACAAAGCATAGTAGCATACAATGTGTTTGGCAAACAGATAGTACAAAATAGAATGGTTAATGCTATGTGACAAAATAAGACATAAGTCAGGAGAAAAACGCAACGCACCCTTCGGTTTATAGTTATTAGTGTTTAAAAATTCGAGTTAGAAACGTGTGAAACATAGTAATCTGTTTTATCAGCCAATTGTGTCTATTTTCCAATAAAAAATGGCATAAGAAACGTATTGAACAAAATGGTAAAATATTAAAATTAGAATTATGTAGTGTATTTGTTAATTCAATCATTGTTATCATGCTATCGAACCCAGCAGTGAGTGTACTTAATATATAAGTATGACATAATTGATTAACACACAAATAAGCAGACTCTAATAAAGTAATTTAAAAAGCACGTATCTACTCTTAAATAAGTGATTGCATTTAATGCCGCATACCTACATATCTATCAAGCCATAAAATAGTTTACGAAAATTAAATAGAAAAATGCAGTTAGTACTTAAACAGGAAAATATATAGTTTTTTAAACAGAATATTAAAAAAAAATTTGTTTTTGAATAAGTGCCCGGAAAATAGACCTTTACAATAAACAGAGAATTCTATCAGTACCTAACACTTTCAAAAACTAATAAAAATATTTTTCAGAATGGTTTTGAATATATGCTATAAATAAAAATATATACATGTAATATATTTTGGAAATGAGTAATTATATTATAAATCTGAAAAAGAGGAGAAATATAAGCGACGAGATGATGTCGAAGAAAAGAAATGAAAAATAGTTCCGTGCACCAGAAATAAAAAAATATTTAGAAGATTACAAAAAATTCTTGGAAAAATCGCAAAACGCATTTCAGAAAAACATATGAAACCTATTTTTATACAAAGTCAATAGAAACAATCTATTTTATTTACCATTCCAATTATTAGTGTAATTTCATCATAGGCATGCGCGTTATTTGTACTTGTAAAATTGATTTAATTGATACAGTAGGTAAAAGAATAAATGTTCCCAGAAATGCATGCTTCGCGCAAATATTTCCATCAGTAAATATTAAATAAATTACGAGGCCATTTACCTTAGTGTCTGAAACATGCATAATCATTCCCTACAGTGTACATCAGTGCCGTTTTATCGTTTTCGGTGGGCCCTGAGGCGGATTGCATAAGTGGCCCACTTAATTATTCTAAATTAAATAAAATCAAAAATAACGCGCTTACACGCGAAGTGAATAAATATTAAGACAATTAGATAAATAAGATTAAATGTGGGGTCCATTTCATGAAAAAAGGTCCTCATTTTAAAATCTAAGTTTTGGTGTATTCGTTATTTTCTTTCCGTCACAATTCGATGCCAATTTCAAATTTTCTTCTAGCTTTTACAACCCTATTTGTTTTAATTTTCTATTTTTTTCGAGGGCCGCCTGAGCTCCGGGCCCTGAGGTGGCTGCCTCTTTCGCCTCCAGGTTAAGACGGCACTGGTGTACATAGACCTTACACTCTACACTACAGTTTTAAACCTATACAGTGTGTCAAGATATGATCGGAATGGATACTATTTTGAAAGATATATTCTTTCGTTATAAACAAAAGGGGTTTGAATCAGAAATAATGACACAGTGTTGTGATATAAAATTCCCGCAAAGCTTGGCACAACCGCCATAAGAAATACAAAATTTAGCAAGTTTGTTATGATGAGTGTTTGCCAAGAACAGGTGTTTTTGTTTGGCATAAAGAATTTCGCGAGGACCGGTAATTAGATGAAGCCGAAGATCGCGCACGGAGGCCTCAGGCGGTCCATACGCCTAAAATAATCCAAAATGATAAAAAGATAATAAATAAATGGATAATAAATAATAATAATGATAAATGATTCGTGTACGACCAGAATACCGTGAGCCAGGAAACTGGTCTTTACTGCAAGAACAAGGCACCTTATTCATCATATTTGCCAGATTTGGCTCCATGCGACTTGTTTCTGTTCCCGAAACTTAAAATGCCACTGAAAATACGTTACTAAGTACTTGGACGAGGTAGACACCATTCAAAATGCTGTGACGCGTTTTCTAACGGCTATACAGCTCCGTGTAGAGGAACTTGTCCACTTATTTCAATTATTTCCCACTATATTCTACAAAAATAAATGAATATTTGGAAAAAATTCACTTGCTTTTGTTTTATCACATTAATGCCGGTCATATCTTGGCGCACTGTGTAGTACAGATTTTTACTACTATCACCTTATATTGAACATCTTGTACGTTTAATCCCAACGCCATCGAACAACGGTAAAAATTTAATTAATTTATAATTAACACTGACCTCATTGCTCTTAATCCGGGTCACCTTCACGTTGTCCGTGAAAATTGGTTCAATCCACGTGATTGCTGTCCCATTCTTCCCGGTTACCTCGATGTCGTTCGGGCAATCTTTAACTTTCGGCGCTTCTCCGCCTGGAACTCGACGAATTTAATCGTGAAGGACTTGTATCTGAACAAACAATAATGTCTGAAATTCGAAAATTAAAGGTCTAGGCACTCATATCAGTTCCGTGTCTAACTGTGTCAGTTCCCTGTCCGTTCCGCGTCGACTGATTTCATTGACGACTACTCAGTGATATCCGCACTCTACAGCAGCCCTGCTCTGGCCCATTACAACCATTAAAATAATCAGAGTTAAATCAAAAGAACTCCAGCAATCCATTCGTGATACTTCTATGAAGATCGAATACGAAATATGGAAATTCGCGTTTTCATTACTCAATGGCCTATTACTGTATTTGTCTTTATGACCCTGCAGCAGGCTTGCTCAGTCGGGATCCAATGATTTCTTTAAGGAGTTAGGCCACCTTGGACGGAGTAAAATTGCAGTCATTTTTGGCATTTTTTTAGGAAGATAATGAAATAAACAGAAAATTCAATATGAAGCCTGTTATTGTACAACTTTCGCTGGAAAAAATCGTATTTTTATCTACAAAATGACGGCGATAGAGCCGTGATACGCAAGATATAGTTCCATTTCACGAGAATAGGGAAAAACTATGACCCTTACCGTATTACTGTAACCCGCTTTCAGAGCGGGTTAATCGGGTAACTCTGTGCCTCGATACCTCGGGTTACCTGGTTATGCGGGTTAGCCTACGGCAGGCCTGCCCCATCGGGTGCAAATAGCTCCTGAATTTTTGGGACCCGGATAACAGCCGAGCGCGGGACTGGTTACGATGCTAACTACAGCATGGGTTGCGGGAGAACTGCATGAGTGTGCGGCCGTCCATGCAGGCTCGTACCACGACGCATACTCACGCAGTTCTCTTAGAAATTTCGCAACGGGTAGCAATGGAACAGTCCCGCGCTCGGCTGTTATCCGGGTCCCAAAAATTCAGGAGGTATTTGCACCTGATGGGGCAGGCCTGGCCTACGGTACTGACAAGGGAACACTGCGAACCCGGACTCACCGAATGGAATGCAACTTCGTGGGTTTTTAGAGTGACTCAAAACAAGAACAACGATGTGTGCCATTTGTGCCCTATCGCCCTTTAAGGGATTGAAAACTAACCTCAAGGTCAAATTGGCCCTTCCACTTTTTTGCGTATAACACCCAAACTACAACAGACAAAAAAAATGTTTTAAACAATAGTTTAATGTTGAAATGAGCACTGCAATGTTGCGTTAACAAAATTTTGAAAAGAGTTAAAAAAATACCTGAACGAAAAAAAACTTTTTCCAAAATTTTGTTAACGCAAGTTTGCAGCGCTTATTGCACCATTAAACTTTTGTTTGAAACATTTTTTTCTGTCTGTTGTACTTTGAGAGCTATACGCGAAAAAGAGGAAATGCCAATTTGATTTTGAGGTTAGTTTTCATCCCCTTAAAGGGCGATAGGGCACAAATGAAACACACCGTTGTTCTTGTTTTGAGTCACTCTAAAAACCCACAAAGTTGCATTCCAATCCGTGAGTCCGGGTTCGCGGTGTTCCCTTGTGAGAAACGAACCGGCTTAGGGTTAAGGTGGACTCTGACGGCACGTGGATGGGCGATCTTTGCGCGGCTCGCCTAGGATCGCCCAGGATCGCGAATAGGCGTTCTTACGGCGCGTGGATTGGCGAGTCTCGCCCAGGCTTGCGAATCGGCGATCCATGAGCATTTTCACGGCGTGGCTCGGCTCGCCCAGGATCACAAATCGGCGATCCATGAGCGTTCTCATGTCGCGACTCGGCTCGTGGAGGCTCGGCTCGCCTAGGATTGCCCAGGCTCGGGAATCAGCGATCCATGAGCGTTCTCACGGCGCGTGGATCGGCGATTCACGCGCAAAAGATCGCCGATCTACGTGAAATCAGATTGCACATTTACGGTTACAATCCGTGGAAGAGAAGCCAAAGAGGAAGGGACAAGGCAAAACAAAAGCACAATCTTGAGTTAAAAGTCCGAAAAACATCTGCACACAACACATATAACCCCGTTTTGAGGCCGAAAGGCAAAAAAGAAATAAACTTATTTATTACCACCTTCTGTTCACCGTAAATTGAGCCGATCTATCTATACCATTATATGTGTAAAAATGTTTGTGCCCTGGATGTATGTATGTTTGAAAGTGCAAAACTCAAAACCTACTAAACCGATTTCGATGAACCATCCCTAGTAGCACAAAATACTGGTTAAATATTTTTTCCAAATATTAAAAAAATATTTTTTCCAAATATTAAAAAAATATTTTTTTAGCCACACTTTTTAATATAAAAAAAAATGTTGATCCCAAATATTATATACACATACTGAAAATGTGAAATACAGGTTTAGAAAATATGAAACATTCGGAAAAAAATGTTTTCTTTCTACCATTCAATAAATATTTACTTTATATTTGAAAAGGAATGTTTTTTTCATAATATAAAATGAATATTTCCCGAACATTCGGAAAAAATGTTTTGTTTCAAACAGTAAATAAATATTTACTTTATATTTGAAAAAAGAATATTTTTTTCATAATATAAAATGAATATTTCCAGCATATTTGGAAAATATATTTTTGTTTTAATGGGACTGTTATAGGCTATAGCAGAGCTCTCCAGCGTAGGGGCCTCTCACGCGGCTGCTTCCCTTTCCAGTCTTTCTTTCCCGCAGCCTGCCTTCCGTTGTCAAGGAGACCGCGCGACGCTACGGAGGCTGCCATGACAACGCGGACGAGAGTGGGAGAACCCCGAGCTTACGTGTAAGCGATCTTGGACAGCCCCAGGCTATAGAATAGTTCCAAGATCCACGTGCAGAGGACGCTACACTTATTTCTAAAATTAAATGTCAAATTAAATGAGAACGGAAACTGTAACTTCGAAGCGGTTTTTTGCATTGAGATGCAATTACAATGTTGAAGGCTAAAGGAAATTTTCAAGAACTCACTAGAAGAGGGCGCTTTATAAGTTTTGACCTTCTTGTGTTACAGAACCTTCTTGTCTTAAGAACGGGGAGTCCAATTTCGTTTGAAAATTAATTGCAGTACTAATCAATACCTTAGCGAAGCACGGGTATTTGCTAATTAGAAATATTCTTCTTTGTCCATAAACAAACGATTCACTCAACGTTCCTTGGTACGTTGGATCGGGTTACCCTATCAGGACTCCTTTTCCTCGCCAAGAGGAAACATTCTGCCGATCGTAGAAACTTTATCCGGTTACGTTTAATTAGTTCCAGTAAATCAGTTTCAGCAGAGAACCCATGAAATCATCGCGAATTTGCGTGTCGGGCATTCGAAGAACATTTTAGCAAAGAGAGCATGCTCGTTCCTCAACCAACTTCCCAGAAAGTTGCCGCATTTCGTCAGGGAACCAAGGAGTTACTCTAAAGTCTAAACCGTATGCAGGGGTGTACGTGTAATTACCTGTTCGGTATAAAGCGTGAAAATGAAATTGTAGTTCCGTGTCTGACACGTATGGTGAATTTCGAAATACTCCGGACGGACGTGGGGAACACGGGACGCTGGTAAAATTATATTTTACGTCCAATTTACGACAAACTGGACCTATTCCGGAGCGCAAAGTAACGAAATGAATACCTTTGAACCAGGATAGTTCGCCTTATTAACGCATGAGCACGAACCTAATTGTCTTACAAAGGGAACTATCAATTTTGGTTCGTCGGCACGTCTGACATTACAGAATATTTCGGAATTCGTTCTCTAAATCGGTGAAACAGAGTAAATTTCGAAGAAATGCTTTTACTGGCATCATTATGTGAAGTGACTCACATAATTTGATGACGGTGGGAGAAGATGAAGGACTTATTAATGATTAATCTTCTACGATAGGGGAGACCAGGTATGGTTGTCTCATTTTCTTATTTTGATTTTCTTTACGGGTTACCTATAGCTGAAGGGAAGTTCATGCAGACTTAGATTAATATAAACTACGTACGTCTGACTTTATACAGAAAAAATGGTCCTGTGGATTTTTTCAATCAGATTAGGAGCTAATTCACATTATTTGCAGGAACTATTTTATGACAATATACCCCGAGGCTGGGTTGGTTGTCGCAAATTTAGATAGCTAAGTTTATTAATAAAAAGCCAATTCAATTAAGGAAGTGACATTATTTTTTTATCGTAATTATAAATGACATAGTCTTGAACACAAATTTAAACTTAGAAACATTATTAACAAACAGTTTACAATTTTGTCACTGAAGTCCCGTTCCTCTGGATATGCTTTCTGAATACAGAGACAACCACACACGGCAAAAGTCTTCTTCATTTTCTTTTTCTTATATATTAATTGTTGATACATTTCTCTTTTTTTATTTTTCCTTTATCGAATAAAATAACTCGTTTTGCTTTGTTCTTTTTTCCACATATTCTGTGACAACCTGATCCAACTCGTTAAACAATCCCACCTCTCTACTCATGTATTAAAATGATTAAAAAATGCAAAAAATCATTACATTATGTTAGAAAAAACTCCAAACTACGATAATAATGCAACAATATTATAGTCAACAGAAAACAGAATCTGCAGCGAATTGAGTGATAGGGGAAGGAGGCCGCGATATGTTTCCGCGTCGCCATGGATTATTAGTACAGTTCTTTTTTTTTTAAATATTGCTTTACTGTCGCATCAACTACTTGGTTATTAGCGGCAATTATTTACAGTGCGTTTCGATTAAGCTATCATATCATATTATATTATAGAATTTTGTTCATCAATTTAAATTCCTCCAAGAATTTCACAAGGTAGTCTAACTTATCTTCACCGAAGCTGTCTTTCAGAGGTGGAGTGATCTTGTGGCGGTCGTGGAACATTCTGTATTTGTCACAGTAGTACAGTTCTATTATAGCGGTTGTGACAACTTACCCGTGTAACAACCATACCCAGTCTCCCCTACGACTTTTTGTGCAAGCAGAATTATACCTACAGTTAGTAAAAAAAGTATTTGTACACTTTTTAAAATCGCATAACTTTCGTAGAATTGGCCCAAAGGACGTGAATTTTTTTGAGAAGCTAGTGGGATTAGTTTGCTAAAGGATGTGTTTCGTCGTTTTGAAAAAAATGCAATTGGTCGGAATAGCGAAAAAAATAGTAAAGGTCGTTTTTGAAACTTTTTTTGTGAGCCTGTAATGAAAATTCAAAAGACCCGTTTGTAGATTTCAGTAAGTTATATACGTGCTTAAAATATCATGAAACTCGGTTAACGTTGCTCTGAGCTATAAACGCTTAAAGCTCGTAGAATAAGGTCGAAAATCGCGGAAATTCCAGAAATCAGCGATTTTCGACCTTATTCTGCGATCTTTAAGCGTTCATAGCTGAGAGTAACGTTAACCGATTTTGATGAAATTTGAGGCACGTATATAACTTACTTAAATCTACAAACGGGGTTTTGGAATTTTTATTACAGGCTCACAAAAAAAAGTTTAAAAAACGATCTTTACTATTTTTTTTTGCTATTCCGACCAAGTGCATTTTTTCAAAACGACGAATCACATCATTTAGCAAACTAATCCCTCTAACTTCTCAAAAAGCTCACGTCGTTTCGACCAATTCTACGAAAGTTATGCGATTTTAAAAAGTGTACAAATACTTTTTTTACTAACTGTACATACATATGCCTAGTTCACAGAAACTCACTTCTCGTATTACTCTTCCTACAAGCATTTCAGGAGTTCTGATTATACAAAAAAACTGTTTTTCTTACTCTGCTCGTATAACGCACTGAATAGTAATCACTGAATCATTAGTTAAGTTTTCCTGAAATTACCGAAGTATACAGGGCGATTTTCGCAACTTGAACGAATTGTCTCTCTTGTTTGATTGCAATTATTATACAAAAAAATGGTAGATGAAAAGTTTGAACGTTTTAAAAATATCTAATCTTCTATGACTCTTTCTTACAAATGCAACGATGCATACGCAACATGCAGCTGAAACTTTCCTTTCCTAAGTGCAATTACATATTTTTGTTACATAAATCGATTCCTCTACGCATTTTGCATAAAAGAATTACGGTAAGGTGTCGAAGTGATGTGAAGTAGAAAATAAACACTTGGAAGACTAACTCGCGTACTTTTTTTTTACGTAACATTGTAGCTCTAGGCAGGATAAACATAATAACCTGAATCAATGGAGTTAATGCCAGTTGGTGCAATATCTTTCAACAAATCTCTGAAATCATAGCTCGAGAACGCATTCAGTATGTACAGTAAATGAGATCCATTAATGAACTGCATCATTTTTCTTTCCTGATACTACAATATTAGGTAAAAGAAGTGCACGATCCTATTTGAAAAGTAGCGATGACCGATAAATATGCAAAGTGCCCCCATTTACATTGTATACAGAAGTCGCATTTACCGTGTAATGTTTTCCACAAAACTAAAAATTTTTATTTCGACCGTAATAACTAATAAAAGTGATTTCGGCGCACTGGTTCGGTCAGTTAAACAAAACAAAAATAAGCTATTTAGCAATTTTAATTATATAAGCTTTCAACGTTTCAATCTAGGTTTAGATCATCTTCAGGAAAAGTTTTAGAAAAAGAATATAAATTATTGCTCATGCTATTAATTGAGTCACAGTGCTCTGGCACTATGTGTGACCTGCGAGTCATAGTGCCAGAGCACTGTGACTCAATTAATAGCATGAGCAATAATTTATATTCTTTTTCTAAAACTTTTCCTGAAGATGATCTAAACCTAGATTGAAACGTTGAAAGCTTATATAATTAAAATTGCTAAATAGCTTATTTTTGTTTTGTTTAACTGACCGAACCAGTGCGCCGAAATCACTTTTATTATTTCCACAAAACTGTTCAACTTTCATCTAAAACATTTTTTGGCATCACCTACTTATAGTTTCGACGATATTCGCGAGCGTCGATTAAAGCAGGACACTATACAGGGTGTTTCCGAAAGGGTGTACAACCGGAAAGGAGATCATTCCTCATGAAAAAATAAGTCGAAAATATAGAATGAAATTTTTTCATACAAGACTCCATTTTCGAGAAGTTCGAATTTGTAAATTCGTTTACTACGCACACACTTAGCTGAGAATTTGGCAGAATATAGGAATAAGTATGGAGCAAATGTACGTGGAATGGATCCTTGTTAAAAAAAGAGTCTAAATTGTAGAATAACTTTTGTTCGAACATGGTTTTGTTTTTTGAAAAAATCGATTTGAAAATGGAACCAGATCTTAATCCAGTGTACGCACAGTTAACGGGTTCTGAAAATTTTATTTTTTTAAACGCAAAATCCCGATGAGAATAAGTTATTCCATAATTTCGAACAATTTTTAAGGGGTCACATCCACCTAGAGGTCCGGGAAAAGCATAGAGGAAGTGCAGTATATTTGGAATACCAGTTTCTTTAACACGAATAAAAAATTACGGCACAGGATAGGAACAAATATAACTGCATAATATAATATCATAGGGAAATCAATAAACTTTCATATTTCATATGTTTGAGTAATAATAAAGAACCAAAAGTAACGGAAACTTTGGTTTGAATGAAAAATGACAAGAAGTATCGATTTCGTTAAAGAGCAGGTAATTTGGAATACCGGTATTCCAATGTAGAGATTCAGATTTCACGTGTACGACTTGTACACGTGTATACGTGTAGTTCATACATCCGTGTTCTAATCCGTGTACTTCTTAATACACGGATACACGGGTATTGAAATACACGTGTACACGTGTACAGAAATTCACGGGTCGTAGTATCCGTGTACCCGTGTACCCGTGTACTGAAATTCACGGGTACACGTGTATCGAAATATACGGATTCACGTGTATTAAGATATCCATATTTAATTTTTTAACTAAATATCCGAATGTTTAGATTTTACGCAAATAGTTTGCGATAGGTAGGTACAAACATAATTTACTAGGTTGCAAATGAAAATAAAAAACATCATGACGAAGTTACCGACAACAACGATATTAACATTCAATTTGAAACGTATATGGCCGAGCCACAATTACGCTTCGACTTGGATCCATTTGACTGGTGGAAGGCTAGGACAAATAAATACCCGGTGATTTCACATGTTGCCAAAAAATATTTAACTATCCCAGCAACCTCGGCAATGTCGGAAAGATGTTTTTCGTGTGCTGGAAGCATTGTAACAAAAAAAAGAAACCGTTTACTCCCAGAGAATGTTAACACGTTAGTATTCTTACACCAAAATAAAAAATTAATAGATTAAACTTTATTAAACAAAATCATGATATTTTTTATTTTCATCTGCAACCTAGTAGGGTAATTCCGGGAGACGCAGTCGAGCTGGAGAGTTGGTCGAGTTGCTATATTCAGACTCTACATCTATGTATATGTAAAAATGTGTTAAGGTTCAGAACAATTAATTCTCTAGAAATCAACTGTTTCGACCAAGTCTCCAGCCCGAATGCGTCTCCCGGAATTACCATAAATTATGTTTGTACCTACCTATTACAAACTATTTGCGTAAAATCTAAACATTCGGATATTTAGTTAAAAAACTAAATATGGATATCTTAATACACGTGAAACCGTATATTTCGATACACGTGTATCCGTGAATTTCGGTACACGGGTACACGGATACTACGATCCGTGAATTTCGATACACGTGTACACGTGTATTTCAATACCCGTGTATCCGTGTATTAAGAAGTACACGGATTTGAACACGGATATTTTTACGACACGTGTACGCGTGTACACGTGTATCTTCAATACACGTTCTACGCCGGGATCTCTATTCCAATGTACCTTCCCTTTATAAACTTAAATGAAACACGTAGATAATAAAATTAGTTTATTTTATGACGTAATCAGGCTAAGAAATCACAATGAAGGAACAATTTTATGTACATATAAATTCAAAATCTTAACATTACGCGTGAAACAAAAGCATCGCTAAGGTTTGGAATATTCCAAATTACCTTCACCTTCGGTATTCCGAATTAGCAACATCGCATTGAAACCTAAAATTTCATGTCACACTTTGTATTCTCGAAATTATCGCAAAACTGGCACTGACCATTAGAAGGAACAGCATATGAGTAAATTAAGTGTTTAACTATAAAGTTTCGACATATTTTAACCATGATTGGCACGATTAAATACGCGCTGAAAAAGTTTGGCAGATTGACATTTTCTTCCTCCGTAGATTAAGTCGAAAATGTAAAAATGGCGGTTCATCCACAAATGTCATTAGTGAACAGGTCATTAGCCCCTATAATATACGGTGTTACAAATTAAAAAGCGTTAGTAGTTTATTAGATACTTCGGTATTCCAAATTACCAACAGTATTCCAAATATGGTGCACTTCCTCTTCAAGTTCAGGAATTTTTGGAGGGAAAAGTATAAGTGAAAATCATACACAATGTTTTTCTACTAAAAGTACATCTTTTAACTATATTATTTTAAATTTTCATGAGATATTATTATTAACTAAAGGAGATATCGGCTTGGATATGAGTCGTGTTTTTTAAGCATTAGCTGCTGGTCATTTCCTAGGTCAAACAATGCATCTGAAAGCAAAAATTCAAATAGGCTTTAAAAATAAATAACTTTCAGAAGTACCTGATGTTCTAATATTTTTACATTTTGCTTTCAATATTGCAATGATCGAAGTATTTGCAAAGCGTACTTGAAAAAAAAGAAAATTTTTTCCCCAGAATTTCGATATTTTAAACGGTCTTAAATTCTTACTAAAATACAATATTCAAATTCAAAGAACATCAGGTACTTCTGAAAGCTATTTATTTATAAAATCTATTTGAATGTTAGCTTTCAGATGTATTGTTTGGCCTAGGAAATGACCACCAGCTAATGCTTAAAAAAACACGACTCATATCCAAGTCGATATGTCTATTAGTTAATAATATTATCTCATGAAAAATTAAAATAAAATAGTTAAAATATGAATCTTTTAGAAGAAAAACATTGTGTATGATTTTCACTTATACTTTTCCCCAAAAAAATTCCTGAACTTGCATGCTTTTTCAGGACCTCTAGGTGGATGAAACTCCTTCAACAATGGTTCATCTCATGTGCTTCTAATTGTAGCATATTAACTGATCAATTCTGCCGAATTTTAGTCAGATGCGCGCATTGCGGGCGAGTTTTCAAAATCGATTTTCCCGAAAATAAAGTCCCATATGAAAGAATTTATAGGTATTTTCAAGTTATGCTTTTGCATGAGGAATTACCTCCTTTCTGGTTGTGCTATCCGTATACTTATTTCCTCTTCACCTAGAGTTTCGTCTCACTTGGGTAACATTCGAAGCAACGAGTACATTGTTTCATAAAACTTGAGCATCATTGGAAAATCCTTTCTTCTCGCCGCAAAGAGAAAAAGGGACACAGCCTACAATCGAAAATTTCCCCGCAAGGGGGTTTAGTAGTCGCTAGCAAGAATTAGTCAGGCATTTAGGTAGGATTCGTCGATTAATCTAATTCGTAGATCGGCGGCTACCGATCCGTGGATTATATAGCATTGTGGCGAGCCCTATTCCGGAAACGCATTTAATTAAAGCGTCGGCTGGGATTCCAGGAGACGGGAGAGAACTTCTTCGAACCGCAATGCGAAATTTGCATACGACGACTGCGCGACCGCGTGCAGCTTCCAGTCAAGCGTGTATCGCCTAGCGTCTTGGCACCGGGACGCGTCGCGACGCGACAATACAATGGCGACGTCGCGGCGTGTTTTCAACAACGTCTTCTAATGGGCACCCGCTTTTCGCGCTTCAGCCGCCATATGTTTTAATAGCCACAGCCGGGAAAGCTTTTTAAACGCGTCGCTCCCGTTGCAATGAACGCCTAATGACGCATTAACCCACGAGAAAATACGACTGAATGGGTACTCGGGTGTTTCGCGTAATAGATTTTCTGTCGAAAGCACGTGGCGCGTTTTCTAGTTCTAGCGGGACGTTCGCTTAACCCTCTAGCCGGCGCGTACGCGTATCTAGTCACTCGTGCCAATTTATAAAGGGAAAACACTTTTCATTAATTAAGGATGTTCCTATATACCATGCAACATTTGCTTTGGAATTTAGTTTAGAAGTATCTTTTAAAGTGTGCAAAGCAGTTCGCACCGAGACGTTCTGAAGAGTATTCGCAAAGCGGTAAGAACTGTGTCTAGGATACGATCATGAATTTTTCGCTAGTTTTAGGTTCTAATTTTTATGACAGCTTCTAAGAAATGGCTTTATATGTTTGCAATTGTGAAGACTTTAAGATTGTAATTTGAATTTTGAGGATTTAGAGTTTTTCTTCAATTATGTAAATGCATGTGTTTGACAGTAAAGATAATGCTGCTGGTGTATATAAATTCCAGAAAACTGCTCAAAATGTTTGATTTATGTTTTCACCTTCCCATCTCTACCGACGATTCTCCAGCATCGCATTGCAGGAAGAAATTTGAATATTTATTAAACGGCCGTAATATATTCTGCCTGCTTATATGTAGATAGCCGAAGAAATGCATACCACATCACCGAACGAATAAATATTAGGTTACTGCATAAGTTCTGTCCACCACTTCGTTTAGGTGTATTATGAGTACATATTATGAGTCATCCAATTCAAATACAACTATCAATGCTGAGTTATATTGTCAGCAACTTGAAAGAGTACAGCCAGAACTGAAAATTAACAGACCACCCCCTTGTATAATAAATCGAAAGGGTGTCGTGTACCTACCTGCTCGGTAAAGCGAGATT
Organism: Andrena marginata; assembly: GCA_963932335.1. Classification (NCBI taxonomy): domain Eukaryota; kingdom Metazoa; phylum Arthropoda; class Insecta; order Hymenoptera; family Andrenidae; genus Andrena; species Andrena marginata. The sequence goes on along the minus strand of OZ010662.1, from coordinate 17,661,506 downwards.
ACGCGTGGCGATAGCAACTAGATTTTGTCGGTTTCTAAAAGTCGGTCTTTATTTATAAATTTGTGAAATTCGAAAACCGGTTTTTAAATTTAAAAAGCCGGTTTTATATACTAGAATTAACATGCAGGAATGAATTAATTATGTAATTAAAAACGTTAACCTTTTGACTTGAAATCGCTTCGGACACAAGCATAATTTAGCAGGTAACAGTTTACTCATTACTGTAAAACTAATCTTCATGAGTTCATATTTTCTGAAGAGAAATACTACATGGAATAAAGATTCACATTTTGTGCGGATTTTAGTTATTTTTCATTTGGTTTTATATGCAGTCTATTTTATCGTGTTATATTTTTGTGGATCCATCAATATTAAATGAACTCAAAAATTGTACGGATTTATACGGATTTTAGTTAATTTAATTTTTACTTATTTATTTGGTTTTGTATAGATACAGTATATTTTATTCTGTTGTATTTGTGTAATTCCATAAAAATTAAGAAATCTGAACATTTTTAAAATAAGTACAAATAATTATTTACTATTTTAATTACATATTTTTTGTGAAAATGCGAAAACCGGTTATTGGGTAATAGTGGAATTCGAAAACCGTTTTTTTTCCAAAAGTTGGTTTTTGCATAAACCCTAATAGCAACGCAAAAAGAATATCGGAACTATAATGGGAACTTAAGCCGGGAATCCACCGGGAAGCTAAGCTATGCTATGCGATGCTATGACATGCTACGTTATAAAAAAATTAACTTCGAAACATTATTATGGAACCGTTTCCACCAAAATCTACGTTAAAACATAGCATCGCATAGCACAGTTTAGCTTAGCTTCCCGGTGGATTCCCGGCTTTATTCCTCATGTACCATATTCCTCGAATCTGGCAACAATAGATTTTCATATTTTTCGATCACTAAAAAATAGTTCAGATTGGAAAAACTTCAATAATTTTGTAGCTACAAAAAGTGCAACACGATCTTTTCTTAACGATGAATCGCAAAATTGTTATCAAAGAGGGGTAACATATCTTCCATATAGATAGGGATCTGTTCGAAATAATGATGAAAAGCACATAGTTTGAAGTAAGTATAAGCTGTTTTCAAAAATCCTAATAATATAGATTTACTAGCTTAAAGTAGCCGGCGTTGCCCAGGCTTCTTATACATATGTACAGTAGCGGTAAAAAAAGTACCTACTTTTTCGAACCACCCTACGCTTATTACTTTTTAATATCAACTTAAAACTGCAGTATGTGCCTAATATACATATTCTGAAAGAGAATTAAAAGCTGTATAAAACCTAGTTGCAGTTGAATTTATTTAACTAAAAAACAAAAACCCTACATACCATTAAACAAGACAACACATTTTTAAAGCTAACAAAAAGTTACCACTTTTGAACATTAATAAAAACAAATCTAATATTTTGTAGGAGCACCTTTTGCTTTTAGGACAGACTAAAAACTTTTCTTTCGGCCCAAAAAATGCGTTACCCCGTTCAATGTCATATAACAGTTTTGTTTGTCAGTTAAATAAATTCAACTTTAACTAAGTTTTATATAGCTTCAAATTCTGCAGTCTCAAATGTATGCTAAAATATATTTAACAAAAATAGAACAAATCGAAAAAGTGGTAACTTTTTTGTCCGCTAGTGTATCTATAATCTATAACATTAGCATCCTTCATAGTATAAAACATAGTCCCCGGTAGGTGCCTGTCCGTTTGTTCGGGCTAATCCAGAGAACTAAGGTAAATGTCCCCATTAGCGACCGTTTAAGAGTGCGACTGGTTCGAAATAGTATTTTTTTTAATAATATAGGACAATGTTTGAATAAAGTATGGATCATTATATTTTTTGAAGTCTCTAGTTTCTTAATCAAATTGATTTTAGAGTGATATATGACTATTTATACAATAATTATGGTGAAAGTTATATTGGACCTGATGTCCCCTTTATTGACCAACTTACAATTTATCGATTCTCTGCTACAATAATGAAAGAAAATGAATATTTTCTCATTATTTTATAGTTCTGTATATATTTCCAGTTAATTTGAGTAACTTACTGCATGGATCCATGTATTTTTACTGTAAAATTTGCCAGTTTAATGATATCTGTAGTATAACCTCACGTTATTAGAGTCTGTAAAATTTACATGTGAATTTAATTAAAAATGAATGTACGGCTACATAAATAACGTATGCAACTATAAACGAAATACCTCTAATAATAATTTCTGAACTTCCTGGTTGATATTTTACTTTCTGTGTTGCAATAAACAATATAAATGAATAATTGGTCACTAATGGGGACGCGGTCAGTAATGGGGACATTTACCTTACTGGACGGACTGCGATGCAATCCCCCACCACTCTATATAGAGCATTCTCGAATGCTTTACTAAAATCGTCACTGCTCGGCTTCCGTTTGCCATTGGTTAATATTTCACACCCCTAAACCTTCCTCGAGAAATGCTCTATGAAGCGGCGAAAACCGCATCGCAATCCGTTTAGTGGTTCTCAAGATTTCCCCGACAAATAGAGACGTCTACCGGGGATTTTATTTTAAACTATATAGGTAGAAATATAAATCTCATATAAAAATGTGTATAGATAGCTATATGTTAGGTAGAGCTACTGTTATGAGCCGAGGCTTAGGTCAATGAAATTGGCAGCTGCGAAGTTGAGGATTTGAGGTCATTTTTAGAGTTTGTTAGTATCACCGAGAGCCACTATAGGGAGGTGGATGTCGTTGGCGAACCAGTGTCTGGTATCATCGAGAACAATTAGGAATATTAGTTTAGCCCCATAACTGTATAATGTGATACCGTAAACTGCGGGAACATTGGCATGTTTTTGGAACATTTTGCTATAGGGTAAATGTAACAGTAACTGAACACGTACCAGTGAATGGACATTTTTTATTAAAATGGGTAAAATAAGTTATTAAAATAAGCAACTAATTAATTAGACACTTCTTTTAATTTCTAGCGCCATATCTAAACATTTTTTGCAGCACGTGGAATCATTCGCGCTGTAAATATAATTTTATAATATTGTTCATTCATTGGCCTTAAGTGTTCGTTTATTGGTGCGTTTACTCTATAATATAAAAATTAACATTTTTACATTTGCTTTAAGTATCCTATCATAACATTGCATCTTTTATGAATGCACTACAAGTGTCAAAATGCATAAAATTTTTGTCCTTAACCTTTTTTATTACATGTTAAATATGTGCCAATGATACCCCGTACCCGGGTAACATTGGCAAATCATATATAAATAGCACTAAAAAGTTAAAGTTTTACCACATCTGAACTTACATTAACACTTAAATTTGTTTCTTTTTATGTTCAATGCATTCTATTTTATATTTTTTTTATTTTTTTATTTTTTTATTTTTTTAATTAACATTTTAAAATTTGCTTTAGGTATCCTATTATAACATTGCATCGTTTGTGATTGTACTACATGTGTAAAAATGCATAAATTTTTTTTCCTTCCCCGTTTTAATAGATGTTAAGTAGATACCAATGTTTCCCCGTACTGCCAATATTCCCCCAGTTTACGGTACACCTCGAGCGGTAAAGATGTATCTCTGTGAGTTCATCTCACACTCAAAATTCTGAATTCTTTCAAATCGATTCTAATAAATAACTCCCAGTAAGAAACAACAAAGTACATTCTATTAGTTCAGTCTTTACAATTGAAAAAGTGTAGTTTGTCGCGGTACCTAAGTCCACCTCTCGATTTTGACGCACTGAGAAATGCAGGGGTCTCAACGAGTATAATAAATATGTAATGCCTAACAGCAACTTTATGTAGGTATTGTATGGTTAATTCGTATACTTGTTAACAAGGAAACATATCGAACCCGAAAATTCTGATTTTAATGAAACTCCGTACGATTGTAGAGTGTGGGAATGAATGTGTTTGGAGCAAACTCGAAAGCCGCGCGTCCGAACCGGAAACCGACATGTGCGCCGAACGAGGCAAACCATCGCGACCCGGTGCGAACTCGTTAGTCCTAAAAGAACAATCAAAGACGAACGACGGTTGAAAAAGTAATCGGATACGGAGTGAGGCGAGTGAATCGAATCGAGTGAATCTTGCTTTAAAACGCTAACTACTGAAACCAGCGTCATTTATACCTTTATATTTCTTATTTTCTCTTTATATATTAATTAATAAACGTATTTGTTAAATCCATACTAACGGGATTAACAATTTCCTATAAGAGCATGTCGGAGTATGTAAGAAACGATTTTTTTTTCTGCGGAAAAACACTCTGAGGGGGTGAAATCAGCCCCCGAAATTTTCAGCGATTTTTCGTTTTTCGAGTATAACTTTGTAACGGTGCGAGGTAGAAGAAAACCGTAAATGGACAAACTGTTCAGTGTTTGATGCCGTATAACGCGCTGCAAAAGAAATGTTTGTACGTCCAACAATTTATAAATAAATTAAATTTTTTTTAGGTGTACACGGAGCTGCTTTTACCTCCTCGCGATTCTGGGCGCTGGATTAGAGCCTAGCGTGGAACTGTTACTAACCACAACATGAGTGGGGGGAAATGCAGTAGCGTGCGTGGTACGAGCGTGCAGACCTGGACGCACATACAGTTAGTGACAGACTGTATGATACAATGTTGCAGTTCCCCGAATCCCCAATTCCCAGAATCGCGAGGATGTAAAAGCAGCTCTGCGTACACCTCTGCTCTAGATGCTTGGAGCGGAAAATATGCCTCATGGCTTTCGTATTTTTGACTCGAAAAAAAACGTGGACACTTGATGATTTTATGATTTTCCCTGAAGTGGCATCATCTTTTGTAAAAAATGGTAAATATGTACAATTTTGTACGATGAAAAAATCTCATTAAATTAGTAACTAATGGCTTCGAATGTATTTTTTTTATCTTTCCAAAACACTCACGAAAATTTTTCTACGATCATACATTTTTGGAAGTTATAGGACCTATAATATAGGGATAGCCCTATAATATGCATTCAATGATTTCAAAGTGAAAAGTATCGTTTTCGCTTTGACTGCGAATAACTTGGTCAATAAAAATTATAAAACAAAACAGAAAAAAGCGAAATTAAAGAGAAATATTTGCTTATACAAGAAAAAATTTTGAAAATTTTTTTAGCTCGTACATACGGTCAAATTTGACAGAAATTTTGGAATCTGCGTTTTCTACGTTTCATCCTGATAAAACAATATCATATTGGATGAAAAATAAATTATTTCTTGATTTAAGAACTAGGAACTTCATGCGTTAAAATAATTTTTTTAAATATTATTGCGACGATTTTTCGCGGAGATACAGCCATTTGAAAATGACCAAAATTTTCGGGAAATTATAGTGATCCTTTAATATTGGCCAGCAGTGTATTTAAAGATTTACTATAAGACATTCAAGTTTCCTGTTCTGTACCTATATTAAAAAAGTTACTTGTATGGGAAACAGTAACTCGCAGAATGTGATGAATTATAGTACGTGTTATAATATGTATTAACGTCAACATGTTAAACTTCTAGCTTAACCCCTTCGCTACGTATTTACATTTTCGGACGATTTTTGAAAAGAGTTAATAAAAAAGTTTTTAATTTTCAATTTTTCATTTTCTTCGGAGAACATTACTGAGTATCACAGTAGAAGAGAATACATTTTTTAAGTCCTTTCCAAGAAATGTGTATCTCAAATTTTTGCATAGAAGCTTTTTCTGATGATCTAGAGTGACTGTACCTAATATCGCCACCCGCTATATCTCGCAAAGTAAGCTCTAAAATTTATCGGTTATGCACTGAATTAGTACCTAAACATATATAGGAAAACATGCTGTAACTGCAACGTCATGTGATCAGGGAATCTTAACAGTGTAAAAATTTATTGGACTGTCACAATTTTACATCACATTCGGAGAAGGTAAGTCTAATAATTCCGTGAATGCAAGAATATCTACTAGAAATACCTAATGAATGATGTACTGAAGGATTGAAATCGATTCAAATATTTTCCGTAATGAAAATAGTGTTTTTCTTTTAGCAGTATGGGTGTTCTCAATACCGCCTACCGGAGAACAATGGTTTCGATGTATTGTTTGTTACAGGTGGGATTACAAAATGTACCGAACAACCGAAATAAATTTTATTTGTCCAATATGTACATCGGAACGTAAAAAATGAAATATTTTAAAAATCTATATTTTTCTAATAAAAATAAAATCAAAGATGGATAAAAATACATTTATAGAGCAATAAATAATAAAACCACACGTGAAAATGACTTTAAAAACTTAATATACATGAATTAATTAATATTTCTTGGGTTGGCGATATTAGGTACACTTTTTTCAGGACCAAATTTTTGCATATCTCACGTTTTTTGAGTCCTAATTAGAAATTTGTAGGTTTCAACGATTCTAACTTATGCTACACGAAATATGAATAGTTCTTCTTTACTTTGAAATGCACTGCATGCCAAAATAACAATTATTATTCAATTGGCAGCGATTTAACTTTTGCCTGGCGATATTAGCTACAGTCACCCTACCTAAAGCGTTTGACAAATAACCGTTAAACAATAAATACAATTTCTAATTTTAAAATATTCCCAAAGCACGCATTAACCTGCCCTATAAAATTTACGTTGCTATCGCTCTGACTCGTAGCAGGAACCGTAGCGAGAAGATACGCGAATTTAGCAATATGTGCTAATGCGCTCACACACAAGTGCCCTTAACTCTGTTTGACGTTGATCCCCGTATACCCGAGTTCCTGGTTTTGAAACTTCCCCGCAAGATGAACAGTGAAAGTTTCGTTCAATTTCGTAAATGTAGAGTACAAGTTTCTTTAATACATACCTACGTTTGCTGCATTCTGGTTTGGTGAAAGTGAGGAAGAAATTAATTAAACGATAGTAGAGAGTCGGAGAGATATTAAGAACTATATCATTGTATCTAAAGATTTGAATATTGACAATTTGCTGAAAATAAAAATAATAGAAATGAAAAATATAACTTAAATCAGAAAACGCTTCCATATTCACAGCGAAATATTGAAAGTGCAAATATAACTGCTGTACCATAAGTGATACCACAAAATGAGAATAGACGTTTCTTCACCATATTTTACGAAGATGATCTTTTGTAGATCAAAAACAGCTTCTTCCTCATCTATTCAAGGGCATCGTAAGGTACGTTTTTTATATGAAATGCAATGATTGTATTTCATTCATATAAAATTATAGAAAAGAAAACGTTTAACATGCTCTTAAAAACATAACAGATGAACACAGCCCAAATAATAAATTAAGTGCTTGAAACATCCGCCTTTTGTCATTTTAGCATCAATTTGAAAGTACTAAAAAACATGATTAGGCAGTGTCTCGGACGTTTGAAAACATATAATATGCATTTAAGAGTCGAAGCCTTGCGTTTCGAACCTTGGATCACATTAAAATGATCTTATATAATTCTGAATAAGTTACTTGAAATATATCTGATGATTTTAATTATACATTCATGATATTTAAAGAAAGGCACAATTCTCCATTTAGGAACTCACAAAGTGGCCTTGAAAATACACTGTAATATTAAAACAGACGTTTTTTAGGACTATCATCCTGTGCGTTCAAAAACTGATGAAATGTCTTTGTACCTTGAAGTATACACCGGTTATTTTCCGTCGCATATATCTAAAGTATAATATAATGAAATATCCGGTAAAGCAATTCCTGCATTCTAATGGATAGAATAAAGTTTCTCGAGGACAGTGTATTTTTGATATTACATTTGAGCAAAAGAATGCGAACAAATAAAAGTAGCAACAGGATATCCTTCTTCAGGACGCATCTACTCCTCTGCATCAACTTAATGAACGTCCTCCATCTACTTAATAATACCTTGAAGAACGAAAAGCGGAAAATGCACTTAAAACAAGAGCAATCTAACCTAGGAAACGGCAAAGACCATTTGCACGTTGCTTTGAGCAGGTCCTTAACTCGAGAAAATTAATTGTTCCTGATTCTGTCCGTCGATACTGTAAACTTGGAGCACCGTTCCCTGTTGATTAATAGCGGTGCTCGACGCTCAATACCGATTATCATCGCGGAGTTTACATGTCACGCATTGATTTCATGCACACGCATTAATTAATCACCTTTGACGATGATGCGCAACACGCAGCTGGCCTGCTTCTTCGATACTGGGTGCCTCGCGGAGAAAGTGATCTCGTGCATCCCCGGAGTCAGGTTCGCCTCCAGCCTGGTACCCCAGGAAGGTTTCGATCGAACGTACCGGAACCAATCGAGATCCGTTGATGGCTGATCGAACGTCACGAACGCTTCGTCTCGGCCAGGTGGTAGTTCCGCGATGACGTCTTTGGGACAGTCTAAACGGGGCCTGCTATACCCTAAAACAAAACGTGAACAGAACCTGGTAGAGTGACAAGGAACGTGGCAAACACGTGGAATTTTCGTTTGTGTCAGTTGGAGGACCGGTGCCATGTACGAGGACCTTCTCATACGAGATACTTTTGTAGCTCCCAATTGGTGTTCCAAAGAACTTTACTTAGCAGAGACAGCGCTGGATTAACCCTTTCGCTAGGAAATGTCACTATAGTGGGCACTGTTAGGAACGCCCTAGAATAACTATCTTATCACCGATGCTACCGTAAACTCCGGAACTCGGAAACCTGTATGACCTCCGCCACATGGCGTCATATTTAAGACGCCTGCAACCCCAAAGCTCCAGGACTCGGAGGCTTACAAGAACTCCGCTATCTGACAATATCTTATCACCTAAAACGACGATAGGGTGCAATGCTTGAAGGCCTACGTGACACCCTTCATTCGTTTCCCACCAACGCACCACCATACTATTAGTTTTATCACTAGTATAGAAACCCTTGAAGACAATCCCAAGTCAGACATATCTCAACGAGAAGCTCAACTTAATAAACTTCGGCGAGAAGCTCACGCCGAGCCTATGTCGGACAGCACTCTGGCGAGTGCCCTAATTCTGATTGGAAAAGGCGTATTTCAAAATAAAATTGTTGCGAATCCGACTCGAGAATCTATGGATTAAAAAAGCCTTCTTGTAGTCACCTTTCTGCATTCAAATCCATAAGAACGCTACACAAGGAAAGAACAAAGAACATAGATTTTATGAATAGAATTTGGTATACAACATTTTTAATCAGATAATTCAATTTCTTTCTCATCGATGTAAATAATTTGTATCGTGCCGATAAATTGCGAGCTGTAACGAAGCAGTTTACTCGCAGTTTGGTCTACCGATGTGGAAGGATTGGTAAAGATAGAAACCGGTAGAGAATGTGTGAATACTACATTAGTAAATCCAAAATATACAAGTAGCGAGCCACAAAAATGGTCTCGTGTGAAAAGGTCCTAAACGTGATCTATTTAATAATAATAACAACAACAGCAGTGATGATGATAATACGTCTTTATTACACTCGCATTCACATACAAACAATAGCAATAATAACACGATAAAATTTGATTGGGACGGCGATCTATTCCAGCGATTCAAACGTATTTTATCCAATCAAATACAATCACGACCCCTCTCTCTCTCTCTCTCTCTCTCTCTTTCTCCCGAAGCAAACCATCCATGTAAGTGTTCCAGCAATATATTCAAATTTAAACATCAATCTATAACTACTATCGTGTGGTAGACCAAGTAGTAATTAGACTGGTCGCGTTCCATTTTCGGACACTTAATTCAAATATCGAATCGAGATAAACACTGGTATTTTTGCATCTAAACATTGAAATTCGAGTTTCTACCCGGACTTGTAGCTCTTATGGCATTGGTAACACCTTTTGTTAAACAAGCGATGTAAATATTTTCAAACATATCAAGACGACATCCCAACCTACTTTCAATTTAGCTTTGCGCTATTTTTGCAACATCAGGCAGCAATATACCAAATATGTAAAGGCCCCCATACACCAGCTAGCACGTTCGCCGAGCACGCCACGGACTGCAGGCTTGACAAGCATGTTCGCTAGTGTGTTGAATCAACGAACGGTTCAAATGCTCAGCTCGTGAGATGCTCTGCTCGCTAGAAATTGTCGATAAGCCAACCGGCCAGACAAATATGCTCGGCTCTGTGTGGTATAGCTGTGATTATTCAACTATTCAAATAATTCGAATAATTTCTTTGAATATTCGAATAATCAGGAGTATTCGAATAGTCGAATATTCGGAGTGATCGAATTTCGGATTGTACCGAATAGGAATCTGAACATGAAATATTTTTTAACACATTATTGTGAAAATCTTTCCATGGCTTTTACAATTATTTGTTTTTCAAACGATAAATTTAGAACTTTATTTATCTTTGGTAAATTGATGCATTTTGAAACTAAAAAAAACAGGTATTAATATTATTATTATAATGATAATGAGTGGACAACCCCGACTTATTCGGCCAAGAACCCCGTCCTCTAGGCCCACCCGTGTGCCGCCATAAGCGGGCGACAACAGTATAAGCAGAGTTTTTTGTAGAAAACCCCATAAACGATTTTGAAGAACTATAATATTTTTATTTCTACCCTAGTTACTATAACGAATATTAAAATATTGGAAAATTCCTAATTATTGGAGTATTTGAATACTCCTAATAATTCGATTATTCGAATATTCGAATCTCAAATTCGAATTCTCTGGTATTCGAATATTCGAATATTTGGATCTCAAATTTGAATTCTGTGGTATTCGAATAATTAGGAGTCTTCAAATATTTGAATCTTCGAATATCCGAACACTTAGATTATTCGAATATTCTTTACAGCCCTAGTGTATGGGCAGGGTTTCCAGGGAGATATGGGTAGAGCGTGCCGCGGGATTTTCCCTAGTGTCCCTCAATCAGCCATCGCAATAAAAATTAATAGGTAGATACTAAATGGGGTAGAGCGATTTATGATTTTTCTTGGAGTGTTAGTTTTCGTTTGTGTCTCACAACGACCGTATGGAAGTATATCCAAAAAAAAGGAAATGATCACGAGATAGGAAAGGTTCTCGCGCTTGTCAAGGCAGAGCTACGCGATCACGTAAAAAGAGACTCGATTGTAATCAGTTCACGGCGGAAATTGAAACAGCAAATACGAGCACGCCAGTTGTGAGACTCGGAAGAATAAAGACTTAGTTGTCACAAATTCATTAGTGCAATTCTGCTTGATCTCGTTTGCAGAGATATTTTTACCATTGGGAAGTTTAGTGAAATGTAGAAAATGTGATGGTGACGTTATTTTCCACAAAGATGGAGAAAGAGGACTTGGTTTTCAATGATATGTAAAATGCCTATGCGATGAAACGATTTTAAGCTCTTGTAAACTAATAAATAAGTCATTCGAGGTAAATCTAAAAATTGTATTCCTGATGGGACTTTTAGGTGTCGACTTTAGTGGAATAAACTTATTCTGTTTATTAATGGACATCTGTAATGGTCTGTGCCATGATGCATATTACGAAGCACTGCAAAATGTTTCAATCGCTTCAAAAGCTGTCTGCGACAGCTTCATCGATGTGGCAGCGCATAAAGAGAAAAGAAAAAATGTTGAAGCCGGAAACACTCGCAGCTTATGATATCGGGAGACGGCTCTTGAGCCAAAATACGCTATTCATCATTACTTGGCGCAGTAACTCTCATTGGAAAATTCAATAATAAAGTATTGGATGTTGTCATAAAGAGAAATGCACACTCTACCACAACGGTAGCGCAGGTAAAATGAAGTTCGAAGGAGTCATTGAACACGCGAATTATACTGGCGACGGCGACTCTTAAAACTTTCAAACCGTTACCAGAAGCGCGACCGTGCGATGGTTTCGTCATCCGCAAATTAGAGTGCGTTCTACACATTGGGAAACGAATATGCCGACGATAAGAAGATGCAAAAAAGAATCTTACACAAATACAAAAAGCTAAAAAGCAATCAGACACGGAAGGTCTTCGGAATAAAATGAAACAGAAAGCTACTTACAAGGGAAGATCCCCAAACCCGAAAACTGGAAAAAATTCTGAAACTTTGTGGATATGTGGGGATTGCCCCCTGATTACAGCGCAATTTTTTTGGTTGCCCAAATTCACCCCAAGGGAGTGATATTAACCCCTGAAGATTCGTCTATTTTTCGATTTTATTTTGAAACACAATCTGTAAAAGATAGTGAAAATATTTCAAGACAAAAGTTACTTTTTTTCATTAGATCTATCAAATTTTAAAAGTTTTATCAATTGTTTAAACAATTAAAAAAAGTTATAAACTAAAATATTAATATTGTTTTCTAAAATAGGTTTTTTCACGTGAAATCAGAACTGGATGGTTAAATAATTATAAAACAACATAATCTATATTTTTTCCATACAATTTCAACTTTTGTTTTATTGCAGAACTGCTCCTCGATAATCGAAGAATTTTTGTATTCCATTGTAACGTACTTCGAGCTGTACGACCAGAAATATTCTTTTAACATTTATTAGGAAATAATACGTGACTTGGGACAGTCTACATTTTTTTATTTTTCTTGCAAACCAATTTTGTCACACACTTTCTTCGAACGGTACAATGCACGGTGCAACTGCTACAGTGCAGTACAATCGAGAAAAACGTCTTTTTCCAAAAGCTGGAGCTACCTTAAAAATTGGGTTTCTCAATTTTTCGAAAACGATTCCAAATTTTTGAAAATTCGTAACGGTACAACGCAGTACAAAACTAGTACAAACTAGTACACCAATCATTTTTTAATTTTTCACAAAGTGGGGGCTAACTTCACACACATGAACCGTTGTTGTAAAAATGCGAAATGTACTGGATTTTCAAAATTATTTGGTTTCTCAACGATATATCCATTTCTATGCCATACGTAAGCGAATACATCGTAATACGCCACTGATAAAAGTTATTCTCATTATCAAGCTCCATACAACAATAGACATGAGATAACACTTTGATTCATATTGACACTTACTTTCTTATTACGTGTGACGTGTTATTTCCTAAAAATTGTTAGAAGAACATTGGTCATCCTGCAGCTTAAGGTAGTTAAAATGGGATTCAAAAGTTCTTCAATTGTCGAGGAGCACAGTTCAACAATACAACAAAAGTTAAAATTTTATGGAAAAAAATATGGATTATACTATTTCATAATTATTTAAACATGCAATTCATATTTCACAAGAAAGAAACGAATTTTACAAAACATTATTAATATTTTTGTTTATAACATTTTTCCAATTCTTTAAACAATTGATAAAACTTTTACGATTTGATAGATCTAAGTGAAATAACTAACCTTTGTCTTGAAACTGTTTCTCTATTTCTTACAGATTGCGTGTTACAAAATAAAATCGAAAAATAGCCGAATCTTCAAGGGTTAATTTCATCCCCTTAAAGTGAATTTGGCCAGCAAAAAAATTGCGTTGTAATCAGTGGGAAATCCCCCACATATCCACAGAGTTTCAGATTTTTTTGAATTTTCGTGTTCGGGATCTTCCCCTGTTCGTCCTACTGAGAAGACGTCTAAATTAACTGAAAAATTGATGAAGGAGTAGCAATGATATGAGCAGTAATGGATATAAAAAACGTATTTAGGTAATATTTTTCCAGAAAATATCGACGGACGCCAAGCCACAACACGAGAAATGTGATATAAGCTGATGCAAGTATCGGCAACATTAAGCGGCTAATCAACCATATGTTCCCATGTAATCAACCACCTTTAGATCCTAAAGTACAAGAAGTAATTCGACCTACATTCGAAAGCCTGACTTGCGAGGATCTTTTGCAGCGTTGTTGGGTACAAATAAACAAACCAACAACGAAAGTATTAAATGTTGCTTGAGGCAACTGGCACCTAGGCATATGTTCTGCGGCAAAACTGCTACTGGCATCTCAGCGTGAATATGCTGGAGCATATGGGGGTTAATATTGGAAGATACGCTGCTGAATACGTTGAAACTTGACACTGGATGTGTACACAAGCTGAGCGTCGTACCTGCAGCGTGTGGAAAAAGGCTGGCATTTTGATGAAATACAAAAACGCTGAACTGAAAATGCAGAGGAGATCTTATATGGTGCAGGAATAGCGGACTAAAGGTAAACGGCAGAAACATTACTGTAATATGCGCTAAAAACACGTAAGAATATAAAAAAAATTGAACGCGTTTTTCTCGAAACACGATATTTCGAAACGGTAACCACGATTTTAGAAGAACTAATGAACCGATTCAAAAAAGACGTGGGGCGTTTGATTCGTAATTGGACTCGCTATCGCAGCACCTTCTAACATAATTTTTTGAAACACGGGGTTTTTTATCTGCATATTTGTGCGGAAAATATGCTGCGATAGCCATTGAAATAAAGTTTAAGAAATTATTTAAAATTTGGATTCTGGACGATCCTGTGGGTAATTTTCGTGGTGTCCGTTTTGGCAACACTTTTTGGCAGCGCCTGCCCTAAGCGCCACCGAAAAAATGCATCAAGACCAAAAACGTGAAACAAAAATTTCTTTGTAGGGGAAACCGGGGCTAGTTGTTACAGCGGCAGGTTGTTACAAAGCAGTTTAAATTTTTTTCGCTTGGACTATCACTTCGACGATGAAGTGGCTGATGTGTTTCAACCACACACACTTGTGTATGTTGTTTGTTTGTAGTCGATTCACGCGTTGTCACTTTATTATAGTTTTTTGTGTTTTCGGTACTAATAGTAACTTTTCTCTTTCTACTTGAATCTTTTCTACCGAACAGACAGATGAATGTATGTAAATTAATATTACCACGTTTGAATCAGTGTTCCTTTAGCTACAGATTGGCACCAAGAACATAAGAATACACCCAACTGGTGTGAACTTATAGCTTTTTATACACAATGGTGTCAACCGGGGCAAGTTGTTACACAAGACAAGGGGCAAGTTGTTACACAAGACAAGGGGCATGTTGTTACATACGAAAAGGGGCAAGTTGTTACACAAGACAAGGGGCATGTTGTTACATACGAAAAGGGGCACGTTGTTACAGAGGGAAAGGGGAATGTTGTTACATTGTATTTAGTAATTAATTTATTAATTTAATCCTTTAGTTACCACGAGTCACTATAGTGGTTTCCCGCTAAATGATTTTTCGGGGACGGAACGCCACTATAGTGGCTTTCTGTTAAATGATGTTTTTGGACGGAACGCCACTGTAGTTACTTCCCACTAAATGATTTTTTGGAACAGAACGCCACTATGGTGGCTCTCTTCTTCATTTCGTAATGAAAGTCGTCTTTTGTTTCGTTACTATGGAGAATGTCTTCACATGTTTCAAACTACATTTATTTCAACAAACGACGCTTTGACGCCAGTATTACACGATTTCGTCAGGTATGCACATCTGTGTTATTTTCTGATAGTGTATCATTTTGTTTCGATACACCATTATCAGGTATGGATTATTACTTTTGAGTTAGTGTAAACACATTATTGCTACAGAGTTAATTAAATCAGTAATTATTAATTACTGTATTTAATTACATTTTACAGGAAAATGGCACGAACTTATATAAAGAAAACGTCTAGAGATACCACACCTTTAGCTATATTTGAGGCAGTAGCTAGAGATGTTATTGATAACAAGCTCACGATTAGACAATCCGCAAAAAATCATAGCATCAATTGGATGACTCTGCAGAGATTTATTAAAAAATATAAGCAGAATGACAGTTCTCACCAATTAACTGCTGGCTGTTTGAAAACAAGGCAGACTTTTAAAGACGAACAAGAAACGGAACTCGTTAAATATATTTTGCAGTGTTCAAAAATGTATTACGGGTTAATGCCAAAAGAAGTGAGGACCTTGGCTTATGAATATGCAGTGGCCAATAATGTAAATTTTTCTCATAATTGGGCAGAGAAAAAGAAAGCCTCAGCTGACTGGTTTTCTGGTTTTCTGAAGCGTCATCCGAACTTATCTTTAAGATCCCCTGAAGCAACAAGCCTTTCACGCGCTACAAGCTCCAATAAGCATAATGTCGGGCAATTCTTCAATAATTTAAAAACAGTTTTGGAAAAATATAGATTTAAGTGCCACGATATCTGGAATGCGGACGAAACTAGAACAACAACCGTACAAAAACCGCAAAAGATTGTCGGACAGCGCGGAGAAAAACAAGTAGGGACGGCTACCTCAACTGAAAGGGAAACATTAATCACATTGCTTCTAGCAGCGAATGCCATTGGAAATACAGTACCCCCTTTATTGATTTTTCCTCGCGTTAATTTTAAGGAGCATTTTATTTCAAATGGACCACCTGGCTGCATTGGAGACGCACATCCAAGTGGTTGGATAACCCCTTCGTCTTTTTTAAATTTTATTAAACATTTCGCAGCACATGTAAAATGTAGTAAAGAATCGCCATGTTTGTTGTTATTAGACAATCATTCATCCCATCTGTCTATACACGTACTCGATTTTTGCAAGGAAAATGGAATTGTTTTACTTTCATTTCCTCTACACACGACGCACAAACTCCAGCCACTTGACTTAAGTGTTTATGGCCCATACAAAACATATTTGAACCGAGCGATGGATAACTGGATGAGCAGCCACCTGAGAAAAACTATTACGATTTATGACCTGCCAGCACTTGTCAAAGAAGTATTGCCGTTGGCAGCGACGCCATGTAATATGTATAATGTCAGGATTTCGGGCTGCTGGAATTTGGCCTTTAAATGAAGATGTTTATACAGACGAAGATTATCTTTGCTCCTCTGTAACCAACAGATTTTGGACCGTTGGTTCAGAATGACCCAAATAATTTAGATAAAACTATAATCGAGGCGATATCTCCTCACAATAAAATAGTGTCCCAGTCTATAATTATTGATACGTCCGAACCGTCTACAAGTTTTGCCAACTCATGTCAAACACATGTAACTCCTGAGCAAGTAAGACTGTATCCTGTAGCGGAAAAAAGAACACAATTGTACGAAGAAAGAAGATGAAATCAGAAATTTTAACAAACACGCCTGTAAGAGAATCCTTACGTCAGGAACAACAGTTAAAAGAAAAAACGAAAAGTAAAAAATCAAAACCTAAAAAGATTTTATTAAAAAGTTTTAGAAAGGAAACTCATGACATAAAAATAAAAAACATACAGTAAAGAAAAGGCAGATGAGAAATAAATCCACCACAAATAATAGACACTGTTCCTCCGAAGATGAAGAATGCGTTTGCTTGCACTGCCTCTCTCCTTTTTCAAATTCAAAGAGGGGCTCCACAAAGTGGATTCAGTGCATAGAATGCAAAAAGTGAGCACATGAGAAGTGCGCAAAACCGAAGAATCACTTTTATGTGTACATTAATTGCGAGTCCCCGTATGAAACGGACGACGATAATTAGTGCAACTGATTTCAGTGGTTTTTTATTATTTTTAAAATAGATTTTTTATTGTATATTTATTGTAACAGATTCTTAACATTAATATATTTACTTTTATCCAAGAAAATATAATTATGTTACTTATAATAAGCCTCGTTTCGTAAAATTTAATTCTGTAACAACTTGCCCCGTATTGTGTAACAACTAGCCCCTACTTGGGGCACATCTCGACTTTCAAAATGGCTTGTTTCAAAGTCATGGTTTTCATTTTATTACATGCGATAGCGGTCATCGGTAGAGGAAAGAACGTACTTTAAGTCAGAGTCATTGATAGAATTGAATATGGAATGCAAAAAAAAATAAAAAACTGAAAAGTGTAACAACTAGCCCCGGTCTCCCCTACCGTAACGAGTGTATAAAAAATAACGAACTAATTTTTTGGAATATGTTACAACCTCTTCTTGTAAAAAATTCATAAATATCGCCTATTTTTCAAGCGTTTGGACCGGAGGGTCTTCTTACTAAAAGAATGGCTATCAGTAGTCGAACAACCTATACAAAATCTATGTATATATAGGAATCTGTAGTTGAGGGAGATGCTTAGAGAGAGTTACAAATTGAAAAGTTAGAATTCTATTTTCTTAAATAACGACACAACTGAAAACAGAGTGTAAAATATAAGGTGCATTAGGATTGATTTGATATTCTGTTGAATTTTTTTGGTGAATATTAGTGATCCTTGATCTTGATAGAAGTAACAATAGCATTAATTTATACAAATTAGATGATCAGTATTCAACTATTAACCAAATGCAAATTTTAAATGCAGCTTTTCCTTTAAAATGTACTTTTTTCGAGTTATGTCACTATCGTGCCAGGTAGCGATATGCTCTGCTGTATAGATTATCGATCATCCACGTGACGCGAATGAAAAGTCACACAGCAAAGCTAGGGTACGGAAATATTAACTTACAAATAGAGCAGAAAAGAGCAAGAAATCATTGATAGCTTAGTAATAAGTCTACGAAAGAAGGGATCAATAAATAAACGCCTGAATACCCTGGCAATTCCAGTTGAAGGTACACAAAAATACTTGGCGAAAAGAAGTTTCGAAAAGTGGAATCGGGAGTGGTTGCAATCCAAACATACAATATTTGAGAAAATATCCTTTCAGAAAATCCAACGCTTACTCTGCCCATAAGAGAAAAAGTCATAATTATGAGATGAAGGATAAGGTGTAAGTACTATATACAACTTATGATTGTTATAATTTGTTACAGCTTTTTAAGAAAGAGACATATATCCATGGTGCATATATGTGACCCTTTTAGCTGACTTTCCAAGTCTGCTCTAGAAATTTGCCGGCTTCCTCGTGTAACATCCTGTATATACGCTACCATTCGGTACTAAATGTATAATATATTAGATTTATGAGCAATGTGTGTAATGTAACCCAGAGTGGCCACTAATGACCATCACGCTGAAGCGACATTAAATGTATAAATAATAAAAAAAAAAGTTTATCGAAGATATTAAAGGCAGTAACGAAAAGTAAGAGAAACTGGTTAAAATATTCCATTACGAAATTAAAAACAATTCTTCAGCAAACTAAAACTGTAAGCACTGTATTCTACAAAAGATTTCATTCGATACTTTCATAGTGTTATAAAAACATGTAAATAAAGTTCGTTGTTTTGTAGAATATAATCCTGTTGTAATTTTAATCATCTGTTTGTTTCCCGTATGCTTCAACAATTACGGTAGCACCGATTTATCCAGTCATGTTTACATTTCTAGTCATCACTGTACCTATTATATTGGGAGGCCATTTACAATTTTGATTAAATCTCTACCTATTGGAAATTCAGGTTGCCCATTGTATTGCTGCTGAAGATAATTGAGAGAATCTAATTTGTGACGAATGGTGCGTATGATATTGATAGCAGGCGTCATACATATAGGTAGATGATTGAGGGGAACCTTTCGTGATAGAAATGGCAAATATGATCGTGTGATTGAGTAAAGATTTACGGCAGAGAGTTGCGTGAAAGGTTGTGAAGACTGAAACGTAAAAGTGTAGAGACAAAGAACAGTTTCGTAAAGAGATTGAAGTAATATAGTGAATATGAGAATGAATATGTTAATGCACATGTGACTTATAACATTGACAATTATTGTGTGTATATTATATTTGCTCATACGATTGTAGAAACACATGCCATAATTAACTTTGTACATTTTGAACAATCTATAGCATATGGTAGAAAATACATTAATTACATGTTGATACCTACCATTAAATTGAATATTGAAGTAGATGTTAATTAAAGTCACAGGAGATATGTGTAGTAAACAGTGTTAGATCCTGTTGATGAAATGTTAATATTCATTATGTGTAGAGCTTCAAACATTTAGCTCTGCATGGTGATTCGTGCTGATAACGTATGTACATACAGTGGGTCAAAAAAGTATTGGCACACGCAGTTTTCTTGGAATATCTTTAAACTATAAAGTAATCTATCAATATTAACTATGTTTATTAGTGTCTTTTGACACACATAAATAGTATGTTTACTAAGAATTCTCAGTTATTTGGTATAAGGAAGTAAAGTAAAGAAAATGAGAAATCCATAGTCAAATAAGTATTGGCACACGTACGGTTTAACTATAAGAATAAGTGTTACTCGCTTTCGTACGCGACAAATTCGGTTCTAGGAACGTAAACATAAACAGAATTCACTGTTACTTTTCTCAGTTAACACAATCAGTTTGTGTTTACA
The DNA here is from genome assembly GCA_963932335.1 of Andrena marginata. Classification (NCBI taxonomy): domain Eukaryota; kingdom Metazoa; phylum Arthropoda; class Insecta; order Hymenoptera; family Andrenidae; genus Andrena; species Andrena marginata. Next base: position 17,641,333 of record OZ010662.1, on the reverse strand, counting down.
CTTTGAACAAGAATCATGTCTACGAAGAAGAGCGAGTTATCATTGTGCGTGCGAAAGGAAATTCTTTCATTACATAAAACTGGTGAGAGTTACCGAAAAATCGGTAATTCATTAAATTTAAGTTTCTCGACAGTGAGAAATGTAATAAAAAAATTTAAGGAAACTGGTAGCGTGGAGAACAAACCGCGATCAGGTCGTCCGCAAGTACTTACAACTAGAGAACGAAGAGACATCATCAAAGAAGCTAAAAAATCCTTTTGTAAGTGCCAAAAGTTTATCTGTTGACATCGCAACATATTCGGGAAAAGAAGTGAGTGCCGAAACAGTCCGAAATGTTTTACATTCTGCGGAAATTTATGGTAGAGCAGCGAGAAAAAAAACGTTCATTAATGAGAAGAATAGGGAGAAACGCTTCGGTTTTGCAAAAATATATATAAATAAGACAATGGAATTTTGGAAGACCGTTATTTTCTCGGATGAGAACAAGTTTAATCTTTTCGGCTCTGATGGAAAAAGATTTGTATGGAGGAAACCGAATACCGAATTAAATCAAAAGAATATTATTCCTACAGTGAAATACGGTGGTGGCCACGTTATGGTATGGGGCTGTATGTCATACCATGGAGTAGGAAATTTGGTTTTTATTGACGGCATAATGAATGCAGACGTCTATATCGACGTGTTGCGAAATAATTTATTAACGAGTGCAACAAAAATGGGCATAAACGGAAAATTTCTTTTCCAACAAGACAATGACCCGAAGCACACGGCAAGGAAAACAAGAGAATGGTTACTATACAATGTACCAAAACAACTCCCTACACCACCTCAATCGCCGGATATTAATCCGATAGAAAATCTTTGGCATATTTTAGATTTAAAAATCCGTAAAAGGAAAATAAAAAATAAAAATGACCTAAAAGCGACACTTTTAGAAGAGTGGTCTAACATTTCACCGGAAATTACGCAAAAACTGGTCGAATCGATACCTAATCGATTACAGGCTGTAATTAAGGCCAAAGGCATGCACACCAAATATTAGGTAAGTTCAATATTGTTCATATTGTTTATTATTGTGCATTCCTCAATTACATCGTATGTGTGCCAATACTTATTTGACTATGGATTTTTCGATTTCTTTACTTTACTTCCTTATACCAAATAACTGAGAATTCTCAGTAAACATACTATTTATGTGTGTCAAAAGACAGTAATAAACATAGTTAATATTAATAAATTACTTTATAGTTTAAAGATATTCCAAGAAAACTGGGTGTGCCAATACTATTTTGACCCACTGTAGGTATATTATTAAAGTGAATCACACAATTTACTGATTTTCAAAAACAGATTACATTTTAATTTGTATTTTATCGTATTGTAACTGTTCTCTTGTTTAAAGTCGAACGAACATATGCAAGAGTTTGAAGAGTCTCGATTTTGTCAAAAACTCATTATAAAACTAATTTGTGCATAGTTCGAAAGGTTAGAAAACTGAAAATTGAAAATTAAGTCTACGTTCCTAACATAAACACGTATGTATAATTTTTATTCTTTTGGGTTGTAGGTCGTAGTAACAACAAGTAATTTTTGTATATATGTAGTGCCAATGTATATGAAATGGAAAATTGAGGAAAGAATCTCGTTTTTCATTATTTGTCCCTTATTATTATCTCTTGTACGAGTCCAAAAATGTATATTTTTCTCAAAATCGAAGAAGTTATGCAACCAAGGGTTAATATAAGTATATTTATTAATTACTAACATTTTTTGTACGACTAATTTGATAAAAATCTTTTCGATAGAAAACAACACTATTTAAAATATTCAAAATGAATAGAGTGTTACCTAAAAACTGCATAATCAACAGTAAGTAGATTATAGTGATGATGCCATTATAATAGCAAATTAATTGAACAGTTCACTTACTGACACACTCGCCGTGTTTCGGTCCGTCCCACGAGCCGTCTGATCGACAAGTTAATTCATATTCTCCTCGAAGTTGGTACCCATGGGGACACTTCAAGAAACACTTGGTACCTGGTCGATTGGCCACCCTTCGCCTGCCCCTCCATGGTTTTGGTGTTGCCAAACGAGAGCACATTAAGTATCCTCGACCCTCTGGATTCAACGGTGGACAGGATACGTTGTTTATATCTGGGGACAGAGATGAGGGTGTTTTGACGTTCGATATGTGTTTAATTCTCTTTATTTTTTAAGGAAAGCATTTTTCCGATTGTACCACATTTTATGATTGACGCAAAATTAACCAGACAAGGCCCGCGATATACATACAATTATTGTTTTCCGATATATGTAAATTAGAAGCAATTATGCTAACAGGGTTTAATGAAATCAACGATCTCAAATTTTGCATGTCGTTCATTTAAAATTTCTCAATGCACTACCAATCAATCTCACTGTTACTTTAAAAATGTTTCTATGTATAATAATATGTGTAATATGGTGCAAAATACAGTAGAAAAAATGACTTTTTGGATAAGAGAATTTTTAGACGATAAATTATCTTGATTAAGTAGGTAGTTCATAATTCAAATAATGTAACATGAATACCGATAGCTAATGTAAACAAATAATATAGAGAAACAACTGTTTTAGACATTTATGGACTTTACATCTCGTTTGATATCGAATAATCAAAGTCTTTTTAAATGATTTTATTCTGCTTCGATCCTGTGTAAATATGTTTGTTTATTTGTATGTTTGTATGCTTGGTTAAAATCTAGCAATTCAAATTTAACACACTTCCTATCAAATTCTTCAAATCGGTTCAGTAGTTCGGGTGAAATCGATGGAAACATGTGAAAATAGTTAGTTATTATTTCGACCGAAATTGAAATCGGCAATTCATTTAATCACCTGGGGAAAATCTAAATGGCAAAAATGGGACCAGTTTCTCATTTTTTACGTTGAGTCTGCTCTTTTACGAAGAAAACAAGGTGCTATTGAAGAAAATCCATGGATAAATACCGATGCTAGACACAATTGTGTGAAAACTAAAATTTCACTTCTTCTCGGTTTTTGCAACTGTAGCAGTGAAAAACATATCTGAGGTGTGCGGACAGATTAATGATGCTTAAGAGGAAAATGAGCGCTAAAACCGACACGCAAAAGGATGAAAAAGTTCCCCAATAGAGTGTTTGCTCGAATGTTCCCCGAAAAAAATCTCGGTTATTTTTCGACAAAAATTGTTGCTTGAGCTATGGGCGGCAGCCACACTCATACAGATTCAGAATCCTTTCGAATTTTTTATTTCAGATAAGCCTGAACCGGGAAATCACCTACGCCACGAACATACATGTTTTTCCTATGTGTCACATTGACGCTATAAAAAACATGAAACAAATTAATAACAATCATTTTAATTTTTTTTTGTATAATATAAGAGTAGATTAATAAATTCCAAAAAGATCCTATTATTATATGTTGTATTTCCCTATGGAGAAAATATCTTTAAAAATTGCACCATTCTTCGGCCGATCAAAGTAGAATGACCCCTTAACTACGATAAAAAATACAATTATGGACCAAATCTAGAAATTCAAACGGAATTCTACAATCGTCTATTGTGAATTTTCAAAAGCTCAATTTCTTTTACGAAATATTAGGTGCGAAGAGACCCATTCGTTTCGGGACCCTATCGTTTAAACATATAGCAATCATCGCCCAGGTGTTTCTTAACACTGCCTGAGGGTAGCGCGACAGCCACGCGTGTAATTAAGGAATATCTTTGGATTTTGGATTTTGGATGATCCTGTCTAAAGTTATCGTGGCGATAGTCCAGGCCTGCTTTTTACAACGATGTAAGATGCAATGTATATCAGAGGCAGAGGTGGACAAAAATGACATAAAAAATTGTTTGATTCTCTACACTTGTAGCAGAATACAGTGCGAGAAGTTTAAGATCCATACATTGTATACTTCTTTCTAGAAAAAGTCACCTATATTTTCGCGCGATTTGACCGGGAAGTGCCCTTAATCCTAAATCGTACTTTTTCCACATTAAAAATAACTCGTTTTTATGAGTAGAGGTTGATTGTTTCTTATTGTTTGAGTTTATTGAACCTTTATTCTGTTAATAAAGAGTTGATTACCACTAATTTTGTTTCATTTTCTCTGGTATTTTTCATATAATAAGCATTTGCTCAAACAGATATCAAATGTACATCATACAGATCAGCGATAATCGCGGCGAGTTTCATTGTTTTAAAGGAATCTCTCAGAAAAACCACATTACTTATGGGATCACCTAATAATTACAAATTTCAAAGAAGCAATCGAAACGCGTTAAATCCGTTGCCCTTTGCCGCGTTTCCCGATTTCGAATCACTTCCCACTGTAACAAGAGCGATTCGTAGCGGTGTATCGATCGCCGATATGATCTTGTAAATCCTTTAATCCGATTATAACCGGCTAGATTTTCGTTGGCACGCAGACTACACCAGTATTCTGGAGGGACGAAAGTTTCTGTCACCATAACTCGGCTAGCACCCGAAACTCGACACAACCGAGGCAGCGATTCGCGAGCATATTTTGAAATCCGCGACGTCGATCGAGCACTATTGTCGGCTCTCACACGTATTATCTTCGACGTCCGCATAATATATGAATCACGAATGCTAACGACAAAGGGAGAGACGCGTATCCGCGTACCCTATATTCGTGAGAACCACCCCCCGTGGCGGTTTTGCAATGACGCCACAAATATCGATGTGTCCTGATGACCAACCACTGCTCGTTTCTCGATATAACGCTCGAGGAGCTACGCGGAATACCCCTATAATCCTGGGCCACTTGACTTTGTCCATCCTATCCTGAGGGAATCTTGCAAGCTACCAATGCATCCTTAATCGAGACACAGTTTACAGTATTCATTAATTACGAACAGTTTTTGCTATGGATGCGCCACATTGCGTAGGGGAGAGTAGCCTATATTGGACCGGCTCCTAGATTGGACCATTTGTGTATCTCGAGAAACAAATATATTTGCAGTGGTTTTTTTGGCTACACTGATTTAGGAAATTATTAGTTATTCATTAGTTTGTCGTTCACCGTCGTTGAAATATAGAAAAACGTGGTGCACGATCATTATTTTTCGTGCTATTTCAAGTGAATTTCTTTCCACAACTTGCAAGTACTAAAGTTTTAAACGATACTAGTGTAAAGTATGCTGTCTTAGCTACAACTTTATGTCCTTACTTTCCCATATTCGTATAAGTATAACAATGAAAACATATCTTTTTGATGTAACCTACAAGTTGCCTAATATTGGACCATCACAAAGTTGCTTGAATTGGACCAGTTCATTTTAGGACACAATCTATGTTATGGTAGCGGATAGTTAAAAGCATACTAAAAAAATTAAAAAACAATTAAAATCGACTTCAAAAATAAAATTGCACTAAAAAGTAAAAAATAATTTTTCCCCTTATTTAATCTACGAAATTCATATTTTCTTAAGTCCGCGCCAAATTTACACAGTGCAAATGATGAACCGTAGATTAAATAAGGTAAAAAATTATTTTTTACTTTTTAGTGCAATTTTATTCTTTTTCAGTCGGTTTTAATTTTTATAAAATTTTTTATTTTTAACTTTTTAGTTTTATATATTTTGACACAACATGCTGAGGAGATATGCGCGTACGCACATAAAATAATAATAATTATGTGACAATAGTCTATATTATTAACCAGAACTGACAAAATATTGCGCCAATGATGATGCAGCGTAGGATGGGACCACCGAGGCATTACCCTCTTTCGAATTAGAAAAGATCATCAAAATCGGCCCATATGCTGGGGAGTTTTGCGGGGACAAATATAAAAAAAACACCAAAAACAACGTACTATTGCACTACGTGCACTGTAAGATATTTGTTGTTTCCTGTTTCTATTTTTTTCAATGCCCTGATCAGTGTTTTTTAGATTGTATATTTAAATTCATTGATTTTTAGGAACGGTCCAACGTAGGAAACCGGTGGTCCAAATTCCGAAACCGGTTGCCTAGAATGGACCGAAGTCATTAGTTTAGTTTTTTTGAGATATTATTTTAAACACATATTTTATCAAGACACTAAATACATGATAAAATCTACATAAAATGTAGATCTTTTCCCCGTTTCTGTTTGCTTTCTGCAATGTGTCATGCCCGTGTAGGAGAGAAAAATAAAAAAGTGGTCCAAAATAGGCAACCTTCCCCTAAGTGGAAGATAATCTAACGTGAAATACAGCAGAAACTCTCGTAACCGAATTCTCGATAACAAATACTCCACTATTATAGAATGAAACCATTTCCAACAATTTTTTTTAAGAATTCTTATCAAATTCCGTCGAAAATAATGTGTTTACAACTCGGGAAGGAGACATTTTTAAACTCATGTTTACATAATTTACATTACATTTCCTCATCCTCTGTATTTATACTCCTAAAGTTTGACCACCTATTCCTGAAAGACCGTGAATTTAGATGGTTTCCAAGGAACGACACATTTTTCTGGTAAAATCAATGTTATTGATACGTTGACTGTAACGCAATTGTCACATGTTTTCCATTTATTTACATTCATTGAAATCTGTATTGTTAAGATGAGTAAGTATATCTCATAATTCGATGATGCACTTAATACTTTACTACCATCTTCATGATCGTAATATTGTTCAGAAGTTTGCAAATTTAATGGTTCGTTTATCGTAATTATTTTAAGGAAAAATACTAGAAGCAGTCACCGTTTCGGATCAAATTTCTGATACAGTTAAATAGTACACAGCATGTGTATTCACTTATACATACACATGCATGTGAAAGGTACAGGGCACAGGATTCCACATTTTTTCTAGAAAATTTAGTTCAATGTCTTCCTGTTCCTAGAGTCTCGACTTATACCCATGCATGACAATGATGACATAATTAAGTGCCTACAGTAACAACTCAATTGTAGCCCATATTCTAATTCCAAGCATATGTATACAATTCTACACATTTTTAACTATTTCCATGATTTTCTGGAAAAGACCGATCGTGGTATAATCGACGTGAACTTAGAATGAATTTCACAAGGAAATATCCCGAACCCGGAAATTCAAAAAATTCTGAGACATTGTGAATATCTAGCGGATTTCCTCCTGATTACAACTTGTCCAGTGAAATTGCGATCAGTCTTCGGAATAAATCCCAGCAAGCTCAAACAAAAAGAATGGTTTTTCGCGAATATCTCGCAAAAATAGTTATTATGAAATGTATACCTTATGAAATTGTCTATAAAAAAAAGGTCTAATGAATTTTTTCGCAGGAGTACCATGTTTCCACCCCCATACTTTTACCAAGGGAACGTCCCGAACCCGGAAATTCAAAAAATTATGAAACTTTGTAAATATGTAGAGCATGTCCTCCGGAGTACAACGAAATTTTGCTAAATAATGAGATATTCGCGAAACACCGGTTTCTTAAACCTTTGTAAAAATTTTAGCGGCGGTGGGATCGATTGGGACTTTTGCGTTTAATTTCACTGGACTGAACGTAATTTTTGTTTGTTGCCTACATTCAATTTAAGGGAGTGAAATTGACCCCTTAAACTCAGACTCTTTTTCGATTTTGTGTTATAACTCGCGAACTGTAAGAACTGTATGTTACCAAATGATAGTCCTAATTAAAAGAAGTAACTTTTGTCTTGAAACTTTTTTCTATCTCTTATGCAACTTACAAAATAAAATCGGAAAATAGCCGATTTTTCAGGGGTTAATTTCACCCTCTTAGAGTGAATTTGGGCGGCAAACAAAAATTGTGTTTAATCCGGTGGAAATGTCCTACCTCTTCACAATGTTTCAAATTTTTTTTTAATTTTCTGGTTCGGGGTTTTCTCTTGTAAGTCAACACTTTGATAGTTTTAATATCAAAGTCGCAAAATACCCGTGCTTCACTACGGTATAAATTGGACTTTCCGTTCTCATTTAATTTAGAATTTAATTGTAAACGTGAGTGTAGCCCCCTCTGCACGTGGATTTTGTAACTATACTATAGCCTATAGCAATCCTATTAAAACAAAAATCCTTCTGGTATATGGTTTATCGAAATCGGTTCAGTAGTTTTTGAGTTTTGCGCCTTCAAATACACGTGTTTACATGGCACGAACATTTGCATATAATGGTATAGATTTGATCCGGTGTTAGCAAATTTATTCCAGTTTCACAAAAATGAGCTGTGTAAATCAATACTTATCTTCGAAATTATCATCTGTGCAGAGCTTGTGCCTCCTCTAATTTTAATCGAGACACGAATAAATTTCACTTGAAATATTTATGAACACAGTGAACCTGATAGAGTAATGAAACTCGTCCCACTTTGTTTCTCCAAATTTATGCAAGGAACGCTTCTTATTGATGATTTAATGAAATTCGGCAATTATCGGTTCGTCTGGAAACGTATGTATAACCCCGCTTTGAATCGAACGTAACTGCGCAAACAATGGCAATCTGGGTCACTTGATTCTATATTCCTCCGGAAACTTGTAAAACATTCGCGTATCTCTGAGCAATGCAAATTTCACGGCGGTAACTTCTTGTGTCTTTCTTGTTGCCCGATAGGTTTATGGAAACGAGGGTAAAGTCGCGCAAGAAAAATTCGTACAAGCGGGAAGCAAAGCAGAAATAATGCTAAAAGTATTGAAATCCCGATTCAAACATATCGTTGAAAGTGTATTTCAAATTAACCAGTATTGCTAACATTCAAAAAGCAGTATTCTTTTTTTTTTCATGGTAAATAAAGTCATGAATATTTTATCAGCAGTGTGCAACATATCTTTCTGTACTAAGGATTCAAAAATGTTTAAAGAGATATTCAACGACCTATAGACAAGTAGATACGACTTAAATTCTTTAAACATTATACCCGCTTTTACAATAAACATTTATATAGACGACCCCTAAGTTTTGACTTGTTTTGCTTTTAAATATCAAACTGCACTAACAAGGGAACACTGCGAACCCGGACTCACCGATTGGAATGCAACTTTGTGGGTTTTTAGAGTGACTCAAAACAAGAACAACGATGTGTTTCATTTGTGCCCTATCGCCCTTTAAGGGAGTGAAAACTAACCTCAAGGCCAAATTGGCCCTTCCACTTTTTTGCGTATAACACCCAAACTACAACAGACAAAAAAAATGTTTTAAACAATAGTTTAATGTTGAAATGAGCACTGCAATGTTGCGTTAACAAAATGTTGAAAAGAGTTAAAAAAAATACCTGAACGAAAAAAAACTTTTTCCAAAATTTTGTTAACGCAAGTTTGCAGCGCTTATTGCGCCATTAAACTTTTGTTTGAAACATTTTTTTCTGTCTGTTGTACTTTGAGAGTTATACGCGAAAAAGTGGAAATGCCAATTTGATTTTGAGGTTATTTTTCATCCCCTTAAAGGGCGATAGGGCACAAATGAAACACACCGTTGTTCTTGTTTTGAGTCACTCTAAAAACCCACAAAGTTGCATTCCAATCCGTGAGTCCGGGTTCGCGGTGTTCCCTTGTAAAACGCACTATACTACTTTAAAGCACCTTTTTAATAGCAAAGAAATTCAATATCCAATTTCGACCAAATCAATTAATACAACTTATTAAGAAACAATAATTGTAATATACTTATTTCATAGGAATTGAAAATTTCGCGTACCTATCCAGAACACAATCATCTCCAGTAACAAAGGAGAAAACACCATTTTACATGATAAACGTTCAGCGAAACGAAGGGAAACGACTAGCGACCCGTTAATGTTACATTCTGGCGAACGCGGCGCCAAGCTCAGGCGGTGAATTAATCCGGCTGCAAGAAACGCGGGCAGATTTATCATTGTCTCGAGGATACGGTATAATAAAGGGAACGTATTACTCAGCCAAGTACATATTAATTAAAAAAAACTGGCCACCGTTTATCAGAAACGCTTCGCGGATAAACGTGTACGCGATAACGTTATTACGATGTACATACTCGAGGAATTTCCCCGGCGTCAAGAGGACATATTGCTTTTCTTGGACGCGCGAATGATATATGGTCCTCTGGGTGTCGAATGGAAGAAGCAACCAGGAGGTGGAGTAGTAGGAGTCCGAGGGAAAACGCTTTCCTGGCAAGGAGAACTTACCCACGCAGGACTTCCCGTCGGATGACAACGCTTTTTCATCACCGTCGCAGGCGCAGAAGAAGCTGCCGTCCGTGTTTTCGCAGACCTCCGTGCATCTACCGTTGTCGAATGTGCACTCGTTGATATCTGCACAATGAAAACGATGTTCCTTTAACAAATGAGAAGCCCAGGGTTGATAACTTTAACCCTAGAGTTAACAAAGTACCGGTTCCAGTCGACCGGACCTCTGCAAGAGGTCGTATCTATCGAGGGAGAAATTAAAACTAATGATATTATATTTCTATATTTACTATTAGATCTTCATGAGAGTGGGAAGAAAGGAATATGTCCTTAGAGTTGAGCGTAGAAGGAAGGATGGAAAAGGAGAAAACAGAGGAAATGTGACTCATCGGTAAGACATCCTCCAGTACACCTTCTCTTAAACGCGAGGATGTTATATAGGAGGTAGGACGGAACAGGTTCACAAACATTATACAGGGTGTCCCAAAATTGCGGGAGTTACCGGAACCTACAATTTCCTCATGCAAAAAGACATCGAAAAGTCCTTTACCATTTTAGGATTCGAGGCTTAAGTCTAAAGATATTAACAATTGAATATTAGCGGTCCATGTTCCAGGACGCGGAGTTTAAAGCCGCGTCAGCTGAGCGCGCGCCAGCATATGCTCGCACGCACACGCAGGAGACGCATGCAGATACAGATTCACATAGGCACTAGCGCCGACCACGCTGCTTCATTTTCACGGTTTGTGCTCAGCTGACGCGACTTTAAACTGCGCGCCCCGGAACTTGGACCGTTGATATTAAATTATTAGTATCTCGAGAACTAAACATCAAAGCCCAAAACGGTAAAGGCTTTTCGATGCCTTTTTACATCAGGATATTGCATGTTCCGGAAAGTCCCGCAATTTTGGAATACCCTGTATGTATATTGAAATCGGTGGTTGAGTGAGAACTTGAGAGAGAGAGAGAGAGAGAGAGAACAAGATCGGTTGCAATGCCCTCTTGTGGCGACTACGGTGGTATTGCCACTTGTCTTGACAGAAGGTAACGGTTCGGGACCGAACCTTCTTTCGAGTTACTTTGTTCAGATTCACTTTATTGCCTTATCGCGTAGAATGAGAAATTGCGAATGAGCGAGAGAGACTGAGTGCCCCTGTCACTCATACAGAATCTATTTCATTCGCCGCGGCAACAACAGAAGTGGAGGGGATAACGATCATCTTATTTTGAGCCAGAAGCCTCGTCCTTCTTTCGAGACATTGTTGACCAATGGTGGCCGAGGTTCTTCTAATAAAAAGGAGTACAAAGACGACATCATCGCAGTATTTTTAATTATATGTACCTAATTCAAATGACGTGTGAATTCCGTCGGTCAGTTATGATGTATAATTAAAAATAGTCCGAGTGAAGTCGAGTTTGGATTCATTTATTTCAGACAAATGTCACCAATTCATTGGTAATGCTTTCATGAAGATCTGATAGAATATATGTATATAAATTTAAATTTTATCAAATAACATATACGATATATTAATGGATACAAGAGAGATATTTTAATATGTATGCGAAATAGGATACTTGAGTGTTTCGTGTTGAATTTTAATCGAAATATTGTTGCACTTTAACATAAAGTTTAGAATAAGAAAAACATATTGTTTTCTGGTTCACTTACACCGTTAATAAACAGAGTTGGGCTCAGTTTCCTTCTGATGACAAATAAGGAAAAAGCTTTTATTCATGACAAACTAATATGATACATTTGTAATCGTATCAGAATGTATCTGAATAATCAAAGTTCGCCATATTATTATTCAAATGGCGAATAACAAATAAGATTTTATTTGCCAGAGATCAATACATTTTTCAGCAAATAGGAATAATTATTTATTCGTGATTTGTATTATTTGTTATACACATTTTCTGTTGCTCATCAATACCGTACTTTGGATTTATCATTTGCAAAAATAGTTATTAGATAGCCAACAGCGAAAGCTATCAGCAGTTAATCGCCTGATTATTGGAGTAATTGCACTAGTTTACAGTCATTTAGAGACGGAAACTCCGCTATGAAATTCTTATATAAGGTGATCCCGTAAACTCAAAAATCGACATGAGACAAAATCCTAAGAATACGTTTTTGAGATATCGCCCGATGAATATTTCGGTAATTTTTTAAGAAGACGACCCGACGTTTTTTTATATATCTGGCGTTGGAATTGACTAATTTGATCGCGATAACTCTTAAATTAAAGGTAATTAAATTGCATACAATTATTTCATACATTGTTTTCCAATCGAACCAATAGTTTACGCTGAATCGAGCGAAACTTAAGAAAAATGTAATGGTTTGGAGCCGAAATTGAAATTGAAAATTCTTTCCAGTTTCTTATTTTTTTTTCGCAGAGTGTGCAACTTTACGAAGAAAACAAGCTCAACCTGAGCTAAATTCCATGCACAAATAAGGAAGTTACGGGGCAACGTTACGAAAACAATGTATGAAAGAATTGTATGCAACGTAATTATTATTCGAAATATTCAAATTAAAGGAATTCATTAAATAATTATCGTACATAAATATTTATTCGCATTAAATATTCATGCGTTTAAAAAAGAATGCAGAATTTCAATATGCAAAAATCCGGTATGCAGCTTCTTGAAAACTATTCACGTATACATACACGTACCAGTGAATGCATCCTTAAACGCTCGCGGTTACGTGAACCGAATTACGATGACTTCTCCTCGTCCGACGATTTATAAAAATTTCAAAACCGTCCACGTCGTGTTCGGTGTACATCCGGTAATGAAACTCTTCATGCACACGTGGAAGAACCGATTTCAACCGATATAGCACATTATCTATGACGTATGTGAAAACGAAAATTGAAAATTATTCGTTACTATACAAAACTACATAGGTACATATTTACGTTAAGCAAAAATACATGTGCGTCGCAGATGTTTATCGTGTGCCGGTTGAAGCCGATGATAACCAGGTCCACGACGCACAGTGGGAGTACTCGGCCCCAAAAGCTGGCCAAAATTATTTTTTTTCGTTTTAATGCAGCCAAATGTACTTAGCAGTGACGCAATGTTATTATTTCATAAAATTTTACAAATGTGCATAGGACGTAAAAAAATGTAGAAATAAGTCGATGTAATTACATGATTTGTTTATTTCGTCATTCTCTTACTGAGATTTTTGTATTCAGAGTTATATATGTATCAAGAAATACAAGGGTTTCATATGAGGAAATAGTGTGATCATTTAATATAGTTAACAACGAAATATAACAAAAATAAACATTTAAGAAAGTCTCGTCTTACTCTGGGACTAAAAGCTGCAACGCTTCACGTGAACATCGCTTGTTTGTTTTTGTATTTTAGGTTGGGAGCTAGTTATTAATGGGACCGCAGTTAATATTAACCGGTTTAATACATCTCTGTTGCAAGATTGTCTTGAAAATTTTCTTGCAAAATTTTATTTCTGGCTTCAGCAGCTTTCTCTGACAACTGGCCAATGGGTAGTATAGCAAGTGAAATTATCGTTCTTCCATGTATAAAATTTTTGTGCATTGTCGGTGACATTGGGTGGCAGTATAACTTACTTTTGCCACTTTTAGAAGATGATCCAACAGGCCAAAATAATATAATATAGAACATTTTTTTATATCGTGCTTTGTTTTCCAGAAAATTGACTTTGAATTTTAGATAAATACGCGCGAAACGAATTTATTTGAAAGAATATTCAATGAAACTGTCTGGAAATAGTCATGTTCGAATTTTCCAATACGAGCTTTCATTTTTCTCTTTTTATTGAAAAATCGACGAGAATATGGATAAAAATCCATACTCCCAATTTCAGCTATCATCGTTACATTTGAACAAAAAATGTTAACTTCTGACAATATAGCTTTTGAACTATATTAATTTAAATCATAAATTCAAGCAGTTGGAAAAAAATGTGTTTAGCAGGTGTGATTACATTTCGGACATTTCAATATACTTCTGTATTATTACATTGAAGCAAATTATATCAATGGAAGATAATAGCTTATTTCGGGCAAAATTTCAAAGTTGACGCTCCTTTTCATCCGTTCCGATGTACAATCCTTAATACACAGAACGGTCAGAACGTGACATTTTCGTAATTCTTTTTTACTACAGCAAATTCTCCCACTCAAAGTAATTAACACGAAATTCAGTTCTACCAGACGATGGAATACAGAAGACAATGGGATGTTCCCAAAACTTACGGAACTTGCATTACAATGCTATTGTACATTGCTGGAATGATTGTTCCCAGTGAACGCTCATTTTCAAAAGAAGAGGTAGCTTCCATCCCAAGAATACGGTTCCAAGCGAAATGCTTACTGTATTAATGCCAAATATAATTAAACAAATTGACCTTAAACTTTCATTAGATGCTATATCTTACTCCTATTATTCCTATTTCCATTCTAAGTATCATATCAATCTTATTGACAAATATAAACGTCTTGTGTACTTCTGTTACAAATTAATCAAATAAGGACACTGAGTTTGTATTTATTCCAATATAACGACTGATGAGAAATGCTACTACAAATATAATCTATTGTATTCTGATGTGTTTTGGGGAAAATTGCAGGACGTAAATAATTGACTATTTGAACGTAAATTATAAGATCGTATTTAAATTACAGTTAATACCTATGTATCTACAACTTACTCGTGGTTTGCACAAAGTTTTAACTGAAAAGTACGACCATTATTCAATAATTTGGGAGAAATAATTTCATAAATAAGCAGGAGCATATCTATCCATAGATCGCAAAGTTCAGATTCATGGAACACAATTTTTGTAAGAATTATGATGTTATAAGAATAGAGACAACAGATATTTGCGAGGAAAAAATGTTGGAGGGGTAGTTGGGAGAATGTCGGAAGCGGATGTATCATTGAGAAATTTTCCAAACGATGATAATCTTTCGAGACAAACATAAAAAGAGGACAGGAGATACTTTTTATTCTGTATTTTCTTTTACTTGCATAATAATATTTGTAATTT
Source organism: Andrena marginata (assembly GCA_963932335.1). Lineage (NCBI taxonomy): Eukaryota > Metazoa > Arthropoda > Insecta > Hymenoptera > Andrenidae > Andrena > Andrena marginata. The sequence continues at coordinate 17,626,136 of OZ010662.1, read as the reverse complement.
CTACAAAATGTGGAATGATATATTTAAGCTGATGTGTTTCCACAAAGATAATTGGTAGCACCAGGTTTGAAAAAGAGTGTTTAATTAAGGGAAGGTTCCAGTCTAAAAATCGATTTTTTTTATTTCATTTTTCGAATGTTCAACCTTTTAGGGATATGCGTTTAAAAGAATTTGTTGAAATTTGTAAAATTCCCGATCTTATTGCCATTTGAGTAGCGGCAAATGCATGGGTAACACCCGGCCACTCGGCATTCACGTAAAACTTTAAACCTGATTTTCTCGAAACAGCGTACTCAAAATCGGTAGAACTTGTATCTCCAAAAGTTATTATCCGATTCGACTCAAACTTTTTTCATTAGAAGAATATACTTCTGGCTTGGGGATAAACCAGTAAAAATTTTAAAAAATTGAAAATTTATCATTTTCAAAGGCGTTGAAAAGACGAAAAATAGAGGGAAAAAGTGATTTCAAACTTCAAGTGTCGTTATTTTCTAAAAAAAAATGCCATTTTTGTAATTTTTTCTGGTTTAGCCGACGAGTGAGTTTCATTGGTAGAAACATTGGTAGAAAATTACTATAACAGAAGAGTGTAGATTAAATAGTAAACAAAGTTCTCAATTTAACGTATTAACAAATATTTATATGTATCAAATGCACAACATAAGCAATAAAAAACATTTCGAAAATACATTTTTTCATAGCAATATCAAGATCGTGAGACCATAGGACTTTCTTTTTATGATATTATAAGGAACCTTAAGAGATGGGTTCAGTGAGCATCATAACGTAATACTTTAATGGTAAAATATGAAATTGTAGTAGTAACAATAGCATTGTTAAAATTATTCCTCCTGAATTCTACTGGAACTCTGATAAAGAATATATTCATAAACATTAAACTTAATAACCGCTGCTATTTTTACTGTCGTAAATTTAATATTAGTATGAATAAAAGTGTCACATTATTACGCTTATTGAATTCGCCTTCAAGTTCCCTGCACCTACTACAAAAAGAAAATCATATAAATCCAATTAAAAAATTCGGTGCGACCTTGATATTGCTATGAAAAAACATATTTTCGAAATGTTTGTTATTGTTTTATATTGCTCATTTAATACAGATATCTAAATGTTTGTTAACGATCTTTTGTGTCACATTATCTCAAATGGTTAAGAAATCGTGCGGGTCGTTAGAGTAAAGATGCTGTAGAAGCTATATCTAGTAGAGGAATATAAAAAAATAGCAAGAAACTATTGCTTTTAACAATTATTAGTAGCAACCTATCACCTTTCTCCTTCCTAAAGCAGAAATAATATTTTCTTATGCAGCGAATAATGGAAGTCCACAATTAAACCACACTTGCTATCAATTACACATGATTTTTTCAAGGAAAACACATCACGCTCGCTACCAAGACACGATCACAAAACTCACGCAACAGTACCTCCTCAACAAAGAAGAGCCCACATCCTGCGATCTGTGCAAAGTACAACTGTCAGTGGAACACATCATCCTGCACTGCAGGAAATGCACCCCTCTAGACAAAAATTCAACATAAGGCTTAAAGGACAATTTAAACGACAAAGGATCAATACAAAGCCTATTGCATTATCTAAAATACATCAAATTGTACAACAAATTGTAAACCATACCCAAGGTCGCTAATAACTCATACAAGTGGTTACAGCAATATTAAATAATAGAAATAAAAAAAAATATTTCCCTATAATATTTAATAAATATTTCCCTACATAATACACAGCTTCTTTTTCTTAAGCGTATAATTTCTCTCTTCAACTTTTTATTGATTCGACAAAATTTCTTCCAAGTTACCAACACCAAAGACCGACAACAAATAGGTACGCGATATTTTCCACGATTTATATAACGCCTTGTCTCAGATTATTTTGTATTATTTCACCAGCGTAAATGACGGCCACAACAACGTGTAAGCCCGAGTTACCACCCTCTATATTTTCTGCAAAATTGGAAAAGGGGTTTCTACCGATAGCGGATACCGTGGCGCTTCTATTATTCGCTCGTAACGAGCGTTTTCTTCTGCTGACGGCAACGGCGCAGTGGTGGGGTATCGATCAAAGCATCGCGAAGTTCAAGTTCCTCCCCTGTCCATGAAATGATATACAGTACACTATCGTCCATAAGTCGCTGGATACTTAACAAACTTACAATTAGATACATAGTAGTGTAACGCTATTAAATTATTGACATTATTAGATGAAAACAGCACTTATGAATATTTCTTACATTATAGAAATTATGTAGTTTTGAGAAACTAAGTTTGGTTGTCAATACATGTAATTTACTTGGAAATGACAGTTTGGATTACTCGCAATAATTTAACAAGGTGTTTTTGTGGTGTCTTCATGAATATCTTGCTGGGTTGTTTTTATAATTACGAGCGAGGTTTCCCTTGTCTTTAAATCTTTTCTGCTTAGTTTTCTATTTAACTTATCCCATAATTTTTTAATTACATTGAGATTCAGTACGAATATATACACTGTTTGACATCAGTGTTTCAGATACAAACGGAGTCATTTCCTTGTTTGTATTTGTCTACATGAAAGAAAGTATTGTTGGAAAAAGTTTCGGAAAAATTGTATACTATTTATATTTATGAAAAAGAAGCCCAAATCAGTACACAACACTCTTCATATTTTACGCTAAACTCATCTGTTCGTAGTACCTTCTCCTGCTCAGATATTTCCAATTTGCATATTCTGTCGCCTGTTTAATGACGTCCCTTAATCGTAACGCATCCTTGCTCCGTAGCTGGTAAACGTCATCTCTTCATTTCCCTTATTAATAGGAGCTGCTCTGGTGCAATTCATTTTTCCTGCAACTTTTCATGCAGTCGCGTGTCTATTACGTTCACTTCCAATTTATTTCAGTTAGCATTAGCGTTTGTTGTTTTTTTGCGCTTAAATTTCTCTTTATAGGGACAACTATCCACAATCTTGATTTTTGTTTCTCTGTCAGGCATAGTAGATTAAAAAATTTTGGCTTAACTTTCTTGTCTCCTTTAGGAAGCGTTTCAATAATAATACAATTTTTTTCTTCTGATATTCCTCTTCTCGAATTTATCACTGAATTCAAAATGAGGCAAAGCAAACGGTAACATCGTTCTACCTCTCTAACACAGCAAATAAACAAACTTGTAATAAAATCATTAGGAGGAGATTTATAAGGCCGCTATGTATTCGTGTAACTTCAGTTATATTTTCTTTGATATTATTAACTTTTTCCCTCCCGAGGTCGACTAAAGTCGATTCGTGACATTTCCATCGCCGCTAATATCCGTATTATCAGTTTTAGGTACTCACAATCAGTAATAAACATTTCATAGAAAGTTGACCTACACTTTCAAATAATTATAATTTTTTAATCTCCGATGATCGATAGATAACAAATTAAATACCAATTTTATCATTACATTACAACTTTACATACGAAAGGATACGAACGTTACAAAAAAGATCATTTAAGGGGTTATGCCTAGTCCGGCGGCCGAAAAGAGGCGAATGTTTGTGAATTTTTTTGGAAAAAATGGAAGCATATATTTTTACAGAACTTCTTGCACTTAAAAGAGCAACGTTTAAAGAACATTTGGTAATTTTTTCGTAGAAAACTATTTACGTTAACAATAAAGTAAGAATCGACATCCAAGAAGCCTTTTTAAAAATTTGGTTTTGCGATGATCACTGCCATTCGGAGAGATTGTCTAAAATCTAAAAACAAAAAGATTTCGTTAGGATATTAATGCATCCTCTGATTAACGAAGGGAATTTCCTAAATATTAATTTATAACAAAACGGCGGCTATTTAAAGCTGAAAACCTTAATTTGTCGCGTGATTTTTACACGAGAAAATCAGGATTTCCTAAATATTAATTTATAACAAAACGGCGGCTATTTAAGGCTGAAATGTGGCTATCTATGATAGTAGATTTATTCTCCCATCTGTTACCATTCCTTTTTTATTTAAAACAGTTTTTTCCGATTTTAGGCGCAACTCGATTCATCTTCTTCAGAAGGCTGCCATTTTAACATTTTTTTATTTTCCTTAATGCATCTGCTACCATAGATAGCCACATTCATGTAAATTAAGAATCTTTTTCCTTTTTGTGTTTGTGATAATCCTTAGGCTACTTTCCATCAACGCCAGGACCACCAGATTTTTACCACCGCTCTCAGGCAACATTCTATGTACATCTGCTATATTATTTTTTATCGTCGCTCGGAAATGCAGAATAATAGTTGAAGATACTATAAAATAGCCTGCCAAACTTCATATTAATTTGTCGAACAGTCTTTGTACAACAAATTCACAAAGTATCACTAATTTTTCAGCCTCACAAGGTAGAATCCCCCCTTAATATCGTAACGAAATCTTTTTTGTTTTTAGATTTTAGACAATCCGTTTCCGAATAGCAATGCTCACCGCAAAACCAAATTTTTAAAAAAAGTTTCTTGGATGTCGATTCTTACTAGAGTGTAAACGTAAATATTTTTCTACGAAAAAATTACCAAATGTTCTTTAAACGTCGCTCTTTTAAGTGTAAAAAGTTCTGTAAAAATATATGCTTCCGTTTTTAAAAAAAAAATTCACAAACATTCGCCTCTTATCGGCCGCCTGACTAGGAATAACCCCTTGAAATGTTATTTATGCTTTTCCAAAAACGGCCACGTGCCCAGTGATTTGCAGATTCAGTGGTGTACATGACGCTTGACCCCCGTTCGTTGCCAAATAAAAACGACGGAATCTCTTTCATTCGCGTCTAACGACTTCTCGCGAACGAACCCGCATTCTTCAGCGTAGAGCCAGCAACCGGTCAATTGTCCACGCGATGGCGTTAAATTGACCGAAATAGACGTACAACGGTCGGCCAGATTGCGATTGCCTCGAGCGCTTTCAATGACCGCCAAGAGTGCTCGACTTCCGTCGCTTTCACGACCTACAGATACGCCGCGTGCATATGTATGTGTATGAGTGGATATGCCATACGACGCGGGCTATTCGCGCGATAATGATGCTCGGACGAAATGGAGAACCAAGGGTAGGTCCCTTTCCGCGCGCCTTTCGGTGGTCCTGGTTTTGTGTACAGCGGATACAATGCGGCTTGATTTTTGTCACTTGTATGTTTCCTTTTGTCAGCACCTATGTAGGTAGGCATGTGTGTATTTTTGCTGAAAGAGATATCGCATGTGAAAAGATTATCGATGCTCAGATTCCGGCGCTCCATTTTAATCCAGCCACGGGGACGTGAGACATTATAGAGAGTGCTTCACCGAACTTTATCCCGATAGGATAAAACTATTGTTACTATGCACTGGCCCTCGCAGAACTATGCAACCTTTGTAGGAAACATTTTTATGAAATTTTAAATATAGCTGAAGTATTTTGTTCGTTCTTACGGGGCAAAGGGAATTTTTCGAAGCGTTCGTTGGAAAACATTTGCTTGCCAGATTTTCCAAAAGGCAATCAGAAACGTGTCGTCTTTAAGGATGAATCGGATGAATCTTCAAAATGGTACCATGTTGTTAAAAATTTGTGAGGTTGTTCTTTTTAAGCTTCCTGATGTGTTCCAAAATTTTTAAACGAATTCACTAAACGGTTGCTGAGTTATAACGATTTTAATTTTCACTGATCTTACACGTAATTTTATCGAAAGAGACGATCTTGACAGATAAAACAGCTGAAAAATGTTGAAGGAATAGTACCAATGTTTTCATTTTTTTTTTGTATTTACATGTAGTATATGGGTAGATGAAAATATCTTCCCAGTTTCAATTGATTTCACTACACCGTATTAAAGAAATAAATTACAATTTGAGAAAATTTGGAATTCAGGGCATTTTCAGTGGCAAAAGTTTAGCAAATAATGCTTCAAAAAGCATTTAAAAAGTAAAAAATATATTTCTAGGAGTAAAAATAAGACTCCAACTGTCGTTCCAGTTCCTTACATCTAGATTTACTATGCGTAAAACATAGATATTCAAGTATTTCAAATTTCATATACTTTTGTCTAATAGTGTACAGCGATACATCCTTAAGGGGTTAGACCACTTTGACCAGGGCCAGGAATTTATTTCTAAGTGATAAAAACACTTTTATCAATAAAAAATTTCAGTGAAGATGGAGACATCTTTGAATAATATATACAATTTTTTTTTCAAATATCAAAAAAATTCTTTGAATAAAATATACAATTTTTTTTCAAATATCAAAAAAATTGTATATATTATTCAAAGATGTCTCCATCTTCACTGAAATTTTTTATTGACAAAAGTGTTTTTATCACTTAGATATAAATTTAAGGCGTTTCTCTCGAAACCATGTTTTCCGAAACGGTGTACGCTGTAAGTTGAGTAAAACTCTATAGATTTTCATACAATTTGGACAGATATTCTTAAATGTATTCTCTATCGTTCGACCGTCAACTTTTTCGATATTTTAATTTTTACCTGACTTATGCGTAACTAAAGTCTATTTTCTTACACACGAAAATGAGCATTTTTACTTCAAAATGTAGCTATTTTGTTATTTTTCAATAAATCGAAAAAAGTGACGGTCGGACGATAGAGAATTCATTTAAGAACATCTGTGTAAAATTGTATACAAATTCATAGAGTTTTACTCAACTTACAGCGTACACCGTTTCGGAAAACGTGGTTTCGAGAGAAACGCCTTTAAAGTTATTGGAATGTTTTGATATTTGAAAAAAATTGTATATATTGTTCAAAGATGTCTCCATCTTCGCTGAAAAATTTTTATTGATAAAAGTGTTTTTATCACTTAGAAATAAAGTTCCAATGATTCGATATTTTTTTACCCGACCAAGGTTTAGACGTTCTTCCAGTACGCACCGTGAATTCGGAACCACATGTGATGATGGTCTCATATCAAGATCGTCCGATTCGCTTCGAATCTATAGTGTCAGCTTCGAATCGGTTCGAATCTCAAGCCACGGTCGCCAAGCAAATCGAATCGCTTCGAATCCCAGGCGGAAGGATCCAATCGCTTCGAATCCTGAGCATAAGGTTCGACAGTGATTTCGCCCGATCCCGCCCCAATTTTTCCGACCCGTCCCGAAACTCGGGTTTCCGAGCCTTGAGACATGAGACGGCTCACACACTCCTACTCAAAACCTATGAAGAAATTCAAGTTTTGAATAAGATTCGAAGCGATTCAAATATTTGCAGTACTGAATAACTTCGACTCGCTCGTTTCGAAACTGACATTCGAACGCCCATCACTATTTTCACATATACAAGTACCTACATGTATAGAAGGGATATAGCGAAGTAGTAAAAGCTGCTTGAGTCCCAAAAGTTTACAAATTTGAGATTTCAGAATAAGAAATTTAACCTTTTTTTTAAGGAGTCAGGTTCTTAGAATTCTTTTTCCAGAAACTCGAAGCTGTCAACTTTGAGAATCTCGCAGCGTTTGCGACCTCGTTATATCCCGTCTAGGTACTATACCATTCTCCACCGCCGACTCGCGGTTCTATGCAGTCAGAAAACCGTGACCCTGGTAAGACACTCTGGCCAACCAACCTTCGCTAGCTTTTGGGAACCAGATGTTGTATTTTCCTTCCCTACTTCGTCAAGAAGTAGAGGTTTCCTCCTATACTGACAAATTCACGGAGGGGAGGCCCCTCCTTTTCAACGAAAGTACAAGCAATCGGATTTTTCTGACACCCCCAAAAGCCAAATCGCGTCCACTTTCAAAACGTTGAAGAAGTGGACTTTCACTCTCCTCACTGGCAGGGAACTATTCGAATCAGGCACTCTCGGTCAGCATTCGGACCGCAAGTCATTCTGGTGACAAACCGCGAACGGCGTGGAACAGTCTCCTCCTGCCCCTCTTGGTCATCATACGGACCATAGAATCTCGCTGCATTCGCTGAAGGAGACAGTCACTTAGTCAACGTTTGGACCACAGTCATTCAATCAGTCGGTTACTAACTGTATTTAGCACTCACTCCACCGTTTTTTAGAACGGTAATTCATAGTTTGGCGACTGACAAGTCATTATTATACGCCTGTCACGACGTTAATTGGGCTTTACAACCCCAACAGGACTCAAAGACAGTTCGCGCCTGGATAGTGACAAGGGTCGGACAACATGACACGTACATATTTCAGGTGATAAAATAGATAAAGGTGTTTTGAGCATATATGTACAGTTAGTGGAGAGTAGAGTAAAATGGAACGCTTAACTTTGAAGGGTGATAACAGAAAAACGGAAGGAAAATAGACACGGGACTTGAACAGGAGGCTTCGGTGGACCTTAGACTATAAGAAACTCAAAGCCATTGTTAAGAAAAATCTTTGGGAACGAAGGAAGATGAGATTTACCGGAGGTATTAAAATCTTCGCCTCGCTCAAGTGGTAGGGTAAAGCGGAACATTCACTTAAACAGTGGTGAGTAACCTTTTGTCCCAAGTGGGCCACAAGTGGGCTGCGAGTTGCTCATCACTACACTTGAAGATCATCTAAACGTACAAAATCTCTATTTTTATGATTTAAAAAGTATTCATTTACGTAAAAAACTATAAATATATGTTTAGGTATAACTATTACAAATAAAATATATCAAAAATATATATTACACGCATAAGGAAAAATATTTTACCAAATAATATAAAAATTACTGAAAATAATCAAATACACATGGATTTTTAAATGACTAATGAATATCAACACGTGCATTGAGAATTTTTTAGAATTTAGTGCAGAGATTTTTTTCGATTTTTTAGATTTTAGTTAGATTAAGCAAACATTAATAAGTACAATTCTTATTAAAAGTATGCGGTCATTTACTGGGCTTCTACACGTTTTGCATTTTATAATCTTTTTTTGTTAAATTACGATAGGAATAAGTAATTATTTTTATAAAAATTTCAAGGAAAATAAATTTAAATGCAATTTCAACAGTTGCTTTGTTGTTACAAATAAATATATTCAAGTATTAATCTCAAAGGTCCATAAATTCGACAATTCGGTCATTCACTGGTTGGTTTACCCTACGCTTGCAAAGTTTCAAGACAATTGCGTTGGTGCAAGTGGGTTAAATTGGGTGTTCCGTTTTACCCCACGCAAAAGTGTTCCGCTTTGCCCCATATGCGATAATTTAGTAAACGTTTAATATTTGGACTTCAGCGTGAGGTAAATAACTGGGTAAAACCTCAAAATATAGCGTAAGGACTATAGAATCCAACGGTGTTCTTGCCGTTATAAATTTTCAAAATTCAAGTGAAGAAAAGTGGTCGAAACTACAACGCAATATCGAAACTTCGATACCGGAAATGTTTACAACACTGTTAATCGAAAAGTAACGTGTGCACGGGTCTATGGTCTGTCACGAAATGCTGTGGTCCCACGTCACGTTATACCAACTCATTCGCAGCTCTCATCTAAGAGAAACGTTGGTGTTCCGTTTTACCCACCCGTTCCGCTTCACCTTACTCTTCCCTACTTAAAAAAGTATCCGCTCAGCCGATACGTAACACTTTTGATGTATTTAATCAATATTAAAGTTACAATTACCAATTTTAATTTACATTAGTATAAAGTTTGATTAATACACCTCTGTCATGGGTCAGCGTGAACATTCACAAATGCTCAATATGTAAGTAGGTTTACAATAACGTAAATTATAATGAATAATTATTGTAATTTTAACAATGATTAAATCTGTAAAATATACATACATAAATATGTAAAATGTTCTTCTATAAGTACATTACTATATTACTTAACCCTCGGTTGTCACACCTACTTTTTCGAACGTCGTTGTCACACTGGGTCAATTTGACCCTGTCAATTTTCCATCAGTTGTTATTTAAAAACTATTGGTTAAATTAAGTCTAAAAAATTCTGAGATAATGTTTGAACATTGTAGAATATATACCCATCGTTGAAATTTGACAATTAAAGTGTCATCATGCATAAAAAATATTAGAAGCAATAAGAGTTTCCACAAAAAGGTGTTTTGCTTAAGAAAACGCAGGGTCAATTTGACCCAGTGTGACAACCGAGGGTTAAAGACCCATATCTTTTGCAACAAAGCGTAATAAGTCCTGTCAGACAACGTTGCTAATCAATGACTCACAATCAGCATTCCGCTGAATGATATTCCGAAAAAGCGACTAACTGGTATAAATAGGCGATAAATTTGCAACATAAATCACTCTCTTGTGAATATTCTGTAATTAAGCTATCGAAACTGGGAGAACCATCGAGGGTCCGAAGACGCTATAGATCCCAAGACGAAATTCCATGTACCTTTCTGACGTGATATCGAGGAACGCAATGTTCGAATCATGTGTATATCCAGGGCACTGATACTGGAACTTCGAAGGCTCTCGCTATATTTTATATTACTTCTTCTGCATTACTTTATTAAATCTTATCAAAAAAGAATTCGTCACCCAAAAAATGCATGTCTTAGTTTCTTTTCATAAAGAATAAGAATTTTCATTAACTTCTATTTAGGGCCGGTCCGAAACTACACATTTATTAAATGTGCTCGAATTTGATTTGAATCGATTGGAACCTCCGTTTTTTTTAGTTATCACTGCAAAACAAAAAAAACGTTTTTAAAAAGCCTAATGATCCATCTGTAGCATCATACGTATTGCATATTTTTGACTGATCAAACATGTTTTTTAACGCTTATAATTGTAATAAACTTCATGCCAACGAACAAGTCTCGGTTTCAATTTGTTTCTTTGTAATTAATTGAAACAGAAATGCTTCATTTTAGACTAGTGCCCTTAACAGTTTCAGCCCGGCTGATCTTCAGAAATGGTAGGGCTGAACGTGTTAATAGCTGATTAGGGCAAAACATACAAATTGGTTTTTAGGCGTTTGTGTTATTAGACTAAAATCAAGTATCAATATCGAAGTGAACCTAAGAGATATTGAGGAATCTATGAAAATACATTCACCCCTTTGCACCACCCACTTAGGGGTTGATTAGGGCAAAATCCTTAAATTGGTTTTTAGGCATTTATGTGGGTAACCTTTCGAAGTAGGGAAAAACCAAGTTGATATCTATTCGGGTCTAAGAAATTTTTAGGAATCCGGGAAAATATATTCCACCCCTTTTCACCCCCTTAGGGGTTGGTTAGGACAAAATTCAAAAATTGCTTTTTAGGCAGTTGTGTGGGTAATCTTTGCGAGTGAGAACTAAGATGATATCTAATTGGGCCTAAGAAATATTAAAGAGTCCGAGATAATACATTTTACCCCATTTCACCCCCTTGGGGATGGAATTTCCAAGAATCCTACCTCAGTGAGTGCTTATGCCATCAAAATTTCACGTTTCTAGGTTAAACGGTTTGAGCTAAGCGTTGATGAGTTAGTCAGTCAATCAGGACTTCTTCTTTTATAGATATAGATTTGATATGATATAGCTAACCTCAAACAGATTCACCCTTTTCTAGAGATAATAGTATTAATAATCGAAGTGAAAGTTTCGAACTTATTATCCCATAGAACACGATCATGGCATAATTAATAATTTCTTCTTGAATGATGTTCTTGAAGATTTGAAACGAAGGAAGTTCAGGTTAGGTTGCAGCTGAAGCCAGGACTAAACGATTTTTAATGGCACATTAAGCGTCATTCATTACGAAAGTTCGAAGCAAATCTGTGGACTTGCAGCTGAGCTAGACACCTTTTTATACCGTTTCTTGCGCCTTATGTGCGCACATGGCAAACATTGATCGGGTTATCATATAGTAGGTGCCTGAAGAGGCAGCATTAATAATTAGAAACTAAAGCAAAAGCACCATAACATCTTACTTTCATATCGCATTTCTTGTATTTTCATCCACGAATTGTGTTAGTGTATCTTGTAACTTTTTGTGTTGAAGCTTGTGATTTTTTCGTTAATGGGAGAACATTTGAATATCAGACGTTCGGTTAATGGAGGTTCTACTGTCTTACAATATCTCCCAGACATTTTCATATTCTAGCGAATTTATAAAAATTGTAAATTCAAAATTATTTTCCTCTCCCATAAGCTATATTAGTAAAAACAGTTCACTCTAATCTGTATGCTCATTTCTCCTCCCAATAATTTGCGCATTATATAACATTATATATACACTGTGCATTAACGATCGCTTATTTAATCACGATGTACCAATCATGTTAACCAATATTAGCGGTTTGTTCCCTGGATGAACTTAAAAGTCATTGTTGTTACACGGTGTTGTGGCAGCGTGTATGCATAATACATTACGTTTGACGATGTCAAATATATCGGGCTAGTTACCAAAATTAGTCGTGCGTGTATATTGATGTGTTTGATCACAGTTTGACTCCGCATTTCATTCGATTCAATGGCTGGAAAATGGAACGGGAGGCATTAATTTCAACAAATCGTCATGCAGCACGCAATGTAACAATATCCTGCTTTGTTATAGAAAGGAATTGCAAGTTTTAAAAGCAACGTTTTCGTGGCTGTAAATTTTGGGAAGCTCGATTAAACGATAATCAATAAACATCTGTCTTGACGGCAGCAACTATTTTGTATGCGATTGTTATGCTTATTCGGCATATAAATATTTAAAAAATTTAATATGAATAACTATATTCTGTAATAAATTGAGATAGATACATCAGTATTATTCATAAAAATTATTTGGGCTGGTGTACTAAATTTTTCTACAGTACACGGGGTTTATATTTCGATAAAAGTTGGCTTCTGTTATATCTAAAGCTTAAAATTCAAGAATATTTTGATTAAATATATAATCGTAGAAAAGATTTAATATAACAACATCAAGTTTTTTACATGGCATATTAAAAAAATTATTAGCACTGCTAGTTAAAATTAAAGGAACACTATAATTTCTGAAATGGCTGTATCTCCGGAAAAAATGGTCGCAAAAGGTATTTAAATAAATAGTTTCTAGTTTTTCAATCAAGAACTCGATTTTTTCAGCCATTATGATACTGCTTTGTCAAGTTGAAGCCCTGGAAACGACGTTTCCAATTTTTTGCCTAGTTTGAACGTATACACGGACCAAAAACATTTTTTTCCGGTAAATCCAATGAAGGACTCTTCTAAAGCAAACATTCCCCTTCAATTTAATTTCTTTGGTTTGCTGTATGATTTTTATTGACCGAGTTATTCGCGATCAAAGCAAAACGATACCTTTCACTTTGAACACCTATAACATGCGAACAAATGATCGTAAAAAAATTGATGAATGCTTTCGAAAGCTCAGAGATTGTCCTTAGTAATTTTAAAATGATCCCTAAAATTGCATATTCTCAATTTTTGTTTTATAAAATATGAAGCCACTTCAAGGAAAATCATAAAATAATTCAAGGGTCCACGTTTTTCCCCAGTTAAAACTACCCTCAAACACAGTGCAAAAGGCCGAAACGATCAGATTTTTTTCCATATGCCCTAGATGGTCAAACATGCAATATGGTCTGAAATATTGAAGGATCACCTGTATTCTTAGAGCATTTAGGGTAAGTCCGGGAGAGTTCGACCACCGGGAGAGTCCGGCCAGTGTCGATATTTTAAGACTGGCGCAAGATAAGGCACTGTGTGTCATTGACACAAAAGAAATGAAGGTGCTTGTTGTTTATCTAACATTGACCATTGTCACAAATCCATATTTGAATTATAAGATACAGTTAAGACTTTATGCGAGGCTGAAAGTTTTTAGACCAAGTTACAGTGGTGGTGATATTTGAAAAACACGTAAGTTTATTTACACTCTTCCGATATTGGGGATATAATATGCATATAACTACAGTGTAACACCAACAATACGGATGTATTCGTTATTTTTTTTTTATAAGGTGGTCGATCGCTCCCTTGATTACCCGTAGTGGGTGGACGGTCTAACCCCGACATGCGAGTGAGACCGACCAGTTGCAGTGCCAATGTTTTTCGTTGAAAATGTATATAAATATTTGAAATTATCGTACACTATAATTTATATATACTTTAAATTGCTTGGGCTTTGCTTTAATGTGCATAAAACGACAAAAATATGAAAAACAACGATTCTAAAATTTATTTTCCAAAAAGTGGTCGAACTCTCCCGGATTCACAATATACATGGAGGTCTCATTGCTATATGTTGACTGCCTCGAAACTGTCGGCAATATCACGCGAGAGAGAAATACATGTGCGAACAGGTGCGAACGAGAGAAGTATATGTCCCATTTGATATATATATATCGATTGGGACTCTATACTTCTCTCACTCGCACATGTCTTTCTCTCTCGCATGATGTTGGCGACAGTTTCGAACTCTCACTGAGACCTCCATGTATATGTGTTCTAAGCTTTTATTACGCCGTTTCTCTTGAAAATCCTTTTTTTGTTCGGGCAGATTTTAAACGATTGTTGCATGTTTTCGTGTTAATTCAACGTCATTTTAATAAAAAGAACGATTTGAAAAATTTAGAAAATATATTTTTGTCCAATCTCTTTGCCATTGCCAAAATGGGTGGTGCTAATGTTGGTGGTATGGTGCTGTTTTTGTCAATTGCGAAGAGATTGGATAAAAACGTTTTACTATAATGACGTTGAATTAACAGTGTACCTAACCTACATAAGTCCTGCACGTGACAGAATGTTTTTGTAATTGCCTGGTTAAATACTGTTGAAAAAAAGCTGTGGCATACTAGGCACATTTTCTGAATGCCAAAATACATCCTAAATACATGGCGTAATGTGGTTTCTAAATTTTTTTCCCCAAAATTTTAGCCCATGATAAGATTCTAGCAGGAAAGTGCGCAAGTTTAGAGATATTTGCTAATGCATTTGTATACAAGTCCCCTTAACACGCTTCTGGAAAATTAAAATATTACAAGACAAATATAAATAGCTGTGAGCACGGGTAGCATAAATAAATGCATCCTCAGCGTTCATTATTATGATTCAAAACAAAAAGCTCCCGCGAAAAGTGCCGGAAGTTAACCGGTAATGAGATACTTGCAAAAATGAATATGTACTGTGCTCTCTGCTAGAATGGAAAGAGCACTTTACGTCGCATAAAATTTTTATCACCGGCAACGTTATGACAATTTTCTAAACTTATAATGATACTGGTGGGAAGTAGGTACTACGTTCAAACAAAACTGTGACGAGGAAAGCAATAGCAAGGGGGGTTAAAAATTGTCCAACATTCTGGAAGTTTTTATGGCCAGTCAGTTTCAAAATACCGAAAATAATGTGACAATAAAAGAAAATTACAACTTCCTTCGCATTCTCAAAAGCGTGGTTATTGTAAAGATTAGCCGACATTGCGGGCGGAGTAAGACTTTTGGTAAAAATTACTCAGGTACAGAATTAGAAGTAATATTAAAAAGTAACTTTCAGTTAGATACGTCGCTGTAGAAAGGATACAACAAATGCTCGGCAAACTAGTTCTAATTGTATTTACGTCGAAATGTATTTAAAATTGAAAGGATCGTTTTGATTTGAGTATAATGGATAGAATAGAAGAACAAAGTAAAACATTCGCCAAGACTGTCAAAAGTAGGAACAAGAAACAATTCGTTTGCTGAAAGTATCATGTAAAATAATATTATACGTAGATTTAATTTGGAAACACTTAAATTTAACAAGAAAAAGTTTTGATATTTTGAACGAACGAACTAATATTAGACAGTATAGAAAATAAATAAATATTAATGTATCAAGAAGGAACATGAATTATCATGTTCCCTGCATTCAGTTACGTTTTTCAACTCAGTCATAGTTACACAAGCCATCCTTGTCACTTTTTCTTTATTCAACTAATCATTCGCTAATGACTGTTTTTACCTATACTTAAACTAAGAGATTGTAGATTTTTCTTTAAATTGAAATAATTATTTTTAATTTTCCAATTGCTTTTGGTGCGAGGGGCCAGCTGACAAGACATGACGGTGGGCAATGTTGTATAATAACTCCGCCATTTTAAAACTTCAAGTAATAAATAATGTCTGAAAATAAAGTTAAAATTTTGCCTAACATCTCATAAAAACATTACGTTATTTCACTGAAAAATTACTTGAGAAAGCAAATTCTAAATTTAATAATTCTTTTAGGCTTACAAGGTGGTGTACCTCCTTAAAAACAGTGTAAATAAAGTCTGGTCTATATTCATTTTCATCGAGAAAACATTGCCAATTGGTAGCACATTCATAAAGGTCAAACGAAGAATATTAAAATTGTAATTTTCATCCGTAGACGTGTCCATTTTGTACTTAGTTATTATTCATCTCGGCCCCTGGCCTCCGACCGCAGGTTGACCAAGAGTCCTGAACTATTGCTCTATTTCATTCAGTCCCGGTATATACCGTTCATTCTCGTCGAATAATTCTGACGAAAGCTAGCCGTGATTGGAGATAATTTTGGTGAATCTCTCAAGTGAAAACGGTTCCTTCCCCGGTTATAGTTTTGCGAGTAAATCTCACTGGCGTAACTACGGCCGTAACTCGGTCTATACAGATTCCCACGATGAGCACATGCACCCTCGCTAACAGCAACTGTAAAAGTCTCGAAATTGCTGGCTACTTTCTTCGGGTTGTAAAATGGAAACAGGGCAAAATTGAATGTAAAAGAAAACGCTGTCTCTTATCACATTTCGAGAGTTTTTCTCGTAAGAAAAAGCACGAAGAAGAAGTACGCGAAACCTGAATCCCCCAGAGGGAGAGAAACGAGAACAATAGTTTTCCCGAGATACAATAACGCTTCTCTCTGCCCGCCCGGCATAGATGCCAAAAAATTATGATTTTCTTGCGAATAATAAAAAACCGGTGATAAAAGACTTCAGCAAAACTAATTCAGAATTTCTTGTAGCGGGGCAGAAACTTTACAATGTCCTTCACGTATTCTGCTTTTTCGCGTGAAACTCTCCGGCCGACTGAAAGGAGGAGGACACTCCCTTGTATGACCTTTCCTTTTTCCTTCTTACTCATTCGTGAAACGGTCTCGAAGTTAAACCCCATTAATGAAAGTTCCTCGCAAGAAGTTTGTGTGAACCGAAATTACAGTTAAGCTGGACCAAGAACGAACCTGGAACTTCGAATTGTTTAGTCCGTGTCCGTTTTAGCCCACTGTCCTCTGCGAGTAGTTGAACTTCTTTCGATGAGCAAAGGGCTCGTGGCGAACTTCTTATTTGTCTCCCAAAGAAATGAGAATTGATCTATTAACCCTTTGACCAAGGATCATTTTGTAAACAATTAATTTGGGAACTTACATTTATTAAGGGTTTTTATTTGTTTTTAATAGTTCTATAAATTTTTACCTATAATTTTTATTCAATACCCAGTGTTTATTTACATACATGCTACTTTTAATAGAAATATGGAAATAACCGAAAGAAGAAGTAAAACTTTACAATGGAAACAAATACAAAATTTTTATCGTCGTTAAAATGTTTGCTAAAAAATTAACTGGTGGCTCAAAATCATTCCCGATAATGAATCGCGTCAAGCATTATTTATAATAACAGTTATATCAATAAGGTTTTCCTTAATGGGATACTCTAGTGTAATTGCCCGTTTTTCAACTATAAGTTTATACTATCTAACGTTTTGCCTGCATATTAATGTATGTTTGAAGTAATAGGTACTCAGAATTTTTTTGAACTTTTTTATCGCATATATAGTCGGTGACGCAACCTTCTTCAAAAAATTCTTTTCCGACGGACGTTGGTGTGGGATCTGTTCTTGCCACCCCAAATGGAAAAACTAAGGTTCAATTTCTTTATTATATTTGTCATTATGGTTGGAATCACAACGGCCCCCTAACAATAAAAGTTTGCAGAATGTCAGCATTTTGAAAAAAATGTTCGATTTTTGCTTGTAAATTTAGCTGTTTTCGTTCTGTTGAATTAATTTTCTACAAGATAGAAACTCGTCTGAGGTTCCAACCATAGCAACAAATATAATAAA
This sequence comes from Andrena marginata, assembly GCA_963932335.1. Lineage (NCBI taxonomy): Eukaryota > Metazoa > Arthropoda > Insecta > Hymenoptera > Andrenidae > Andrena > Andrena marginata. Next base: position 17,608,187 of record OZ010662.1, on the reverse strand, counting down.
GAAACTCAACTTTAGTTTTTCCATTTTTGATGATTAGACACAGTCCCTACACCAACGCCCGTTGGAAAAGAATTTTTTTGAAGAGGTTTGCGCCACCGACTATATGTGCCACAAAAAAGTTCAAAAAAATTCTGAGTATTACTTCAGACATACATTGATGTGCAGGCAAAACGTCAGATAGTATAAACTTATAGGTTTTGTTAAATAAATTCCCGAAAAAGGCCTTGAAAAGCGGGCAGTTACAGTAGAGTACCCCCTTAACAAATGTGTTTTCTTCAAAGAGGCCCTAGAAGAATGAAAAAATACGTGATATTAGATGAAACAAACAAAATAGCCCTGCAAATATAGTCCCGCTCGTTGCTTTTATTGGCTGTTGGGAACAAAATTGAACTATTCTTATAATTTCAACCTATATTTTTTATCCAAATAGTTTGTCAAATACCCCTACTTCATTACAGTTTATTCGTACTCATGTAATTCTACAATTTCAAACCCACATAACCCATTCAGACCCATTATGAATAGTAATTTTAATTAGTAATTAGTAATTAGTAATTACTAATTAAATTAAATTAAATTTTGCCCAACTCTAGCAAGGGGTAACTTGCTTTAACAGCCGCGATTTGAACGCAGTGGAAAGTCCGCGATAAATGTGACTTTTCCGTGCGCTCCGCGAAAATGAAATGAATTCATTAATGAAATTATGGCTAGCTCATTATGTAAAGTACGCAACGATTGTTCCCCTTCAAGAAAAGTTAACTGACGTGAATCAGAAAATTGCCGACAATAATTTAATGAGGTGTTTTCATGAAGCTGAATCGAACGAGATTTTAGATTAGCATGTATTATATCTTGAATATCCTAGCGATTAATTTTTAGCTGAAGACATCATGATACTTAATCTTACGGCTGTAAGCAACAGTTTGAAAAAAATTCGTACCTTGAATTATATAAAATTTTGTATTAATTTTAAATCACTACAAAAGGTATTCGAGGTATTCTTCATCTGGACTTATGCACTTATCGTTTTATTAAGAATATTAATCATTATGTCATTTTTGTTTCGAACATATTTCTTAACTATATATTAATTCCTCAAAACTTTATAATTTTTCTTCGCTACATCGAGACTACCTAAGCCGTGTAAATCATAATTAAAAGTGTTTTTTTTTCAACTGGAACCTTAAGGGATGGATGAAGGTATAAACGGTTGCAATTAATTTCTATAAGATTGTAATATACCGACGAGCAAAGTATGCATTTAACGCAACCTATCAGCTGTAACTATTCACATCATAAATAAATAGGTAACTATTCGTAACTCATGGCTTGAGTTAATTAAAATTCTAGGATTAACAAACAAATTAACAGCAGAGATATGCCACCACGTTGGTCTTATTTTAGTATTGTAATGAGAGCTGTTCCGTTAGAGTAGGGCTACTGATACGTGGATATATCTAGGTGTACAATATAATATTGTGACTTGCATAGACATAGTGATGTGTAATGGACATACGTACCTATAGCGATATCTGTGCACTTGCCACAAGAGGATATTTCGATCAACCCTGATCTCTCAAGTAGCTACTCACTCAACCACCGATTCCAATATGCACATATATATGTAGGTACCTGTTTCGTTCTATTTACCTACCTCCTAACATCTCCGCGTTTAAAGCAGGTCTGCTACGCAAAAGCCTATCTTCTACCTTTCAACTTCGAACTCTTCCTACTCAGGCACAAGGAGAAAGTGAACTACCGGTTCGTATAACAGAAGTTCGTATAACAGATTTCTTTGGATTTTGTTACAAATTTGCAGTTTTATGGACTAAATTTGAGCAAATTTAATTCAAAGGATACCGATTTTTTTGGATTTTGTTACAAAATTGAAATTCTATGAACTGAATTTTATGTAATATAGTTGGAACTATCTTCGATCTTTTTGGATTTTGCAACAAATTTTAAGTGTTATTAACTAAATTCGAGCAAATTTAATTCAAATGACACAGATTTTTTTGGATTTTGGTACAACATTTAAGTTCTATGTGCTGAATTGTATTTAATTTAATTGAAAATATCTTCGATTGTTTTGGATTTTGTAACAAATTTCGAGTTTTGTGAACTAAATTTTAGCAAATATAATTGAATTTGACTTCGTTTTTATTGGATTCTGTTAGAAAATTCATGCTCTATGAACTAAATGTTCTTTAATTTAGTTGAAAATAATTTCGATTTTTTTGGATTTTGTTACAAATTTTAAGTTTTATGATGTTTATTTTAACTAACTGTAAGTTCAAAAGTATTACATATATGACTTGTAGAACTCGACATAAGTACACGTATGACTTTGGCTTTGAAAATAGAAATACTGGGACTATGGAAATACAGTGGGATTTTAAGAGTTTAGAAAACAGGAGAGGGGGTGTTCTATTGAATAGGTCGAGATTTAGAAAGAATGAGAGATAGACTACTTAGGATAATGTATGATAAACATGAATGCACATCGCATGTTCTAATTGCGGAGAAAGTAGAATAGGTAAAAGTTGAGTGCATTATAGATGCCGTAAAAGTAGCAAAGGATAAAGTTGATGGGACCCTCCAGTATCATGCCGATAAATCAAAATCTAAATCAAACCTACGGGCCACATAAAATCTTCCTGTTTTTGATAAGTGTCGATGAAAGTATTAACAATCGATTCCTAATGTCTTCCCGATGAGAATGGCCCCAAAAATGATATTGATGCGTTTCGTTAAAAATAGTCCGATTTAAATTATTTTCTGTCGAATTAATCGGGAAAACGCACGGAATCCATTGGTGTCACTTTCATATTAATAAGATGAAAAATAAACAAATTCAGATTCCGTAGAATCTGACCCGCAGGCGACTGCATGCGGGTCGGGCCACAAAGGCTTTCGCCGGTTAGTCGCCTTCTAGAATAAGAAAAAAATGAAAGCTGGTCAACTTATTTACAACCCAAGAGGAAAGGCTCTTGAATAACCAGCTTCAACTCTGGCGTCTTGAATAAAGCTAACTCGGGTGACTTTTAGTCGACTAAGGAAAAAGATGAAGTATCTTTAGTTGAAACGTTATTTCAATCACTTTTTAATCGAATAATGCCCAACTCTGACATACACTTGACTAATTGTAAGTATTGGACAGAATACAGGAGTAAATATGGAACAAGTGCACGTGGATTGGATCCTTGTTCAGAAAAAGAGTCTTTTTGAGAATGTCGATTTGGAAGTGGAACCAATTCCTAATCCAGTGCACGTAAACTTTAACGGATTTCGAAAATCGATTTTCTCGAAAACAAAGCTCCCTATGAAAACATTGAATTCTCTATTTTCAACTAAAGTACTTTTGCATGAGCAATCACCTCCTTTCTGGTTGCACCACGATTTCAGAAAGTCACATGTTAGTGCGGATTCACTGTCGGCTGGCTTCCGAGCGAGACCCTCGTATAATTTTGTCAGTCCTATTACAAAATCTTTATAGACGTGTGTTAAGCTCGATTTTGTATTTCTGTTTCACTACTATTATAAAATAAATAAGTTTCTGGCTTAACTGTTGCATAAGTGATTATTGGAAGGCAACCAGAGGAATCGTTACACTCGTAAATATTCAACACAGGTATAATACTGCAGCAGGCAAAATATATTGTGCCATTTAGAAAATCATCCTTGTGTGCAACAAAGCTAAGTAAGCCGAAACGTGGGCCTTCTAAACCATTTCAATTTTGTTTAACATTTAGAGGGCCGGGAATTTTTTCATTGAAATTGTAAATTTTATTTACTTAATGCATACATACCAGCAAAATGGCCGGCAAAGTATCTGAATTCTTAGGTGGCCACTATAGTAGCCCGGCCCTCTAAAGGTTAAAAACCTTTGGTAATATTTCCAATGTTTTTGAGAGTAATTATAATCAGTTATCACGTTTTACCTTTTATGTCCCTCGCCCTGTAGGATTACAAAAAATGTGAATACTCTCGTTTGAAAAAATTATAATACAGAATGCATTGTTCTATAAGAATAAAGGTGTTTTATAAATCTGTTATTAAGATGTAATATCTTATAAATCTGTTATTAAGATGTAATATCTAATAAATCTGTTATTAAGATGTAATATCTAATAAATCTGTTATTAAGATGTAATATCTTATAAATCTGTTATTATTAACACTTTTATATGATAATGAAAATGTACGTACTATATTTATAAAATAGTTCCTACACAATGTACGCCCGAGGTAGTACTGTGTCTGAGTTTACCCGATTAACACGAGACATATTCGATATCGCAGGAATCGACCGGGGCTCTCGGCTACCGGAGCATCTCGCCTTCGCAGATATCTCACGCGTACCAGGGTGAAAGCTATAGCCGTATGCAGAGGCTTCAGCAACACACTCTACCAAAGACTTCTCGACTATGGACCTGATCGCAGGTTAACTCGTGCTAGATTATACATGTCCTAGAATCCAGCAGGTCTGGAAGTGCGCAGTCCTTGCAAATTCGAGATAAGCAAGGAAAAACCTTTAGCCTCGTGGACCTAGATGCAATCCATGTACGTTGCCTCCGACTTTGTCTAGAAATGGGTAAGAGATCTTGCTTCTTTGAATTTTTGGAACCAACTGACTTTTTGGCAAAAAGGAAATATATATTCCATTTATAGCACTTTCGATATAGAGCTTTCTGCATACTGAAATTTGTTATCCTTCATATGCATGTACTTACAGGGTGTGACATTATAACTTAACATCTAAAGAATTCCTTTAGCTTTCATATTACAGAGAAGTACACTGGAAGGATGTTTTCTTGAATGAGGTCTATTGGATAATTGATTTTTTGAAGATAATTTTTTGCAAGTGTTATATTTCTTAAGATTTCAACATCATCTTGATCTTTTTTACACGGAACGTGGTATTTTTTACACTTAATCTGATAACTGATTCAAAGAGAAATGGAATATGGGAAGGTTGAAAGGGAGCTTGAATTCGAATACTCATCACTTCTAAAAATGTATCGCTAATACCATATTGAAAAATGAATTGCTCTCCATGGTGGAATTCGAAAGCTACCCGATAAATACTAGAAAACGATGGAAAACGAGGTCATTATCCTGACGATTACTTTTTATATGTAGGTATCCTGGAAATGAAACGATGTTCATAGAAATTGTTAAAAACTTTCTTCATTCCTAATATTATATGCAGAGTCAGAGCTGTAGTTAAATTATTATAGATGCTTTGTTCTACTGCATTAGATTTAAATAAAGATTCAGAAAACTCATATCCAATTAACAATTAAGCCTTCGATAATCTAAAAGATTGATTGGCGCTAGATGTGACGTCCTTTTGCAAGCTACAAATCATTAAAAAAACGTAACGCCCCGATAGTTAAATGAAGAGAGAAGCACACGTTTGACATCAGTTACAGAGCAACCAATGCTTAAACGAAATTTAACACTGTTGACGAATTCTGGATTTGGCAACGGAGAAGATTTACGAGCGATAAAATTAGTGTGTCAATCTTGGGAGGACATTAGAGGGCCGAGCGAAGGTTGCCGAGAACAGGGAACAGAATTATTCTGCTAGACGCTGAGGCAGCAAAAGTACGCTGGAACCGAAAAGGTTTCCATCTTTAAATTTTCTTATATAAATTCTATGTTTATATCAATTGAAACTTTGTCAATCGAAATATGCAAGAAATTTTCGAAACACAAAACAAACTATGATACGATGAGGAATTTCAAGCGATAACATTTATATAAGATGCTTTTAAACGCGGGCTCAAGGCTCGCAAATTAAATACTAGGTCGGTGCAAAACTTCAGTCACTGCATTGAACCAAAGTCTTTAGTAAAAGGAAAATTATACTACATGCTTTTTAATCGAAGTATTTTCTTTGGCTATCAATAACCTTTTGCCACTTTTCTAGTAAAAGTTCAAGTAAGTGTAGTATAAAAAAGACATTTGCGTATACTTAAAATTGCCTGACCCTGAGCAAACGACCTTTTGCACTGACCTAATAGTATTCGCTAACTAACATTAAGTAAAAAATGCTTAATGAACATAAGATGGCCCTGTTCGAGTTAAATTTGATTTTCCATGTAGGCAATGCCAATAATATGCGTGCTATAAAATATGCTGTAAAATATAAAATGTGAGATATCCCATTATATTAACAATTTTAGTATATTTGATTCTGTTACGAGCCGAAGTTGAGGGCAATGAGATTGGCAGCTGCGAAGCCGAGGATCTGAGATTGTTTTACGAAGTTTGTTAGTTGCGGACGGACTGGTACCTGGTTAACACCGGGAGCCACTAGGAAGGTAAGTGTTCACGGACGAACCGGTGCCTGGTTAACACCGGGAGCCACCAGGAAAAGTTAGTTTAGCCTCGTAACTTTATAATGCGATATACTTCGAGCGGTGAAAGTATATCGCTGTAGGTTCAGCTCAACTGGAAATTCAACGGTTATCTTGGGCTTTCGAATGAAAAGAAGTCCAAAGTACGTGCAAATAGTATTAAATATATTAACTATGGTGGTCCTTATTTTTCAACTGTAAATTTTGTATTGTCTGACCCTCTTAAAATCTTCTATTCGACAAAAAAATCTTCTTCTTTTTTATTTGTATATTTTGATATATAAAGGTCGCTCAAGGACAATATATTTCGCATGTACCACAAGTTTGACAACTGCGACTTTCCATAATTGTCACTTGTCAATTTTAATGAAACCGGACCCATATTTATATATCAGAATCCAAAACCATGCCTTTATCTATGCGTTTAAAAATCTGAATAGAATGTGCGTCAGAGTTTGCGTCTGCATCTGATTCGAGAGCTGCCGATGAGAGAAACTTAAATGTGCATATAAAGCCTTATGACACATCACAATACAGTACACACTCGTTATAAACCCGTTTCATCTATGCGATGTGTGCCCGAATTATAATGTTATACTCTCACTTAAAAGTTAATAAAATTATTTTGTCCTTATTGCAAAAATTTCTATCAATTTATACCGAAATAGTAATATTTTATTGCCATTCAGCGACCTACAATCCTTAACATATTTTAACAAGATTTTATACGAAATTCTTTTAAACTATTTGGAAGCTTCTGAGAGGGTCAGAAGAAATTTTTAATGATTTTGATTTTTTACCATACATATAAGGACCACACTACTCTACAGTTTCTAACAAAAAATTTTAAAAGAATGCCATTCGTGACCCTCTATATACTATGAAATTTGCCTTAAAAAGTGGGGGGGGGGGCATGAACGCCTTCAATGATTGAATATCGGTTTTTTGTGGAAAACCTCGGCTGCACCACTGCGGGAAACGATGACCCTGCCGGTTCACGTGAATTCCAGACACCCGAAAGGGTCGAAATGTCAAGGGACAGTGTCTGAACATAGCAATTCATACTATTAATAATTAATATTAAATCACAATTTTGTAATATTATAAGACCCGATACTGTGAGTCTTACTTCGTTCAGTGGAATGTGTCAGTGAAAAACAGACCTAGAAATCTCAAAAGAATACAGAAGCAGAGGAATTGGAATGCTCTTTCTAAACATCGAAGTAAAAATTTATAAAATGGTACTTTGGTTTTACCAAGTCACCAACCATATTACGTTTGAAAGGTTTATTTAGGTTAGAACCGTAAAAATTCCAATGCAAGGATTAATCTATTCTATATATCAATACAAATCACGCATCTTCGCAGCTTTGTCTTCCTCTGATTTTTTTTTATAAAACTAATATTGCAACAATTTCCCTATTCACATTGAATAAATAAGGTATTTCGGAAAATTAAAACAAAACTTTAAAGAAAATTTGAATAATATCGGGAACATCTTGAAAGTATTACTTTTTCTAAAACAAACATAGCTACTAGAAAAATAAATCTAAAATCCAATAAAAACTGATCCATGTGTGTTATGTGGTTAATAACGTCTATCGATAATCCGTGCGAAATTAAGTATCCATTAACAAGAAAAGCTAGGTGAGTTTATACATAATCTCGATCAATTCACATTCCTTTAAAAACGTCATATCATTTCACTCCATAAATGTGCAATATTATTTATATCACCATTACTGACACTTAGATGCTCTCTTAACACCTCTGGCCCAAAGTGTTTATCCGCAAACGCGAGAAATTCACTAAGCTTTGATAAATTTATACACACGAAGTTCCATTAGGCATTTCTACCACTGATTGCGGCAGAGGCCCAATTAAAAAATTTGGAAAATTAGAATTTCTCACTTTTTTCTATTCTTCACTACACACAAAATACAAAAAGTTAGATATCTCAAACTGAAACATATATTTCTCATGCCACTTTTGTAACCACCAGTACATTACATGAATCTCTTTTTTCAGAGAAATATTCGCATTTGTTTCGTTGCGGTAAGCAAAGTGGTGAACGAAATCATCGAATCATCGACTGTACTGTTAATTCGGACAGCTTTCTAAGCACTAATGATCCTGGATCTAGATCCAATATTGCAACGGAGAAGCCGCCGACCTATAGAGTGGATCCATGTGTAAACTAATTCGATTACGTCCCCGGATCGTCTAGAACGGTATTATGGAGCAGGACTAGAGCCGGGCGGCGGAATCTCGTTAGGATGCTCATCTCCCTATGGGGAATTGTTATCGTGCTACCCATCGGCCGGCTATTCCGAAATTTCGCGCTACGAAATGAACGACAGACGCAATTACGCTGACCAAAGAAGAATATCGTTGTTACGACCGCGTCGAACGCATTCCTCTGGGATCCACATAAGACTGCAATGTGGGTTCCCTGGAAGGCCACAAGGATGCAATCGATAAAAAACGTCCATTCTCGTAACAAGAACGAGACTAACAACGTGCACTTTGTGACAGATAATCCCCTTTGTGATAGGAGGATCATCTAGCTGAGAATTGTTATTTCATTCGAAGAATTTTATCGTACGACAAGAGTATACAGCGTGATTCCAGAAACTAGGTCAGGCTATAGTTGTGTTCTAACAAGGGAACTTTGTTGACCCGAAAATTCCGATCCTTTTGAACTTCGCAGGTTTGTAGGAAACTTCAATGGAAGTATCAGGCAATTTTCTCCTCTGCTACTTCTTGGTTCTTCGGGGCGAGAACACCTCCTAAGGTGTAATGTTTGCTCTCCCATTTTCCTATATGTATATGCATTATATGAGAAAAATAGTCGTCCCATCGGGTGTCTGCACCAGAAATCGATTACGGGATTTTTCGCTTGCCGGGCGATTGATTTATCCTCTACCAAATCGTAACCCAAAAATTTAGAAAAGTATGCAACTTTGTGTGCAAGTAGAGTAGTTCATTCTTAAGGGGGGAAGCCACTGCGAAAATTTTTTTCCAATTTTTTTGTTGCATTTTTTTAATGCTTGGGCTCTTAAGATTATACCTGCACAGTTTCAAAGTGAATCTCCAAAAATTCTGGGAGCTGCGGGAGGTTTTATATAGGTTGCGCAGCGCTCGTAATCGAGTGCACACATAGGTAAATTGGTTTAGAACAAGGTAGAAAATCACTGGCCACGATAAGACCGTACACAGCTGCGATCTTTGAGCTGCAGAAAATAACTTCCGTCGAAACTTTAAACGCGAGTATCTTGAAACGGCATTTTTCAAAACGGACGCATTAATAACTCACTCAATTTTTATTGGATTCATTTGAAATTTTCAGGGAATATTCGTAATACAATTATCTTTAGTTAAACGTACCAGCTTTTTGATCGAATAATTCATTTAATCGTAACATTGAAGAAACATGTTGATTTTTAATACTTTTTGTTCCAGATTTCTTCCTAAGTCCGCCATTTCTTCAACAATCAATATTTTTTTAAATCTCTGCGCTCAACTGAAGCTATTGTAATATACTTTAAGAAACCGTCCGAATTTTTCAATTCGGAGTAAATGTTGAAAAGTTACAGGTGCGCCCGTTTTGTATTTTTTTTTTCAAAGCCTAACGTTATCGTATGCTGTGGCCATACTACCGAAAAAATGTTCAATCTGAGAGCATAAAATATTACTTATATATATGTATTTTCAGTTCGTAATAAAGATTTTTCGTAGGAAGTTACATTTCATTATTTTTTTTTTCCTGTTAAACAGGATGGCGTTTCAAGCATTTTTCGCTTATATTGCCCAACGAACTATAGTCTCATATCTTTTTCTCTCCTCTCTCATTATAAAAGAATGTCTTGAAAATAGCCTTTATTTTCGACCGTCACAGTGGCTTCCCCCCTTAAGAGAACCCTAATTTTTGCTGGTGATTTAGTGCAGCTTTAGGGGGTGAAATCACACCTTGAAAAGAATACCAAATTATCTCTTTCGCAGAATACTCGAGAAGAGAGTAAGATATCGAAAAGAAGTTTAAACAAGAGTTGCATCTTTTTTTTATATCTATAAAACTGTGTAAAAATAATTATCGAATGAAGATTTGGTGGCAGTAGTAACTTGAAAAGTATGAATTCATGGATAATTATTTTCATGCAGTTTTGTAGATATAAACAACAAAAGCAACTTTGGTTTAAACTTTTTTTCGACATCCGTCACCGTTCTCGAAATAATCCACGAAAAAATCGCATTTTTTCAAGGGGTGATTTCACCCCCTAAAACCGCAATATGGCACCTAAAAAATAGGGTTGTCTTACGAATGAACTACCCTGCTCGCACACAAAGTGGCATAATTTTCTAAATTTTCGGGTTTCCTAACTTCCCTTGCAAGCTACGCAGAGCCGATGACGGCAATTCTTTTCCAAGGGAATTTTAAAATCTGAAACAATTCCCTAATATGCGCCTCGATAACAGAAATGCCTTTGATTTTTTTCAAAAATTTTCCTGCACTAGTATACGAGAAATTCAGCAAAATCCTGATTTTCAATTTTTGCCCTTTACTACCACCCGAGTCGAGATACAAAATTGCAACGTGCCACAAATTGTTTTGTTCTATATGCTTTTGAATGACTCGTCGCGAGTCGAATTCGGTCTAGGGGCAGATTTGCCCATCCACCTTTAGACTTCCAATAACAAGAAATTTATTCATGCTATTCGAATTAATCGATCCGTGCTGAACACCAAATTAAGTTTTCGTTCCACAGGATAGGAGAATCCTACCTGTATCGTAAGAATTATAACAGCATGTTAAAATAGAATTGTTTCGAACAGATTGAGTCATTACATTGGAATGTGCCGGCCAAAGGGCTTTATTTCCAAATCCGACGTCGTGTTAAATCGATTGTACGGATTAAACCACTTACCGATACAAGTTCCATCGGGGGTGGCCTCGTAACCTGGCAGGCAGGTGATCGACAAGCTGTCCAGTATCGGTTGATCCTTCTGCTCCATTGATTCAGCACATCGATAAGATCCTGGAGTATTAATGCAACCATAGCGGCACATTTCCGTTTGCAGGTCGGCTTGGACGCATTCGTCCACATCTACAACCAATAAGATCGTATTTCTCTTATTTAATGGTTTTCCCCTGTTTCAAATCGTCAAAATCGACTTTGTTACACTTTCTCAATATTAAGTTGCTGCATAAATTTTATACACCACTTCGTTTATATTATGGAGTTACTCGATCTAAATACAATTATCAACGCTGATTTATTATAATTATTATAATTAACTCTAATTTAAAAGACCATCTCAATTTGTCGCGAAAGGGCGGGCATTTGAACATAGAAATCAACTTTATGACTGAATACATATGCCGCCCCCCCCCCACCTTTTGCGACAAATTGAAAAAAATAGGCTACGAGAAGGACTACTTTTTTTTGGTCTACTTTAAGAATAATTTTCCCTTTTTCGATTCGGATGAAAAACAGCGACAATTTCACATTTCATAGACAAAAGTATGACCTTCCTAATATACTACATATAATATTTCTCCAACGGAAAAAAAATTCTTCAAATCCGTCCTAATTTTTCGCCTCCTAAGTGTGTGTAACCCCTTAAGAAATTTTATTCTATACTAGCATAAAGTATCCGGCGTTTCCCGAGTTATATATCTTTTTTCCGCGAAGGGGAGGGTGTGTTTCAAAAAATTTCTTAACGAGCACCTAGAGACTAAAGGAAACCTACGTACCGAATTTCAATAGGATCGGTGGTGTCAGAGAAATCGTGATGAGTCAGTGAGTGAGTTTGGATTTTATATATATATAGATTTTCATCTTATTTTGGCCTGTAGAGTCACGGCCTAAAACCTAAAGGATGACCATCAGTAGCCGAATACCCTGTATAGGGTGTCCCAGTTAACGTCTTACAAGCTGTTTTGTCTGAGATTATTAAAAATAGCGATAATTTACTTTATTACTTGTTACTGTTTGTTCGGCTCCGTCATATCACTACTGACGGGGTACCGATACCAGACCTCCAGGGTGAAGAGAAATGTAAGTGTCTTCCATCTTTTTAAATGGAATGATACATACATATATATTTGTATTTGCGAGTAGCTCCCTTCATTTCCAACATTTATAAAAAATAATTATGTATTTAATTTTATGCAATAGAAAGAATGACAAAAAAATATTTAGAAAGGTAACTTAAATGTGGTTTTGTGGCTCGAAAATGATTTCATTAATTGTTAAAAGTATTGTTTGTTTACTTCCAAATATTTATTAACACTTTGCATAGCACCACGGCGGAGAACCCACGGTGTTTCTACACTCACAGAATTATAGCGGTTGGACGATACCCATCGAACAACGCCTTCAAGAAACATGTAGGTAGTATGTAGTGCATACTATATACTATATATATATAGCTCAGCTTGTAACTTCCGGGTACTGGCACACCCCTACTTACAATTAGTAGCAACGTGTTGCGAGGCCTGTATGCGACTCCATAGTATGCGCGTACCATTTCCGAGCATAATCCATTTCCTGTTTTCTTAAATACCGCTCTACACACGCAGTATTGCCGGGAAAGGGGTTCTTAGGCAAACTATTGGTAGTGGAGGGGGAACTGGGCACAGGCCACGCATGCGCGTCATAACGCCGTGACGTCAAACCAATCAACGCTAAGCTAGGTGTTGACGCCTTGATGGAAAACGATGGGAAACGAACCGACGCCAGCGCTAAGCCAAGCCAAGCCAAGTGACACTAACGCGAAGCCAAGCAAGTGACGTCACGGCCAACCATCGTCGGCAACCTATCTTCCGGCAACTCTGTAGCTTCCAACTTGGCTGTGGCGTCGGTTCGTTTCCCACTTAGAGCATATATACATGGAGGTTTCATTACCTAAGATTGACTACCTTGAAACTGTCGCCAACATCACGCGAGAGAGAAAGACATGTGCGAACTGGTGCGAGTGAGAGAGAGAAGTATAGAGGTCCCTTTCGACCGTAATGCGCATGCACCAATATGGTGCGAGAGAGAAAGACGTGTGACTGGTGCGAGAGAGAGAAGTATAGATTCTCAATCGTCCGTCTTTCTCTCTCGCACGATATCGGCGCATGTGCATTACGGTCAAAAGGGACCTCTATACTTCTCTCGCTCGCACATGTCTTTATCCCTCGCACCATGTTGGCGACAGTTTCAAGCTTTCAATGAGACCTCCATAGTATATGCTCTAAGGCAAGAATGGCCACATCGGGCCATTTGGGAGTAAGGTCTCCATGATGTTTACCATAGCCGCGCGGAAGGAGACCTCGAAAGCCAATGGTAACGTGGGCGCGCCACGGATAGGAAAACTGTAAGTGTGTGGGTAGTAGCGTGCGGCGCAGGTTCATACCCGTAGGATAGGCTTGAAAGACTGGGTTCCTTGGGGGACCCCAGTGTTCGCTGCCAGAGTTACTCTGGCTAGCAGTTTTTTAGTTACAGTTAATTTTTTACTTGAAAGTGTTAATAAAACTGTTTTAGCCAATTACCATATCATAAACCCAAGCAACGGGACCCCTTGTACACCGTCCACTGGAGGGTCGCTGGGGCCCCCAAGATTCCCAGTCATTCAAGCCTATCCTACGGGCATGAGGTTGTACCGCACACTACTACAGTTTCCCCTATCCGTGACGCGCCCACGTTACCATTGGCTTTCCAGGCCCCTTCCGCGCGGTTAAAGTAAACATCATGGAGACCTTACTCCCAAATGGCCCGATGTGGCCATTGCTGCTCTAAGGTTTCCCATCGTCTCCCATCTTGGCGTTGATTGGTTTGACTTCACGGCGTCATCACCTGCATGGGTAGCGTGTTCACAGTTCCTCCTCCATTACGAATAGTTTGCCCAGGGACCACATTTCTCGGCAACGCTGTACACGCGTGACCACGCTATCTATACGCGTAACGAACAATTGGTTTGAGCAATAGGTCCCTTTACACGTGCACTCAAACATCGACAGGTGAACGGGACACTCTTACTCGCACTCTTGTGTGCGGGTAACGGGTCATTTCACTGTAACGCCCTGATAAAGTATCGCTGTTTGGAACTTTTTTTATCACAAAAAGAATGTGTTTACGAAATTGAATTCTTTTTTCTATTTATTAACACGTGCTTTGAGAATACCAATTTTTTCGCAGTTTTTAATTGCCTGCTTGCCCCCAAGTAAAGGGATGCAATATTCGCTGTAAAAAAGACGCCTCGACTGCGTGGTCAATTTTGTAGGAACCATGTATCTGGAGCGGCGATATCACGGAGGCTTGTAATCAGTATAACTGCGCTATGGCCCGAACTAGAATCACACATTTTTGTTGCCTTTTTCCCATCTTTTGCGCCGCAGAATGATTAAAAAATTTAGCTAATTTCCATAGTTCAACTTTGGACGTCCGTCGTTTTATTAATTCTTCATCAATCTAATTAATACTAGTCCCTGCCTTTGCGACAGTCATATTAATTACGAATCTCTTTGGTTTTTTGTTTCAGACACACGGCTCCTCCAAAATCAGTCGAGGCGTCTGTTATTTTACAGCGCATATTACACCCACTTATTTTGGCCCAAGCAAGAATTAAAAAAATATGAAAAAAATAATTTTGTATTCTCAAAACATGAATTAATAAATAGAAAGAAACTTCTATTTAGTAAACTCAATCTTTTGGGACAATAAAAAGTTCCAAACAGCGGTACATTATCTGGGGCGTCGCAGTGGAAAGACTCCTTAAGATGATGACCCACGAACCTTGGGATTTCGCCTTTAGAAGTGTGTCGTTCCTGATGGGGGTAAAAATTTTCACCCTCAATCTTGCGTGCGTGTAGAACGCTTATTCAGGTGTGTCACGTTGAAAAGTGTGGCGCGCAAGAATGTACGAAAACAAGCACCACAATTTTGTCCGCATGCAAACCTCCACTCAAGAATGTAACAAGCAGAAGCGTACATGTAAAAACAAAAGCGACACTTTTACCCACAATTCTGCGTGGTGTGTGGAGTTTCCTGCAGACCTGAAATTTCTGAACGGCACGTTGGCAACCAAGTCTCTTGAGTCGACGCAGAAATGTGATCCCAAACTCGCTGCCTAAGTAGTACGTTCTTGCGTGCATTAATGAGTGCGCTCTTTCCTCCACTCTTGCATCGACACAAAAGTGTCATTTACACAGACATTTCTACCCGTTCACTTTATGACGTTTTTGCGTCCACGAGCAACGGCATTTCTACTTCACTCAAGCCTCCAGGTAGAAGTTCACATCGCACCACAAGTTTTCCGGACACATCGGCACGTGACACGCAATCGTCGACATTTGAGCGTACGTGTAAAGGGCCCTGTTAGTTAAAATCAGCATGAAGGAACTGCTCGCCCGCGCCGCGCGCCAGCCTCATAATAAGTAGAAGCAACATTTGGAAATGATAGAAAATGGTCATGGAAACGTATGCCCTTTTTAACCTCCTTTCCGAGATACAGGGTAAATCCGGGGCTGTCGGTACACCTAACATAAAATGGCTATTAAAATTAGCACTGATATTATTTGTTTTATCAGAATCAACGTAATATGTTCAGGATTTTATGGTAATTCAGAAAAATTGGTCGATATTTGTTTTAACACAATATTTGC
The DNA here is from genome assembly GCA_963932335.1 of Andrena marginata. Taxonomy (NCBI): domain Eukaryota; kingdom Metazoa; phylum Arthropoda; class Insecta; order Hymenoptera; family Andrenidae; genus Andrena; species Andrena marginata. The sequence goes on along the minus strand of OZ010662.1, from coordinate 17,592,173 downwards.
TGAACATCGGGTTGAAAAGTGAAGTCATGACATCTGACCATTTCTCCCAGCCCTCGGGAGAAACGGGACGCGTCGTTCGGAGAGATGGTGCGCCTTTTTTCGAGAGTGAGGACCCACATAATTATTCATGGAAAATAAAAAATAAGAAGGCAAATTTATTTACAACTAGCAGATTTATTGAAATTTGATTTGTTTACGCTAAACAAGTAAAGAATATATGAAACAAAAAGTGAACTACCTACTGACGATTAGCAAAGCAAATGAATAGAAAAAAGAACAAATGAAATAAATAAACAAAAATAATAAAAAATAATAAAATAATAAAAAATAAAAAATAATTTAAAAAATCTCACAAAATATTGTAAATTTAACTGACAGAATAAAAGTTTAGAAAGTGTGTCATCCCTCACCCACAATCTGAAAGTAAATCTGTTATCCCAATTATAACTGTACCACCTTTCCGTTCTACAGGGAGAGATAGTCCTCTCGTTAGCTTTGAAAGGAAGGATTGAAATGGCCTAAAACTTTCGCTGCATTGGCACTCAATACCTCTACTATCATATCCAAAACATTCAATGAAAGGTAACTTACAAATGTATTTTAAATACGATTCTGTACACCACTGCTTAATAAAGAAATATGTAGCCTCAACTTATATTATGTAGCCTTTAAATCGAGGAAACCACAGAAGGAAGCGAACTCGCTATTCATTAAACTATTTGGCTCGTAGAGAATCAATTTTGTGCTACACCTTAATGCGTTTTTTACGTATAGAGCCTAAAATATAACAACTGTACTAGAGATTCAGATTTCACGTGTACGACTTGTACACGTGTATACGTGTAGTTCATACATCCGTGTTCTAATCCGTGTACTTCTTAATACACGGATACACGGGTATTGAAATACACGTGTACACGTGTATCGAAATTCACGGGTCGTAGTATCCGTGTACCCGTGTACTGAAATTCACGGGTACACGTGTATCGAAATATACGGATTCACGTGTATTAAGATATCCATATTTAATTTTTTAACTAAATATCCGAATGTTTAGATTTTACGCAAATAGTTTGCGATAGGTAGGTACAAGCATAATTTACTAGGTTGCAAATGAAAATAAAAAACATCATGACGAAGTTACCGACAACAACGATATTAACATTCAATTTGAAACGTATATGGCCGAGCCACAATTACGCTTCGACTTGGATCCATTTGACTGGTGGAAGGCTAGGACAAATAAATACCCGGTGATTTCACATGTTGCCAAAAAATATTTAACTATTCCAGCAACCTCGGCAATGTCGGAAAGATGTTTTTCGTGTGCTGGAAGCATTGTAACAAAAAAAAGAAACCGTTTACTCCCAGAGAATGTTAACTCGTTAGTATTCTTACACCAAAATAAAAAATTAATAGATTAAACTTTATTAAACAAAATCATGATATTTTTTATTTTCATCTGCAACCTAGTAGGGTAATTCCGGGAGACGCAGACGAGCTGGAGAGTTGGTCGAGTTGCTATATTCAGACTCTACATCTATGTATATGTAAAAATGTGTTAAGGTTCAGAACAATTAGTTCTCTAGAAATCAACTGTTTCGACCAAGTCTCCAGACCGAATGCGTCTCCCGGAATTACCCTAAATTATGTTTGTACCTACCTATTACAAACTATTTGCGTAAAATCTAAACATTCGGATATTTAGTTAAAAAACTAAATATGGATATCTTAATACACGTGAAACCGTATATTTCGATACACGTGTATCCGTGAATTTCGGTACACGGGTACACGGGTACACGGATACTACGATCCGTGAATTTCGATACACGTGTACACGTGTATTTCAATACCCGTGTATCCGTGTATTAAGAAGTACACGAATTTGAACACGGATATTTTTACGACACGTGTACGCGTGTACACGTGTATCTTCAATACACGTTCTACGCCGGGATCTCTAAACTGTACCAACTCCTCTGCCGTATCAACACTCCCGGATTTACCCTAGAGAGTTCTGTGTTATAATAATTCTTTCAACAATCGAAGTTTGTACTCTGATCAGCTGTTTACAAATAATACTCGATGTTTTACATACGAATGTTTAACTATGTTGTACATACTATCATAACGCTTTGTGAGTTATTTCAGTTCTATCTCTCGATAAATCAAATATTGTAAAATATGTGTTTACATAGTCTGTGTTGAAGTCTGCGCAAATATGTGTATGGTTTTTCATGCATGTTTGTATGCTTGGTATATGCACGCACTTTATTGTATCTAACGATATCTGCTGCAGTGTGCGTGTTTCCGCTCCATTGTTCTGGAATGTTCTTTTCACTCGTGTACGCAGCGTGGCTAAGTAATGTACCGCTTTTCTGCTTTTGCTTAATGTTCAATCTACACGCTTTTCTTATATTATACATAGTGTGTAATGCTCGGTGGACTGCGTTTCCCTTTATTTAAAGTATATATAAACCTCATTTCCTTTAACAGTCTGTTTTAATTATTTTTAAACGCTGAATCTATTCCTGAATGTGAAGAGGTTCCACACATTATGAGACACCTATATATACAGTAATTGTATCCTAATTTTGATGAGCTACTGTAAATCTCCGAAACAGCTGTATAGCAGTCTAATTGCCCTACGTGTAATACCATCGAAACTCGAAACTTGTATCTTCGAGTTAGCAATTTTCACTCTTGGCACAGTGGAGAAATTTTGCGATTTTATGGTCAAAACCACAAAAATAAATTTTTGAATTCGACAAAATAAATGCTAATGTCAATTGAAGAACTAATATGAGCACCAAATTCCTCCAATTTTACTGGTTAATGTTTTAATGCAAAGCTCGTATAGACTCACAAATGTTTATGTTCATGTGAGGTTAGACCGATCGCATAGAATTACTGCAGATTTACCAGTTGCTTCACACACTTATATTCTGTTATCCAAAGTTCCCAAAATAATTTGAAGGCATGGATTCCATTCCTAGTGGTGCGTAAGATATCTCTCTGTCCTCAAAATAATTATATTTCGGTTTTTAATACGTAATTTATACAATTTTTAAAGTAGTGTTTTAGAAATAACCTTTTCATATAAGAATCAATTTTCAATACATAAAATACTGATTAATCCCATAATATCCCGCAATGATTTTCATTCCTATTTTACGTTCAACTATTTTGATTCTATACATGCAATTGTTAACTACTAATAGCTGCTGATCTTGTAATTATATGTATATTTTTAATCACGATCCAGTGTGTCTTCTATAACATACGACATAACTGTGACCGAGACTGGTTCACATATTATACATTACAAACCTTTTTATTCTTTTTTAAACGATTTTATTCAGCTTCGATCCTCTGTTTGATTAAAAAGTTTATCGTCGAAAGCGATAACTCTTCTTCTATACTCTGCTGTACTGTAGCAGAGGCATGCTCTGACAAAGAAAAAAGCGATTCCGACTGGGAGTACTAGTTGTAAGGACATATAATTTCATAGGTTTAAGTGTATAAGTGTATATAATAAAAAAATCTTTCTCATATATCAGAACGTAAAAGTGCCGAATTTTATATATTAAAAATAAGTTTAGAGGTTTTCACCATGAAAATGGATGTAGTTCTTCAATTGACATTTGTATTAAATTTGTAAAATTCCAAAATTTCATTTTTGTGGTTTTGGCCATAAAATCGCAAAATTTCCCCACTGTGATTCGCTTCCAAATGTATCCAACAATTCAATATTTTCTACATTCCCTTCAGAATAGATTATCATAATTTCGATGTATTTCTGATATGAAAATAAATAAGCAGGGCAGAAACTTTATTACCTTGACAAGTCTTCCAATCGTCCTCCAGGATGAAGCCGTCAGGACAGAGACAAAATACACGGCCCATCGTGGAAAGGCAGGTGTGAGAGCATCCAGCGTTGTTGACGCTGCACGGTCCTGAGTTCTGGCATGTGTGGTTGTCGGCTGACAGTTCAGAGTCCTGCAGACCGTCGCAGGAACATTCGTAGCCGCCTATGGTATTCCGACACGTATCCTGACAAGGCCCGTGCCCGTTATTCAATAGACACTCGTTGATATCTAAACACCAAACAACAACACAGAGGAATAATTTAAAATATTTTGGACGTATCTTTCGCAGGATATTTTAAACGTTCAATGGAGGAATCCTATTTCATGAGCTAATAACAAAGCAAAATTTAGGATTTTTTTTTAAAAAAACTAGCATTTCGATTCATCTGGAATTGGGACCATGTTTTTATGCATCCTTGAAGAAGTTGCAGTTTTTTTTCATTCATTTTTAATAATTCATATAGGAGTTATGTCCGCTTGTGTGCATGATATTTACCTTCTCGGTAATCTGAAATACAAAAATGAAACGGTGTTTTACTTTGTACATATGTAGCTTCAATTCGATGAACCAGAGTACCGCTAAGTTCTATACTTATTTTGTTACATGAGAAAATTGGCGCAACATTGAATTGCAAAAATTAAAGGTCAGACCTATCAATTTGAAAACTCTCCATATTGCTCAATATTTTTTTGTTTTTTGCTGGTTCATCAATTTCAAGCTACATATGTATAAAATAAAACGCCCTTTCATTTTTCTGTTTCGGATTACCTGGTAAATGAATATCATGCACACCAACGGCCGACGAATTTTGCGCGGCGTGATAGTTGATCATGCATAACTACTAGATGTATGGGTAAAAGTTAATAAAAAAAAAACTGCAGCTTCCTCAAAGATGCATCAAAACATGGTCCAAATTTCAAATAAATCGAATCGCTGGTTTCTTAAAAAAAATCCCATTATTTTGCTATGTTTTTAGTACAAAGAATAGGATTCCCCTCTTAAAGTAGTAAATCGGGTGTAAATAAATGTATATAAACATATTTAATCAGAGTATCAATTAATCAAAATTTTAAATTTTGGTATTAAATTTTTACTACACTATATTCTGGTTTATTTTGTTGCACTCCTAGTGATGCTTCTAAAACCTCGATTTATGTTATACACTATACAGGATGTTCCATTTTAATACGCTGGATAGAAAAAATGATTTTAAGGGGATACAGAAGATCGAGGGGACATTATAAGATACAGGTAGGATGTTGCTTACAACTTAGTTTGTTTGTTTTTAAAATACTATTTATGTTACCGGCATAGGTATACACTTTTATGCCATACTGAAAGTTAGAAGAAATGAGACATCTATTAAGTATGTACTACGTCGCGAACTGTATAGTTAGTTTGCAGGTAATAATCTGTTGGAGTAAACATAATTAATAATACTACTGTAAATAATTCTTTAAATTAATCATTTCTACAAAGGCACCCTTATTCTCTTGACAAGTCTTTTGTTTGGTTTCAGTTTCTTATAACTTCAGTTACTTTCATTTATTATAAGCAACAAGTACCAATATCTTTTATAAATATCATTGTGGAGCACCCATAGATATTACAAATTCACCTAATACAAATCTGAAAAAATTTAAATTCCAGAAGTGCCTCGATTAATCCCAGAAGTCAAAGTCGACAGGTATTATCCCAGCATTAAATTAAATTTTGATCTATCATTGACAAATTTACATACATACATTTACACCACTTTCTATTCACTATTCTTGAAAATAAAAATACTTAAAACGTGAACTCAATATAATAAAAAGAAGTGAATATTGGAAATAATATGAAATTAATGTATAATTGAAAAGAATAATTAAATCAAACGTAACACTAAATCGAAATTGTGAATAACTTCAATAAAAGACTATTGATGCCAACGACTGAATTTCTTATAATAAACATCAATAAAGTGAGGGACTCGTTCGCGATTGTGTTTACACTTGTTGCGTTTCGCGAGGAAACGAAGAGTTTGTATGGTCGACGATGTATGCATATTCCGGCGCAAATCACTCACCCTTGCATGTGAACCTGTCCTCGCCCAGTTTCATCCCCTTTGGGCACTCGCAACGAAACGATCCCGGTGTATTCACGCACTTATGCTCGCAACTACTCTTGTTCCCTTCGCATTCGTTCACATCTGGATTTCAATGAATACGTGAGATTCACAAGATTTAGCTACACTCCTCTGACACATTTGAATTTCTCACTTCTTGCAACTGCGTAAAGGGTCTATCATAAGAGTTTAATCGTTCGAAATTATCTCTTAAGAATGTAATGCAGCGCAGAACTTTCAAGAGATCGACTTTTTAGTTACAAAACGTTTTTAACTACATTGAAGCTAAAATAATATTGTTGCAGAGAATGAGCGTGTGAGGCAGGTGGAAAAATGGTTGGGATAAAGGATCAAGGCAAAGGAATCTTCAGTATTATGCGATTAACGGAATGACTTATGATAATGAAAAGGAAACTGAAGAAAAATAAATGTTGCAGAAATTCTGTAAACTATACTCAAATCTCTGAACTCGTTAGCTTATATCTGGATAATATGAATTTATAGAATCTAATAAATTGATCGACTTAAAATTTTGTGTACATATAACGAAAATGTGTGTTTATCGCAGAAACTCGAGACAACATAATATACATATAAGTATCTTAAATCCAGTATCGGTTTTTTCTGCCCAGAAATTCTTTTAACGAAGTATCTTTTATGTTTTTACTTACATTCCCACAATCCTTTTTGACGACGTGTAATAGCAATTGATATTTGTAAAATTATTATGTATTTTTATATGAAAATTTTTATATGTCTTAACTCTTCGTTGACACTCTGGGTGTGAGTCACCAATAAACTGATTATGACGCTCTGTGCCTTCTATATGCAAAATAAATATCTTTTCCCCAAAACCGACATACAAACTATTTTTTTTTCTCAAAATATTATATCGGAACAACAACTCTGTAGATTTTTAGCTTCAAATATTGAAATTTGTAGAAGTTACAATTTTTTGAAGATTTTCTTCGTGTTTTCTCGACATAAGGTAATAATAGATTTTTTTGCAAAACTGTGACAAAATGACGGTCAGAAATCTATTGGAATGCATTCTAGAGACTTTGAAATTGACCCATCATTTTTTTCATAATGATTAGATTCTTTAGATGAGAATAGCAGTCGTTCAAAAATTGTTTCGAGTGTGAACTAGCCAGATATGTCAATGTTTATCGAAAAAAAGGGGTGTGTCAACGAAGGGTTAATAAAATATGCAGAAATTTAAGTGTGAAATTTTAAATTCATATCTTTAATAACTTTTAATGTATAAAATTTCAAAGATGCTCATACTTTTCTTGTGTCTAAACTATATTATACGTTTATTCCTAGTATATTAGTGTTATTATTTTCAATGGAATATTGTAATACTTATTTTCAGGGATAGCCACGGAATCTTCGCTAATGTTATTTACATGGAGACTTCGAACTTCGAGACGACAACATATTATCAAGGACTATGTAAATGTAGCAAACCTCATTAATCCGAACTTTGTTCGTTTAACTTGTAGTACACGTTTCGCTGATCTTTAATTCAGGTCAACGAAAATTTCCCCTGAATTTTGTTTTCTCATATTCTTGTTGTGATGGCGGGGTGAAATTTAATTTTTCTTCACTTCGTTAACTTGAAATTTCATATAATTCAGACTACTTGTTTTTTCGATCCATCTGGATTTAACAAAATTTCACCGTATTTCTTTCTCGGCGTGTCTCCGATATACACGAAAGCTACTTTTTCTGGGATTCAGTTATTCTAAAACTGGTTTATTTCAAGCTACTGCTCCCTCTACGTCGATTGAATTAACCAATTTAAATACACTTTTGTGTTCGTATACTGTCAGTGACAAAGTCTGACTACAGTTTATTATGTCTTGACTTAAATTTGTTTTTATTGTTTCATTGTTTGCATCCACATAAATGCAACATTATTTCTTCCCTATAACAGTCGCTTGACCCTCACACTTCTACCAACAATTAAGCGAACATTACAAAACAAGTAATTGGAAACTGAGAAGCTGACGATTGCTCTTGTGGATTTGAATGGTAAAAAATAAAAAGTTAATTAATGGTAGTGTTCTGGAGAAACAACGATGTGCAAAATTCTTCAAAACGACAAAACACAAAGGAAGAAGTAGGTACAATTGGAAGGATCCTCAATTTTTGCCTTCCTTTTGTTCTGGAACTCACAAACTACCTATCTTTGAAATAAAATTTTACAACTTCCTCTAACTTCCGCGAGAAAGGAACAGTGCTATATCGGACGTCAAAAAATGAAAAGGGAAGGGAGAATTTTCGCACGAAATCGTCCGTGTTTTAATACTCGCAAGAAGAACTTGTCGATCGCAAAACACGGAAGCTGTCAATATTTCAACGAGTACCCTGTCGATATTTCATCTCGAGAAATTTATTTCCCCATTGGCTCAACGGCCCACCTTCCACGTAAAACAGGTATCGTTCGTGCATTTTAGAATATGCACTGATAGAAAAAATAAATTTTGTACCTGTATCAATATATAAACTGTGGCCACATTATTAAATTGTAAGAAGATCAGTGCCAATAAAATTTTACTGTCTTGACGATGATGAGATTATATCACCACGTAGCTACCTCAATGATAAAACCTAACAATAAATACCCTCTTTAACAATCTCGTTCCTTGTTTTCACTGGTAGCTCCTACTTTCCAATTAAAAGCGATACAAAAATAAGTTTATAACAATAAGTGTGTATACAAAGTTGTAAAATTATTTATGGATATGTGTACACATTATTTTAATCTTTGTATTTAATATAAGCAGTCTATCAAACTATACAAATATTCACTCACTGCCAATGAGATTGACACGAAAAATGCAATTAAGGTATTAGTTTAATGAGAATGTTAGAAAATTGGTAACACCTATTAGAAAGTCGATGAAGAGGACAAGGATGTGCGCTTCAATATAATTGTGTTCTGACTATTCATAGAAGGATAACGATCAGTATTATTGGGAAACTGAAAGGGACAATGTTCTCCATAATTCATATCTGATGTTACTTTTTGTATGTATTAATAAAAAACCGTTTGTGAATAATTTACTCTGTACACGTTCGATACTGGATACATTTAAACTTTAGAGGACCAGCTTTTTTCGCAAAAATAGTGGTTTTATAAATGTTAAAAATTTTATTACCGTTTTACCCCAAAACGTTAAAAAATTCAACATTTTTTCATTTTAAAAATACAATGTGTATGCGGTTTTTTTGATACTGCTGACCACGAATCCGTAGTCGGACTATACAAATATTTAACCTGCATGGCAGTGTTACTGACCTAAACGAATGAACACATACCAAAATTCAGAGAACTTTCTTTTAGCGATACCCAGAGCTAACGACGCAGACGTAGAAAGTTTTTGTAACATCTTTTCTTTTTTTGTTTTCCCGCCTTTTTTCATGTTTTTATTTATTATTTTTGGTATTTTTGTGTTGTTTCAGGAATTATTTTAATCTATCTATTTTTGTGTTTTCTCAAACAGAACGAATTTATAGTCGAATATACATACAAACACAGTCGAGCATTAACACACACGTACGTATTTATACTTTAAATCATTTTTAAATGGTGTGCTTATTCAAAGCCCCGAATGGAGATTTGCCGGTCCCCTAAAGATTAACACATATGAGCAGTCAATGATGAATGTGAAACTCCGCTTTTAATTGACACAAATAGATAATATAATAAATAAAAATTAAAAAGAAATAAGAAATATATAAAATAAGAATACATTCAAGCTGTTGGGGCGTTAAAAAGTGATTAATATTTCAAAGCATTTTTAACATTTAATTGGCACTTTAGAAACAATTACTTTTGCTGGTAACTAATTGTTGCGATGTATCATAATATACTTGATACAGATATTGAACTGTCACCATATACTGGGTGGGACGGACTAAATGGTACAACCGAGCATAGTGTACCTAATTCTTGCTATAAAACTAAATCGAAATTATGAAATAAATTTTTTTCATATGATCCTTTGCTTCCGAGAAAATCAACATTGAAAATTCAGCACAATTTATCAGTAAATATTGTTTTATTGCGAAAGAAAGAAATGCTGGTGGTGAAATGAGCTCAAATTGTAGAATAATTGTTTTTCGAATGAGGCTTCCATTATGAGAAAATCGAGTTTGAAATTTCATCGAAATTTCAATCAGGTCTACCTTCAAATCGATTTTCTCGAAAACAAAGCCCCATTTGGAAAAAGTTATTCTACAGTTTCCACTTATTTATACACAATAACTTATTCTGTGCGATGACTTATTTTTAGTCAGACGTGCTGGTACCAGACGAGGTTTCAAAACCCGATTTTCTCGAAAATTAAGGCTATTATAAAAACATTTTATTCCACATTTTCAATTTGTTTTTGTACAAGGAAACTTTATATTATCTATAATATTATTTTAACGTTATATTATCTAAACTTTAAACTGCAAATGTTCCTAACTATATTATCGAAAAATATAATACTTTGAAAAATGCAATATATTTTTTAATAGTTTATCAATACAAATTTGTAGTATTCAACCGGACAAATAGCCAATAAAATGTTATGTCGTTGTGGAAATCCGTGGCGAAACAGAAGTGTATACATAAACATAACTTACCGACACATTTATCATTCTCCAGACGAAACCCTTTATAGCAGCGGCACACTGGTCTGCCATCCACTTCTTTGCAGACGTGGTCGCAGAAAGCCTCAGCGCAAACACCTTCAGGACTCTGCTTCACTTTGCACTTTGGCAGTTGTCCCACCCATTGACGATTCCTACAGAGTAACCTGTTTGTTGTTGTCACCATGTAGAATCCTGGTGCACACTCGTAGTCAGCCTCTAAATACTCGTGGCCTGGTATCGATGACCTTAGAAAAACATTAGTAATACAAATTTGTAAACGTTTAGAAACAAATTAACAGATTACAAGAATTATTGTACTCTAAGTTGAGGATTCAAATTCCACGTTGGCACATTTGACTGAACTGCCCAGAGTTTAGGTAAATTCTTTCTCTCTATGTCGAATGTTCTTTCAACTCTTATTTGAAGGATCGAGTAAATAATTAACAGAACGAAGACACCAAACCCCTAACGCTGAATATCACCTCTGTTTATGAATAAAAATTCTATAGTAAGTAACACTTAAACATGAGAACAATAAAAGGATTTCACTATCGACAGGTAACAGTTGACGCCACTATCATTTTGCTTTCTTTAATTTCACTTCTATGTAGTATCCTTTAGGCGTTAAAGTTTCGACGTTCTCTATTTCTTATATTGAAAACTCGTCCCAGTAAAGATTTCTTTATTGTTAGACTCCAATCCCTTGCCCTTTCAATCTTATTATGCTTTACAGCGCCCGAAGGTAATTCCACCACGTCGAAGCATTGAAAAGTTCAAGCTTCTCGATCCGAAACTTTCTTAGTTCCCGGACAATCCCGCAGCGAAGTTCTCCCAGTAATTCTGTTTCCTAACGAAAAGAGGAAATTTCAAGCGGCGATAGAGCAACACATTCCTCGCGGTACACAGGCATGTCCTCTGTTAAAGAACAGACAGAGGGTGAGCTTTGAAAGGAATCTTTCTACTGTTCAAGGAAGCTCTGAACGGAACCGACGAATGAGTACAGTAATTATGGACGTTTCAGCGGTTCCTTCGAAGAGAAACGGACATTGCTTTGCTGAGGTTTTAGAAAACTCTGCACGCGTGCCACAATAGAGCTAACTGGGCGATTACACCCTTCTTTGAGTCGTTTCCTTTCTTTAAACGACGTCGACAACACTTTGCTCGAATCAGAGTGGAATCAAATGGAAGACATTATGGTAATGTTTCAATTTCATTCTCATTTGCGAAAATGACATCTGCCCTTAAGTACATAGTAAGTCAATTATCGTTCGATGTAGCAGTTAAGCTGGTGACCTCACAAGATAACTAATATAGGAAAAAGTTTTCTATTTTTCATGTAGAATGTAAGTGATAAAAAGTAAAGCTTATAATTTTTCAAGTGAGTTCGTGGTTATCTTGCTGTTTTTTTTATAAAACGCTATGTACATCCATCAATATTTTGTTAGATAAGAAAGAATAATTATATTTACTATTCTGTGTATAATATGGCCGTGGAGATTTTTTAAGGGTAATTATTGATTCTACTGAAACGCAGTTAGTCGCATTATGTTTAGTTTTTTTATTCACAACAAATACTGAAAAATAAAGTTGCTTATTATTAATGAGTGTAAATGAAGTCCTTTATTATGCCTGTGACGTAACACGATTATTTTATGATATCACAATCGTCATAATTTAGAAATATTATTATTTATTTTCATCTTTTTCATATACATATGTACGGTGTTATCCTGTTATGAGGACGGGTCCTCCGTTCCGTTAAGGATACATTTCTATCCCTGCTACTCCTTTTTAACCGACTTCAAAAAGAAGGAGGTGTGTGAGAGACTGAGAATGAGAAAGGGGCCACGCGACAGCGACAAGCGAAAGAAGCACACTGTTTCGTTAAGGGATCGACTTGTCCCTCAAGCGTTGGAAAAAAATGTATCGAGGCAATGACAACCAATTTACTAACTTATCATTGCTAATGATTAATAAGTAATAGCCATCAGCTTAGTGGCAATCAATTCACTCTTCAGTTATTGTACTAACAGTCTATGCGAAACTCTAAAGGAAACCACATTATGATTAATAGCGATTGAAAATAACTCACACGTTGATATGAATTATTTCACCTGAAGGGTTACCCCAAGGTCATATTATGTTTTTATTATATCTTCTCAAAGTCATATTCGATCTTTAAATGCATTTGCTTTCTATCTAATAAAATACGAACGACAAGTACAGGTTTCCATTTTTTGTATGTCAAGTTTACTCTGCGTCCACATTAGAAACAGAAAAAACAAATAAGCTTTTTATTTCCATATTTTTTTAAATATTTTTTTTAACTTTTCTCATAAATGTTTTATCCTAGTTACAAATATATAAAGTACTTTTATGAATAAAGGTATAGGTACAATAAAATAGCTAGAGGTCCAGTAAAACAGCCACATGAATATCTTCCACAATAGTAATTAAGGGGGTATTCTTGTCCAGAAGGCCAATTTTTTGCCTTTCTTAGGGGTAATGCACAAAAAACTACACGGTTTTCACACATGAACATTATCCACACGTATTTATTAACATTTCACTTAGTTGTAAACAAAATTCAGCCATATATAATAATACTTAATAGAGATATAGGTCATCTCGTAAAGCGTGTGCAGAAAAAAGTTGCCTCATGGTACACACGATTCCGGCTGTTCCGCTGATCCAAAACGAAAAGACCAAAGGATTCTTAATCAGTAAGAGTGTGGCTATAACCGGTAGCAGATTTATGAAATTACATTAAAAATTCACAAAATGGCGGGATTTTGAATTTAAAACTCATCTTTTCCGTGTTTTTTTTCGTCTTCAAACGGCCTTAAACTTGTAAAAAAAAAAACTATTTCGCCTTGATTTTGTTACCGACTAGAATTATATGTTTTCTGAATGTATACGAAAAAGATGAACCAGATTGGCCCATTAAAGGTAGAGATATCGTCTTTACCGTCATGAAAAACACCGTTTTGAGAAAAACCCATAGGTCCGTTAATTATTATTATGTATGACTGGAATATTTTTTACAATTTACTGAAAGGTTAGTAAATACGCGTGGATAATGCTTATCGGTAAATATTGCGTAATTTTTTTGTGGGTCGCCCCTAAAGAAAATACAGTATCTTGTCCTTCTAGACGAGAATACCCCCTTAAGGATCAAACTAACAATTCGAAATGACTTAATTAAAAAGACAGGCATGTTGACCCAGCTTAAGTCCTACATCTACACTCTCGTTGTACAAGCATCGAAACTTCATAAGTGTTCCCTTAAACGTGAAATTATTAATCGGTCTCATCTCAGGTTTCTAAGTAAACAAATTCCCCAGCGACATAGATGAATAACGCAACACGCTGCTTCAGACGTGACAGGCGAAGGATTCACACCTGATTTCTATCAACCCCTGTCCCATTTCTCCGCTTCATGCAGAAACATAATGCACGGGGCAACTTCATAAGCTCGCCGAGAATCCATCGTTACAAGGTAAATCGCTCCGAGTAAATCCACCCTACTCAGCGCCGTTTCGAGATGAGCTGAATTATTCATACTAAAAGCCACTTACTTTACATATTTGATCAGTGCATGCCGCGCGAGGGGCGCCGGCAGGAAAGTCCCGTTTATGCATGATAAATCTCCCTTGGTATCGTCATCGTACGCCGCGGTGGTGCCCGGCATCTCCGTGTTCTTCTTTGCGTCCAACCTTTCGAACTCTGCCCCGTCAATGATGGGTCTACCGTGAAGATGAGATCCGCCGGATTTCCGTCGCTTAAGTTCATCGTGTCGCGGCAGCATGGATAGTTTCAAGCTCGACGTCATGTAAGCGTTGTAATCCTTCAGCCTCCTTGCCAGCACTTCGTTCTCCAGGTCTAGAATAGGCAGATCCTCCTCCGTTCTCGAGTAACCCAACATCTTCTCCGCATCGTACCTGGAGCTGCTGAACTTGGGCTCCCCCGGATTGCTCGGCCTCTCTTCCCTGCGTTCGCCGTTTTTGTACGACGGTCTCGCCAACGAGCTGCCCAGAATGCGGTTCTCCAGGCTCGCTGGATCCTCCATTTGCGTTCGCGAGATCTCCCTCTCGAGCTGCTTGGAAAATTCCCTCTCAACCGTGTCCTCGTAGCTCCTGTAACGCGAGGTGGTCTGCGTCGATCGTTTGCTGTCCTCGGTGGTTAATTGATCTTGAAGATTGGACGGCGAAGTGATGTTCATAGCATCTGGGTCGGAACCGTTCGAAATAGTCTGGTTGTCTCTCCATGTGACGTTTGAAAAATCGTAGTTGGGGGCGCTGTCCTCGACGGTAGGACCATCCAACTTGCCGAGAAGCAACGCAGCTGGTGCATCGTTCATCCGTCTCTTGAACTTGGTGGTCCTGCGCCTGTCGGCTCTGTCCTCGTTCTGTCTCGACTTCTTCCTTCCCCGCTTTCGCTCGCGATTCTTCCGCCTCCTCCGTCGCTCCGCGCGGTACCTCCTCGCTGGAGAGTCTTTCGACTTCTTCGACTGGCCGCCCCTCTTGCCCCTGATTTCGTTCGCGCGCACGTCGTCCGTGGCTTCGCGTTGACGGCCCACGTCTGAGACTTTGGACTCCTTCCCTCTGCGCCGTTTCTTCCTCGCCCTGTCGCTGCCGTTTCCCCTTCGACGAGTCACCGATGTTCCCGCTGAAACGATTAATTTCACACAAAACAATTGATGAAGCAGGACATTGGCAGCTATTACTATATCTCACTGATAGTTTATGACAACCGATGCTTTGATTTTCAGGTCAATCGGGGTGGCTTCAGGATCAATTGCAGGGACGTGATTATTAATTTGTCAAGGGGTTATAAATATGTATATTAGATAAGTGCAAAAGTTTTGTTTATTATTGCAACGCATTGTTTGTCGGCTGATTGCACGAATGCAAGGAAATTTCATTAGTATCGAGGACAAAATAAGGCCAAGGAAATGGCTACATTTCAATCTAGATGTAGCAGTTTAAACTTGATAAGGTCGGGTAAGCAGGCCAGTAGATGGACAGTTTAGCAGGTTTAGCTGATTCCGAAGTTTACGGCAAGGTGTTTCTTAGAAGTATGTGTTGTATTAAAAAAAAAATCAAAAGTTTTGCATGTAAAAATGTACAAATTTTGAAGGAAAAAATAACTGCAAGTAAACAAATTAATGTATTTAAGGATAAAATGATGAAAATTCTACTCATAGCCCGTATCACCAATAGATGGACGGGTGACTGGCAAAACGAGTAAAATACTTATTAGCTATAGTAGGTACCTAGATTAAGTTATTTTCTGTTAAAATATAATTTATTTCAGCAAAACTAAAAACTTATGGAGTCTTGGTTGCCAGAAAACGGTGCAACAGGTTATGGGCCCAGGCCGCAAATAAAGTGAGGTTATGTGGCCAGACGTCCCGGATCGTGTGGGATTGTTCCGCATTGAAAACTTTTCGATAAATACGTTAGTGTTTTATAAAACTCAAACGTTTTTCTTCTACAAAATAAAGAAACAATAATATAGATTGAAACTCTAATTCTTTCAATATTAACGATTAACCAACGATTCGTCCATCTACTGGGCCCCGTCCAGCTACTGGCCTGCTTACCCTACATTTTACGTGACATACATTGCATTTTATTTGAGTTCAACTAGCACGAGAAGTTTGGCAACTCGAAAAGTAAAAAAAACTGAAATTTTGTAGAAATGTTGCTCAAGTGATGGTGATAACGTAACTATTTTTTGATTCAGCAATGAAACGCTCTTAAAGGTGAAAACACCATCCCAAAGAAATTGAGAGTTTTCATATTATCGCGAATATTTGCGAAGCCGTAAAAGATATCGAAAAAAGTTCGATTCAAAGTTTGATAGTTTTCGATATCCTGCAATATGGCGATAAATAATTGGCGAAAAAAGGGTGGTGGGGATAAATTTGGAAAAAAATAATGTTTTCGCAAATTCTTTAGCGCGGTTTATAGGACATAAAAAACCATAGAATTTTGAATTGAACTCCTTTTTGATATCTTTTACAGTTTCGTAGATATTCATGATAAACTGAAAATATACCATTTTCCCGAGGGGCTGTTTTCACTATTAGGAGTGTTTTATTACCGAATCAAGAAATAGTTACGTTATTAGCATCATTTGAGCTACATTTCTGCAAAGTTTCAGATTTTTTTACTTTTCCAGTTGCCGAACTTCCCTGCTAAGACAATAATGCAATGGAAGTCCTAAGAAACACTTATGCTGTTTACGAAGAAGGTGTACGTAACTAAGCACGTAGATGTTTCTTTGCGAATTTGAGTATTGTTTTGGGTGACCATAGAATTGAGGCATTTGATGGAAAAAGGGCACATACGCCAAAATGCCATTTCAAGAAAATCGATTTCAAAGTGTTCATTATAGTATAACTTAATACAATGTCATTCAATTAAAACCAATTTTTGTAAGGATGTAGTCACCGTGTCCTTCAAACGTTCTGAAAACAGAATTCATGATTTGAACGTGATATGTGCCTTTATTTATAAGTTTTAAGCAAGTGGTTTATGTGCCCTTTTTCCGTAAATACGGTAAATTTGTAACAAAATTGCTTCTTTGTTTAGTTATTTACATATAATTTTGTTTACTTCATTGCCCATTTTTTATACATCGCTTAAAAAAATATACAAAATGTTACGTTTTAACTAAGTATTAATTTCTTCGATTTTTTTGCAACAAGCTGTTTTACAATTCAATTTTTTCTTTCCTGAATTAGCTTTTTTTCCTTGCGGATTCAAGACTCGCCTCACTTTTCATATTTTCTCGCTTACAGAAAATCCTCTATAAAACAAAAGTACTTATTGCACGACAGCACGGTAGCGCGACCGCTCAGCGACTATGTATCTGCGTGTCGAACACGCTACGTAATAAAGCAGTATTTAGCTCTTCTGAACGCGAGAGAAGTAATGTTCTTGATATATTATATATATAACATATACCTGAGACGATTTAATCGACATAGGTCTATGTGCCCTTTTTCCATCAAATGCCTCAATTGCATTCAATCGTCGCATTTAAATCTACATCAAACGGCAGAAGAAAATGCCCAGAAGCTGAGAATTGATTGAACTACAGCATCGCAAAGAATCCAATAATGCAAAATGCTTTTAAAATTTAATATAGTACCGTTGCCAAAGAAGTTATCATAAAAGCACCTCATAAATAAAATTTCCATATGCATGTTCATCACTCCTTGCAGAATAATGCACAGAAATCTGACTCCTTTTTGGATCGTGTAATAACTGAATATGAAAAGTAGACTCTGCATAAAAGTGTGATACGTAAAACGCGATTTTCCATCATAGGAGAGGTTTCAATACCAACATATAAGCGAACCTGCAGCCAAGAAAACTGATACTATCCATGTTATAAAACTCCGAGGGTATGTTCCATGTATTATAAGTTATTAACACTTGCTGACAGTACCAAATAATTGAATAAACTGAGCAACATATTAATCAAAAGTGTTATTTTCATTGAAAGGATTTTCGAGCGCACGTTGCAAATGTTGCAATGGAAATGAATGAGATTACTCGTACAATATTAGTGCATACACCGTAGTCTGTAACACTTTCTTCATAAAGGAAACGTCGAAAAATACAGATGGTTCTGAACAATAAAATGAGCTAGATTTTCAATAGATTTTGGAGTGGCGCGTGCTAAAATAATGAATAACTCCGTCTAACATATCAGTCGACTTATTTAATAACAATTACTATTAATATAACAAGAGACTCGCGTGAGATCATCGACAAATGTACCTACGCAGAAACTGCTCGATACCGACTGACTAACCGTCTCTTCACAGTCCGTACCCTTAACAAGGAGTGGAAGAAGGGAAGAAAAGGAATAGAAAAAGAAAAAGATAGAAAATTGACGAAATGCTGAAAAGGGGGTAAAAGAGAGAAGCGACTCCGCTCCTGACGATCACCAGGCCCATGCGAAACCCTCGAGAAACAAACTGCAGAAGAATAGCCAGGAAGTTGTAAACAGCAAGAAAATTTCGAAATGTAGGGAGAGGAAAGTGCCGAAGAAAAAGAACGTGGTGGCTGAGACGTAGCTGCCACAATTTTAAACAGATGATTAGACGTATTACATTAAACTAGGCACGTAGGTACCTATTAATGTATACTTATGTTTACTTGCTACATTAACAATTTAAAGTGTCAAAACTTCTGCACTCACTTAAGGGGTCAGTCCTCTGTGAAATCGTGAAAAATTGCCATTTTTTAGGATTTATTTTTTGGTAAACGGAATTTCCAACGTAAATAATGTTTTGTCCACTTATTAATACACTTATTGACAGCATAAGAAAAATCTATTTTAAATTTTTAATAGTTTTTTTTAGATATATATCGCACTGATGTGAGCGCCTTGAGAATGCGATGTAGTGCTGGTGCAGGTGATTCCGGGAGAACGACGCATTTGAAACAAAAAATTCAAAGTGTGTTGTACTCATTATGAGTGTAGTTATCGCCGGTACTAGGATTATTTTTACTGACAAAAAATTAACAAAATTGCGGAGGTTTGAAGTTTAAGTGTCGAAATACGGCGAATTTTTCAATCATTTTGCCTTGTAAAAAATATGAAATGGTTAATCGAAAAAGGTTTCCGTAGTCCCGGCCATAGCCACTGATGTGCTGAATAACGTGTAAACATTTCAGACTGATTGGTCAAATACTTTTTTGCAATCACCTGCACCAGTTGAAAAAATGTTCTTTTGAGATAATCGCGTTTAAAGTTTTAAAACAAATTTAAATAATTCTTTTAAATTTTTTGTTTATAATATAAGAGTAGCTTAATAAATACTAAAAAGATTTATTGCATTATGTGTTGTATCTACGAAGAAAAAAAAACTTTAAAAATAGCTTCATTTTTCAAACCGTCACAGTGGACTGACCCCTTAATACCATTATCAAAGGCAACTGATCGATGCTCTATTAACACTTTGAATGCCATCGGCATATTTTCATGCCGAGGGATTTGCAGCCTGTGGGCAGCTTTGGTGTGTTTTCTCATTGGTATTTTCTGAGAAGCATTGAAAGTATTGCCCGAGACTCATCGAATGTGTACTTTCAAAACAAACCGAACTTAGAATTTTCTTTGTAGGTACTCTATCGCTTCAGCGACCCTACACTTGCTCAGCTGTCGAACCACTGATAAGTCATATGTAGGGAATTCAATCCCGGGATACGGGATCCCGGGATCCCGCGATCCCGGCTGTTTTTTGGACTCCAAAAATCCCGGGATTTGATATAACTAATCCCGAGAATTTCGGGATTTTTTAAAAATGTGAATTATTTTATGAACACCTAAAAAATATAAAAATAAACAGAATAAATAAACATAGTCATTTTATAATAATAAGAACAATAATAATAATGATTTGTTTAAATAATAATATTAAGTCACGTGTAACTAACTAAACTATATTTATTTTAACAATGATACTCTCACTTTCCGTTATTTCGAAATCGCGCGAATTGCAAATTGCAACTTGTCCGATCACGTAAAGTCGAAACATTGTAGATATGTACTTTAGGTGCTTTGCTCTTCCTTCGTTCGCATTTCCAAAAATCTTCATAATGGTTTACTGATATTATCTACTTATTAGACTTTATTATTATTCATTGTTCTACTGTTTTTATTGTTAAAAATGATTTTAGCTTATAGTTTACTTTAAATAAAAATTTAGAATTTTAGCACATAATAAATCATTTTAATTACTGAATTTTTCTATTACCCAATCCCGAGATTAGTCCCGGGATCCCGAGATAGACTTTAAGAAATCCCGCAATCCCGGGATAGTAAATAATGACCAGGATTGAATTCCCTAGTCATATGATAACCAAAATTGTAATTTCTAATATTCTGGTTTAGCAAGACTCCTTATGAAAATGAATCTAAAGTCGACCTCATTCGAACTAGTTTTAATCACACGTGATATACCATTGGTCTGTGGAAGTCACAAGTAAATCGAATTACAATCTAGGACAAAATTATAGCACACTTAAAGTGTTTGTGATTCTTACAATTATTCTTAGTTGATATCGAGCTTTTTATGACAGCAAAAGTATAGAGTACTTATACGGCGAATATACAATATTTACATATTTCCCAAAAAATCTTGAAAATGGGTCGAGGAAAAATGGTAAACAGTAGTGAGATTCATAGAATTTGTGTCTTACGTACAGGTAACTGCTCTATCACGAGAATCGCGAAATTAATCAACAGAAATCAAAAAGTAGGGTATGTATAATTAAAAATAGCCTGAAGGGGGTCGTATTTGAACTCATGTTCAGCGAAGAAGCATTGCTTATTGATAGTACATACTATCATGAATGCCTTTTGAAAAGTAGAGAAATTTAAATTTTCATTAGCGTTAATATGTGTTGAAAGCACGGGATGAGCTGGATAAAATATTTCCGACCGAAGCGATCGCTGCGAAAGTCCTGACCGATTTGAAACGGTCTTTCGCAAAAACTTGTGCCACTTAAGGGGGTAGGTAACCCTCAAAATTTTCCAAAATTGGTTTTTAGAACTTTTGCATATTCCGCTAGCTACATCTTTTCTACGTAATTGAAACGCAACTGGGCTCCAAAATTCCAAAAATTGAAGGAATTGCACATGAGATCGCATAACGACAAAACTACATGCCCAACTTTAAACGTGATTTCCCAGAAACTACGTTTTCCAAAACGGTGAACATAAAATCTCGAAAGCCGCTCCAACGATTTGAATGAAAATTTACAGGGAAGTGCAGAAAACTATTCCCCACAATGTGTCTCGAGCACATTTTCAATATAAATTCTTTAAAAAAAAAAGATAAATATTATTCCCACAAAAAAGATAAAATCATATAATCAACATAAAAATTGTATTAATTAGTTTATCAAACTTTTACTTCCGACGCAAGATAAGGACTGTCTTACAGATTATAAAAATGCCTTTACTTTGTGTTTTAGGTAATTCACCTGTCCTCTCACATTTATATTTATAACTTTTTTCCCGGAAAAAATATATTTGAAATTTTCTTTTTGTGTATTAAAGTCAACGAAATGGCGATTAAAAAATAAAACAAAAATTAACTCTATATTCATTTATTACTTCGGAATATGCTTTTTAAAAAGCGCCTGATTTTGGGCTGTTGGGGGTTACCTACCCCCTTAAAGTGTTAAAAACCTGACTGCGCAGTACTATCAGTGATAATTTTCGTCTACACTTGAAGAGCAAATGTTTTTACTTACTGACATTCGAGCCCGACCGAAGGGATGAGTTGGATACACCTTCTGGTGGAGCGAGGACCTTGTCCCTATTTCCGTCAGCCCGAGGCGCCGTTTCCGCTTCCGTCTCCGACACCTCTGCCGCGTTGCGAGACGGCGGAGACCTCTCGTTCTCATCGAGCGCCTTTTTACCCTCGAGAGACGCATCCCAGCTAATGGATAACACAACCAACCGTTTTTTTTTTTCTCTCCGGGCAAAATAGAAAGACTATACTCTGTAGCTCCGACACTCCTCCTTTCAGCATGTATAACATCGTGTACCTCTTTAAATTACCCTCGGCCCTCAGAGATCCCCATCCCCCGTATTAAAAAATCCGCCATGAAAGGCAGCTTCTACAAAGTTTTTGCAGGGGCGGGTGAACGTACGTCGCGCTCATAGAGCGCCGGTTCCCTCAGTTAAGTCGATCAACCTGAAGCTCGCGACGACCGTGCTCTAACTGTAAATTTGCCATGCTTTCTTTTCCGTAGGAATCGATTCGATCGCGTAGACACGAGTTAGCCCGTGAACTGGAGCAGGCGAGTTATATAATTCGCCATTTGAAAATATCTCCCATTACATCGACACACTTTCAGGACTTTATTCGTATAAACGATAAAAATGTAATGCTAGTCCGAAACGAGTTACTTCGCCTTATATCATTTTTAAATACACGGTCGACGTGTCTGGTCGAGGATTGGTTCAGATAACAAATTACACACCAGAGGAACAATAATGCCTGTTATTTAGTAAACAGGAAATATTAATTGCAAAGTTAAAAAACTTCTCTTGATAATAATTCAAAATCATTTGAAATTCATGTTTCACTAACAAGGAAGGCTATGGGACCGTCCGCTCCCGATTGTGGTGAAA
This sequence comes from Andrena marginata, assembly GCA_963932335.1. NCBI lineage: Eukaryota > Metazoa > Arthropoda > Insecta > Hymenoptera > Andrenidae > Andrena > Andrena marginata. Next base: position 17,569,375 of record OZ010662.1, on the reverse strand, counting down.
CTTTGCATATGTGTAGAACAATGAAAGGTAAGAGACACATGTTTTTTTTTATCGGCGGATATTCAACTTTAAGGGGTGAAATCACCCTCTGAAGATTGACACTCTCGAAACTATCTCGGAAACTAGTAGAGATAAAAATATTCTTCAAATTACAAAGTTGTCTGGTTTTTTATGTACAATACTCTGCAATTTGAAGAATATTTTTATCTCCACTAGTTTCCGAGATAGTTTCGAGGGTGTCAATCTTCAGAGGTTGATTTCACCCCTTAAAGTTGAATATCCGCCGATAAAAAATACATGTGTCTCTTACCTTTCACTGTTCTACACATATGCAAAGTTTCATCACAATCGGGTGCGGACGGTCCCATAGCCTTCCTTGTAAGTGTAAGATGGAAGGTTCAAAAATTCAGTTGGAACGACCTCGTGATTCTAATACTTTACGGTTTCAGAGCTTTTATAATTCTGGTTTTAATACTACTAGCTTCACTACTCGGCTCCGCCCGAAATTTAGATTCCGATTTTATATATTTTTCGTGAAAATAATCACATTCATCTGAATTAGCTAGGCGTAATAAGCTGGGACACATTTCCTGACCCCAGAGTTTACCGTTCGAAAGTTTTTAGGCGACAGAGATACACGCAAACACTTTCTGCTTTATATATTTAGATTGTATGCTACTCTGCATTTCATTTAAGAGTGGACTCGTTCCGCGCAGGGATATACCGTTGATTGGTAGGAAACCGGCAGGAAGCTCAAGGCATTCAGTTCAGCCTTGGCTTGCCTCATTTGCGTTCGTGCTCAAGTCTGTCCCCAGCCTTAGATAGTCAGTGAAGAGTTGCTACGCGACTTTTAAACTGCATGCAAATGAACAATGTAAAAACATTGTGAAAATCTTTCATTTCAAGGAGTCCCAAAAATATCAATTACGAAAAAAAATATTGTACAGTTCCAATGGAAACAAAGAAAATTAACTTGAAAAATTTCGTGTGTGGCCATTCTCAATGTACAAAAATTTATAAAAGCTCACAGTAGAAGTACAGAAAGAAGTGATTGCAATGGAATTAAAATTAGTTTATTTGTATATATCCCAAGTGGAATATTGTTTCAGCTTAACCCTTAACCGTTCACCTCGAGCCCACTACATTTTTTACAAGTAGGTACAATTTATTATATCAACGACGAGCAACGAACGTCAGAATATTTCCGACGAGTCCACCGGTATTCCAACTATCCAAATTCCAAACATTCACGACCAAAGGAAAATTTTGCCCCGGACTAAGTTAGAGAGTCCAACAACTTTTGAACGGGAATACCACAGAATATCGGGATTCCTCTATTAGTAGCGATGTCGCCAATTGCAAAACGACAGCCTGGAGAGGCGGAACGTTTTCACCGTTAATAGTCCAGTGAAATTAGGATCTGTCTTCGGAATAAATCTCAGCAAGCTAATTTGTGGTATGTGCCTTTATTTTCTCGTTTCAACCAAATGTCAAAAGTTTCCATCGATCGCGCCGCTAAATATTTTATAGACGGGTGAAAAACGGGTTTTCGCAAATATCTCGTTATCTAGCAGTTTTACGACAAAAATAGTTATTGTGCAATTTATAGCTTAGGAAATTCTCTAGAAAAAAGGTCGTATAAGTTTTTTTCGTAGGAGTAACCATTTTCTTGTATGTCGGATTACCAAGTTTCAACACTCATACTTTTAACCAGGGAAGATCCCGAACCCGGAAATTCAAAAAATTATAAAACTTTGTACATATGGAGGGGGCGTCCACCTGAGTACAAGGCAATTTTATTTGCTGCCAAAATTCAGTCCAATAGGATGCAATTGACCCTCCCAAAAATCTTTGTGTCATGACTCGCGAACCGTAAGAACTGTAGGAACTGTAATTTACCAAATGACAGTCCTAATTAAAATAAGTAACTTTTACCTGAACACTTTGTTTCTATTTCCGAAAGTTCGCGAGTAATAATACAAAATGGAAAATTTATCAGGAGTCAATTGCACCCTCTTGGAGTGAATTTAAGCAGCAAAGAAAATTGCTTTGTACTCAGGAGGAAATCCCCTCCATATTTACAAAGTTTCATAATTTTTTAAATTTCGGTATTCGAGATCTTCCCTTGTCACATGTATAATTGTGGTTGAAACTTGGTAACCCGACATACATGAAAATGGTTACTCCTACGAAAAAACTCACGGGTCCTTTTTTGTAGAGAATTTCCTAAGCTATAAATTTCATAATAACTATTTTTGTTGCAAAACTGCTAGATAACGAGATATTCGCGAAAACCCGTTTTTCGTTAAACCACTGTAAAATTTTCAGCGACGGTAGGATCGATAGGGACTTTTAACATATTGTTTAAAACGACCAAATAAAGGCCCATACCAACATTCAACTTGCTGGTATTTATTCCAAAGATTGGGCATATTGCCGTCTAATTTCAGTGGACTTTAAGCTGGACCCTTTAGCACGTCATTTTGATAATTACAATTCATGCTGCGGAGTAATTAAGCCGAGCGTCCGGCAGCCCGTGCACGAGCACGTGTAACTTCGTGTCTCCGCGAGCGCGATCCGCCTGTGTTACACCAATTAGAAAGTTGGGGTGTGTAACGCGACAACCCTTATTTCGCGCGCCGCGCAATTATCGATTCCCCGCACTTGAGGAAACCGCTCGTTTGATCCCCGGTAGCCTGGGGGTCAGCTCCAAGTCAAAGTTGCGGTTTAATGACGATTCCATGACGACGCCGACGCGACAGCTCGATCGTAGTTGATTGAAGTCGCTATCAAGGTGCTTGTTACCGAAGATGGGGAACGCGAGAAACGTCCCTTTGCGTACCCCTTCCTGTTTCATTCAGATTAAGGGGTCTGTTTGCTTCGGAAACTTCGGAAAATCGAATTTTCTGAAAGTATGAGGTGCGTAGAATGTGTGTGTAAAGTTCTATCGCGAAATTTGTATGCCTACCAGTGTCGTGTTAACGTGGAGGCGAAAGAGGCAACAGCCTCGGGTCTCAGGAGGTCCCCGAAAAATTGGAACATTAAAATCAATAGGGTTGTGAAAGCTAGAAAAAAATGGAAATGGACCAACTGTGGCAGAAAGAAAGTAACGATTGCATCTAAATTTAGATTTTAAAATGGGGCCCTTTTTCATAGAACGGACCCCATCTTATTTATTTATTTAATTGTTTTTATACTTATTCACTTCGCGTGTTAAGGCGGTATTTTTTATTGAAATTAATTTAAATTAATTTCGAGGGCCACATATGGAGCTCGCCTCAGGGCCTCCGAAAAGGATAAAACGGCACTGATACATACACCGGAGGTGCACTCTTCCCTCAATTTACGCGGTACTTTTTGTACGCGGTAAATAATTCCTCCGTTTACACAGTATTTTTCATACACAGTCAGAAATTATATCTTTCTATCAAAACGTTTAATGTTGCAGCTGCCACCACCGAATGCCAGGCTTGCTACTGCGGTCGCGACTCTGTAATTCTGACAAAAAAAGTCGTCCCAAAAGAGATACGATGATAATAAAACTGAAGTAGAAGCGCCAACAAAAGTTTCTAGTGACGGGGATAATACCTTCGAACCAATTAAAAAGAAAAGGCTGACAGCTTTGGGGTTCTACAATACTGGCAGCGACAACGGATAAAATTTAAATTTGTTTTTCTAAACTTTTATTTTTATTGTTTTTGTACAAATATGTGAAATAAAGTAAATATTTTTATAACATACGCGGACTTTTCTCTTACGTATTTTGTTTTGTGCTGGTAGACTCCATTTACGCGATTTTCAAGCACGTACGAAAAATCACGTGGAACGATATCTACTCCCCGTAAATCGAGGGATAAGTGTAATTGATGAAGTTATAAGACAGTGTACGGTCTACTTTGAATAAGACGGTGCACGGTGTATGCTGAAAATGTTTTCTTGAGATGAGTCTGCATGGTGGGAACCCTTTTTTAAGTAGGTACAGTAGAACATTCGGTATCCGAACACCTGTTATTCGGACGTTTTACTGTCCGAATGTTCTCCCATTCGTATATTTCCCTTCCCGATTAGATATATATGTATGTACGTACATAGGGCATAGGCCCTTTGTATTCTATCGAAACAGATACGACGGTAGTACGTACTTCCACCTTTCTACACCGATGAAAGTGAACACCATTCCTACTACTTTAGGATAAAATTGACATGGCAAAAGTAAACATCTTTTATAAGGTGCCAAGGGAGGAACCTACCTGGTTTAGGATGCTGAAAACACGGTGATTTTTTAAAAATTATTTTCTCAACAAATATAAAGAGAATCCTTTGAAAACTTTAAGGGTTTTTTTACTGTATACTTAGACAACAAGAAACCTTTTTTTATTCAATAGTAATTAATTTAATATTGTTTTATTGGTACATCTTCGTAGCGTCGCGCCGCTGGAGTTGTCAAATTGTGTACATCCTAACAGATCCAAGTTTTTCTTAATTGACATGAATTTATATCGTCGATGTATTAAAAAAATAAGAAACAATTCTAAAATTGACAAAGTTATGGAACTTTAAGGAAAAAGTCACGATTTTGACGGAAAAATTTCGACGCTTTTATGCAAAGAAAAATGGTTAAATTTAATTTCTGCATAAATGTTTTTCATTCATCGACGATATAAATTCATGTCAATTACGAAGAAGCTCGGCTTTTTTATTTGGGGCAAAAATTGGATCCGCTAGGATGTACACAATTTGACAACTCAACAGCACGACAATAAAAAAATATTAATGAATTATTACTGAATAAAACTAAAGTTTTCTTGGTACCTCAATATACAGTAAAACGCCCTTAAAGTGTTGGAAAGATTCTCTTTATATTTGATGAGAAAATAATTCTTAAAAAATCACCGTGTTTTCATCGTCCTAAACCAGATTCCTCCCTTAAATTAGGTAAGGGTAATTTTGACGATTTCTTACCCCCTACCTGCTCAAATATAAGAATTTGTAAGATTTTATATCCTCCCCTCCAATCCTCAGTACGTAATATTGTTTACATTACAATTTTGCAGTTATTAAAATTCTTTTAAAGGTTTCTATTCATTTAACTCGGTTACGTGTGTGCGATGAAATATCGTTTTTTAGGTTACTCATATTGAGGATTGTGTTAAAAAAAATATTACGCATGACGCTATCTGACTCTCTCTCCCCCCTTGTAAGAAAACGTAAGAAATTGACAACCCCCCCCCCCCTAAAGCCTTACATAATTTAAGGACGACCCATAATGCCATCAAATAGGAAACGTGTAGTAGTAACTGTTATAATGAAACAGGGAGGTAGAAAATAGTGAGTGCCATAAAATTACTAAGAATATACTACGTTCGAATTTCTACAATAGTATATTCATATTACTTTTCATTTTTGATATTGTCGTTTATATCATTCTTTCTGAAATACAGAATAATCATAACGAGGAAAGTGAATGTCCCATTATCCAAAATTTTCTTGTCCGAACGGTCGTGTCTCCTTAAAGATTCAAATATTTAAGGTTCTACTGTACCTTAGAATGCATGCATAGAATATGTTGAAACATGCGTAGATACGAAATTAAAATCTTTTAAAGAAGATAATAGAGTAATTCCAGGGGAGATGGCCAACGAAGATATTTCGAGAAAAATGTACAGCTGACGAAAATTTCCTATCAGTGTTTTGTTTTAGCTTATTTAATGTGGATACGTGCGTGATTTCGTAAGAAAAAGAAAACAAAAAGTAAGTAAGATAAATGTCCCCATTACTGACCGCGTCCCCATTAGTGACCAATAATTCATTTATATTGTTTATTACAACACAGAAAGCAAAATATCAACCAGAAAGTTCAGAAATTATTATTGGAGGTATTTCGTTTATAGTTGCATACGTTATTTATGTAGCCGTACATTCATTTTTAAGTAAATTCACATGTTAATTTTACAGACTCTAATAACGTGAGGTTATACTACAGATATCATTAAACTGGCAAATTTTACAGTAAAAATACATGGATCCATGCAGTAAGTTACTCAAATTAACTGGAAATATATACAGAATTATAAAATAATGAGAAAATATTCATTTTCTTTCATTATTGTAGCAGAGAATCGATAAATTGTAAGTTGGTCAATAAAGAGGACATCAGGTCCAATATAACTTTCACCATAATTATTGTATAAATAGTCAAATATCACTCTAAAATCAATTTGATTAAAAAACTAGAGACTTCAAAAAATATAATGATCCATACTTTATTCAAACATTGTCCTATATTATTAAAAAAATTACTATTTCGAAACAGTTGCACTCTTAAACGGTCGCTAATGGGGACATTTACCTTAATGCCTGTGTAATATTTTTGATGTAGTATGAAATTATTTAGTGCAGTTAAAGATCCATTTATTTAACAATACTTTCCTGGTATATTTCTAAGTTTTGAATTGTTTAGAGCAATAAATATGTTTGTAACATTTTATAACTTAAAAATGAGTAACGATATGTTTAGAACTACGACATGATAATTAGTATGTACATCTCATTCGTAAACTTAGGAGAGACGGTCAACTTTTGTCAGGGTTAGATGGCCATAATTCTGAAGCCCCATATGGTTAGGTTTATCAACGGTAATGCTACCAATGATTGCCATGGGTGTGGCGAGAACTACTATCGAACACAATTAACGAAAGATTGGCTAGAATGTAAGATTTGCAAGTATTGGGTGAATGAAAACTCCACAGAATTTGGTGACATGTGTCACTCGTGTGACAGTACCTACATAGGTGTTGCAATTTGTTAGGGTAAACCAACCAGTGAATGACCGAATTGTTGAATTTATGGACCTTGGAGATTAATACTTGAATATATGGTAATTATTTAGAAGTTTTCCGTCCTCACCGATTTTGATGACCTTGAAATATGTTGTAAAACTCAACATTTTGAATAACTTTTTCCTATACATGTTACCGCCGCTCGACCTTCGTTTCCGAGATATTCGCGAAAAAATTCGGTAATAGTATAGATAGAGAGCAACCTCACGGATTTTGACGACCTTAAAATATGTTGTCAAGGACGTCATTCTGAACAACTTTTTCCTCTAAACTTTTTGGCGGTCGACCTTGGTTTCCGAGATATTTGCGAAAAACTTCTATTCATTTATTCCGACGCAACGGACACAGCGATCAACTTGAGGTGGTTGGTCATCGGGGGGATGTGTTTATATTTGTCTTTAGACAAAAGAAAATAATTTTTTTTCAAAAAGAATGTAATTTTTTTCAATCACATTTCCACGTGCTATCCGAAGCGCCCCGAGGTGTCTAGAGACAAATATAAACACATCCCCCAGATGACCAACCACCTCAAGTTGATCGCTGTGTCCGTTGCGTCGGACTAAATCAATAGAAGTTTTTCGCAAATATCTCGGAAACGAAGGTCGAGCGGCGGTAACATGTATAGGAAAAAGTTGTTCAGAATCGTGTGCCCGACAACATATTTTAAGGTCATCAAAATCAGTGAGGACGGAAAACCTCTAAATAATTACCTTAAAAGTGCAACTACACTCCATTTATAAACATATAATATTTTTAAATTTATAATTAACATTTCTTTGCCTAATGATTATTCACTGATATGCGGTCAATTATTGGTTGGTTTACCCTATTTGAACTTCCGTAATACCTAAATACAGGGTCATGGTTGAATCCTGCAGCCTGCGCGCGCGGGAACTTGTAAAATGGCAACACCGCCTCAGGGACGCATTCCATTACAATCATGCACCGTCCCGGCGTTCGGAGAGCTGCTAGCGACCGCTGGACAGCAGTGATGCCCGAGCTTCGAGAATTTTGGGCTGGTCTCTTTCAAATTAACGTTGCAAAGAACTGTTCAGAATTTCCCGGCCCGGGTTGAAAAATTTGGGGCCTTTTTCGTATAACTTTTGGACTATAAGAGATATCGGAATGCAATTTGCGCCGAAAAATGAGGAAAAATTATTCCCTCTTAATGATGGATAATTTAACATATTTTACGTTTACTTAATTTTTCTTTTATCAATTTTTTAACCATAATTGTTTAAAAAGCTTTTGGAAACTGTTTAATAATGTATTTAACGCTATTTTTAAAATTCGGGGTGGTGATAAACAATAGGCTAGTTGTTTCTGTATCATTACTTTCATAAATTGAGAAATTAAATTTTTATTCGATTATGTGTTAGTTCTGCAGACATCAGAATCTATTGTTATTCAAAAAGCCACGCTAAATCTGGCCATCTGCCCTGGACACGTATGGTCACTTCTGTCGGACACGTAGAGAAAGATGGCCCACCAAAGATTTTTTACAATTTAAGTTTTCGACGATTTTGTCTTCATTTTTGTTTAACTTTGCTAGCTAGTTGTAAAGGCAGATTATTAAAGTATCTCGTGTCATAATTGTTTTTAATTAAATCATGAAACTTTTTGTGTGAGAGCCTTGCAAAAAAGTATGGCCAACTACCCCGGAATTACCCTAAAGGAGAATATTTAAAACAGAAACATCGCGTATTACAGTTTAAAAATCATTGCATGTGTCGCTTATTTAACACCGGCCAGTTTTAACAAAGAATTAAAAACTATTATGAAGAATATATAATGTTATGGGAATCATATTTAGGACAGAAATGAAGATTTTTCCCCCAAACAAGGAACTGTTGCCGCTTATGGTATACGCACACATATCATTTCCGAGAAGGTACAATGCCGTTAGTGTCAGGGGTTAATAATGTCGTTTCTCAGTTTTGGAATGGAGTAGTTCATACTTGTCGATATCAGTTACTTACACCGACACAAAGAGACAATTAACAGTGGCGGCAGTGAACCCTCCTGGAACTGATATGTGTACATAGACCTTTAAACGTTTCAGTCAAATAATGTACCTTCCAGGCAACGAAACACGCCAGAATAGCTAGAAAACAACAAGTAGACCAAAAGGCAATTTCTGAAACAGCAGACAGCTTATTGTATTCCTGGAATAGTTGATTAACTGTAAGTGCCAGTTGTATACCAAACAATTTAATACAAAACTTTAAATACGTTTCTCAGAAAACTACATCAAACTACTCAAAAGACAGTTAAACTAATTGACGTCACCTCTTGATTTTATTAAAGACAACTCTCTTTTAGCATCCTGAACCTAGTCAAAGTTGAAAAAGTGTCACGCAGAAATAGTGTTTAACTCCTGAAAACGTCTAAAAATTGTCGTAAAAAAAAGATTCTTTCGAATTGTGTCAGTTCATCACGTTTCGTCCACTTTGCACGAGATTGGGGCCAGTGTCTCGGAAAATTCATACAGACTCTAAATAAATTCAACTGATAGCTTCAGGACATTTCTCGAGGAGTGAGTATATAGTTGCACACTCTGTGGGGCAGGGCTTATGACCACGTTGTGCAAAAAAAAAGTGTACGGACGCCTATTATATCGACTTTCTGTCGATATACCAATTTTGAAGAATGTGCAGCTTGTACTTTCGTAAAAAAATTAAAAGTCGAAGCATTAATCCAACAGTTTACTTCCAAGATGTCTTAAATTCATGTCTATACACCCGTCTTTTAATAAACAAATGTTTATAATATATGTATTTGTTTGTAATACTGCAAGCCTACTTCTACGCAAATAAAAACGATTTGCAAATATATAATTACTGATAACGTACTTATTTTAAATTCAATGAAATTCTTAGTGAAAATATATTATATCTGTTTTGGTAATGTATATCGTTTACTTTTTATATTTTTTAATACGATTTTGTTATTTAATTTCAGGGAGAATTGCATACCTGATATGACAATAGGACATGTTGTATTTTATTTAATCCATGTAATATCTACTAAAATTTCTAGCGATGTAAAAAAAAGAAGTTGCAATTGAAAGTCACAGTACTTTGAGGGTAGGAATACACAGTATGATTCCTTTTCGCATCACTTTAAATTTAGGAAGAATGAAAACATGTTTACTTTAAGTTTTATACAGGAATGGGCTGGATTATCTCTGAATGATCTACAAATGATTTCAATGGTTTTTATTTGGATATCGTTGAATGCGTTTAAGAGCAAAATCACGAATATCTTCGTCTACTTTTTCCCAGTATTTTAACTAACACCTAACGAAATAATTATATTATTAAAGTTTCTAATATATCAAATAAATAGATATTTTGTTTAACCAGTCGTTGACACTCTGGATGTGAGCCATCGCTAAGCTGATTTTGACGCTCTGCACCTTTTCCAATACGTAGATTCTACGTAGAATATTGTGGATTCTATATGAAAATAAATACCTTTTTCCAAAGCCGACTTACAAACTATTTCTTTCCTCAAAATATTATATTTGAACAACCACTCTGTAGATTTTTAACTTCTAATATTGAAATTTGTAAATGATACAATTTTTTGAAGATTTTCTTCGTTTCTTTCTCAACATATGGTAAATTAAAAAAAAAACTATTGGAATACATTCTAGAGATCTTGAAATTAACCCATGATTTTTGTTATAACGATTGGATTCTTTAGATGAGAATGGCAGTCGTTCAAAAATTGCGTTGGGTGTGAGCCAGCCAGTATGTCAAAGTTAATCGAAAAAAGAGGTGTGTACACGAAGGGAATCTTCAATTGTATTATTGCAAATGAAGAGTAGAAAATTTATTAACTTTATCCTGCAAGAGTGTTTGTGTTGGTGACCAACTACCTATTTCGTACAGAATAATTCATGAAGTATTAGGATTTTTTCAAGAGTGAATTCAGTGCACGAAACTAAAAGGAGCGTTTATGATTTCAGTAGGTTCTGTTTGAACCTGAACTGGCAAACTGATCTTACTTTTGAAAACTAGATAGGAGATTGCGAGGGAGGAAGATATATAGAGAGGGAGGAAGATGAGAGAAGTACACATCTTCTTTAGTCTACCTGCCATATCAGTAAACTCATCAAGTAAAGGCACGTAGAAGGCCCTGTCTTGTATGTGGAGAAGGTCGGTGTTATACATGTAGAAGGTAAGGTCTGTTTGTAGAAATGAAGATTAGCTGATCTTGCAGCAAAATAGAAACTACTTAATAGAAAATCCCTTTAAAACTAGTAGAAATGTGCCTCTGTACACCTATCAATTTATTAATCTTACTTATGCTCGTGTAATTATGTGAAACACTTTCATAATATTCTCGATTCGCTCTTCTGATAAAAGCAGTATGTGTCGAAAATTTTTAATAATAGTTTTTGCCAACGAAGGTGAATAAACGATACAACATAAGAAAAATGATGTGTAAGTCGGGAAGAAAATTAAATAAAACATGTATTTTTATTAAATTATCCTATTACTTTTTACACTGAAATTACTTTTAAACGTAGATATATATTTTATGAAATAACCCTTCTAGAGAACAATATTCATTAGTGTAATCACTATTGTTTTAGGTTCAATTTTAGAAGAATAGACAACTCTCATGAGTCTAAGGAACATCTCTACAAATAGTACTGTTCAAATATTTGAATTAAAAAATATTGTAATACATAAAGTACGTTCAACATAAAGCGTGTTCACGTCAGTTCTGAAATACCATACAAAAGAATGCAACTGCATACTTGCATACGTGAAATTTCACATGCACCGTGTAATTAGTAATTATTTATTATTTTTATTGTCTTCTGAATTTACTCAAATTTTTTACCTTCAATGTAAATACTCTCTTCTTTCATATTTATGGTGACAAAATTCTTTGAAATCATTGACCCCGTACCATACATATATATCTCCAGTCATAGTTATTTCGAGACTAACATCAAAGTAAGATCACTTGGAACAATTGACACCGTTCCACAAATATGATGGCCGGCCTTGGCAATTCACTAGTTAAATCATTAAGCCCCTTATATGACAGACACGAGTTATACATTTCTGAAGGAGGTTGGGTGTCTACTGCCCCACTTTAGAGCGCAAACAGAATTCAAACTTCTAACAATGGCCTCAAATTCCTGGTGGGATCAATTCCTACTGTAATACAACAACGAGAAGTAACTTTTCGAAAGACCTCCACATCACTTTAGAATTATCATTTTCAAGCTATTTAGTATTCTTCATTGATTTAGAATACTCTGAATTGTAGATCACTTGAATATTCTCGACCGTAAAATCAGCGCTAAAAATAACAATTATGTTGTTTCATGAAATAGAAAATAAATACTTACGCATACGACTGATCAGCATCGTCAGCCTGTAGTTGGTCCCGCAGATCATCTATTTCCCTGTCGACAGACTTGCTATCGAACAGTTCTCGAGGCTCCGCATTTTGACAGTGTCCTGGAAATAACAAAATTACACTATATTTACTCTCTGTCGCATTGCGGTATGGAATAGATACCGAAATAAATTGTTACTGGTATTGGTAGGATAATTGTAACATTTTTTAGTAATCTCCTCATAAATAATTTTTGGATCAGAGGAAAAAAGAATACGATAGATTTAATTTAACATATTGTATATATTATTACACATAGGCACATACATAAGTTATTTATTATTATATATATTGTATATGCGTATATATTAAATAATGCGATGATAAAAATAATTAATACTCTCTAGACTTTCTATAACTATAAAATTTCACTATAAACCCGTCAAACATTTTGAACATCCCCTCTCAAAACTTATTTGAAGCTGTTCATATCTGCTCTTTCTAAAAAAAGAACGAATTAAAAAATTCATTTTAGCCAGGAATTTATTGTTCTTAAAGACGCACACATACAAATATGCACACTGGTAGCTGCTTCTCATTTTCACTATTCTAACATACTAAGACATTACATGAAACCTTCATTCCAAATAATTCACTGATCCCTTTAATAAAAGCTTTCATTTCCACAGGATTTTATTAACATTTCACGTAATGTCGATCCAATATACTTATTTAATTACTTGGTATCAAGAAGACATCACTATGATAACAATGAAGATACTCTATACTATTATGCGCTCTACCAGGAAGGTCTAACAATTGTTATCCAACTAGTTATTTAATTGACATCATTAAGAAAATTACAAAAATTAGAATAAAATAGTAAAGAGTTTGTGGGTACAGAAATACGTATTTCTAGGTACACTTGTGAAGGAGAAACTGCATATTACAAAAATTGGACTAAAAGGATAATGTACGATAAATGTAGTATTAATATAATTAAATGCTTGAAAGAAATATACGATGCTAAAATATTCTCACATAGGTATTCATGAAACCTCTATTTCCATAGCTTCGTAAACCACTGTATCTTGTACCTTTATACTGTATGCCTTATCTTATTTATGACTGTAAATGATCTACACTCTCTAGCTATTGTGGAAGGAAACTTTATGTAATTTATGTGTTTCGATACTATAGTTGCATGTATCAATAAATCTTAAAGATAAACACCGCTTTCACGGTTTCAAAAAATCCATTTCTTATGCTTTTTCAAGTTTAATACCCGACCGATACTTTCCTGAAATGTTAATTCGAGAAGTGAGAGTTCAGATATACATAACACTTTTTCTAAAAAAGCAACGTTTTCTCAGATTCGATTTTTTCAAGTTCCTCGAATTATCCAGAAATTATTTATCCAATCGATTTAAAATGGACTCCACATTTTTTATAACATTCTTTATCTTTATATGTATACATTTTTTGTTTCCTTAATATTTTTAAAAAACTTCAAAAACTCCATATATTTTCACAACATTTCTACTTTATTTCTTCAAAAGATTCCAATATATTCATATTTTTCACAGTTTCGACGTGCAAAAATAACTACAATTGAAGAGTCCTTGGAGAAAGCACTGCAAGTGCCAAAACTCAAATTCTATACTATAGTATTACCATTAGCACGTAGAAAATTTTCCAATAATTTTTTTTTTAATTTGGGCACTCACAGTGTTTTCTACAAGAAATCTTCAATTATGTAGCTATCACAATTCTGGTATATTTTATTTCATACTATTTAAAGCAAATAAATTTTTATGAATGTGCGACAAGTCGAAGCCAACAATTTCAGATTAGCAAAGAAGAATTCCGAAGTGACAACGGCTGATTTTTATGAAATTAATGTATCAAATTGTTCTTACAAAAATATTCGGGACATATTTTGTTCTATCTGCCCATCACACACAAAAAATGAGTAACGTGCATATTCAATAATTTTGTAGATAATCAAATTTATAGTTTACAAGAAACATTACATAGTTACTATAAATATATACTGATTTTTTATCTAATATATAAACAAGTTATTATATAGGTAACTTTTATACGTATTTAAACTTTTCTCATTTTCCTAAGAGTTTTCTAAACATTGCACCAAATATGGATCTCATCCCCAACATTGAGACATGTTTTCAACACCTAGATATGACTGTTGATAGTTAAAAAATACGGGTCGCATATTTTTGAAAGAAAAATTTCATACATGTCGTATGAAGATCTACGATGGTCACGTCACATCTGTCCTTTGCAAAAGGTTCATATTTACCATACTCATTACCATCCCTTAATTACAAGAATTACCACAAACATTCTTCAAACCATACTTTTAATATATCAGTAGAAGATATTCATCAAAAGTGTTATTTTACCAAAAGAGGGTACTAAAAATGTCTTTCTTTTTCCTCCACAAAATGGCCTTCCCCCTTAATTGGAAGTCGCCCGTAAAAAATATCTCGCAACAGTATCGAAACAGATCTCACTCGGGTCGATACTGTCGTGATATGAAAGCTCGAAAAAAAAGGGACGAACAAAAATGGACAAATGTGAGGGACGGAAACGAGGTCCGTCCGCGGTACTCCGTCTGGAATGGGAAACAGAAGCGCGGGAGTTTCCATTTCCGGATTCGGGGAAGTTTCACCTGGGGAAAGTTTCCGCGCAGTACCAGATCTTAGTACTTCCCTTTGGTTCTGTTCAAACTTCGACCGGAAGTCAATGGAACCCTCGCCACTTTGCTACGCCGTGGAAAAGTACTTGCATACGCCCCTTGCCACGCCATTCTATCCGCCAGCTTTTCAGCTCGATATTGAACTTTTTATCGCGTCAAGAGGGGGGAACAAACGGTTAAAGGGAAAGGTGGCGCGGAAACAAAGCGGCGGCTCGTAATAGTCGCTCCGCGTACAGATGCTCGCGAAAATCGCTACGCCACGCGTATTGCGAACTGATGGAATTTGCTTACGAGCTTTGCCGCCCCCGATCCCTTCGAACCTCGGCTACACAATGGGCAATCGTTAGGGGGGAAAGCTTCGTGGGGATAATTGAAGAAACAGAAGAACGTTGTTAAGTATAATGAGCTCGTTATCGCTAGACTGTGGCACGTTGTTTATTGCGAAAATGGCTTTGTACAGTACTTGCAGTATTTCCTTTGTGTGCGGACATGTGCTAAATATTGTCAAATACTGGAGGAGCTCGTTAGTTAACTGGCTCGCGTATTAACTCTAACACAGTTCGTGGTACAGATTACTTAGCAAATAAAAATATTATTTTCGACGATAAGTTAGGTACTTAAAGTGATTGTGCTAAGAATGAAATTATTTAGTAGGAGTTTTTGAGTATGTGTTGCCAAAGCCCGCACGCATAAATATGATGATCATAGACGAAAAGCATGATAAGTAAGTAATATTTTTCGTTTTTTATGCGAGAGCAAATTTTTAGTTCAAAACGCTTTCAACCAATACCATATTACCAAAACTGTGTTTTTATTTGGTTTTGGAATTAAATATGTACTTTTGTCACCTGCTTGAACAGTTCAAAAATATTGATCGTCATAACATTAACTTAACGTGGCTTGCTTCCCTTTTCAAAATATTCATATTAGAGTACTCCCTTTTAAAAATAAACTTATCATGATCTTCCCCTGTGGTCTTCAATTGTAATATCCCGGTCCTCTATAGATTATGATTCGTATTAACCCTTTAAGTGCTGCAAGGTTTGCGAAATAATAATAATAATAATAATAATAATAATAATAATAATAATAATAATAATAACGACTTTATTGCACACACACACACGCTAAAAAGCTATCGACGAAAAAAAATTAAAACCGACTTCAAAAAATAAAATGACTAAAAAGTAAAAAATAATTTTTTCCCTCATTTAATCTACGACTCTCATTTTTTTAAGTCGACGCCAGATTTACAAATTGCAAATGATTAAGCGCCGACTTAAAAGAGATGAGAGTAGTAGATTAAATGAGGGAAAAAATTATTTTTTACTTTTTAGTGCTTTTATTTTTTGAAGACGATTTTAATTTTTTTTAAATTTTTTATTTTTGGTATTTTAGTTTTATATATATTGTCACAACATGCTGAGGAGATATGCACGTATGTACATAAAATAATAATAATAATTAGGTGACAATAGTCTTTATTAACCAGAACCTGCAAAATATTTGGCCAATGTTGAATCATTGTAAGATGGGATCCCCGGGGCATCGCCCTCTTTCGATTATAAAAAAGATAATCAAAATCGGTTCATATGCTGAGGAGTTATGTGGGGACAAACATAAAAAAGTACAAACCAATTAAGGTTTCAATTAAAAAATACATACAGGTCGAATCTATAATTCGACTAAAAAAAAAGGGACGACATAGGAATGGTGTAAAATTGAAAAATATTCAAGTAATCAAAAAAGAACAGAAGAAAAATAAACAAAAATAACAAATGTGCGTCTCAGTACACTCGGCAGCCCCATTTTTTTAACGGCGTTGAGGAGGTCAGTAATTGAGAAGCGGCAAGAAGCGTATTGTAAAAGTATGCAACCAAATAAGAAAAAAAAAGAACAAGAAAATGAAAAGAAAAATGTCCCTTCAAGTCTGTTAGACCTTCGCGAACTAGCGCTTCTGTCGGAGAAGTTTTATGTAAAGCGAACTCGGAGCATGATTTGTTTTGAAAGTAAACATTCAGAGACTGTCATACAACACTTTCGACGCTTTTCAGAAAATATCGACCAGAAAACATTCCTAAATCGTGCACAGGATGCAAATCTTTCGGCGTGAAAACACGCCAACGTCGCTCAAAGTGTTAAATAGACTTTTCTAAACCACTACATTGCACCTAAATATAGCGTCGAAGACTACATGCTAGCAGATATAATTTCATTAAAAATCCTTACCCTAAAAACCTTTTACTTAGCCCAAACAAGGCATCACTGTAGTCCTGCATTTTTCCAAGCCTCTCTCAGTTTCGTGAAAATATGTTCCAAACCCAACCCTGACATTCTCGCGTCTCTCTTACCTCAAAATCCCTTAAGGGGGTAGACACGTCACGTGACACGGATAGACACGGGAAATGCAGCGCGCTGTAATACCGACAATCTAACCTAAAACATGGGTTTTTGATTTTTCGTTTTTCGTCCTTATATGAGCAGATTTTGGGCTGGGCGAGATCTCATTCGAAAGAGGAAGATTCAATGCGGAGCGCTCTGCTCACCGTCTGAGTCACAAAACTCTTTTAGTGACCTAAAAATACTTAAGGAGGTAAACACCCCACGTGACACGGGTAATGCAGCGCGCTGCATACCGACACAATCTGGCCCAAAACATGGGTTTGGGAAATTACGTTGTTTGTCCTTATATGAGCAAATTTTGGGCTGGGCGAGGTCTCATTCGAAAGAGGAAGGTTCAATGCAGCCCGCTCTGGTCATAGCTTGAGTCATAAAACTCTTTTAGTGACCTACAAATACTTGGAATCTGCGAGTGTATTTTGTCAATTTTTTCTCTACTTTGGACACTCATATTATCAGATATCAACAAAATCTCGTTGAGCCATGACCAGAGCGGGCTGCATTGAACCTTCCTCTTTCGAATGAGACCTCGCCCAGCCCAAAATTTGCTCATATAAGGACAAACAACGTAATTTCCCAAACCCATGTTTTGGGCCAGATTGTGTCGGTATACAGCGCGCTGCATTACCCGTGTCTATCCCCTTAAGGGGTCAGTCCACTGTGAAGTCGTGAAAAATTGCCATTTTTGGGATTTATTTTTTTATAAACGGAATGTCCAACGTAAATAATGTTTTGTCTACTTATTAATACACTTATTGACAGCATACAAAAACTATTTTAAATTTTTAACAGTTTTTTTTTAAATATATATCGCACTGATGTGACCGCCTTGAGAATACGATGTAGTGCTGGTGCAGGTGATTCCGGGAGAAGGACGCATTTGAAACAAAAAATTCAAAGTGTGTTGTACTCATTATGAGTGTAGTTATCGCCGGAACTAGGATTATTTTTACTGATAAAAAATTAACAAAATTGCGGAGGTTTGAAGTTTAAGTGTCGAAATACGGCGAATTTTTCAATAATTTTGCCTTGTAAAAAGTATGAAATGTTTAATCGAAAAAGGTTTCCGTAGTCCCGGCCATAGCCACTGATGTGCTGAATAACGTGTAAACATTTCAGACTGATTGGTCAAATACTTTTTTGCAATCACCTGCACCAGTTGAAATAATGTTGTTTTGAGATAATCGCGTTTAAAGTTTTAAAACAAATTAAAAAAATTCTGTTAAATTTTTTGTGTATAATAACAGTGTAGTTTAATAAATACGAAAAAGATTTATTGCATTATAGGTTGTATCTACAAAGAACAAAAGAGAAAATCTTTAAAAATAGCTTCATTTTTTAAACCATCACAGTGGACTGACCCTTTAAGAACCCACATTTCGGTTATTTTATCTTATAATTCCAGAACAGATTCGTAACACTGAAACTCTGTCTATCAATCTTTACTTACGTGAAAGCTGGTGCAAAAATTAAAGTCTTATTCAACTATCTCCGGTATACCTAATCATATTTTGTTTGATACCCGACTATTATACAATGCAAAATCCAGAATTTGTGCAAAATTCAAAACTCTACAGGACGTTCCGAAAGTCCGTGTACGAAACGTTCGATCAATAGTTACTTGTGATTTCAAAATCTGTTCTAGTAGTCCAAGCTGATCATTTCCACGGCGCGCGTGGCTCTGTGAATAGGGCGCGAAACTCGCCGAGACATACTTGACATAGGTATTACGATGCATCAACTGTTATTGGATGCGGTGCGGCTGGAAAAGTTCCCTTGGAAAATTTTGTGACATTTTCCAGCCATATTTTAACCTTCGAGAAACATGTACAAATCGTATACATTCACTTTCTTAAATTTTCTTAAAAATTTCTTAAGATTCTTAAATGACTTTCTTGAATATTTTATTATCCTCTTTAACCGCGACATATACCCAGTCGTGTATTTTTAACACTGTCCACAAAAATGGAACAGTTTTGTTCCTGAAGTTACTGAAAATTATTGTTTGCTAAAATAAAATTACAATTTTTACTGATGCCAATATAGATGAAATTCTAACCAAGCCAGTGCACGTGAAGAAGTTATTGCAAAATCTAACTAAGTATCCTATAACTATTGTATAATACTAATTAGTTTAAAGCACCCGGGTAAAAGGTTGATTGTCATAGAGTGTTAAGAGGGTGAAATAAGGAGGAAAGGGTGGGAGGTCCAGATTTCATGGTAATCCACATTTTCCACTGAGTTTTAGAGAGTACTTATGCACAATTTGGTCCAGATCGGTTAGAAAAATCGGAATAAAAAGTATGTTATTCCTAGTCCCAGACTACGCGTAACACAAAATTTCAGAAAAATCCAAACATCCAAACACACTTTCGCATTTATTACATTAGTAGGAATCGTAGGATGTATTTAGGTACCTATGTAAAATTGGTAATTATCTTTATTATTTTCTTGTAATAGTAAATGTATGCCTTATTTATACGTGTGTCGCTAATAACCTGTACCGGTTGATTCGAAAATATTAAGTAATAAAAGAATTACAATTTTTTTAGATTCCTGAAATTTATGGCATAGAATTACGGATGACAGTGGACTTGTAGGACTCGTTAGGGACGACCATGTGAATTCCTATACTAACAATCTTAGGGTTGGTTGTGAATTCCGATACCAGTGGCACTGGAGTCGTAGAAGACGATGCTGTTTTCTCTAGACTCGTGACACCCAATACTAATGGGGCTAGCTACAAAAAGCCTTCCACCCTTAGTACATAAGATATATGATTCCTTACTCCAAAGAAACATCACAAGATCAAGTTATTCTTTTTTTTCGTTGTATAAATGTATAGATGACACCAAAACCACTTTGACTTTTTTAATGACATAATGTGTTCTTTAAATGCCTACGTTTATAGTCTATTCCATGCCTATACATAGTGAAAATTATACAAGGATAAAACATGTAAGATAAAGAGCGAGAAATCGACATATTTCTGGACTCTTTTTGTAAAATGTTTTCTTAGTGAATAAGATGAATAAGTATTATAGAAACGTTTTAGCAAGAGTTCAAGTGCGGACGAATTATTCACGTTATGGACCCATCGAAAGTTATTGTATTTCAAACTGTAATACAAATATAACACCAGGGTGGCCCTTATTTGTATGTATCGAATTTTTTTTGCCGTTTGATAACAGAATAATCCCTGAAAATGTTTATTGCAATCGGATAACAGGAAAGGGTGCCGACCGGGCCTTAGAATTTAGAATTCATCAATAGATTGGATTGAAAGAATTTTTCAAAAATGGTAAGCCCTATCGAAATTTTGTTCAAATAGTATTAAAAGAGCATTCAATTTTCTACAATTGTTGTATATATAATTTTTTTGTGCTTCCAACCATGTTTTAGATAATAGCGTTTGAATATAGAGAGGTACCGTAAACTGGGGTGACTTTACCCGCCGGGGTGACATTGCCCACTTTTTTACTCTGACTGAAAAATTACCATATGATTGAATTCGCTATTTTTTTTTGCGGTTGCCCTTGGAGAAATTATTGCTATCGATTACAAAGCACCATATGTTCTAATTACTTCACAATAAAATAAAATAAAGTCTTTCCGAAAAGTGGGCAATGTCACCCCGGGCGGGCAAAGTCACCCCAGTTTACGGTACGCATTTCGCGCGTCCTACCTGTACGGCGTGACGTATTGTTTCTTCGCGCGTAGTGTGGACCTCTCTATATTCAAACAGTATTATCTAAAAAATGGTTGGAAGCACGAAAAAATTAAATTTACAGCAATTGTAGAAAATTGAATGCTCTTTTAAAATTATTTGAACAAAATTTCGATGGGTCTTACCATTTTTGAGAAATTCGTCAAATTCAAAGCATTGATGAATTCTATAGGGGAGAGTCGTGCAGTACCGATCAGCTTATAATACCGACCAAAGCTAGTTCTCGGTTCCTCGACCAGATATTAGCACTTTATTTAAATTAACCAATGAAAATCACAATTCTCTATAACCCATTTCGGGGCCATATTGTTTACTCGCATTAAACGTATACGTTGATATTCGGTAGGTTAAAAGTTATTTTATAAAGCTGATCTTTTGTTTTTCGTGCAAGTAAATGATTTTGTCCTATTATGTATACTATCTCCAAAGTCCAGTTCAGATTTATTGGCAGGTGAATTTCCTTTCCCGAGCAGCGCCCGAGGAGAAATCAGCCACCACCTGACGATCGTGGATTGGCCGTTGAAGTTGCTGGGCCCCCGAAGGGTGTGGTGGGGTAAAGGGAACGCTGCTCGACTCCGCCTGAACGAATCCGTGTGGCTGTTGTTTTTCTTAGCGTAATAGTAGTGTGCGTTACGAAGCTATGCGTAGACCAGGGCTGCTCAGGGAGCCTTTTTCTTCGCCTAGCGGCGAGCAACCGGCCGTGCGTCGAGCTGTCCCGTTGCTAAGGGTAGAATCAGTGAGGAAAACTGCAGTAGTGTAGGTGCGGTCTCGGAGGCGCTTCGCGTAAGTATAAGTAACTCACTGATTCTACGCTTAGCAACGGGACAGCTCGAAGTACGGCTGGTTGCTCGCCGCTAGGCGCTGAAAAGAGCTCCCTGTGCAGCCCTGGCGCAGACCAATACAAGAAGAACCTATCGAGGAAGAATCAATGTTCTGACCAATGAAGGTCCTGAATTTTTTCGGAGCGAACGCACACCTATTCTAATGTGTGTAGTTCTACGCTGTCAGCCAGAGTTGAACATTATTCGTATAAATCTGTACCGTTGTTCCAGTCAGATTTATTCGGATAAGAATTTATTCGTTATTCGACCTGATTGAACGACGAATAAATGTGCGTGCGCTCTGTCTCTTCGAGCTCGATCCACGTATGCGAGTACATACAATGAATCAGTGAAGAGGTAGAGCGTACCAGAATTGGGCATTATCTAGATAAAAAAATTATTTAAGTAACTATCGAATAAATAATACTTTATCTTTATTCGTTATTCGAGGTTCGAATAACCGAAGTTATCTTTATTCGAAGAGTAACGAATAAATAATTTTATTTGATGCGAATTTATTCGACGGATAAAGATAATTTTTTTATTGGATAAGAATTTATTCGGCGAATAAAGGTGATTTTTTATTCGAAGGTTTTATTCGAATAAATGCGTCCGAATAATTTTCGTCAGCGTCGAGCGTGTTTATTCGAGCCTCCGAAGGTCGAAATCGGCCGAGTGGCGGGGTCATGGTCAAGTGACTTGGGGTCATGGCGGTCACTCACCAAGTCTCGACGCTGACGAACGTTATTCGTGACTTTCTTCGAAGGCTTCGAAAAGATAAATGCTACGCATCAAAAATTTATTCGACTTATTTATTCGAATAAAACATTCGAATAAAAAATTATCGTTATTCGTCGAATAAATTCTCATCGAATAAAAAAGTTATCCTTATTCGCCGAATAAATTCTTATACAATAAAAAAATTATCTTTATTCGTCGAATAAATACGCATCAAATAAAATTATTTATTCGTTACTCTTCGAATAAAGATAACTTCGGTTATTCGAACCTCGAATAACGAATAAAGATAAAGTATTATTTATTCGGTAGTTACTTAAATAATTTTTTTATCTAGATAATGCCCAACTCTGGTACGCTCCACCTCTTCACTGATTCATTGTATGTACTCGCATACGTGGATCGAGCTCCAAGAGATAGAGCGCACGCACATTTATTCGTCGTTCAATCAGGTCGAATAACGAATAAATTCTTATCCGAATAAATCTGACTGGAACAACGGTACAGATTTATACGAATAATGTCCAACTCTGGCTGACAGCGTAGAACTACACACATTAGAATAGGTGTGCGTTCGCTCCGAAAAAATTCAGGACCTTCATTAATAATTCAGAAGATTGATTCTTCCTCGAATGCTTCTTCTCGTATTGGTCTACGCATAGCTTTGTAACGCACACTACTATTACGCTAAGAAAAACAACAGCCACACGGCTTCGTTCAGGCGGAGTAGAGCAGCGTTCCCGTTACCCCACCACACCCTTCGGGGGCCCAGCAACTTCAACGGCCAATCCACGATCGTCAGGTGGTGGTGGCTGATTTCTCCTCGGGCGCTGCTCGGGAAACGAAATTCACCGGCCAATAAATCTGAACTGGACTTTAGTAGTGTGCATTTAGTTTGTTTGTATGTATGCTTGTTTATTTCAAATCTAGAAACTCAATTTTAATCCACTTCCAACTATCCAATTCAAGTCTATTCAAAACTTTGCAGGCATACGTAGTTTGGATGTCAATACAAAATTATGAAAAAAAAAGAAACTGCCCCAGAGGTTTAAAAAATTACGCAGTCATCAATAAATATAACCCATAACCACAAATCCAAAGGACTTGAAATCAGCCTATAACCACAAATCAAATCAATTTACATGCTGATTTCAAGGTACGAGCCTACACGCACATTACTAGAGTTTACCCATCCGTTACATGCCCGCAACGTCATTGGTTTCGAGCGCCCCCTTCCACGCCAGCTTTGGAAAACGCGATGAATGCTCGTACTCTCGGGCCGCCCATCGGGTCAACGCTGATCTATACCATCTAAAAATTTTCGAATTCACAGATTCTCTTTCACAACTCACTTACCATCCTCAGAAACCCCGCGCACTAGCGAAAAGTTGTTGTGCGACAATTTTGTCCATCTGTCTCAGCATATTTTTTGGCGATAGAACTTTTTGTGTCTGCTTCAGTTTTGCAATGGATTTCGAGAAGGTTGGGGTGATTGGTGGTCTCGTACTACAAGAAACTTCCTCGGAGGAAGGAAGGAAAGAAGAAGAAAACGATATTTGATACATCCACTATTCAGTCAAAAATTATTAAAGAAAAAGTTTCAGACCTTTTATGATAACATCAGAAATTGCCCCACCAAATTGTATGCCTAATTTCTTATGACCATGGGAAGCATATGTACTTGGGTCGAATTTTTTATTATAACTCAGCAAATTTGTTTCAATTATCTCTTTACATTAATATCTGAATATTCGGCCAAATCGTTTTTGTATATACTTGGTTTCTTCAGTAGTGCGTCGATAAAAACATTTTTTATTATTAAGTCGGTTGTTTTACTACACCTACTTGTACTCTTACCAGAAAAATAGAAAAAGGTCATAGATAGCCAAGGAAAATAGTGTGATTAAAGAAACATGTAATATATTTGCAGTTTTACAAAAGGCTTTGGTTCAATGAAGCGAATAACTTTTGTACCGGCTTAATATTCATAGGGCCAGAAGCTGTAGAGGGACAGATCAGTCACTCTTCTGTCGCTAGACTCCCAAAACGAAAAAGTCACTATACACTCGGGTCGTCAAATGCGCGCGCATCCTAAAGAGCCAATGCACTTCTCGCGAACGACTAAACTATCGCTCAACAAAGTGTCGGTAGTGCACAAGCTCATTTATGGTCGCTGGTTCAAGAGGTAGAAATTTGAGGCAGAATTAATTAGTAGTATAATTGACATGTTTTGAAAAGAGCAAGTAGGATTACTTTTATAGTATATGCATATTATATTATCGGTAGCATTGAATATTTGTAACTATAATAAATTCGCCTCTTTAATTTTTAATACACTTATCGTATTTGTACGTAAGTGATATTGGTGTCTACGCTAAATATATCGTAAACGGATACATACAAGTACGTACTGCAATCACGAACCTAATGGTCACACGACTTATTGATCAGAAGCGCCCGATGAAAGATTGCTTTTTGATAGGTAATGGAATACAAGCGAACGTCGATTGGTAAGTTTCCGTCGTGCTCGTTACCAGAACTGAAATATCGGGAAAGTTCTCTGACCCGATGCGGACTCTTTTTGCGATTACATTTGGCAAATTAAACGGATGCAAATGCAGCCGATAGCGCATTGCAGCGACCTTTCCATTCAGCACGTTCATGTTCATTTTTTTCCATCTAGATATCTCTTCAGTTTGGAAATAATGGCAACGATTAAAGGGTGCCTCTCTTTATCTACGTTTTTACGTATATTCCAGTAACAGCTGTCTGTAATCAAACAATGGAAACAAAAAGACTTTTTCTTCGCTATTAAATGCTTTATTGTATGTGTTCAATAACGATCTATTCTTAACAAATAGATTTTGTAAGACTGTTGTTAAACTAATTAGAATATTAAATAATTAAATGAAAGCTATTTTGCAATTTTGAGAATTTTTATCAAATTCAGAAAAAATCAAAATTGTAAAATACCTTTCATTTAATTATTTAATAAACCGAACCAGTGCGCCGAAATCATCTCTTCTAATTAGATCAATTTTTATGGTCGAAATTCAATATATGTTATTTAGACTGTTGTTAAATTCCACTCTCCTTTTGCGCGAAAAGTTTATAAGGAACGATTTATTTGACATATTACACGAAATCAGCATAATCAAATTTTCGAAATTGCAAAGTCTGTCGGTTTTTAAAAACCAATTTCTTTTTACAAATTCGTAAAATTTAAAAACCGGTGTTTAAATTTAAAAAAAAAACAATTATATGTAGGTACTAGAATTAATATGTAAAAATGAATTAACTATTTAATTAAAAACGTTATCATTTTGACTGGAAATCGCCTCTGACACACGCATATTGTAGTAGGTAACAGTTTAGTGTAGAAATAATTCTCACGAGTACATAGTTTTTGAAGAAAAATACTAATTGAAATAAAAATTTATAATTTATATTGTGTACGGATTTTAGTCATTTTTTCGTTCGGTTTATATGCAGTGTGTTTTATTCTGTTATATTTTTGTAGTTCCACATATATTTAATGAACTCAAAAATTGTATGGATTTCAGTTATCTTAATTTTTTTCTTATTTTTTTTTTAGTTCTGTATAGATAGAGTACCTATATTTTATTTTGTTATATTTTTGAAATTCCATAAATATTAAAAATTTGTAGGTTTTTAAAATAAGTACATATTTAATTTTACTATTTTAATGATGTTTTTTGTGAAAATTCGAAAACCGGATTAACCGGTTTCCGGGGAGTAGTGGAATTCAAAACCCGTTTTTTTCAAAAGTCGGTTTTTGTATAAACCCTAAAAATACCTAACACCCCTCTCTTTATGTTTTAGAGAACTTTAAAAATTGAATACGAAATTCTGCAAAGATTGAGGAGCTGTGAATAAATGTACCTTTTTGCCATTTGCAGTATTTCAAGTGAATAGTCCTAAAAAAAGGTGAAAACCCGTGAACAAGAAAACAAAACATACTAGTACTTAACCTACCTACGTTTCTTTCCTTCCAACAGTGCGTGTGTGAAATAGGCTTCACTGACGTCGACAGCAATTTTTCTGTCGTAAAATTTCGTTATACTTTTTTTTAATTTCAGCCATTAATTTTTCGTCGACTTGCAGATACATGTGCCCCATACACTCGTGTGCGTAGAACCATCGATGTCGTTGTAGCTCGCTCTGTCTGTTAGCGAGTCCGGCATCGAGTTCACAACGCCGCGGCTCGTTCGGCGAAAAATACAGACACGTACTTCTATCTTTTGTAACGATCGCACTGACGCCTGCAGCCACCCCGTTTGGCACCTCGTAATTCAGTGCTGCGTTCTGACGACCAAACTCTTTTTTCATTTCTTTCTAACTTTCGCCATTTTCCTATCGTTAACGTCCACCCTTCCAGGGACAGTTCCCCCAGACAATATTCAATCACTGAATTCCGCCATTGAGCCCCTGACAGTTAACGCGAATTTTAACTCATTTTGAGGAATGATATGTAAATATCAATGATTTTATCTTATTGCAATAGTTTCTATAGAACAAGTAGTTTAGGATTAATTTAAGGTCTACTGGCTTCACCGGAATTGTGACAGAATCCGAAAGTTAGAGGTGTTACATGCAGAAATATGTCGAAAATGTAAGATAATATTTCTTTCGCAGCTTCTTTTTAGGAAGAAATGACTGTCAAGGGAAGATCCCCAATCCGGAAATTGAAAAAATTATGAAACTTTGGGGATATGTAGAGGATATATAGATATATATTACGCATTTGTTACTGCCCTTTTTTCACTTGAAGAGCGTGAATTGACCCATAAAAATCCGGCTATTTACCGATTTTCTGTTATAACTTGCGAACTGCAAAGCTGCGATCATATGCAAAGCGATAAGCGATAAAACGGTAAAGGGGGTGGCGGCAAAGCGGCAGAAAATAAATTAAACACGGTATAGATTTGTATGAAATAAGTTATACATAGATACAGGAATTGAGCAACACTGAGCGGCAGAGAGGGGATAATTTGTTACCATTCTGTCTTCAATTCTGTTTATTATTTTAGTAGGTGTCCAAGAAACAAACGAGGACGATGACTGCGAAGAATAAATTTAATATCGAATCTTTAATAGCTGAAGTAAAATGTAGGGCGATTTTATGACACGTCAACCAGAAAAATTATCAAAATAACGCTGTCACAGATAAAATATGGAAAGAAGTAGGGAGACTGTGTAATTGTACAAGCAAAATATTGTTTATTATATTCTTATATTGGTATATAGTTAACCCTTCGTTGCCACTTTGGGTGTGAACCACTCACCAGCTGATTTTGACGCTCTGTACCTTCTATACGCAAATTAAATAACTTTTTTCCAAAGCCGACATACAAATTTTTTTGTCTCCAAAATATTATATCTGAACAACAACTCTATAGATTTTTAGCTTCTAATATTGAAATTTGTAGAAGTTACAAGTTTTTGAAGATTTTCTTCATTTCTTCTCGACATATAGTAATTTATATTTTTTTTTACAAAAACAGTGATAAAATCTCAATAAAAAAATCTATTGAAATACATTCTAGAGACCTTAAAATTGACCCATGATTTCTTTCATAAGGATTGGATTCTTTACATGAGACTGGCAGTCGTTCAAAAATTGCTCTGGGTGTGGGCCATCCAGGTATGTCAAAGTTGATCGAAAAAAGGGGTGTGACAACGAAGGATTAAATTAGTAACAGGTATTAATGTTTTTGAAATAAAGAAAAAGTAATCGAAATATTGTAAAAGCGTTTGTACGGAAAATGTAATGTCCAAGATTCCAAAAGTAAGTGTTAAAATCGTTTCTAATCTCAGATGCTGCCCGACTGAATTTAGTACTGCGTCTGCCTTCACCTTGCACAGGAGTATCATCACCATTTCCTTCATTTAACTGCATTGCCACTAGAATGTACTATCGTCACTATCTCCGCCTCTTTCTATGATAAAATTGTGTAAGATACAAGCACATTTGATCAAACTAATGGCTTTATGCGGTAAAGTTTCTATATCTATAACCAAAAAACAATCAATGCATTTCCTTGCTATGAAGAGTCGTTTATTAAAGTTTTCCCTTTGCGGAGTTAGTACTTTTCGTGGATACGGTAGCAGGAGGTATTTTTTTAAGGCGTACGCTTCATCTCCGATTAAAACATTTGGAAGAACAATGTTAGAATCTGGAAAAATTTCGGGGAGGGGGGACGTTAAATCTTTCAGCTATCCCATATCCAGGGTGAAGGGAGGATCCAGACGGGGGCGATAAGGGCGATTGCTCCACCCCTCCCCCCCCACCCCCACCCCCCACCCCCCACCCCCCACCCCCCACCCCCCACCCCCCACCCCACCCCAAGGATAATAAAATAAAAATATATTACGACATTATGTACTATTCTGTATAAATAATTAATGTGCATTTAATTATTTAGGCTATAGTATCAGATAGAGATATTGAAATATAAATTACGAGCAAATTTTAAATCATGTAAAATAAGGTTAAAAAATTTACTTATGTACTTTTACATACTTCGCCCCCTCCAAGAAAGGCCCCTGAATCCGCCACTATCCAGGGTTTGAGCTAGTACGGTCGTTTTTTACTGTGTGTTTGAGTCTGTATCTACGCGTGGCTCCTGTGCGTGCGTGCTAGAGGACACTGTTTCGCGTCAGCTGTTTCGGCTTCGAACCTCACGGCTAGCAAGTTGCACCGCTAATACAGTATTGTCTCCCTGTAAGCTCGGTTTGGTGCACCCGATACAGGCTTGTCGCTATCCCCACCACTTCTGTCTCACTCTTGTCCGGCGAAGGCGAGAGCGAGATGAAACGAAAGCGAGCGAGAGCCATTGAAAGCGAGCGAGGACGGTACGAGAGAGGCGACGCGTTGATACTTTGTCTCGCTTCGTCTTTCGGACGCCTGACACTCCGTCCTTTGCATCCGTGCCCATCGCGCACGCCCGCCGCGCACGCAAAGCGTTCCATCTCGCTCCCCCTTCGGCCAGAAAGAAGCGAGAAACGAACACTCGGAATTAGGGCTCTGTACCCGATATAGCCTCAACGCCGGTCCCGACCAGCGAGCCTATAGGGAGACAATACTGTATTCAACTGTTAAGGTAGTTGCTGACCAACTATGTTAATCAAATTAGAGTTGGGTAATAAATGATAAATATAAAGTAGTATGATATTATGGAAATAATAATAATAATTTTTAACGTCATGTATATATATTTTAAAAAGTCCAATGTTAATACAAATAATTGTAATACAAAGATAGAATATTAACTTGGTTAGCGTAGTGAATTGGAGCAGCAGATCTGACAACGTCACATTCATTCGGAGCGTTTTTTATAACCAAAATGTCAGAAAAAACGTTCATATAAATCTGAATCTTCGTTCGATATTTAAATATCTAAACATATCGATTGTGCGACGTTGCCAGGTTGACTGCTCTACGTAGTTTCTGAAAAATTTGAACGTGAACCTATTTTTTATGGGCATTTCTGAAGAAACCATGTTGTCAATTTTGCAGAAATTAATCAATTTATTTCCTGACACTTCGATGTACCTTTGTACCAATTTTGGTACACTTCTTGAATATAGTTTTCCTGTTGCAGAAGAAAAACTGAAACAAAATAACCCTCTTTTCTCGACTCTGCCATATGCCACTGTGTTAAAATGTATAAATTTTAATTAACAATTTCTCGATAACTATGTGGTAAATCGATTTTAAACTTTGTACAAAGGTTTCTCGTATTCCAAATTAGTTTTGAACGAAATTTCAAAGAATGCTTGAAGTTAGTAGATTTTTCAGGAACTATCTTAATATCTCGAGAACGAAGCCTCGGATCCGAAAACGATAAAGGACGTTTGGATGTCTTCTTGCATCAGGATATTGCATGTTCCGGATTGTCCCTCAATTCTGGGACACCCTGTATATGTGCATTTGCGCCAGATCTTTATCTATGCCTCGATTGAACAAGCGTTGCTGTAAACTACATGAATTGCTGTGCGTTTAGACTCGAGTATATTTAGTTTCTATATTTTCGATTTATTTTTCCATTAAAGTCACTCCACTTCGGATTGTACCACCGATTTCGTGACACCTGTAGGTGTTGCTTTTCCTACCTAACTTGACGAACTTAAATGCTACGTATACTATTCATTTTATAGAACTTATTTCGAACAAAAAGTTAATGGTATTGAGCGAGAGGGTGGAGGGCATGTGATGCAACACGTGGTTTCTTACAATCTTGCTCCTTTACTGAGGTACCTATATATAAAGGTCACCTACAGTTCTTCGAATGGAATACACTACATTTCAATGAAAGGAATTCAATATAGCATCAAACTTTCAGTAAAATAGTATTAACTCTTGTTTAAGGGGTGTTTACACTGTGGCGCCCTGATAAAGTACCGCTGTTTGGAAATTTTTTTGGTCACAAAAAGAATGTGTTAACTAATTTGAATTTTTTCTATTTATTAATACGAGCTTCGAGAATACAAAATTATTTTTTTCATATTTTTTTTAGGCTTGCTTACGACAAAATAAATGGATGTAATATGGGCTGTAAGATAAAAGACGCCTCGACTGCGTGGTCGATTTTTGAGGAACCGTGTGTCTGAAAGAAAAAAAAAACAAAAAGATTTGTAATCAGTATGACTGTCGCTATGGAAGGGACTAGGATTAATTAGATTGATGAAGAATTAACAACATGGCGGACGCCCGAAGTTGAACTATCGAAATTAGCTAAATTTTTTAATCATTCTGCGACGCAAAAGATGAGAAAAAAGAACGAAAATGTGTGATTCCAGTTCGGGCCATAGCGACAGATACATGGTTCCTCCAAAATCCTTATTTGGGGGCAAGCAAGCCTTAAAAAAATACGGAAAAAACTTTTTGTATCCTCAAAGCACGTGTTAATAAATAGAAGAAACTTAAATTTAGTAAACACATTCTTTTCGTGACAAAAAAATTCCAAACTACGGTACTTTATCAGGGTGTCACAGTGGAAAGACCCCTTAATAGATACAGGGTCCAATTGAACCCAATTTCTATATTAAACCGCTTATGTTACTTCTTATTCCTATTACTCGCTTAAGAAAATTCGAATTTCAAATCGTATTAGGTTAAAAATCTGACATAAAATATTATTCTCTGATACTTATAGTGAGCAAGGTTATGGGCCAAAATACACTTCATAGTTGACTGTTAACTTGTCCACCATCCAAAGGTTAAGATATACGAGATTAAAAATTGATAATGAGATTGTGGCAGTACTTATTTTTTTCTATTTTTGGAGGTACTTCTAACTTTCACGCAGAGATGAGCATTAACTAAATAAACAATTGTTTAAATAAGGATTAAATAAAAGTTACTTTAACTTTTAACTATTCGACGATTAAAGTTAATTTTTTTATTCGTCGTGAGTTTCAACTTCAGCGTCGACTAAATTTTTGACTTTAACTTTATTCAACGGTGTATTCAGTGTCGAATAAAAAAATTAACTTTATTCGTCGAATAAAGTTAACTCGGGTTAAATTTATTCGACACATGACGAATAATTTTTTGATTTTTATTCGTTATTCAAAATTTTATTTAAATAAAAATTTCGCCCATTTCTGGTTTCACGTTTCTACTCCTTCACACCCCTCCATTACTTCCTGTCGCTTGTTTTTCGTAATACCGATTATTACGAGTGCATAAATTGCCAGTCTGACAGCGACTGATTATTCGACAAATGCATAGGGTATAGATGTCCCTATTACTGCCACTTTATTTATTTTGCTTAATAAAAATGTAACGTATAAAGAATAGTGTACAACAATAATATTATTATTATTAAATTGGGACTGTTCTTATTATTATTAATATTATTGTTGTACGCTTATCTTTATACCTTACAATTTTATTAAGCAAAATAAATAAAATGGCAGTAATAGGGACATCTACCCTATTTATTTTTTCTCAGTATGCTGTAAAATGCTTTTCAGAATTATTTTTACCTATTTTATCGGGTAGAATTATATTTTTAAATAAAAGTTCTTACCCAAAGTAAGGAGAAGTAGACATCATCAAATTTAGAATATATTTATGTGGTCCAAATTAGGAAACCAGTTTCCCAGATTGGACCATTGACGATAGTTTGAAAATATATTTTGTAACCCGTCACATAGCGTTTCAGTCGGTTGTATTAGAGTTATGTATCTATTACAATCCCGAAATGGTTCTCATTTTTCTGCTCAAAACTATGAAAACTTTTTCGATGGAGGCATTTTCTTATGGGGTCCAATATGTATAAGAAACTTCCCCGTATCTTCGTTCCAAAAAGGAAAAAAGAAAAAAGCATATCTCCCTCAACACTACGCAACTTTTTGTATACATAATTTTTTTCACAGAACGGACAGTTTCTAACTAATTCTAATCTAAGTCATCAAGTTATGTTCCTAAGCTTATATAAATGCAACGAAAAAAAAAATTTCACGTCACAAGTTACTGTGATAAACTCATCAAATAAAAATATGTTTATTTTAAAATACAGTGCTTGATCTAATTACTATTTACTAGGTCGTAGGTACAAAAATTAATGCGTGTTCTTAATTACAGTAGAGCGTCAATTTTCCGAACCTCGATTAAGGGGCAGACCACTGTAACGGTTCGAAATGTAAGGGTGTTTTCGGGAATTTATTTAAACCAAACAACCCAAGTAAATCAATGTATTGCTTAGTATAGTTAATAATGTACATATCGAAAGGTAAGAAAATATTTTTTTTCAATCAGATTCATAAATCCGTTTTCTGTATTCTCTTCGTCAAAGTGTGCGCTGCGGGAAATCATGCTTGTAGCTTTGACAGTACCCAGGCCATATGGTCATTCTCAATTCAAAAAGACGAAAATATTTAGAAATTAGAAGCCTACCTCTATTACATGACGATCAACAAAGTCAAAATCGCAAAAAATTACAAAATGGCGGACCACAGAAAAAGAATCATGTTTTCGGGGTACAAAATTTGGGGAAATGTTGATAAAAAAATAGAAGCCGGTCATTAATCGAAAAAAACTGATCGTCATGTAATAGCGACAGATTTTTCGTACAATAAATGCCCTTGCTCATATCAATTGGACGTATAGTTTTCTCTGTAGACTGTCAACGAGGTGGAAAAGTGTCATTGTGAGGAAAACGAGATCAAAGTTCCACTCGACTCAAAAAATACTATATCTCCGTCAATTTTGCGAATTTCTTCATAAAATTTGGAGAGAACATCCTTGAAACGTACGTCTTTCAGAAAATGTGAAAAAGAAAGAATCGATTTTTTCCGATTTTTTTACAATGGTCTGCCCTCTTCACCAAACCGCCGATTATCTGAGCCAGTGCTGCATCCAGTGATACCAGATCGAGGACGGGTTCCCTCGAGCATTTCCCCGACCTCGCGCACACTACGGCGGAGCAGCGTGCCGTGAGTTGGACTCCGAAGCGCCGAGCTCACGGCCACGGTGCTCCGACGTAGTGTGCGCGAGGTGGGGGAAATTCTCGAGGGAACCCGTCCTCGATCTGGCATCACTGGCTGCATCATCGCTATCCCCACCACTTCTTCGAACCAGTGTAGCGCTACCGACTGCTTGATGGACTTGTACGTAACATAAATTAACGCAATAATACCTTCGTATTTAATAAATAATTTTAGGTGTAATTCCTGTAATTATAAACTGTGTAAACTACATGTATGCTTCAATCTCCGAACTGTTCGATTATCCGAGCAATTCGAATTTCCGAACCACCTCGGTCCCAAGCAGTTCGGATAATTGACGCTCTACTGTAGTTAATTTTTTTATTAATGCTACTATATCATTTTTATATTACGTAGCAAATGAATATACCTACTTCGTTAAGAATCCTGCGCGATATTCCGTCGCCTATATTTCGGCTCATTATTATAATTCACTTCAACCTGATATTCGAGGGCTAAATTCGTTTCCTGATTTTAAATGTAAAGCTCGACGATATATAGTTTTACACTATGCGTCAAAATAATGTTTAGATTCTCTCTCTTAATCTGTCCCTAATTTTCTGTTTCTGCTTTTCTTCCCTAACTTTAGTTTTAGTTTGACGTTAGTTATGTAGTTACAGTTAGGCTTCTAACAGTATCGTACTGCAGCCACGCCATTAACTTCGCTAGTCTTTATGTATTATTTTTCTCTATATGTGTCAAGTAATGAAGACGAATAATAAAAAAAATATTAGATGCAGATGTAATATATCACTACTCATTTACGCTCCTCTTATTTCAAGTAGATTTAACGATAACCATGTATATAGTAGTACGAATATCCCTGTTACTGGCGCGCCTTTTGGCGTTACACGAGCGGGTGCGTTATATTCTCCGTACACTCGACAGTCTACATTAATATCGAGAAATTACAATTTGTATGTTAAAATTTTACAAAATATTCATTCAAATATATCAAATAAATAGTGTGGAATACGAAACGCATCTATGTGCAATACATTCTTACATAAGATATCGATATACAAATGTATGTAGGTATAAATTTATTCGTTCGGTGACAAAGAACCCATCTTTTATACATTTACTACGGCTGTCTCTATAAGCAGGAGAATTCAAATTTCTTTCTCCAAGACAATCTTGAAGAATTACCGATTGAGGTGGGAAGGTAAATTTGCATATTCTACCCACATTACCCTTGCTCTGAAACACGCGTGTACGAAGTGCGCCGATGTTGCATCCGTTTGGAAT
Organism: Andrena marginata; assembly: GCA_963932335.1. NCBI lineage: Eukaryota > Metazoa > Arthropoda > Insecta > Hymenoptera > Andrenidae > Andrena > Andrena marginata. Next base: position 17,533,999 of record OZ010662.1, on the reverse strand, counting down.
TTTTTAGGTTTTTCGGTTATGAAGACTCGGAATTGGAAAAAATACACCCGTTTGTGCGTAGTTGCCAGATCAACCAGATACAAAGTAATATGGCCCTTGAGGCGTGTAATTTAAAAATTAATATAGGGCAAACCAACCAGTGAATGACCGAATTGTTGAATTTATGGACCTTTGAGATTAATACTTGAATATATTTATGTATAACAACAAAAGAACTGTTGAAATTGCATTTAAATTTATTTTTCTTGAAATTTCTATAAAAATAATTACTAATGATTACACAGTACAACAGCCATCTGGACTTGTAACATTCAATAGCCGTTTCTTATAGGTTTTCGTACGCTGAAAACGAATCCGTAAACCGTTTGTCGCCATCACCCTCAGTTTCTGAGAAATTCGATTTTGAAAAAAACTGAAAATCTTCAAATTTTAACATCTCTTGTGTCGAAACGGTAATAGTTATTCGATTGTTTCTGACGGCAAATTATTCTATGAACCCTCCCGACTACAACGATATAAGTTATTTTGCATTATGAACATTTTAATATGTTTAAACAACGATTAAAGGGAAAAGGACACCCGAAATTCACCAATTTTTGCAGATATCTTTCAATTTATTTCCAAAACTAAGGGTCTGGGAGAAAATCTGAGCATCCCACGCGATGCAGCAGACAGTTTTCCTTCGGAAAGCATAAATAGAAGTGGTAAGTCGCGTTTTCTTTTCAATACAGAAGCGAAACAGTTTGGCAAAACGCGCGGTGCCGACAGTGGTAGTCAACGACGGCACGCGATCCACTGCCGCTCAGCGTAACACAATCGCTTACCGCGCGTGACTACCACTGCCGGCTCCGGGCGTTTTGTGAAACTATTTCGCTTCTATATTGAAAACAAACAGCGTCTTACCACTGCTGTTTATGCTTTCCGAAGGAAAACTGTCTGCTGCATCGCGTGGGATACTCAGATTTTCTCCCAGACTCTTAATTTTGGAAATAAATTGAAAGATATCTGCAAAAATTGGTGAATTTCGGGTGTCCTTTTACCTTTAATCGTTGTTTAAATATATTTAAATGTTCGTAATGCAATAATTAACTTATATCCTTGTATTCGGGAGGGTTCATAGAATAATTTGATGTTACGAACAATCCAATAACTATTACTGTTTCGACACAAAAAATGTTCAAATTTGAAAATTTGCAGTTTTTTTCAAAATCGATTTTTTCAAAAACTGAGGGCGATGGCGACAAACGGTTTGCGGATTTGTTTTCAGGGCACGAAAACCTATAAGAAACGACTATTGAATGTTACAAGTCCGAAAAAAAGTCAAAATTTGTTGTACTGTGTTATTGTGATTTTTAAAAAAAACTATTATAAAATGCAAAACGTGTAGAAGCCCAGTAAATGACCGCATACTTTTAATAAAAATTGTACTTATTAATGTTTGCTTAATACGTGTAATTAAAAACATTTGATATTAAAAGTGCAACTACACTCCATTTATAAACATATAATATTTTTAAATTTACAATTGACATTTCTTTGCCTAATGGTCATTCACTGGTACGCGGTCAATTACTGGTTAGTTTACTCTACGGGCAAACAATAAATCCCTTCAAAATCGAGGAAACCCGGATTGTAATTTTCAGTCAAGTCCATACTGGCCATGAAGTTTTCATGGGTCTGTAATGCATCAATCGCTATTGAATGGCAGGTAAAACCTCCAAATCCTCAAAGTTCTAATTTGAACCTTAAAGTCTAGCTGATTGCAAACGTATAAGTAAAGTAAAGTCGTTATTCAAAGAAAGACATAGAAGTTGGAATTTCAAACAAACGGAAAAGTTACGGCCATGTCATAAACTCAGTCCTTGCCGGCCAGCAATTACTTTTCAGAACCTTCCGGCACGAATTGTTTTGCACTCGTTAAAGGAAGCTTCCAAACTTATTTTGAATGCAAATATTGCGTAGCACGAAGGGAAATCTTAATTAAAGGAATACATAGGACTTCTGATAAGGAAAAATTGGGAGAAAATATTTTTTCCGCTATAAATTTACGTGCGTGTACCTATTTAGCACTCGAAACGCCCGTCGTGCCTCGAAGGTAGATGAAAGTATATAACTCAATTTTTCAATGTCCTCGAGTTACCCTACTCTGAAAATGAGGTAAACGTGGACTCAATTGATACATAGTACTGTCGTATCACATTGAAATCAGTACACGAAACTGTAGTCTTAATTCCCACTATAGTGAACAATATATATTTGCAATACTTTTTTCACAAACATTTACTGAGTTCAGTTACGCGATCTTCGACCTTATAACACTTAACCCCCCGTGGTCACACCTTCTTATAATCACAAATTGGTGGCATGGCCCACGTGCATTCACTGGACCCCAGCGTTTACATTAATAATACATAATTGTACATTCGTAACAGAGTTGGGCGGAATTTTTATTTAAATAAAATTTCGAATAACGAATGAAGGTTAAAAAAATTATTCGTCATTCATTCGTTAAGCAGCGTTAGCTTTATTCGGCACATGACGAGTAATTTTTTACTTTTATTCGTTAGTCGAAATTACATTTAAATAAAATTTTTCCCCATCTCTGATTCGCAATACTCATACAATCATGCTTACTCTTTTCCTACAAACGTAAATGTGTAAATCTTAAATTTTTTTGGTTAAAACTCGTCAAATTTGAAATTTTATTAGTAAGCTTTAAAAATTTGCAGAAATAAAGACATATCCCGGGGTGCAACACACTCCGCGTGGCCACGACAGGTTAATTCTATCATAATCCATCATTTTTAAATATGTCAACTTTAGATGAACATAGAACATTATTTGATCTGATATTCTTGTATAAAATCTTTGGTGGTCAAATTGCATGTTCTACCATACTGTGTCTGTTACTTGTATACCCTCTTCCGCGATCCCTCAGAAAATGTCCCCTATTTAAACCAAAAATATATATAATACATACCGAAGGGGGGAGGGGAACTTTGTGATTAATGGGGTCACTTTGCACTTCTTTATTTCCCTGTGTTATTCACATGCAAAAACATATGTACATACTGTCACAAAATACACTATCACAACTTCCAATTCTATTTTTGATTCAACTATAAAAGTAATCTTTGATTTGTCTTAAACAAGTGTATTAGTTCGGGATTATTAATCTATGGCTTTCGTGTGACATTTGAAAAGCATCGAAAAGTGTCGCAAAGCCACCTCCGCTTACGATACAAATTTTTGATTTTCACAAAGTCGCCTCATTAGTCACAAACTCAGCCCCGGTTAGGATACCTCGAAATACGGCCACACTGATCCAGTAACTAGAATAGCCGATAAATATTACCACTTTAAATCTAAGTTATACATATTATAATCTTTTATGTTGCGTATAATGTACGTTACTGAATACATTCTGTAATTGAAAAGTCCTTGTAGAAAACACTGTAAGTGCCAAAAATCGAATTTTTCAGGAGAGAGAAAAACTTCTCTGACTTTAAATTATTTACGAAATGTAATTTTTTATTGCTAAATATGCTTAAGTATACAATAACCCAAATGCATCACAAAATTTTTAATTTTTTGCGTGAATATAGTTCAAATTCATGAAGAAAAGAATTGAATTGGTAGAGAACACTGTACATGACACCTCTTAGTTGTAGAGAAAGCTGAATGTGCCACCTCTTAATTGTGGGGACAACTGAATGTGCCATTCATTTAAATTTGCAAGCACTGTGAGTGCCAATTCTGTTTATCCCTAGCTAATTGGCTCTTACATTGTTTTCTACAGAAGTGACGCTGCACGTACCAGCGGTACCATCTTTTAGCACTATTGTTACCTTATTTACAAAGAGAAATTGCATTCAAATTCTATACTACAGTGTTACTACTCGATGATGATTTTTTTTTAATTTTGGCAGTTACAGTGACCCTTCAATTATTGGCTACTTCTTCTATTTATTCCCAAATGTGTATCATAGATGTATAAATGGTCTAGACGGCAACCTATACCATAGCAATTCCCTATACCATGCTTTCGAAATATTGTAGAAATGTTCGCCGAAAGTAAGGCCAACCATGTGAAGTCGATCACTAATTAATGTTTATTTCGTGTTTATTTTTACATACACGTGGATTAATACGCGCAAATTGAAATTTGGAACACTATCAAATAATATACAGCCAAAGAGATACCACTACTCGCCCGCGAGAATTCAATTCTCCCTTCACCTGTTTAAGCTTGCTCGTCGAAAATGGAAAGTGGGTACGAGTTCGATTCGATGTGGACCACTACCTTTACGAACCCCGATGGAGATACAAGGGAAACGTCTGATAAAGTTATGAATTACGGTGCATTGGCCTTCGAGGCTCGTCGAGGTCGTTCAACATGGGATAGGTCAGTCGTTAGCTGTAACTCACTCTAACCGATGCTGTAACGCTCCTACCATCGATTCTACGTGAAACGGAAATATAATGGCAGCGGCCTCATTCGAATTCTGGGGAACCGACCCGCAGAGCAAACGTTACGAACGTTGCTTAAAAAGCGGACGAACTCAAGCCCGTCTGCTAAAACTGGTTACCGATTCATCGTGGAGAAGAAACAGGAAAAATGTGAAAGCTCGATAATGCATTTTGCTCCCTTGCTCGTGGACGTTGGTTCTCTTCGATAAAAAGGTACGATTACTGCGAAGGGATTCGATTTCTTATACTTACGATTCATCTTAACCGCAGGATATCTTCGACCGTGTTTCACTTCTGGAATTACGTGAGGCATTCAACTCAAACTTTCTCAGATTTAACATAGGTGGATTTGTAATATCTATGAGATACGATAGAGGCGAATTCATACATATCAGTTCCGTGACAGTTTAGTGGCGTCAGTGACAGTGGTAAAAATACCGTTTCCCTGCTCTGGCATGGAACAGTTTATACTTCGTCGTGTCAACTAGTGACACTGACACAAACAGACCATTGACGCTGCCGGCACTGAACCGTCACACAACTGATACTTGTGAATCCGCCTTAAGATGGGAAAACGGGAGTCATAGCTCGAAGACTAAAGGTATTTTTGGAGATTTATTAAAAACAAAGTACTTAATAAATCTTTTTGAAACGCTCAGGACTTTTTATTAGATATTTTAGTTATACGAATACATTTTTCGAAATTTATTTAAAACAGATTTATAAGCTGTACAGGACCAGTAACTTAGCGCTGCAAACAATTTTTGCATACCGCATAGCAACGGACCGCTTGACAATTGTATAAATAATTCTTTGAATTAATTTTATTTTTGCTAACTAATGGTTTTTTAGTTTTTTCATTTTTTCTTTTAGCTTAGTTTCGGAATAATGCACAAACATTCCCCCTTAAGGCTTCAGAATAATTCTTTCATAAAAGTATTGGTATTTTTATATCTATGGATAGATAGATGAAAGTAGAGGCAGTGCAATGTAAATACAACGTACGATAGTTAAGGAGACATATTCGAGTAAATGGTTAATTTCTGATTTGTTAAAAATGTTGTATAAAAATAGATTATGAATATTTAACTATTCTTCGCTGTACACGCTTGTTTTTTGTCCGTCTATTTTGAGATCGCTAAAGATAGTTGCAAAGATAGTAATATCGACTCTATTCTAAAAGTGTATTTATGAAATATGCAACACTTTTTCTGGCTTTATGCGCTTCACGTAACTCCTGAAATATTGATGTGCATTTAAAAATCACCGTCTATATAGCATACAGTATTCCTGTTTTATTTCCACTAAATATTCTACAACTACATTTTTCTTGTTTTCTTTTAGATGAAGGAGATGTTATCAATCAATTTGGAAAACAAACAATAAAGTGCACACTACTAATGAATATGTGATAATTAAATACAAATAATTTTCACAATTATCGGCAGTTACAGGAGCACAAAAAATATTTCGGACCGTTCCAAGCTCTGCTATAAAAGATACATAAGGAATCGAATAAATCAGTCGAGTAACGCAGGAAACCAGTCCCATTTTCAAAGCACTTAGTTTGATGTCGAAGTTTTTGAATCATTGAAACTGATCGATTGATTTTGACCCATTTTATCACCCAAACGCGAAAATTGTGGAATTTGGAATTCATAATGAACTCAAAAGGAATATTTTTATACGTATTAAACAAATGTTGTTCTTAATTCTTCTGTACATTAAAAATTATAAGAAAACATAACGAAATTACTTACATGTGTATATTCGAGAATGTAATACATTAATACTGGCGTAATATTTACATTAAATTAAACATTCACTAATTACTGTCATATTATTATGAATCCTGGATCCAGGGTTTGAAATTTTTGCCAATTGGCTGTTTAAATATCTCAAGTTTGTTTACTAGTACATGCGTCATTGTTTGGAATGTGGTTCATTTGCATGGTTTGTTTATTACAAACTTATTTATGATAACTTTTAAACATTCCTACGACACAAGTTCCTCCATCTTGCTGCGTTTCATACGAAAAATCTCATGGCATTATTATGCCATAATCGTAATCCTATTATAATTCGACCAAATTTAATGACACTCAGAAATTAATATCAATCACTTGGTGTTATGTTGGAATAAACACTAACTCGTTCTATGTTTACACACTTGTAATGTGTCGTACCCGAATATTTTAGAACAATTTAGATTATTTGTGAATAAATATTACTTTGATACTCATGATTTCTTCTGTAAATTAGTATTCCTTCAATCGTTCAAGAGTCACTGTAATATGCAGGTGAACCTTTGCATTATTCTGATTGCTGATTTTTAATTTATTTGATGAATATATGTATACACACTTGTATACTTCAATTTCTTCAGAGTTATTTCAACAAAAGAGTTATTTCAAAAGTATCTGCAGTGTCATGGAATGCATTATTCATGGGAAATGTGGGCGTTCGACGTTTCTAATGCATCAGACAGAAATACGTCGTTGTAACGGGTGCACCGTGGAAGAAACAAAGCGTGTCATGCCTTGTAAAATATTGTGACATTTCCCTGAGATCACCGTTTTATATAAAACCTCATTGACAAAGCGACATTTATACAAGTTCCAGGTCAATGCGCACAGCAACCGCGGTTTTACGCTTTACTAGCAGACCTCAGACGCTGCGTCGCGTAAACCCACATCGCGCACATGACGAAACGCTTACGCGTTTCATTCATACGTAATTACTTACCACTCACCTCCCCCTCTCATTCTGCACATAGCAAATAATTCAGCAACGTTTAGCAAAACGAAAACCATCTACATAACGAATGTACTTACGTATTTGCTTATTCGAGACTAGTAAAATACCTACCCGTGCTTCGCTACGGTGAGCTAATTAAAAGGAATTACTTTTATCTCTGTTCTGCTAAGTAATTTTTTACTGAGTAGGATTTATATAGCTACGTATATTTGGCTTTTAGGCATTTATGTGGAAAACCTTTCGAAATAAAAACCAAGTTGATATCTAATCGGGCCTAAGAGTCCGTGAAAAAACAGTTTAACTCTTTTCACCCCCTTCGGGTTGAAATTTAAATAATCCCTTCTTATCCAGCACCTACGTCGCAAAAGGAATATACTCCCAAAAATTCATGTTTCTGGGGTCAGCGATTTGGGCTGGACGGTGATGAATCAGTGACACAACGATTTTATATATATAAATGAAGATAAAGTAATATATGTATAGATAGATAAAAGATAGATAGATAAACTCAGATTTCATCATCGAGGATGAATGGAATGACTTATACATATTTACGATTCAACGAATAAGTACACTGCATAAATTACATAGAACTGTTCATGTGCACCTGTTAGGTCGTCTTTAAATTACTAAGGCTTGGGGGAAGGGTCGCGAATTTCTTACGTTTTCTCACAAGAGGAGGGGAATCAGATAGCGTCTTACATGATATATTTTTTTAACATAATTTTTTATACGAGTAGGGTAAAGCAGGTAATATGAAACATCTGATTTCGAAAGCTTGTCAATTGTAGGGGATTTTTTTTTAATAAAACTAACGCGAGGGGACGAAGGAACTAATGTATAGTCATATTTACAAAGTCAAATGTAAGAAAATCCAACTGTTTTGCAATTACAGTAAAAAAAAAGCTGAAAAGATTGAAAATCCGCCGTTCGAAAAAATGAGTCCTAATATGGAACACCTAGGAAATTTTTAAAGACAACCCAACAATCTTTACTTTTTTTTAGTAAAAATGCAGATTTGTTAAAGAAAAGATACAAGTAAATAAATATACATCATTTTTTAAATTTATTCCTGCTTTCTGCGTCCCCTACACGTTGGGCACATGAATAATACGTCGGAAGCCCCATATTCTTCGTGTGCCCACTGAAAACAGCGAGTACATGGGGTCTACTTTTCATTGTCATTATTTTTATAATTACCATCGCAAAATAAGCATTCCGCATCATCGTCATCATCATCATTAGCAACTTCATCTATGTTACTCGGCATGTTCCATATTACGTACACGCATGTTCCGACAAGAAATTAAGAATTATACTAAGAAGAAAGTAATTTTATTGGTAAACGATTGTTGAGTAATCAAGAACACACGTATTTAATGATAAATTATATCAAAATAATACTGTGTAACATACTTTCACTAGAATATTTAACTGTTTGATGCACTTTTCAGAAACTTTCACACCCCACGAAAAATATAAATGTTTCTCTTTCAATGGTGCATGCCCATCTGATGCTCAATTGTCAGTATCATCGTCTATTGTGTCTATGGTCGAGGCCAGATATATTGGCCGGTGAATTTGTTTTCGCGAGCAGCGACCGAGGAGAAATCAACCATCACCACCTGACGATCGTGGATTTGTCAGTTGGAGTTGCATGGATCCCGAAGGGTATGGTGGGGTAACGTGAACGCTGCTCAGCTCCGCCTGTAACGTAGCTGTGTGGCTGTTGTTTATTCGTAACGTAATAGTTGTGTGCGTTACGAAGTTATGCATAAACCAATACGAGATTCATCTTCGGCGACACACTTCGTAACGCTATCGAGAAAGAATCAATCTGCCGACCAATAAAACTCCTGATTTTTTTCGGAGCTAACGCACACCTATTCTAATGCGTGTACATCTACACTGACAGCTCGGTTTGGCCTACACGCCAGAAGCTTGGCACCATCCCCACCACTTCTGGCTCACTCTTGTTCTACGAAAGCGAGAGCGAGATGGAACGAGAGCGAGACAGAAAATGTGGAGAAAAGGAGCACAGAGGCAAGCAAACAGTGTGGTGGGAGAATACCCATCACGAAACTCACCGGCCAATATATCTGGCTTCGACCTTAGGTATCTATTAGTATGCAGGATTGCCTGAGGAGTTCGTTATTTCTTTATCGAAATTTTACGAAGTTCTATATTACCTGCCTTTGCCCTAGCCGAAAAACGATGTTTCATCGCATACGTGTTAATTAATTATGTTTTCAATCGTGAAGAAAATTGCCGCATAGAAGCGCAACGAAGAGGTTCTGTATATCTTACGAGATCTGAATACAGAAGAAGGAGACGCAAAGTGGATTCCTGAGAACAAGGCGCATGCTGGAGAAAACAGAGAAAGTAATTCCCTTGAAACAAATTCACTCGCTATTATAGAATCAATTGGGGATTGAATCCAAACTCCACGGATAAGCGACGAACTTTAAGTCCGTAAAATTCTAATTGTTATTACAATTTAAATTTTATTAACAAAATTATTACGTAAGTTTGCCCGAGTATTCAGAGATAATTTTAGTTTAAAAGTCTCGAAACCGAGTTAAATGAATTATGCAAATTTTTAAACAAATTTTAATAACTGAAAAAATGCAATGTAAGAAATATTATTATTTATAAGAAATATTCTTATACTGGCAGAGGAGAAGGGTAAAAAATCGCCAAAATTACACTTACGTAATTTAGGGACGACCCCTTATCCGAAAATATAATGCTATCAAAAAGGTAACATGTAATGTGAATTGTTGTAACGAAACTGGAGTTACTTCAGAAGCTAAAGAATAATGAGAGTGCCGCAAAATTATGAAGAATATGTAACTTTGAAACATTCATGACAGTAGGATTACTTTTAATGTTGGTATTGTTACTTGTGCCATTCTTTCTGAAATATAGAATGCTCACTGTACGGAAAATCAGTGTTCCACAATCCGAAAATTTCCTTGTCGGAACGATCAGGTCTCCCGATTAATTCGAATAGTGGAGACTCTACTGTGCTTTAAAACTGAACCCCTTGAATGAATATTTCGAGTTTAGTTTGCTACTGGGTTTAAAACAATTAAAATTCCGTAATGAGTACGAAAATTCATCCATTGAGTGTTTAAATACCCCAACCTGGCTGTACCTGCGTATGTAGATTAAAAAACTTTAAATTTAAACGTGTGTCGATACAGAACTTTCGAACGACTGTAAATTAAATACTTCTATAATATTTGGCCATTGTGCTTGGCGTCAGTATATTCATAGAATTTGAAAGTTTGACCCCCTGTGATTCTTATGAAAAGCCGCATTTAAAAACGTATACTGTAAAACAGATCGTGCAATACTTAAGGCAGATAGGTGAAATGTTATTAAAAAGTAATAACAGTCAGTTGGCGAGTTTATTGAAAATTTATTTCAAAACAAATGATACAAAAACCTTTATCAGAGAAAGTAAATCTAATGCCTTCGAGTCAGACAAGGAAAGTGTGGTATGCCCGTCAATAAATGAAACCTTAAAACGTTGAAACTGAAATTTTAAAAATGACTATTAAACACTAGGAAAGAAGTCTACGGTTACGTGTTTGAAGCGTAAATGTCGATGAAATGGCATTTATCTAAGACACTATAAATTAAAATAAATATTTAGAGGTGTGTTAAAGGATTTGTTAAAAAGTTGCCTTTTGTCCACAACCAATGCCTTAAGGGTGCATAACTATTTTTAAAATTTAGCGATATATTGATTCAAAACATAAAATAAAATAATTTAGATATACATATAACGGTGTTCCCAAATTGCAGGACTTCTCGGAACATACAATATCCTGTAGCGGACTGTAGTCTGGGAGAAAGTTTGATTTATTTCCTACGCCTAAAACGGTCGGTTGCTCGAGTGCCTACTGCTGATGGTCGAGCTTGAAGGCTAGGGCAATGAAAGTGACGATTGCCAGAGCCGCCAGTGAAATCCTAAGGATAGCGTGTCCTCTTTAGCAACCTTGGCGCGCGTGCGAAATTTGTTTTCCCCGTCTATTAATTTTCGGGCGTTCGTCCAGCGCCGACGAAAAAGGGTAGAACCTTGCGGGACATTGTGCCGAACGCTTCGTGCTTCTTAGACGTTTCAGTTCTACAAACTATTTGTATTCCCTTCGTTAGTTGTTAAATACATGTTGTTATTGTTACGTATATATTGTGCCTCATTTAGCATTCAAGCCCCAGTATCCAAAATCCTGATGCCAGAAGACACTGAAAAGTCCTGTACCGTTTTGGGACCCGAGATTTCGTTCTCGAGATATTAACAGTTGAATATTAGCGCTGAAACTTCTGGGCCGCGCAGTTTAAAGCTGCGTCAGCTGAGTGCGCTGACGCGCACACGCAAGAGGCACGTGTATGTAGATAGAGACACAAACAGCTGAGCCGCTCGCGCTGGTTCAAACCAGGGTGAGGAGCGATTAAGCTCACCAATGGAAGGGGAAAACACCTACAAGAGTGGTGGTAATGTGTGCGTGAACTGACGCCAGCGCCAAGCGAGCCGAGTGGTCCCAACGCGAAGCCAACCACGGCCAACCAGCGCCGCCGGGAAACAGATTGTCAACGCTGGTTGGCCGTGGTTGGCTTCGCGTTAGGACCACTCGGCTGGCTTGGCGCTGGCGTCAGTTCACGCACACATTACCACCACTCTTGTAGGTGTTTCCCCCCTCCATTTTTGAGCATAATCGCTCGTCACCCTGGTTCAAACCGTGAAAACGTCATTTCTCGCACTTGGCTGTTTCGGCTTTAAACTGTGCGGCCCGAAAGTTGCATTCCTAATATTCAACTATTAATATCTCCAGAACGAAACCTTCAAACCCAAAACAATAAAGGACTTTTCGATGTCTTCTATCGTCAGGACATTGCATGTTCCGGGAAGTCGCTGAATTTTGGGATACGTCTTTTATAATTAACTTATTATTTGCAAAGGCATCATTCATTCAACAGAAGAATAGACTTGTAATCATTCGCAATGACGTCCTGATATCACGCTCGATGTACGTCGCTACAAGTAATTTTTTCTATAACCAGAAAATCTAACGATAAGCAAAAGGTGGTATTTATTTTTTTGGTGTAGAACAGCTACTATATTATGTAAGCCAACCGTTCTAGTGAAATTAAGCAATACACTACTCGGTTAATTAGAGAATCACCTGTCCAAATTAATTTATTTTTCAGTATGTTATTGTTTACCTTTTGTATGATAATCCAGTATGTTTCGTGTATAAGTGAAAATCTAATCATTATACTATGTACATTCAATAGAAACATTATTGTACCAAACATTCAGTATTTTATTAAATTCTAAATCTGAATTTGTTGTGTTAAATTATTCTTGAGAGTGATCACCTAATTATTTACCATCAGCTCGATAGGTACATATGTCTGAATCAAGATAAAAAGTAAGATGGACACATTTAAACAACGCAAACAACGAAAACAAATGTTTTTCTTCAGTTTATTACTCCATAAAGTTGTTTATTCCATAAACCTGCAAAACATGCGTAACTCGAATAGCAAGGGAAAAAAAAGCACGAGAAGAAATGATTCAAATTAATTAGAATTATTTAGAAAGTTACTAATTTTGTTTTCTTCTGAATAAAAATTGGAACGATACCAGAATAAGTTTGAATATTTTCTAATAAAAATCGCACGGAACGCTTATCCTTTGTTTCCAGTCCACCGGTCGCTCCAATGCGAGCGTAAAGAGCGACTCGGTTCGTTCCAAAGCCACAAAACATTTAAACTGTAAATCGGAAACACGAGAGAGGGGCGGGAAACAGAACCTACATATTTGTTTACGCAGAGAAGTTACTCTCCTGCATTGAAAACTTTTCAATTGATTCCGCGGAGCGAACAAACCACTAAGCCCTTTGTTTTGAATTATTAAGCTTCTACATGCGAACAATTTCAGAACGTACTGGAGCGACGGGATTCTTATAGCTTTGTACCTGAATCGCAATTACTTACATCTATTACGATGTCCAATACTTTCTCGTCTTCAAACTTTTCTATCGATTCATTGAAATTTGCGTGCCTGGTACTCTTCATTGCCTAGTAAACGTTTGCGAGATTGTTCCTACGAGAGTGCTTTGTGGTATTGTGGGTATTATTTCCAAAAAATGTAGGATCAAAATTATGAAGATTAAAATTTTCGACATTGGCCCCGATCCTCGGCGGCTCGAACACGCGCCAGAAAATTATTCGACGCCGAATACACCGTCGAATAAAGTTAAAGTTACAGTTGCAGTTAAAGTTAAAAAAAATTATGCGTCGCTGAAGTGGAAACTCTCCACCAATAAAAGAATTGACTTTGTGGTCGAATAAAATCTCGTCGATTGAAAAAATAGCTTTATTTGTCGAATAATCTAAAATTAAAGTAACTTTTATTTGATTATTCTTTAAATAATTTTTTATTTAGTTAATGTCCAACTCTACTGACGAGTGGGTAAATTAAATTGAAACCGTAGCTTTAGTTATTATCAAAAGTTTCCTCACTTTCTCTTTAACCGTTTTCGTTCTCGAACTACAGACAGATATTTTCGACGAATCCTTCCTCTGGCGTGGAACATTTTATAACGACTATTTTCCTTTAAACAAATTCGGCCGATTGCCGAAGCATTCTAAGAAACGTTTTATTTATTAATTACGCATTCATTAAGAACGAGCGAATGGGCGCATCTTACGGAAGAACTTAAGGAAAGGGAAAGGGGCGTTCAGTCCAATTCAAAGACAGTCGAACACCGGTAAATTACAAGCACTCCCCTTCCAGAACCCCTTTCAGGATGCAGTAAGACGTAATATCTCGGCAGAAGCGTCAAGGACCGAGATATTTTTCAGCACTCCCGCGCCCATCCTTTTCTCTTACTCTCATTTGCTCTTAAAGTTGTAGATTAACTTCCAGGGTCGCGAACTACGCAAAGAAACGTATAGTTCCATACTTTACTTAAAGAAGCGGGAGAGTTCAGGGTACTTAAGGCTGCTGGAAATGCCGAGGTAAGACTTTCCCTCCAGTTCCTCTTTCACATGCACCTCCCTCTCCCTCTCTCTTATTTTTTCTCTTCTTTTCAGCAGCTTACCTGAGCAGATAATTAAGACGTTGTGCTAGCTCGAGGAACCCGTGAATACCAAAATTATTCTTCGTTTTAGTGCGGAGGAGACTTGATACTGCGCAATATACCGTCACCTCTGTATTGGTGCAATAAAGCATTCAAGCCATGGGGCGGGAATGATTAATGTTCTTAATAAAGCCACTCAACGTCCATGGCGTGTATGGATTAATTCTTTATTCTTGGTGCATTTAAAGGCTAACCTGGTTATCTTCGAAAGATTAAGTTATGTTTAAAGATATTTTTCTTAATATGTACAACATGTAATGTAATAAATCTTTTTGGAATTTATTAAGCTAGTCGTATATTATACAAAAAATTTTCAAAATATTCTTTTAATTTGTTTTAAGTGTTCTAGAAAACGCGGTATGTTCGCGGCGCATGTGCGCATTAACAATTTTTGTCGAAAAATAATTGAGACTTGTTTTGAGGGAAACCCAAGAAAACAACCTGGCCTGGATGTTTTGTCAAACTTTTTTTCAATGCGGCTACAGTTTGTTATTTTTTAACAAAAATTGTTAATTAAGCTACGGGCTATAGCGGCACTCATACAGATTAAGAATCTTTCCGAATTTTTTCTTTCAAATAATCCCGAGTGGAGGAATGTCCTACGCCACGGACATACCTCTTTTTTAGGTGTCATATTGACGCTGTAAATATTAATACAAATTAAAAAAACCTTTTTATTTTTTTTTGTATAATATGGGAGTAGCTTAATAAGAACACATTTAATTCGTTATATCTTATATTCACTGAGATTTTGTTTTACAATAACTTTATTTTTCAGCCGATCAAAGTAGAATGTGATCCCTTAAGCAAGCGGAATTCGAAAATGAATTTTTGCAGTGGGAATTTCTAAATAAAGGCCTGTATATGAACCTATGACCGATAGTCTTGAATTTATCTATAATTTTCTTAAAAAATGTAATGTAAGAATAGCTACTGCAATGTAAGATATAAGTATTAAATATTGTAAATGTTATTATGTAAACTGGTAGCTTGTAATGTACAAATTCTGTGCTACATAAATTATGTGTTTAGTGTATTTGCTTTATAAACTACATCTGGTTTAAAGCAATAAATAAATAAATAAAAGCCTCCTTGGTAATATGTAACTGGGTTTCGATTTCAAGGTACTTATTTCCCTGTATCAGCTATTTGTTACACGTTTATAAAAAAAGTTATTTCCACCGTAACAGTGTTATAATGAAGCAAACTCTAACTAAATTAAATAACATGTTGAGTGTTAATAAACAAGTTATTCGTGGATTTCTGTTACCTCCACTTTTATTAATAAAAAAAATAACATTTTATATGTATTTTGCACTTGGATATACACTTTCCACACACAAATGTACAGGAAAATGAATTACCACTTGACCAGAGAAATGAACAAAAAAGTACTATTTTTCAATGTATACCTATATTTAAACAAATGGAGTTTTCTAAAATCTGTTGAGACTCCTGGATTCCTTGTTAGAATATACACAATTTTGCCACATATACCATTCTTCTAAATCTAGTAGGATTCAAATTATTCGACCAAATATGTTTCTCACCCCAACTGTGAGAGCTATTTTCACAACTTCAACATGAATGTCGGTCAATAAAAAAGAATGCGTTTCAAATATTTTTGTAAAAACTTCTTTCTATGAAAGTCGCATCAAAAAGAGTGATTGTCTCTTCGGTATATTAAGTAGAAAGTGGAGTACAAAGAAGCAAGTGAAAAAGGAGCGTATATGGCCAGACGCACTCCGTAACCAACGCAATTCGAACTCCTTACACCTGTGTCACTTTTGATATACATACGCATTACTTTACAAATTATTTCGAAGAATATATATATACAAGTTACACAATTTTAGATTGTTAACTGGTAACTTTACGTACAGCTTTGAGACAACCATGCCTTGAATAGTAAAAAAGCTCCGTCATGTTAAAAGCTTAGTAAGGAAATCACGCTAATAGAATAAGTACATGCGCGACAAAGTTTTTATGTGAGAATTAATAAAGTACCCCGTACATCCAAAGAATTTTCCGTGAATTAGCGTAGCCGAGTTGAAAATTCTTAATTAGAGTTCAAGTTCCAATCGTGACAGCCTATTCAGCCCTCCCTAATTTTTCTCCAATACGAATTCTCTTTTTATTGGAACCAATTCCCCCTTGGGCAAGAAACTTAAAAATTTCATCAGAGTGGGACTCTTTAAGCTTTCGCGTAAAACAAGAAGGAAAAGGGAGAAAAGAAACGTCTGTCTACTATAAGGAAACTTATCAACGAGGTCGATAGATTCACGATTTCTTTCAATAAGAATTTCTCGATTCACGAGTTGCCGCAAACTCGGAAATAGTTCATCGATTCTTCATTCTCGGGGAAAGAGATTGCAAATGGAAAACGGTAACGCATCCCTGAGTTAATTTCGCGGGAGCTTGTGGATTCGGGGAAGAGGGTGCGCGTCTCTCGCTTAAGTTCCAAGTGGTTTCCAAGTATCTGACGGTCGGAAGTATAGGCTTTCGCCATCCACAACACCTGCCTCGGTTTCGTTGATTGAGGAGCTTCGTTAACCAAACGTGTAATTAAGACCGAGCCAGGCATACTTTCGTGCCACGGGATCATCGGGAACGACGAAATCAATTCTACCAACGCATTGGGGTATACAGCTGCAATATCGTTCCAGATTCTACGAAATCTTTGCACTTAAAGTGTGTCAAAATATGCAAATATAAAGAAATGTATTTTTCTGCATAGGTTTTTGCAGAAAATTATATTTAATGATTAAGCAATTGAACAGTTTAATAAATTACAAATGCTTAATAAAAATTATAAATTAATCACGTCTTCGTGTGTTTACAGCACTTCGTTACTATCCCAACTCCTCTTGTCTATTATTTTACGTCACCGATTACCAAACGAAGTATGTATGCTATCGCGCACGCCAGCTCTCAGTCACTTAAACTAACAAATTAATATTAAACGAATTATAATATTCAAGAAATATTTACAATTTTCCTGCAATACCAACATATACAAGAAATACAGTGTGTTAAAAAGGAGTTACAGGCTTATATGGTAGATAGTAGGGGAGACTGGGGTAAAACCGGGACGCTGAGAATAAAATGTAAGAACTGTGATATTAACCAAGTAAAAAAGAAATTGAAATTACGGTTCATTAAAAGAATCTCTTTTAACTTTTTAGGAAAAAGGAAAATGCAGGAAAGTAGCGATTTTAAATATACTTTGCATTTACGATTTTGCCCTATCGCCTGGATCAAACCGGATACCATAACCGGTAGGTACTACCCCTTGGCATCTGTGGCAACGTAATATTCATCCAATACTTCCGACCCCCAACCAGGGCAACATAATGGACCCATCCAGAGTAAGTTATACAATGCACCCAAGCTTCGTTCAATTTTGACGGTCCAGTCAGTAGTTGTGAAGTTTTAAAATGATGGAAATTGGATCATGGCACTCAAAAACACAAAAAACAACATAACCCTAGCATGTGGTTAGATATGTGGCTGCAACGAAGACAGAAAATTTAAAACCGTTCTAAAAATAATAATAGGTCCCGGTTTTGGCCGGGTCTCTACTACTTGCCAAGCTGAGTAAATCGACGTTGATAAACATATTTCCATTTTACATGATTTTTTCTCTGATAATTCTAGCAATATTCATCATTTTTATTGGTGCTGTTTAATGTGATTCATAATTATTAGATTCTTGCCCAATTTATACAAGTTTGGCACGTTTATTTGTGCTAAAAAATTCTTAGAATAGATTCTAGTCTTTGAAATATAGGTCACTGTGTTTGTGGTCTTTAATCATGATCCAACATCTTACTGTTAAATTCCACGTCTGTTCAACTTTGAGACTGAAAAAGACAGGATGGTGTAAACTGGGCAAGAATTTATCAATCTCTAGTGTCGTATACAGATATCCTAATGACTAATCAGAGACCCATTTGGTTTATTCACGCAAGTATTTACTTAGTTATGAATATCTGACAATAAGTAGCTTTTGCTCCCACACACCATAATTTAAAACCTACTTTATTACTCACTACCCAATAATCTATCCAATTGTACAATGAAGCTTATATCTGGATATAAAAACATGATACCTATGACAAAATAGCAGTATTAGATACACTTGTGATACACAATATGTATCATGTAGATACATATGTATTTCCCTCAATACCACATGACTTTTATTTGAAACGTTTCCTCACAAATTAAATAGTTTGCGGTCAGCAAATTGGATGAACCATTTGTATAGGTATATCTTCTCCTCAAATTTAGACAATTTGGCATATTAATTTATTTTCAGGTTCGTTCAGAATATTTCAAATGCCAATAGGACTGTTCTCCCTGCATTTTATTCGATACAGTTTGTTATATTATTTACAGACTTTTTTATTGGTTTGCGCAAAAGACAGATATTAAACTGTTGTGTATGAATTATGAAATGTACGTTCATTCTAACCCAGTTTTGAAGACACGTAACTCGTCTTGAAGACATGTGTCTCGAAAAGAGATGAACTCTTCAAGAGAGGTGATTGTAGAGATAAACAAAAATAAACAAGTTCCTATGAACATAATATTAAAGCTATACACGTAATAAGATAAGTACCTACAAAGATTAATGGTACCACTATTACGAAGCTGTAATGAGTTCTTGAAATGGCCACTATTTTTTGTACACAAACGTTGGTATGTTGCAAAAATTACTGTTTCATTTGTTCGAAAATAATTGCTTTTTTTTAATACATTCAATAATTCTTCACAATTTATTTTAGAAAGTGTTCATATACCACACAAATAAAAGTCTAAAGTATCATATGAATGAGACGATTGTTTATAAAATCATGATTACATATTGGTATTTTTATTCCTCTCATAAATGTGGAAGCTAAGACATCTTAGATTAAGAAGATAAAAGGATATTTATCTCTTAAAATATACTTTAAGATTTTACTCAAGGAGACCATCTTTAAAGTTACATATTTTGTATTGTACTTTTGTTGACTTATTTAACCAATTATAAGGGACTATGTAATCTTAAAATAATTCGACTTTAATTTTTCAACTAAAGACAATTGAATTAAAGTAAACGGTGAAAGTTATATAGTTAGTTACTAAAACAAGGATGGCGAAAAAAACATACACTTTGCTGTGTGATAAGAGGCAACGATCTAGAATAGTTCTGCCTTCAACTGTATAATTCACTTAAGGGAAGGTTCTGGCATTCGACCGATAACACGTTTCCTTTCACGGAACGTGACCCGAAAGAGAAAAATAGAGCAGAAGGTATCGCAATGGAGGAAAGAATTGTTCTAAATGAAAGCGATTAAAGCGTTCAACAAAGCCACGCCGCCGGCGATAGAGAGTAATTCGTTCGTTTCTCCACTGTAACCGGTCAGAGTGGCGAATCCGTTAGGAAAGTTTAATTAAACCCCGACACGAGGAGTTAGCCACTGTCTGCCTTCGACAGCGTTGACCCTACATATGCGTCCTTATTACAATTTTCTCCGTTTAATAAATCAGAATAACTAAAATGATTGTTACTTCTGCAGCAAAATTCCGTGTATGCTACAAACATTTTGATTTACTAAAAATTATTATGAAAACGTGTTACGAAAGTGTTACTTTTAAACTGTGAAATCAGCCTGCCAACTCGTTTATTTTCAGTACTATTAATCTCCATTGAAAATATTAAAAATGCTATTTTATAAGGGAGTAATTTTAAAGGTTAAATATCACCTTTGCTTTCAAGGCACGGAGAGAAAAGGAACTTCCAAGAAAGGAAGAAAGGATAGGAGTTTATTGTAAGTTAAGCCTGTTATGGAGAAAAAGGGAAGAAGGTGGAATTTTAAAAAACAAATGCTTCGCATCATTAGGGTTTACCTTATAAGACAGAATCCTTTACTGCAATCCAGGTTGCACCTCTTTTGGGAAAGGTACTCGTCTTTGAGTTTCTGTCTCAGCAGAATATTTTATAGCCATCAGAACCACGTTCTGCAGAAGAGATTCCAGAAGGAAACCATGTTATATCTGTACATAGATTAAGTGTACATGAAGCGCAAAGAGTTTCATTTGAAAGCTTTTAACGTTTTAATAATAGATTAATAGATGTTTGAGGTTTGAAACGCTGTTTTGAAATACTCATTGGTGAATCAAATCTTATACGTGAAGTATTTGTTAATTGGTACGAGGCTCGATAATTTTGACTAGCCCTTTATAATTATTTGTATAGTTTTAATAAATAAATGCGAATTATACACACGGCATTCGAAAAATTAAATGTCATTGGTCGATAAGAACGATAGTACATTTGATTATAAAAATTTAAATCTCAGATTAGGCACGATACCACGCGTAACATACAATACTGACTTTTATACCGAAGTACTCGATTTCTCAAGCACACGCCCTATTTATTATTTATGCTACACGAGAATAAATACAAATACTCGTACCCAAAAACAACAAGCTTTCGCGAACATGATCGGAGCGATATCGAGAAAACATTCCCGTTTATTTATCATCGCCTCTCAATGCAAATTACATTCCGCGGAAACTGTATTCCGCACGCATTCGTACTGGCATTCAGACGTAACCCCGCGTTCAGTGGCGCACTGAAGATTTCATCCTGTAGGGGTCGAGGTGATCGCATAAAAATATGTTTAAGAAAAAATTATGTATCGCAATTTCATTAATGCAAATTCAATAAAATTCATTAGGGGATTAGAAAAATTTATTTAATGAATTAAACCCAGTTTTCTTTTCTTTTTACAAAGGCCCTTTTTCGTGGATGCCACAGGCATCGTGTAGTTCGATGTACGTAAACGAAAATATTGATTGAATTTTAATCAACGATCCACCATTCAGTGACATGGTAACACTGGTTACAATAATCAAATAAGTATTGCAGCCAATAAAGGACTCATTAAATGGAAACGTTACACTGATGAAGAAATAAAATAGAAGATAATCTAGCAACTCCTAAACTAAAATAAGAAAAGAAATTACCGTCGTATTTTCGCGCGATTTGACCGGCGGATGCCCTTAAAGTGCAAAAAGACTAACGAAATCATAGCGCAAGAAAATAATTATTTTTTAGTTTTTAGTGCATTTTTGATAAACTCGTTTAACATAAATTTTTTTATATATTTTCTTTTTCGTAATATAACTCCGGGTTACACAGAGTGCATGAGATGAAACTTTGTTTTTTCAAAGTTTTTTAAAGGACCTTTTGTGACTTTGAAGAACTTATTGTTATAGGTAGTTGAATTCGTCTTTGAAGTGGTTATCTGGTACCGACAAATGAAATATAGCATTCTATTTAAAAAAAACTAAGTTGACCTTCATATCTCATCAATCCCTCCCGACAGAATAAAACTATTGGTACTATGCGCGGATCCCCACAAAACTATGTAAGTTTTTTAGGAAACATTTTTATGAAACTTGAAATATAGCTGAAATATTTCAAATAATATAATTAGGTGGAACACCCTGTATACATATATAGTAGCTGTCGTATCTAAACAATATATTTCCTTTCATTATTAGATATGTTGTGTGTATCTACAACAGTGATAAAGAGAAAGTTTAAGCTCTGAACGGTAACAAAAATAAGATAGTTCCATTCTAAAGAATTATATCTTAAAATTGATATTCCACCGCTATTGATTTACCCCTACTTGTGTTATTCTTTCTGAAATATAGAATACTCATCATGACGAAAGTGAGTGTTCCACTGTCCAAAAATCCCTCTATCTATCCAAACGACTATGTCTCTCTATTAATACAGAATACAGATACTAAAGACTTTACTGCAATTAAATATAGTCTGAAAAAGTTTGTATTTGTTTCGTACTACTTTTGATTACAAAAGATTTGTCCATCCAACCACGAATATCTAATAAAAAATATAGAAATTCATATTTTCATTGGCGTGTGTTCAAAGTGCGGGCCGAGCTGGACAAAACTTTCCCAGCAGATCGCTCGGAATTGCTTGATCGATTCGGCTCGAAACATTTTTCGCCAAACCTTGCGTCACTCAAAGTGCTGTTACATTGGTATAGAAGCTAAAATGGAGACGGTGCAGCGCGCTGGGTCTGATGATCCGTGAGGCAATTAACATCCTCTCCCACCTGTTCACCACGTTTCACGTTTCCGGTCAACGATCGTGATCCGCCCAGGGCTATCCCGTAAGCGCACCTGAGACACGCAGAGGTCTCCGTCACCGGGTAGAAGTTTCAGTTGAGTGTGAACGGACGTGCAAACTAGCCAGGGGCGTAATTAACCTGTCGATGTCGCCGCTGTCCAACCAGCGAAAGAAATGATGAAATTACTTAGTTTAACATTTTGCCCCCGGCGAAAGACTGCGTGCAATGGCCGTGTGGGAAAATCTAACGCTTCCCCTCAACTTGTTAGCTCGTTTACCGTGGTTAACTTTCCGTATTAGAAACCTATAGTGGAACAGAATTCATAACTGCTGCACGATGATGGCTTTCTGGTCTGCGCTACTTTTCCATCGCAATCTAACGAACGTTGATGACTTCTGTTTAACGTTAAGAAATTCGTTTTGGAATGACATTTATAAATTTTATGCCTTTTCTGCTATTGGACATCGAAAATGTACAGAGTCGTTTGTTATTGGCAGTACCACAGGAGTGATTCTTTACAAATGGGTGCTTGAGTATTAGAACGCTCCTTAGCTGTTTGTGATGATTTTTATGTGCAATTGTATTGGTCTCGCAAAAAAATAGTATGTGTGAAAACTGGGCTTGATCGAATAATATTCCCTAAGAGCCCTGAAGTTGTAGAACGTGATGTAGAACATGTAAAAATCCGGAAGTACTGGTTTGCCCCTAATACGTGCCCTCTATTTAGCAAAGTTGTCCAAATACAGCTACAAAAGTATCCGCCCTCCCGATGTGTATAACACATTTTCCTTACTTAAGTAACGTTAAAATCGGAATTATCCATTATAATTTACATTGGTACCACTCACCAAAGAAACTTTCCTATAATAATGGAACAAGATAAGCCCGAATTTTACAGACAATTAGTTAAAATACAATTAAAATAAAATCGCAGGAATATTAGAAAAATATTAATTTATTGTAATTACGTGTGTATAAATTAAATATTGAATTTGCGAATATTTTTTTGCGCGATCTTTGCTACTTCCACGGATAATAATACTTTTTTTAAATAAACTATATACACTTTTTCAATTGAATGCACCTAAAACAGAACTACCTATATCAATCAAGGTTTATGTTAATGTGAATTACAATGGCGAATTCTGACTTTGAAGTCGATTTAATATGTAAAATATGTTAATATGCTACATACAAGGTGTACGGATACTTTTGTGAGTATAATTGTATCTAGCTGTTCTTTCTTTTCCTGCAGTCAAGGTGCTTAATGCATCTTTCAGAACCCCTACTTTCGAAAATCATTTTTTGTCCAAAAATGTGTTGAAATTACGAAAAGTTAGAATAATTTTTTTCGAATGGAATTTTGTTTTCCGGAAAATCGATTTTGAAAATTCATCGGCTACACCCTGCACTTCAATAGGAATCAATTTCATCGTCCAAACCAACTTCATTGAATCTTGAAAATAAAATCACGTTCGAAAAAAAGTTACCCGTCTCTCTTTAATTTCAACTCATTTTCGCAAAAGGATTAATTTCACCTACAGTTGTGCAATATTCACATCTGTGTTTTGCCAATTCTTAAACAAATTCCACACGTTTTAGATGAGTTTTCAAAAGCAAATTATATTGTAGATTTTCGATTTAATCTTTCACGAAGAATCATCTCCTTTTGGGTTGCACCACCATTAACGAACTGCCCTATGTATAAGACGTCATTCTTTTTAAACGAATAAAATAAATCGCTTTTCCATGGTATCCTTCTCCCTTGACTGAGAGAACTACAACTCGTGATAATGTACTTATTAACATAGATAGAACTTGAGGGCAATGTTTCTTCTAGTAAAGGAATAAAATTCTACGCCACCATTCATTTTTCTACTATTATCCTACAATGGAACTTTCTATGTAAAAGCTGATGCTTCTATGAAATGTTAGAGAACCCGAGAATAAGGATGAAGGAACAAAAGTATCCAGTGAAAAGGTTAAATTGAATTTTCCTCAGAGCCTTTTTGGGTAAGTTTCTTCTTTTGAATTTTTTCCCTCAGACAACCTTTATAACGAATTGTAGGCTACGAATGGAATAAAACACTATCTTAGAGGAGCTACTTTTTTTTTTAATAAAAAAAAGCGCTGTATGTAATAAACTTTAGTGTACAGAATGGCCAAATAACTGCGCCAAGATGTTGAATAATTATTTTATTTATTTATTACTACGGATAATAACCTTTTAGTATATTGTATGAATTCAAATGAAACATGATGAGTAGAGAACGGACAAGTAAGATAATATAAAGGTGAAAATTAAAGTACACAAATAGCAGGGAAAAGGACAGAAAGAAATGAAATTACAATTATAAATACTGCAACTTAATCATCCAGAATACGCAGAACTGAATTTCTAAACTTAGATAAGGAACTAGCGAAAAAGTCAATACTATGGCAGTATCTATTTGCGAGCATACGCATTCTGTCAACGTAATTGTGTTTACAGTATAGAGTGTGATGCCTATCAATGTGAAAGAGGAGTAATGCATCATATCTCTACTAGGGAGGTAGAATTTGAATTGCTCCAGGATTTCAAGGTTATTAATGTGGTTTTTATGAGATTATAAACAAAAAGGTAGGATATAAATATGTTGACATTTTCAAGCATTAAATTCGTAGGTATGCATGCTACACTATTTAAAGAGTTAAGCAGTTAGAATTCATTTAAAAGGTCAACTCGTGGGGCATGTATTTCTTGTTGCATCTGAACATTTAAAAACACTATTGACCAGTGCCACGCAAATAGAGTGTGTTCGACTTTATCGTTCGCTTCTCGGTATCGTTCTCTATATATAATCACGGTAGGACAAGCCAGTGATCTACGAATCGACAAGAAAAGTTTGGGTTATTCTAACGTAAATAGCTGCATTACTCCATTACTGAATATATTTAGCAACAAGTAAATTTTTTTATTAAACGATTGTATTCAGCTTCGATCCTCTGTTTGCTGGTTTTGTTCAAATATGAAAACTCAATTTTAATCCATTTCCAACTATCCAATTGATTTGAAACTTTGCAGGCGTACGTAGTTTGGATGCCAATACAAAATTATGAAGAAAACTCCCGAGGGGTTTAAAATATTCACCAGGTATCGATAAATATAACCCATAACCACAAGTGCAAACGTGCAACCTATAACCACAAATCAAATCAATTCAATCGACATGATATAACCACAAATCAAAACTTAGACACTAAAAATAAAAATTAAAAAACATAAAAAAAAGTTTCAAATTAAACGATTTTATTTAAACTGCACTAAGAACTAAAAAATAATTATTTTCTTGTACTAGAATTTCGATGGTGTTTTTTCACTTTAAATAAAATCGTGGAACAACATATTTGATAACAGAGTATGAATCAATTTAATACAAAATCAAGCGTCGAAATTAATTTGTTGTGAGATATCCTGCTCCACGATGTTATTTAAAGTGAAAAAACATCATCAAAATTGTAGTACAAGAAAATAATTATTTTTTAGTTCTTAGTGCATTTTAAATAAAATCGTTTAACTTAATTTTTGTTATGTATATTTTTGTTTTCCACAGAAAAACATTTGCACATTACTTATATGGATTATCGCGAACATTGTTTCTTTAGATTTATTTACTATTTAATTTAGTTATGTAAGTCAAGTTTTAAAAATAATGGGAATGCTTATGAATAAATTACTCTGTAAAATACCAATCCTTCTCTCCTTTTGAACATGCCAACTTGTACAATGTATCACACTAGAAGCTACTTCGAGTTCAATTACAAATCATTTTTGAATTATTAGATAAATAACAGTTTAAAAACTGTAAATTGATCCTTATTAATGCAAAGTGTTTTGTTTCTCTCTTTACTGTGCAACCGTTTGCAGTTCTTTCCTCTGGAATTTTCTTCTTATACTCTCCAGCAACTAAAATTCTTTTTCTCTCGTTTTTACTCTTTTCGTTTTTGACAGCAGAGAAAGTTCTGTTCTCATCATTTTTTCTTTCTTTATCTGCTATTTGTTAATTATTTTCCTCTTTTCTTCTTAAAATTTTCTAAAAGGTGTTACGTAATTTACTTGTTATTAATATTATTAATAATCACAAGTATTTGAGAATTTTAATAGTAAAATCATTGATTTTAGGCATTGGGTTTGCAAAAATGTCCATTTATTGCAACAAATCTATTTCCGACATAAAAGCAGCTTAAAAATGTTGTTTCAGCAACTATAAACTAAATAACCAGTTGTTAGTGCCTCACAATGCATTAACACACGATTAGGTTTTCAATAATTGATTAATATTAATAATATAATACGCAATAGAAACGCCTGCTTTACTTAGATTTAAAACCTTTGAAACATAACCGGTATTATTTATCTATCAACTTGATATGACAATTGCATGCGTAAAATAAATTTTCTCCTTATGCAGCCTGTTAATATTGGCTTACCAAGGAAGTCTAGAAGTAAACAAAAAGCACGCTTCTTATCTAATTTGCACAACTTTGTAAACAATTTCACCGAGTATCCATCTCCTTGTTTGTAAAAAAAAAATTGGACTCTCACTCTCTTAGAACACATTCATTTAGCTCGTCTCGCTCAAATGTATTAAAGTCGATGGACGTAATTTTATTAGGTCGATGCATAAGTAATTTCGCTTTTCACCATTGTGGGCACTAAGTAGACAGACAAATTGCTCTAGAAATCAAGTATTTTTTGTGAATTAATTACAAGGAGATGAATACAAATTGTGACTTATATTTTTGGGTAACGTTTATTAATAGTATAAACTGAAAAACAATTCTGATTATATACATATACATATATATGACGACGCCACAGTCAGCTGATGTGTTTTATCTGTAATTTTGCAGTGATTGCAAAAAAACAGCATGTTTACAACATGTTCAAAAAAAATATTCCTTTCTCCGCGGGAACCTCAACATTAAAGTGTAAGAACTGTAGTTAAGAAAATCGTCATTCATCGCCTCCTCCTAGTCGTTATTTTAATAATTCTGTTTGAATTCGTTTTTCCGAGATTCCTACCGAAATTACAGGTTCTAAGAGAAACTTATTCCAAGAAAACCGTTGTAGCTTTATTTTTAAGCTCAATATCAATGCAAAACCAAAGACACTTTTTCTAAAACAGTGTATAATCAACTTCATCTGGCGTCATTTGTAACATACATAGATATGACTAAAAAAATATATACATATTCACTTTACGTGATAGTAATAAACATTGTATTAAAAGAAAAAGTCAGTGCTTGCGTTCATCTCCTTGTAAGTAACTCGCAAAAAAATACTTGATCTTTGAGCGAATTGACTGTACCTTTTGCACAATCCACGTTGCATGTAGGGGTCAGCTCATAAGACAACTGTGCAAAGTTTTTTTCGAACAATAGCTAGCTGCAGATCGTTTGTTTGCATTTCCTGAGATTGCTCGGAACGTTGTTTGTCGCTAACCTCAAAATCACCACTTTTGAATCTCTTAAGGGGTTATAGCTAGGCAGGCAGCCAAAAACAGGCGAATGTTTATGTTTTTTTTTTTTTTTTAGCGGAAGCATATATTGTTACAGAACTTTTTGCACTTAAAAGAGCAACATTTAAACAACATTTGTTAATTTTTTCGTAGAAAAATATTTCCGTTCATAATAAAGTAACAACCGACATGCAAGAAACCTTTGTAAAAATTTGGTTTAGCGGGGGGCATTGCCATTCGGAACCAGATTATTTAAAATCAGAAACAAAAAAGATTTCATTAATATATTAATGTATCTTCCGATTAACAGAGGGGATTTCCAAAA
This sequence comes from Andrena marginata, assembly GCA_963932335.1. NCBI lineage: Eukaryota > Metazoa > Arthropoda > Insecta > Hymenoptera > Andrenidae > Andrena > Andrena marginata. The sequence continues at coordinate 17,505,627 of OZ010662.1, read as the reverse complement.
TAGTAATTTAAAACAAAATGGCAGCTATTTAAATTTGAAATCCTGATTTTTTCATACAAAAATCACGGGAAGAAATCAGTATTTCAACTTTAAATATAAAAATTCTCCATACATTCAGCATTTGTTTATAAAATGAAACCGACATTCCGAAACGTTCGGCGAATTATATACCGAGCATAACCTAATGCTGCTTCAGACTTGAATTTTGTTGAACGAGCATTCATTCGTTTGGTCTAAGCGCACCTTTAGAAATATAAGCCTGCCGAATCGCTCGTATGCAGCGGGCCTTACAATTAGATGTTTATTTCAGTAACCAAGGAAAAGCCACATTCACTTATTTACTTCATTTGTATCGACTATCAAGAAACATTATCGAAATGATATAGTATAAAATAAAAAGATTCTACTTTACTTACATTTGGAGCCTTTAAAACATAACCGAAATGAATTATGCAACATGGACTCACCTAATAGTTTAATTAGTTTTAGTCTCTGCTCCCTTCGCGATAAGAATTCCTACTCGTCAGACGAAATACAGGGGCATCGCGTAAGAATAAGCCGAGAATTGATAATAAACCTGGGAGCATATTAAAGAAAGATATTTCGATTCGCACTTTCGGCCGTCCGAAATGGAACAATTCCTGGTGCGCGCGAATTGTTTTCACCGTCGCTTCCGCCCAGCTGTGGCATTGCCTATGATGTAGCATGTATCTTTTCCTTGTAAGAATGCCGAGCCCGACCAACGTAATGGAATTTTTTCATCAACGAGCTTTTCCACTGACACGCTGGGCTAAAATCCCCTTCATACCCCTTATCAGGTCTTACCCCGTCGTCGTGACGGCCGAGAGGTACGATTTTCAGCGGTATTGCACCGGCGAGGGAAGAAATTTCATTTCGAGCAAAAGGGAGGGGAAAAAAAGGATTTCTCATTCGCGAAGGAACTGGAGTAATCGAATAGCCGCCGGGGCTTTGTCAATGTATCCGGAATACTGGCGAGAGTCAACGATCGATGGAGAGAAAAAAAAGCACGTCAACGAGGCAGTCCTTTCTTTGCCGATATCACCTCGATGCCTTCGTAACGATGCACCTAACCAGATCCATGGCAGAAAAATGCGATAATCGTTTAAGCAATTTGTGCTGGAAGATTAGATTGGCGTGGGTTTTGTAGTAGATGAAAAAAAGTTACACGACCGTTCGTTGCTGCGAGGTAGGATACTTTCAAGTCCCTGAAGGGCTTCTCATTTCGAATAATGGTCAGAAGCATTCTACGCTTGCGTGAAGAGCGGTATAACCGAGGAGGACGTGATTCTGTATGCAAGAACAAATCGAAAGTGTAGAATAAAATCGACGGAAGTGGTACAATGCAGTGGTGAATATTGTACAGTTGTGGAAGAAATTGATCGAATTCTTGAAGAACAATAGGTTTGTGGGGTGAGAGAGAGAGAGAGAGAGAGAGAGACTGAATACACGGTGGTGATGGTAGATATATATTTTTTGGACGTACCCCTTTCTCGAGCTTGGCTCTGTGACTCCTCTTCGAAACGCGAGGGTCGACGCACAGTGTTTCGCGTATATGGGCGTTCGGGACAAAACTCATAGCTTCTGAACTAATCAGTTTTCGACCTAAGTACCCTAATACTTTTTTGAAGAGAATATAAAGATGCATCGATAGATGTATAAAAAATATGCAGTTACGTTAAAAATTATGAGGTGATCTTGATTTTTTATTGAATAAAATTTTTTTTATTAATTTTTTACTTTTGCAATTTGTTGTCAACTGAATACTGACTCACTTTTGTTGGAAAAAATTTTTCATCAGTTTCGCAGAAATACCTGAAAACCGTTGCTGTCGGTTCACATGCATGGATTTGGGAGACAAATATCATAACTTCGTATACATTCAAAATTTTTCTTATATTTGGTTTGTAGTTTTCATTATGTAGTACGTAAAACATAAAAATTAACATAAAAATGAAAACATTAATAAAAAAATTAAATAACAAATACGCGGCGGGCGTAGCTGGCATGCGCCCGAGCGGTGAACGTCTTAAAGATTTTGGCTATTTTTTCAGTTTCGGGCAAATTCGAGCAGTTCAAATTGACGTTAATATAAAGTTTAATGTTCCCTCAATTTATATACAAAAAATCACGGAGGTACTTTTTGGTACTTTTTTTTAAACTCAAGTCAAAGATGATAAACATTTAACATAAAAAATTGTGATAAATTGTTGATATTGCAAAAAAGTTTTATGGCAGTTTGGAAGGTCATATAATACTAAACATATCTGCATAAACTTCAAATTAATCAGATAAACATTCGGCAAATAGCACGTGTTTAAAGAAACGCACCGAAAATTGGAATAAATTTCAAGCATCATTTTTGACAACAAATTGGTACATTCAGCAAAAATTATGGGTAACATTAAAATCTACGTTCCTTTATTAACATTTTAAGATACAAGAATTTATGGATCGATCACTTTAGATTTTTGACTTTTGAACATTACGCGAAACACTGTGCGACGGCTCGACGCTCCGACGGTGTTGCCAGATTCTCCGACGCTCAAGCGTGGACTCAATCGTGTATCGCACGTGGCTTCGCACATGTAAATAAATACCGCATCGCCTACAGGTTGAAATTCTATACTAACTTTTTTCAAACTGAACTTCATTTTCGAGAAAATCAGTTGCCAAAATGAAACTGGTCCTTGCTGTCAATCAAGTACCTATACCCACACTTGACAAATTTCCAACATTTATTTTCTCGAAAACAAAGCACCAGGTTGAATTCACTGCGTCCTTCTCCTACGTATCTTCCTATTATTATAACTCCATTCCTTCTAATATACGTTCTGTGTCGTCGTTTGCCTCATTCAAACTTAGTGCTCGGTCTTTCATCCTCTTGCGGTTTTCTATGTAATTGGCTTATTCTTATTCTTATCTTATTCTTAGTTTCGTTTATCTTATTTTATTTTATTTTATTGTATTTTATATTATTTTATTTTGTTTTCTTTCCTTTTCTTGCCTCCCAATGGCTTTTTAGGTTAGGTTGTAGAGCAGCAGTTAATGCTGAACCTCGCCTACTGGCCATTGTAATCTTAATTGTAATGGTGTAATAAAGACATTTAATAATAATAATAATAATAATAATAATAATAATAATAATAATAATAATAATAATAATAATAATAATAAACGTAATTTCATAATTTTTACTGATCTTGCACAAGAACATATCTCATCCACAACTGTATGTATAACCGAAGAATTTTCTCCATTTCCTAAAAAAAAAGACTCTTATAAACCTATTTCATTTTTAACCGAATTCAAAACGGAGGAGGTTTAGATCTGACCCATATGTATTTTTTTTATGTTTGTCCCCGCATAACTCCTCAGGATATGTATCAACTTTGATAATCTTTTTGTTTATTCGAAAGGGAGCAATGGGCCCCGGTGGTCCCATCCTATACTGCATCAATATTGGCCCAATATCTTGCCAGTTCTGGTTAATAATAAAGGTTATTGTCACCTAATTATTATCATTTTACGTACGTACGCGCATGTCACCTCAGCATGCTGTGTCAATATGTATGGAACTAAAAAGTAAAAAAAGAAATTTAAAAAAAATAAAAATGCACTAAAAAGTAAAAAATAATTTTTCCCTTATTTAATCTACGACTCTCATATTTTTTAACCCTTCGTGGTCACACATCTGTAAAGTTCCGCGATGGTCACATTGGGTCCAATGGACCCGGCCGATTTTTAAACAGTTACAATACGAACTGTATCAGTCTAATCGGGTCCAAAAACATATAATAGACACTTTGAACATTGTAGAATATGGAATAGCCACATTTTAGTGAAAAATGAATCGACAACATGTACAAAAAAATCATAAAGGAAAGCCAGGAACTTATCGGTATCAAGCTCCAAAGTTAAAAATCAGGTCTATCGAACCCAGTCTGACCATGAAAGGTTAAGGAGGTAGACACGTCACGTGACACGGATAGACACGGGAAATGCAGCGCGCTGTAATACCGACAATCTAACCTAAAACATGGGTTTTTGATTTTTCGTTTTTCGTCCTTATATGAGCAGATTTTGGGCTGGGCGAGATCTCATTCGAAAGAGGAAGATTCAATGCGGAGCGCTCTGCTCACCGTCTGAGTCACAAAACTCTTTTAGTGACCTAAAAATACTTAAGGAGGTAAACACCCCACGTGACACGGGTAATGCAGCGCGCTGCATACCGACACAATCTGGCCCAAAACATGGGTTTGGGAAATTACGTTGTTTGTCCTTATATGAGCAAATTTTGGGCTGGGCGAGGTATCATTCGAAAGAGGAAGGTTCAATGCAGCCCGCTCTGGTCATAGCTTGAGTCATAAAACTCTTTTAGTGACCTACAAATACTTGGAATCTGCGAGTGTATTTTGTCAATTTTTTCTCTACTTTGGACACTCATATTATCAGATATCAACACAATCTCGTTGAGCCATGACCAGAGCGGGCTGCATTGAACCTTCCTCTTTCGAATGAGACCTCGCCCAGCCCAAAATTTGCTCATATAAGGACAAACAACGTAATTTCCCAAACCCATGTTTTGGGCCAGATTGTGTCGGTATACAGCGCGCTGCATTACCCGTGTCTACCCCCTTAAGTTGGCGCCTTATCATTTGCACTGTGTAAATCTGGCGCTGACTTAAAAAATATGAGAGTCGTATATTAAATAAGGGAAAAAATTTTTTTTTACTTTTTAGTGCATTTTTATTTTTTTGAAGTAGGTTTTAATTTTTTTATCGTCAAACTTTATCGTCGGAAAAATGTGTCGCAAACATGTGTACCAAAAAATAAAATATTTCTGCATAGTAATTGCAATTAGCCTTTTTAGTAAAATTATCCCTATTGTCACTCATTAAATTTTCGTAGAAACACGTACATCATTTATACATTGGTGGCCTTGTTCAAACGAAAATAAAAATGATGAATGGCAAATGATGAACTTGAAATAGGGTAAACGCACCAATAAATGCACACTTAAGACTATTAAATGAACATTATTATAAAATTATGTTTGCAACGCGATTGATTCCACAGCTGCAAAAATTGTTTGGATACGAAGCAAGAAATTGAAAGAAGTCTCTAATTAATTAGTTGCTTATTTTCATCACTTATTTTACTCGTTTTAATCAAAAATGGCCATTCACTGGTACGTGTTCATTTACTGGTACATCCAGCCTATTTAAAGTAAATAAATCATCGAAATAGAAATATTCTCGATGAGAACCTATGCCGTGGCAACACCTACACTATGTTCATGAAATACTGTAGAAATGTTCGTGAAAAAGGGCCAACCACGTAAGGTCTGCTAATCGAATGAGCTGATTGTACCACTCTTTGTGGTACATCCTGCATAATCGAAGTGATGCAATGCATACATCATGAACCCCATCACTGGATGTACTAGCGACGAAAAATGAGACTGTGACAAATTAATTTATAGAACTAGACACGTTAAACCGCCCAACACGTTCGCCCGTTTTTAACGAACGGATTCTAACGCGAGGCTGTAGTTAATGCTAATTCATAAATCACCCGGCACGTACAACGGCGAACTAATTACGTGTAGCATAGAAAGATGTCGAGACCAACGCGGGAGTTAGTATTTCATTGTAGCCCCCCCGGTTTACAGTGCGCCATGAAAATTAACAGAGTCGCGTCAAGTCGCCCGTGGTTTGAGGCGACCAACCGAAACTCGCGATGAGTAGGAAGCTCGGAACAAGGCTCTCCATCCTATATCCACAGTGAAACGAAATTCCGATTAAATATATATCTTCCCGTCTCGGTGGAAACAAAAAGAAATTTTAAGTAGCTTCAGTTTCCGAAGTGTATGTTAGAAGCAAATATATTTTATAAGTACATATGTATTTTCTTTATTTCGTAATTTCCAAAATATTCTTTTATACTAGTTTCTGAAGTTAGAAATATTTTTCATATAATGCCTGTAATTTCTTTGAGACATTTCCCTTAATGTCCTCCGTGCCTTCAAATCTCCGCCCTTTAACGCAAATTTGATTTTGAGAAATGAGTAAATGTCTAATGGAATATAGGAAAAATTTAATTCTGAAATCCTTAATTGTTTCAAAATCGGACTCATTATTAGTGTGCATTATCAAACAAGAGAAACTACCTTCCTCTTTTCCAATTTTGAAATATTACACAAGGAATTCATTTGAACAAACGAGACAATGCCTACACGTACTATTTGTTATCCAGCTAACACTGGCAAGTCGAAATGTGGTTCTAGATTACACATGATTTGATGTGACTGTAGCAGCCTCGCAACGGAGTTTAATTATTAAACATTTTATTTACTTTAAGCAATCACAATTTCAACAGCCATACGTTCCATCATTCGAAATATCATTGCTTCGGAAACCATCACGAACATTAGGAACAAAACGTTTCCAATTTTCCTCAATACAAGGCAACATTTTTATTCAAGTGCGATAACGTCCTCTTAAAAGTGCCACATAATCCGTTAATTTGCTGTAATACACCTACACAACACAGTGACAGAATGGTAAAAATGTGAGGGTTGTTGAACAGCAAATTACAGTTCGCCTTTATTGATTACGTGGCTGAAGCGAAAACCCATCAGCACGCGTCATTAACACGCGTGCTCCGCATAATGTAATCAATATCCATTGACGCGGTAACAGGGAGAAAATTAAAAGGCTTATTGGAATTTTTGCTGCACTCATCAGTGAAGTATGACTATAGAGTATTAAATTGCACCTCGAAATTACAGTACGATTTTAAAACATAATGAGCGTCACATCGCATACGTTACTAACTGGTTTCTGTTTCAATGAACTGATTTTTGAGTTTCCTTTCCGCAAAAGCTTTCTAATAAATTTTAACTTCTAATACTTTCTTATATTAAAATATTTGTAACATTTTTCGTTTTTCGTATTTTACTGTAAAGAACAACATTCGTATTTAATTTAGTTTTCATCAAAAAATTAAAACATAATTAAAACCGATTTTAAAATAATAAAAATGCACTAAAAAGTAAAAAATAATTTTTCCCTTATTTAATCTACGACTCTCATATTTTTTTAAGTCGGCGTGCACTGTGTAAATATTTAACTTTTTAGTTTTATATATAAGTATTGACACAACTTGCTGAGGAGATATCCGCGTACGTACATAAAATAATAATAATTAGGTGACAATAGTCTTTATTATTAACCAGAACTGGCAAAGTATTGGGTCAATATTGATGCAGTCTACGATATAAAAAACGGATCATTAAAATCGGATCATTATGCGGGGACAAACATAAAAAAAAATACATACGAGTCGAATCTATAACCTCCTCCTTTTTGAAGTCGATTAAAAAGTAGCTTAAATTTTCAAAAATACATCGAATATCATACATATCCAATATTACATAAAATGGCGAAGAATCCTTCGATTCTTTTTTGCACGAAAAATTTACATGTTCCTCGTTGTCCCAAAATTCTGAGATACCCTACATACATATACAAGGTTTTTCTAAAATAGTCTTACATAGACAGACGTACTCTACATCTGGAAAGTAAAAAATAGTCCTAATAAACAACTTTATCGCAACTCTTTGTTTCAGATATATACAGGGTATTTCAAAACATATAAGTATAAGTTCTGGGGGAATTGAGTGCATAGGTGTAATGAAAGAAGTTTGTTGGAATAATGTATATATATATATGTATATAGTCCGTGTGTGATGTATTTCATTTGTTTTTGTTTCTCCCTCTAGCGTTTTAGTTGATTATTCTGCACGTGGCGCTGTTGCTATTTTCTGTTTGTTCTTATGTTCGTCGGCCCGGCGTCTGACTTCACTTCGTAGACTTCGCGTCGTGTGTTGCGAGTGTCATTGCATGCGAAGTCGTGTTCTTAGTTTGGTTTTTTGGCCTTTTCTTTGTACGTACTTTGATGGCCAATTAGATCAAGTAAAGTGTATATAGTGAGCCCTAACCGCCAAATTAGTGCAAGTACCAAAAAGTAAATTTTACACGAGAAGGTATTTTCGCTTGCCATGCTGCAAGGCACCAATAACGTACGGCAAATTTGTTCTCTCTGTTTCTCAGTAACGGTTCATCTTTGCATCGTAAGGTACATCTTTGCAGGGTCGTCGTTTTGCATCAAAACACAAACTCGTAAAAAATGTCGTTTACACTAATTTGGAGGTTAGGGCTCGATATACTCTGCAGTGGTAGTTTTATTCACAGTAAAGTTCGTATAAACATTTGTCCTATTTGACCTTGTTTCCGAATTACCTACAGGCAGTTTGCGAGCAACCTCGTTATAAACTAACAATAAGCTAGTACAGACGATTGATGTGTGCCCTCGCCGAACGTTTGAACACATAACGTAATATTTTATGAGTCACTTCATTTTATGAAATAATGTGTCTATATATACGTTACGATAGCTGAGTTCGTGATGAGATTGATTAAAATACAAAACTGCAAAAACGCTATGTCCTAATTAGATGTCGCGCAGCGACAAAATTGTTGTCGTCCAACCGACCGATTTCAGTCGGTCGTACGATAATGTGACAGTGTCCATATACGGCCGGCTGTAGAGTACTATTTGCAACCGCTTTTGCGATTAGTTTACAAGATGTCTTTGTCGAAATTATCCATTGCTGTTTGCGACATCGTGCATGCAATACGACAAAAAACAAACTGGTTTGAAATTCAAACTAAACGACCGACATATACGAAGTTGCCACATTGCACGCTTTGCCAATTTGGACAAGCCCATAGAAAATCCTTTGTTTGTTTATAATCGTGTTGGTCGACAGTCGTGTCGTGCGACAGTCGTGTCGTGCGACAGTCGTGTCGTGCGACAGTCGTGTCGTGCGACAGTCGTGTCGTGCGACAGTCGTGTCGTGCGACAGTCGTGTCGTGCGACAGTCGTGTCGTGCGACAGTCGTGTCGTGCGACAGTCGTGTCGTGCGACAGTCGTGTCGTGCGACAGTCGTGTCGTGCGACAGTCGTGTCGTGCGACAGTCGTGTCGTGCGACAGTCGTGTCGTTTCTGCCAGAGCCTACAGAACATATGGAGACGCGCACACAGGGACGACACGACAACGATCAATCGTTCAATCGGCGGGCACCTGCGACTGCTTCGGATTTTTAAGTCGGCCGATTGTTCCAGGATTTGCGCGTGACTGTCGTACGATTTATAGTTGTAAGTGTAGCCTTAGCCTTATGAGGATCGTCACTCACTTCCAGAATTGAGGTGCTATAACGATTTGAGGATTTGAGTAAAAAACATCACAAACGTTAGGTTAGGTTGGACAACAGTCTTTAGACTGAACCTCGTCTTTGCGATTGTCTTCTTCATTCTTTTCTCTTGCTTGTTTATATATACTTGTTTGCGCAATAAGAACGCTTAAGAATAATAATAACGAACAATACAGGGTGTTCCATTTTAATATTTTCACTCAATTGTCTCGAAGACTAATACTTATTGGAAAAAATATTTCACATGAAAGTTGATCTGCATCGAAGGGAGCATCGTGTGATCGGTATATTTCTGTTCAATATGGAGGCACTTCGGAGATTTCAAGATCAACTGTATTTTCTTATTAAGAAATGTATATTTTTTACATACTTGAGTTTATGCGTTATGAAAAGAGAAATTGTTCTGAATTTCATAGTTTATCTTTCTAGTGAATATCTTTCGTAATGCATTATTGCAAAAAAATTGACACTTGCAATCACCATTACTCGTAAGTTGTATCAGCTGCCTTTACATTTCCTTACGGTGGCAAACAGCATAGCTAGCGAGAATGTCGATATGATATTGGTATCAGGTAGGGTGCAGGGAAAATTATTGAGATGCTGCACGATAAATTTATCCGAGGCGTTGCTACCCAAATCATATAGTGACCCGAAACTGTGTTTTGGTGGGTTCTCACATATCAGTTACGTGACGGTTCAGTGCCGTCAGTGTCAATAGTTTCTTTATTTCCGTGTCAGTGAGTGACACGGACAAAGTGTGATATTTGTTATATATCGCCTTCAAGACTTCTGCGCACGTGTCAGTTCCGTGCCAGCGTGCCAGTGGTAAGAAAAACAGAGGATAGAGGATTTCTTCTTCTTACCACCGATACGCTCACACGGAACTGACAAAGAAGTGTGCCCAGATCTCGAAGGTCTCAATACACTTATCAGGTAAGTGTGTTTAGACCTTTATTCCTGCTAATGTAAATACGAGAGAGTGGGGATAGTTGAACAACTTTTTTTGTTTATCGTTATTTCTCTATGAAAATTTTTTATTAGTTATGTTTTTTTTTTTGATAAAATGAATAATCAAACATTCATTTATCACTTGCAAAATCGCTTTGAAATGTAATGCGGTTTATTTTAGATTGCATGAACAATTACACCCGTAAAGATAGTTGAACCATCCCGTGGGGCGAATAGAACACTATCAGTTGGAATAAAGTCTGTACTTAAGAGCGTTCAAATTAGTTACAAAAATTCTGCTTGAAGTATTGTGATTACTATTTAACTAAAGCAATACATTTTTATACATATTTGGCGGATAGGAAGTCTACAATTATACACATGTAATAAATAACCATTTGCGAATTAAAAAATATAACTTTATTACCCTGAAAATCATTCCGTGTAATCACAATGAAAACCAATATGACAATTTTTTACTTTTTCTTTGTTTTTGTTTCATTTTTCATTTCAATAAATTTTTGGCAGATTTTTTCAAACACTTTTTCTTCATTTTTTTCAGTGGTTCATTTATACCCCACAGATCATGTACAAATTACAAATGTTCTCAAAGTAATAAAACATATTTTGAAGTGAAAACGTTAGTATGCAAATACCACAATACGAATGTACTTACAGCAAAAATAATTTTGATGTAATTTAGAACCACTCACCAATGACAACTAACTTTTTTCGACAAATGAAAAGGTCAGAAATACAGCGGTTTAAGTAATATAAAAGTGTTTAGCGCAAGTATAAGAAGTTGCAGACATTGAGGGCCTCTACAAACGCATGTGAAATTAGATTATGCATAGACCTAACTATGTTTAACATGGCAACCGAAAATTACTAGAAGAAACCGAAATATCTCTAGTCGTTCTACTATCCCCACTCTCCCCTACGTTCCTCGGATACCGCGCAGATCGTAACCTTGGAGGCGCTGAAGGCGATTTTACTCCTTTCATAACTTTTAGTCATTTTATATTTTCTGGAATTCCATGACAATAAATGTCCTTGAACCACCCACGTATTACACGTCACTAAACTCGTCTTTTTATCCGCTATGTATATAGCAGTATATACCTATATACAAAGCATAGGTAGGTAAAAAAAGGATATGTAGATATTAATTATGAATAGATTTGCATGAGAAGATTAAAGTGGAATACCCTGCATATTAAAGAATCATCTTCGATTATCACCGAGAAGGGAAAAGTCATAAACTACACAAACAAATATTCAAAATAAATAAAAACATCATCACTGATTTGTATTACCAATAGGTTCATACAGCCAAAGGTTATAGCTATCCCCTATTAGATATTAGCATTTATTTCCATTTACAGTTTTATGCCGACAGAATACTTAGAAAAACATCCTTAAACCTTAAGAACGCGAATACAAATCCTAATTCTGTATCAGAAATGCCATCGTCTGATTAAACTGAAGAAGACATCAGCAAACGGGTAAAAGACCTATAGGGTAAATCCGGGAGACGCAGTCGGGCTGGGGAGTTGGTCGACACAGTTGATCCTTAGAGAATTAATTGTTCTAAACCTTAACACACTTTTACATATAGATACACAGATGTAGAATCTGAATATAGCCAGTCGACCAACTCTCCAACCCGACTGCATCTCCCGGATTTACCCTAACTTGCGTATAGATACTCTCAACTATATTCTCTTAAATCCGAAACACTTGCGTACTATTGCTAACTGTAACTAAAGTATGCAAATAGAACAAGAATAATAAATAAAGAAGCTTCGAACGCGTCTACTTTCTTCACATTAGCTGTTACTTCCATTCCGTGCTTCTTCAGGTATCATTCAAAGGTTCAATCGAAAGTCTAGATTGTAGATGAACGTTGGGCCGCTCAAAGATGAATCGGTTTCCTCGGTTAGGGAATTTACATTGCTAATCTCTCGAGGTTTTGGGTGCTAACAGCTCTCACGGTGAAAGACAGAGGACACGCCACAATGAGGGCCAGCTTCGTCGAGAAAAGACGCCTTCATCATCAATTCACTCCCCCAACTCCTAGCCTCCTATTCTAGTCTCCCGAAATGTTATTCACTTTGAAATACGGTCCTATGGAAGACCTTTGATTTATTAGAAGTAGCCCTCTGCCTTTTACGAATTTATCAGGAACAAATGGAATCAAAGTGTTTAACACAGTTCAGAGGTAGCAGTATACTTACTTACTGAACAGTTTTTAGCAACGAAGTAAAGACAGCCCCAAGGCCGATTAAAATTTAAAATCCAATCTTCGTTGAATTAATATTGCTATTCTGGTATAGTGAATTCTACTACAAAGCCACCAAACGAAGCTTGGGGAACAAAGTTTTAAAAATTACCATTCTATAGAAAGAAGTAGCTAACTACAGAAAACGTCGAAATTAGAAAAATGAATAACTGATGAAAAGTGTGAAAGAGTTTTCGAGAATTGATGTACGTAATGCAATCGGCGGGCGCGCCGCGGCCTTTTATGCCGCATTTATATTCTTTGTTGTATGCCAGTGTCCATCGAGATATGCTTAGCTGACTATTATAAGAAATATATAACAACATAATCGTGGCTATTGAAGTACTGTATTGGATGTAACTGAATTTTTCAACTGGAAGGTACTAAATCGCGATATTCTGGTGCTCATCGCGTCTGGTCATTTCATGTAGAAAACTCTTAGAAATAAGCTGTATTTGTAGCGATGAATCTTTTATCGTGCTCCATGGTCCGTTACATTGCAAATCATCTTCAGTTCGGTCGATTCCCTCTATTTATTTACCGCCCCTTGGTGCCGGTGCCCCAAAGATTGCCGCCGATCAATTATTTACTTTACAAGCGCACTATACAGATCTGTCTTGACCTAAGATAAGAATTCGTGATCGAGCATCACCTTAGTCGGAGAGTCTTTTCGGCTTCCGTTTATTTCGGTATCGCGTAAAGTGGGACAGCCCGCGAATGAGTGAGAGGGGCCGAAATGGCGGCAAATCATAAAAGACGTTCGGCGCTATACAGCGACACGAAGGCGACAAAATACAATATCTTCTCTCACTTTGTCACTGCTTTTCTGCCGGCACTGTAAGTCAGTATCAGCATTGCTGGGAATGGGTTCCTGCAAACTATTCGTAGTGGAGGTGGAACACCTACTATTATTGATTTTTATTGTTTTTTTTTCTAGTATTTCCTTTGTACGAACTACTTCAAACTTTACTGTTCTTGTCATTTATGCAATAAATTTTGCTATTATTGAACTATATTGGTGTCTCCTGGTTGCGGCATAAAGGGCCGCGGCGCGCCCGCTCGTGAGATTCGAGAAAGCGCGCCTGCCGGAGGGTTAAACGTAATTTACATGTATTTACATGTATTTAGTATCAAGCTGAGACTTACTTCGCATTATATTGAAACTGTACATATTGGCGTTAATTTAGCAAAATTGAATTATTAAATCAATCAAGATTTAGTTTCTGACTAAACTACCTACAATTATTAAGTTTATTAATTAAAGTAATTGATTGTTAATTGTATTTATATAGTAGTAGTATTAATGATAATGCGAGTAGACGAATCGAGTTTTTTTAAATCTCCTGATATTAAGCAGCAAATTACGCAATTCGTATAGAAAGTTATAGTAATTTCACAAATACTTTTTAGGGGGTATATCTACACCTTACATGTCATTATTCGTTGCGCTTTATTGGCTACAATGTTCTCTGGTTATAAATATTTTATAACTCCGCAGTGTTGAACGGCGATGTTAGAAGCCTTCTGAGAATTTTTATCAAGACGTCGTACTTATGTCAAGGGGGGCAGTTTAAAAGTTTTAAGGCTGCCGATGAATTTTATGCCCCAAAGTTTCCCTTACACGTGATATTAACGTGCTTCTAGAGGCATACTTAAGTCTATAACACTTTACTTTAATAAACTAATAATAACTTATACAACATAATTACAATATATTTGCATTTTCAACAATGTTACTATACTTGGATGGGAGATATATAAGTTGGGGTGCGTTTACATTAATGGAAACATCTCAGAATTCAAAATTATTACTAACAGTTTATTGAACTTAAGTTTCTATTCTCGATTTCCATTCTTGAATGTTCGCAAAACGATCGAATTTATTTGTCAAAAAATTCCACGACTTAGTGATAATTGACGGATATGGTTCCCAAAACCACAGAAAGTCGGTTTTTAATATTTTCAAAAGCTCATACTGTTTTAAATGAACGAAGAGTGCGTGATTTTGCACTACCATGCAATCAACACATTACTGCCAGGAATACCAACTAATATCCTTACTTAGGTGATCAAATTTTAACTTGAAGAAAATATAGATTACTTTGGAATCTATAACAGCATAATTCTGAAGAAAATATTTCCCATTCAACAAAACATTTTCTCCTTTGGAACAAGCAGTTTCTTTCTGGGATATTTCTTTCGTACCATAAAAAACAACGGAAACATTTCGGATGGTCGCGTTAAATGGTACAGCTTGTGTAATAATGAGGATGAAGTGCTCAAGTTTTAATAAATGAACTTGGGCTGCATATAGAAGTAGTACAGATAAGAAGAAAATTTCTGCAATCGTACGTCTGTTATTGTTTCGTTTCCGAAATAGAAAAATGTGAAATGATTTGTAATTATCAGTGTACGTTGCTTCATAATCAAACAAAATGGATAGCTGTAGATTTTTAAAGTATAGACACTTTTTGCATATAAGCAGTAAAGATGATTGAATAAGAAACAAATTGTTTAAGAAATTCTCGGAGTGGAGACCATTTTGTTGTTCGCATAACTCACAACACTTTTTTATCAAATCGATTACTACTTCCTGCTAAAAGCAGATATTTTCAATTCTGTTAATAACTTCATCTCTCGTTCTAATTAGATGGGATTAAATTTTTTCACAACCACAACACTATTGTTTCTCAAAAATAAAGCGATCACGAACGTATGTTTATATGAACTTTCTTTCTTATTTTCCTGAATTTTGTTCGTTGAAACTTCGGACACCATATAGATGGTATAGTCTATGAACAATTCTCAATGTGAACAATTATGTGATACAGATCGTTTAAATTCGACGATATATCCTCGAGTATTTTTACAAGCAAATAAGTAGGTACTGAAGCGATTTAAGCCGCTCATTCGATCACGGAGCACCATGAGTCACTCAATACGAACGAAGGCAGAAAATCTGTGAGGGGGTGGGCGAAAAGGGTGGAGTAAGACAGGAGAAAAAGGAAGTTACAGAAATGTTACCAGAGATCAGTAGCGTAAGAACGTGGATTTTCCATGTCATCAAGCTTTCTTGTATCTTCCATCGAGCGTAACACGTTTTCCGCTGTTCCTTACCCCCCCTCCCCCCTCCCGTTTTTAACCCTTTGCGATCTTACGTCGAGCCTCACTTGACGTAATCGCTTATGACAATTTGTCAATGCACCAGCGATTCCAAGAATATTGCGCATAACGTTTGAGGACCACAGGGAAAAGATGATAACCAACATTTTCCGTTTCTTATAGGGGAGCAATTTTAAAGTTCAAAACGGTCTCAGCCAATCTCATATTACAAAAACTGTGTTTTTACTTAGTTTTGGGATTAAATATGCGTTTTTGTCACCCTGTTGGACATTTCAAGGATATTGGTCGTCATAACATCAGTTATGCCATTGGTGTTTTACAATATTTCGTGGACTTATCAGCTGCACACTAACTGACCAAAATGAAACATGCAGCTAACGTTATTCGACCCTAAATCTTTGGTTCTGTTGAGACTATAATACATACCATGAAGTAGAACAATATTAGAATATGTTAAGAACATGCTAATACAATATTAAAATATTTCAAAGCCGGATTTATTTATTTACTTCGTAGTATTTTATTTTTTTGATTATTTTAATAGTAAATTACAATAAATACATGGGTGGTATCCAATCTGCATACCCTACACATCCATAAACACTATACATATGTAGTTTAAATTTAAAAAAACTTTTCCCACCAGAAACATGTCGACGATTTCATTGGACAGTTTTATAGAATATATAAAATTTATATTCAATTTTCATTCTAACAACTTTTTATACTGTAAAAAAATAGGTATACTATAGTTTTCAAGGTATGGAGGAAAGTAAAAAGGTACACATTAACCTTTTAAGGGATGTTTTCACCCTGAAGAACCAAAAAGTAGCAGATAAAAATTGCTTGGTGCTTCTATTGAGGTTCCCCAGGAGCCTGAAAAATAGTATCGAATACATCTATGAACATCTCGGAAACTAAAGCGGAGCTGATATGCTCTATAAAACATACCACCACTTTTTTAAAAACAATGCCGTGATAACATGATGTTCTTCTAGAGGCCAACCCATCCCTAAAAAACACAAACTTCATAACTCGTTTAAATTTAAGAATACTACCTTGTTACACTCATGGTTCTACACCCTGCATAAGTGAAATATGTAAGAAAAAAATCTGGACCGCATATCGCGAATGATTTAATGCTTTCCAAACACAATTGTGTCTGAAAATGGCGCATTCATACAGACTTGCTAGAAGGATACATACCAAATAATTTAAACCGCAAAAGATTAACACCTGGTTCGAGGGTATAACCAGAAAATCCAATCTTCAATGCTTATTCTGATAAATGGACAAGGAAACTTCCCCGGCAAAGGGTATTATTTACCGTTTTCAATTATTCAAATGACTCTGTCTGCTTTCGTCCCCTTTGCCCCCTCACCGTATTTGTTGTGTTGCTGACAACGCCATTAATAAAATGGGAGATACGCTCGGAATATCGGAACATTTACGGTCTACAGTCGTAGACGTAAGTAAGAGAACTAAGTGCACGTTTTAGGTTCATCACTGTATTCGACAGGTGAAAGGAAAGTAAATGAAATTGAAATGTTTAATTGTCACGTCTCTTAGATAGTGAAAGAATCCTGAAAGTAAAAAATAATAAATATGAAATAGATTAACCGAATTAATATTGCTGAATTTTGACTACTCTGCAAAAAATTAATATCATATAACTTCACATAATGTTCAAAATTCTTTCAGTGAAGCTGGGAATTAATATGATTAACAAGGATTTTGATAGAACTTCTGACAAAATTTTAAAGACAAATAGTAAAACAGCGAAAGAAGAATATTGTGTGCTATATAATTCGCTGAAATTAGAATGAAATCCGTTACAGTAATTAAAATCTTGTTTATAAATTTCAAGAACTGTTTTTGTTATTATACTTCGAATCTCGCCCTCGAGATTACAAGTGTAGTAGCATTTATTCTACTTACTAACAGTCACGGTTTCAGAGTTTTAAACCTAAAAATCTGGGCTCCCGGCCCATACGGACCTGGCGCCCCCGGCGGCTCGACTCGTCATAACGTTTTTTCGTGCCGAAGCAGTCACGTCGTGAGTTTCTTCGATTAAGTTTTTTCTTTCGATTATTAAGATTATTTAGGGATAAAATATCAGTGTGTGTGTGTACCAGAAAGAAATGGGTAAACACAAGGAAAAGTCCACGAGGGGCGATAAGGATGATAGGCTGTTGAGGAGATTAAAAAAGCTGGAAAGAAAGTTAAAAAGGAGGACAGATCGCGTGGCTTCTAGCGCTCTTTTGTTTCCGATAATGAAGGCGCAATTGCAGACAACGAAATATTGACAGACGAAAATATGTCGAGACCGCTGGATTTATCGAGCTATGCAGGTGAGTTTTAATGGGTAATTCCTACATTTTTCCTGTAAACGTTAAGGTTCTACGAGACATAACACGATGGCGTAAGGATATTGCGATCGGACTTATACGTGAGATAAATCTATGATCGACAAAAAATTTACGGTTGAGCTTACACGAGAGGTAAGACAAGGCCGAAGTATATCCGCAATAGCGGACCCTTACTAAGGTCCCCTTTGCCTTCTACAGGGCCTCTCATCCAGGAGAAGGTAAATACAGCACCCGCCTCAAGCAGAACTCGTGCGCTCCCAGTAGTAACATCTGTTACCGTGGTGGGGAGACAGAATGAGGCCTCTACTTCGAACCATTGAGCTCTATACTAACTGGAGAGTGAACAGCAGTGGGAAGAAGTAGAGGCGACAGCGGTCAGAGAGAAATGGAAAATAGTGGGTGAATGTATCCTTCTTCTTCCTACTATCCCTCTCTATATCTCTACTATCCTGTAGTAAATTTGCGTGTGGTGGGGGTATAGACCGTATAGACCGGTATAGACGCCGCGCGGACAGGGACAACTCTACCCACTAATTTGTGTTCCTTGTCTGATCGGCCGCCATTGTTCTGTTCTCTCTCCAGTTAGTATAGAGCTCAATGCTTCGAACACCACCCCTTTGGAGCAGCCACAACCCATTGAGGTAGCTGACGTATCTGTACCCTTAGACAAGGAGATTTTGTCAATAATTGGCAAAACTCCGGAATCAAAAGAAGGTGAGTTATCGCTCTCGCCTCATATTTCATTGCGATGGGCCGTCTGGCTCAAAGAGGATCAGAAGAAAGAGGTGAAAGAGGCCCTCTTAAAGAAGCATGTGAGGAAGAGTTCCTGCTTCTTGGAAGCACCGACGCTGAACCCAGAGGTCGTAGCATCGTTAAATGACAGCTCTCTGAAGAGGGATAAATATTTCTGCAAGACTCAACATTTAGTGGGTTCTGCCGTATCGGCTTTGGGTCAAGCCATTGATCCTTTACTTACTCAAAAGAGAGAAGATATCGATGTAAGAAAGCCAATTGAAGGGCTGTGGGAGACATCCCAGCTCCTTGCAGAGGTGTATAGGGGACAAACAGTGACCCGAAGATCGTGTATTATACCCAGCATAAACAAGCAGGTGGCATCGGTGCTAGAGAAAACTGTTACAGACGAGTTCCTATTTGGAGCAAAGCTCGGCGAAAAGTTAAAAGAGGCTAGGTCGGTCGACAAGGTAGGACAAGGAATGAAGTCTCAACAATCGTTGAAAAAGCACACACCGAGCTACAACCAGGGAAACTCGAAACACCCGTCTGCACTGAGGCCAATGGTACAAACGGGTTCAAGGATGGGTTTTGTATCGAAAGCATCACAGCAAGTACCGCGCAATCGTTTCACATCTGCGAAGCAGCCGCAGAAACCCTATCGTCCAGCACCCAACCGACAAAAGAACTCGAAACAGGAAACCCGTTAGAGGTAACTAAGGTGGCGGGTAGACTAAACCTTTTTACAAAGCAATGAATGGCAATCACTTCAAACAGCTTCGTCTTGGAATGTATTCGGGGCTATAAGTTGCCCTTCACATGCAAGGTCACTCAGTCATCGGTACCTCTTTCGCGCAGCTGGTCTCAGAGGGAATCTCTGGAAATTAGGAACGAAATAGATGAGGAGAGGTACTGTTATGCCCGCGTGTTGAATGGGAAATATAACTGAACACACAATTCTTAGTACTGTAGTATATTGTTACAAGATAGAAATATAAGGTTAAGCGTCTCCTATACTGTCGTGTAGCGATGGAACTGCCGTGCACGCCACGTGCACGCAAGATGTGCGTGCCGGCACCGGGGCGCGCCCTCGTGGCCGCACGGGCGAACTAACATTCACCCAACAGGTACAATAAAACCTTGTGAACTAGTCGATGGTCAATTTATTTCCAATGTGTTCCTGATGCCAAAACCTGATGGCTCAAATAGGCTCATAATTAATTTGAAGGAGCTAAATGAGTTCTTAGATCCAGTCCATTTTAAAATAGAAGATGTTCGCACAGTATGTAAGCTAATGTGGCCTGGTGCATATCTTGGTTCAATCGATTTGAAAGACGCCTATTTCCTAATCCCATTACATAAAGAGTGTAGAAAGTTTGTAAGATTTTTGTGTGACGATCACTTATATGAGTATACCCGCTTGCCATTTGGCTTGTGTACGAGTCCATGGGTATTCACGAAAGTAAAGAACCAGTGGTTTGTCATTTACGTTCAAAGTCGCATCTGTCAGTCATATACCTGGATGACATCCTATGCCTAGGGAAGGATGCAGAATCTTGCAATGAAAATATTCAGGCAACGGTAGATCTCCTGATATCTTTGGGGTTTATGATTAATTATAAGAAAAGTGATCTTACACCAAGTACAAGGTGTAAATACCTTGGGTTCATAATAGACTTGGAAAAAATTACGATTGAGTTAACCCAGAAAAAACGAGAATATTTGAAAAAATATGGTGTCTCTCTTTCTCAAGAGTAGAGCTCTTACTTTTTGACCCGTCGGGTACTCGTCTACCCGAAACAACTTCAAGCCGTTGAATGTGGTATTGTTCGATCAGATTTGGCTAACATCAAACTATACCATAGACAATCACAGACAATACTACATTCAATTGCTTGAAGTTATCCCGGGTAATTTCCGGGTACTCGGGTACCCGACGGGTCAAAAAGTAAGAGCTCTGCTCCAGAGGCGACGATGTAGGATTAGGGAGTTAGCACAATTAATAGGCTTTCTACTCGCGGCTTGCCCAGCTGTGGAGTATGCAGCGTTGCATTGCAAATTATTAGAAAGAGCTAAATGTCAGGCTCTTGAATATAGCTTAGGTAATTTTGATGTAAGAGTAAGGCCCGGTTCAGACGAGCGGTTTGCGGCAGTTTGCCGCCGCGGCAAGACGCGCGTCAAATTTTTCGAGCAGTTCACACGAGCGGTTTTGCAACGCCACGATTTGCGTTCTGCGCTTTCATTTTGCATTTAACTATAGAGCTGACACGTAACCAACAGAGGGAAAGAACACATCTATTTCGGACATTTTCTTGCGTTAAATAAACGCAAAACGCTCGTGTGAATTGCTTGTATATAAAACAATGTACTGCTTCGCCGCTTTGCGGCAGCGTTCAGTTGCGGCGAAGCGGGACGTGCGTTCGTCAAAACGAACGCAAACATGCCGCCTAGTAGCCGCTCAAATTTGCGTCCCGTGTGAACTGCTTCATATAAATCTATGATCTGCTAAAACGCGCGCGGCAGATTGCCGCGGCGGCAAACTGCCGCAAACCGCTCGTCTGAACCGGGCCTAACGCTACCGGACTATATAGAACAACATTTGGTATGGTGGCATCAGAGATTAGATAATTCAGTAAGACTTATACGGTCCGCGTCTTATAGAAGGGAAATTTTTTCCGATGTCTCTCTGACAGGATGGGGTGCCTTTTGTGAGGGAAAGGCGGCACATGGGTTATGGAGAGAAACGGAAACAGAATTGCATATTAACTCCCTAGAGCTAATGGCAGCGTTTATAGCGCTTAAATGTTTTGCTACAAACCTGACGGATTGTGAAATTCTGCTCAGGGTTGATAACACAACAGCTAAGGCATATATAAATAAAATGGGAGGCACTCAGTTTCTTCAGTTGCATAACCTAGCGGCAGATATTTGGAACTCGTGCGAGACCCGTAGGCTATGGGTCCATGCTGCATACATACCATCGCGCGAGAATACTGACGCAGACTTCATATCACAAATAAAGAATACTGATACCGAGTGGGAGTTAGCCGAATATGCCTTCCAACATATTGTGCGGCGTTTTGGGTCACCGTCTATTGACCTATTCGCTTCACGTGCCAATGCAAAATGCCCAGTCTATTACGCTTGGGAGAGAGATCCGGATGCAATGAACATTCATGCGTTTACAATAATTTGGAAGAATAGGGATTTCTATGCGTTCTCACCTTTTGCGGTGATCTCTAGAGTCCTTCAAAAAATTCTGAATGAAGGAGCGTCTGGTGTGGTTGTGATCCCGCTTTGGACAACGCAGCCATGGTTTCCATTGTTCCAGAGGTTACTAACATCGAACCCACTGATCTTTAAGTATAATCGTGTTCTTTTGGTATCTCCTTGCAGGAAACGGTACCACCCTCTCAAGCTTACCCTGGTTGCAGCAAGATTATCAGGAGCTCGTTTTTCGCACTGCATCATTGCATATTATGATCGCCTCATTGGCAGAAGCAACAATCAAGCAATATAATACAGCATTAAAGGAATGGTGGAGCTTCTGTCAAGAAAGAAGCTGGGGCTCTCTGGAAACGACACATTTGGCGGTGCTAGAGTTCCTATCCAAAAAATTTGAAGAGGGAGTCTCGGAACACTCAATTCCGCAAGAGCCGCTATTTCGTTGATCGCGTCAGAAAACCTCACACATAATGTATATATATCCAGTTTCATGAAAGGAATATATTGTTTGCGACCGAGTACGCCTCGTTATGAAACAACATGGGACGTAAGTCCGGTCTTAACAAAAATGAGCAATCTATTTCCCCTGGAACAGCTCTCATTACAACAGTTGTCTTATAAAACAATCATTCTGTTAGCCCTTGCTACAGCTCATAGAGTTCAAACTTGTTCTCTCATCTCGATAGAAAATATCATTGTTTCGGCGCAGAATGTAAGGATTAAAATCCCTCAGCTTGTTAAAACATCGCGACCGGGAACGCCGCAGCCAGTTTTAGATCTTCCATTTTTTGCCAACAAACCCGAACTTGGTGTGACTGAAGCTATTCTAAGGTATGTGGAGGCTACTAAGCGTATTAGAAAGGACGAAAAATTATTGTTTCTCTCTTTTCGCAAACCGCATGGGCCAGTATCCAGCCAAACTCTGAGTAAGTAGATCAAGGTAGTTCTTTCCAAGTGTAACACAGACGTGTCTTTTACGACACATAGCATGAGGCATGCGTCGACCTCGAGAGCGTCGGAAAAAGGTATAAGCCTAGATCTGATTAAAAAGACAGCAGGTTTATTAAAAAATTCATCTGTATTTGCTAATTTTTATAAAAGGCCAATCATGTTCCAAGATAGTGACGGTTTTGCGACAACGGTGTTAACAGACTAACAAGGAAACATATCGAACCCGAAAATTCTGATTTTAATGAAACTCCGTACGATTGTAGAGCATGTCGGAGTATGTAAGAAACGATTTTTTTTCTGCGGAAAAACACTCTGAGGGTGTGAAATCAGCCCCTGAAATTTTCAGCGATTTTTCGTTTTTCGAGTATAACTTTGTAACGGTGCGAGATAGAAGAAAACCGTAAATGGACAAAATGTTCAGTGTTTGATGCCGTATAACCCGCTGCAAAAGAAATGTTTGTACGTCCACAATTTATAAATAAATTAAAATTTTCGTTATTTTACAAACATTTCTTTTGCAGCGCGTTATACGGCATCAAACACTGAACATTTTGTCCATTTACGGTTTTCTTCTATCTCGCACCGTTACAAAGTTATACTCGAAAAACGAAAAATCGCTGAAAATTTCGGGGGCTGATTTCACCCCCTCAGAGTGTTTTTCCGCAGAAAAAAAAATCGTTTCTTACATACTCCAACATGCTCTACAATCGTACGGAGTTTCATTAAAATCAGAATTTTCGGGTTCGATATGTTTCCTTGTAAGCAAATTGAAAGTGCTCATACATTGTTTAAGTCGAAAAACGTTAGCTACACGTATAAACACCGAAATTGAAACCGAATTTGATTAGCGTCAAATATTAAAAAGAAACTTTCAGAAGTAGATTACGTTTGTACAACAGCAGGCATATGGTCCACATTTAGGCGAAGTTATCTAGATGTAACAGTAGGTGCACTGGATAAATCCGCAAAACTTCAACCGACAAAGTAACGCTATAGGTCGCCGTCGATTTAAAGGCACCAATAATTATATTTCTATTGCTAAAAAGTTATCTAGCATACGTGGAACATACGGCTTAAACGTAAGTAAAATAACATGCACAATTACTGACAATGGCAGTAATTTTCTCAAGGCTTTCAAAGAGTTTAATTATTATAGTAATATAAGAAATGATGAAGATGAAGAATTGGTATACTATAATAATGAGGATGCTATTGATTAATTTAGCAATATTACTGACCTCCTTCGCTCGAAAGAAAAAGAAACCTTAACAATTGAAGATTATTATAATTTATCCAAGCGTTATCAGTGATGCTCTCATACGCTTAATTTAATTTGCACTGCTGACGTAAACAAGTTGATTAAATTGAACACATCATACGGGAAATGTCACGTTTCCGTGATGACCAAATGCTCTAATCTATGGAATACAATAAAAATATTGTTGGCCAAGCACCGTGTGCGACATACATTACAAGGTGGATTGCTTATCACGATAGCGTTACAGAATTATTAAGGATTCAAAAATCACTTCCAAATATCTGTCAAAAAATAAAAATACCATATTTTAGTACGCAAGATCTAGAATTGTTAGAAAAATAAAACAGTTGCATTCTTCGGAGATATTTTGCCACAGATATATGGAGCAAAGCATAATCTAGAATGCGTTAAGCAAGATGAAAATAATAATAAAATATTAAAGTATCGTGCCCCATTAAAAGAGTATTTCTTGAAATGATTGGACGATCGCTTTCGCAATATATTTGAATTGAATGATGATGCTGAGAATGTCATAATTACTACGGTATGTCATCCAAAATAGAAATTTCATTGGTTACCTCAAAATCAAGAAAATAATAAATTACCGTTTATTAAAAACAAAATAGTAAAATTCTTACGTGACTAATGAGGAACGACAATTATTGTTTAATTTTTCCCATTTTCCATCTACATCTTGTTCTACAAATAATAGCGTGCATTCTGCCGAAATGGATCTACTTCATCAATATCT
Organism: Andrena marginata; assembly: GCA_963932335.1. NCBI lineage: Eukaryota > Metazoa > Arthropoda > Insecta > Hymenoptera > Andrenidae > Andrena > Andrena marginata. Next base: position 17,480,691 of record OZ010662.1, on the reverse strand, counting down.
CAGTGATAATAGTGCATCACTGCAAAGTCTTAAGATATATCCTCACAATTTAAAAAGCTATTTCTAAGATATAATACTTGAATACCATCATCTGTACTGTGGAACGTTTATATAGTTTTGCACGGCTAATATTAACACCTAATCAAAATTCATTATAAGATACTATGTTCGAAAAATGTATTCTGTTCAAAGCAAATAAAGTGAATCAGTAACTTGTATATATTACTTTTGTGCAATATTTTCAGTTATTTATGAACAAAATAAAAATCTTATGTTATCGATATAAAAGTATATCGTACTATAAAATGTTAAAGTTAAAAATTGCTTACTTGCAACATTATTATCTATTTGAAATACTAGATATTTTTTGAGATATTATTATTTGAAATACTATTTCCTTATATTTCAATGAAATTCTCATTTCACAATAGTGTTTGTATGAGTTAGTATTAAAATATATTAAATATATTTGAAAATACATTTGAAATACTATTTCTTCATGTAACTACTATTTCAAAGAAATGTTTATTTGTCAAATTCTGTATCACTTAAAGTAATAAAGATATTTATTTCTATTTATCTATTTCAAAAATCTATTTTCCCCATCCCTGTCAGTTTCACAACCACTTCTTTCTAGACATAATTTTATTTGGACAGGAATGGTTACATTTAATGATTAACTTAAGTGAAAAAAGTGGTGGTAACTTGTTGAATATTACCACCAACGCCATTTTCGAAATAAATCAATAACCCTCAACAACGAAATAACATTTTCGAAAAACTAATCTCTCCATTTTGAACTTTAATCTTATAAAAAGTTTTGATTTCTGTTAAATGTAAAAACTGCTTTCATGACTAAAAACAGTTGACGATGCAGACTCCAGTATGACAAATTAGCAACAGAGGAACATAATGGTTAAAACATATTACATCTTCTCCTAACATTTTATTATTAAATAGTAAGGAATTATATTAAAAACCGATATTTCATTTAAACATATTTTAATATTATAATATAATGCTTAATTATTTACACGTGAAATTATCGTCTGTGTTACTTCACTTCAAGTACCTTCTAATACAATTCTCAAAATATCCAAAAGGGTTTAGGTTGGATAGAGAAAGTGGGGGTTCTCATTCCGCAAATTTCTTCTATCGTCCAAGTCGATTCGTTCTTCGAGTAATTATTGTTACGAATCAATTTTTGAAAGGCTCCTCCCAATGCGAAGTTTCTAACAATTAAAGAATGAAATCTAATATTTACAGTTTCCAAGAAAATCAGCGAATTCGTGGCTGTTTGAATCTCAACGGATTACCACGGATTTCAATGTCGGTTATCTAAGAAAGCACTAATTGCAAGATCTAGTCGAGCCACTCTCTCCAGCCCTCCACTTGGGCCCGTTTCATCGCGTTATTTGCTATCAGCTACCCACTTCGTCTCGACAATCTGAGATGGGTTGCTTAAGGAGGTACATAGCTATTAGACAGCTAAAATTGACGGTTGCTTCTGGGCTAGATTGTAGAGTCAGTAATAACTTAAACCATTTTTCCTGTTAACAATTCTTACTTAAGGATATAAAACGTATTCTCAAATAAGAATGTTTACAAAATATTAAAAATTAATTAATATACAAGATGTCAAAGTGAGTGTTTGCGTAATGCGCGCCTCCATGTGGTGAACACGATTCCCATTAACCGACTCATCTAAAAGCAAAATCGCTGTACATGAGTACCCTACAACTCAAAATCTACAATGTGGAACTCGGTCAAAAAATTTTAATAAAAATTCACGGAGTTATACAACAAATATCAACTTTGAAGGATTTTACTGAAGTAATTCTGTGATAAATGTTGTTAAAGTTATGCGATCTTAGTGAGCGAGTTTAACATTGTGGAGAAAAGTGTTTTTCAGGTTGAGTTCAAATTTCAAGAAAAAATATCGACCTGTTCTCGAGTTACGTTATTCACCGTCTTGACAAACACAGTTTTAAGAAAAACGGCTTTAAAGTCAGTCGCGCCGCGTTTATCAGCATTGGAACGTCCGTTACTTTTACGCTGTAACTCTCGCAATTTTTCGAATTTTTCAATGAAATCTTTTTTAAAATACTTCTAAGACTTGTGGCTAACATAAACAATCGAAGAAAAAATCGTTTAAGAGGAGAAGACCGCATAAATCGAACGAAAAATAGAAACAAAAATTTTTCCATAAATCGCTTCTAAACCATTTCGAAAATATATTCTCAAAGTTATAGGCCAAAATTCAACTCCGTATCGATACTATAAGCCTGTTGAGTCAGCGCGCCTCCGCGCACCGAGCATAACTAAACCGCATTTTAAACGCGTTTTTCACAAAACCAAGTTTTCAAAATTGGCGCCGAGAATAACTCAAAAACTATTTGACCAATCAACTTCAAATCTTTCACACTTTTAGTTTATAATATTCTTCGGAATATGAACCGCAAAGTTTAATCAAATCACTATTTTTAACCACTGTTTTTAAACCAAAAAACGCGAATTTTTGGCAAAAATCGCACCTAAAAGTTCTGCAGAAATTCTGCCATTTTTTACATCATATACGTTTTGCACCTCGAAAAAATGTCTATTTCAGATACTACTCTATTTCACTTCTATTTATTATAATTTTACTGTTATAAATTTTTTTACTTGTTATAATGATAAATGAAGTACCCTTGAAGTTCCAAAAGGATTATCTTCGCAAAAATTCCTAAAAATTGATACAAAAGTAAACCGTTTATACGGTTTTCACCCCCCAAGCACGGGTCGTTTAGGCCACATTTAAATCTCGAAACAATAATAATCAGGCCGATAGAACATGGCGACAGTTTTTCTGTAATGACGCGGAGGGATCGACACAAAAGAAAATACGTGTGTCGCGTAGCAAGGAAATAAAGCAACGATTACCATCTACCAAAATCTCATGCTACAAATTCGATCGTCTTTTGTGGCATTCGATAGCCAAATTTAACGTTGTGTTGCCATAGGCACTTCGCACGGTTTTGCCCTCTCCGCCACTACCTTGGGGCGTAGTGCATTTGCTCGGTGGCAGGAAATATTAGTATAATATAACGATGTAACATTTATCATAAAAACTGATGTGTTTGATAACAAAGGCACAGTAGGCGTAGTTCCTGTACTTTGTGCTATGACTCCTCGATTAGTCAGCGTTACTGCGAAGATAGAAGTAGTAGCTTCATTGCCGCGAAGTCCTTCCGAACAACGTATTAGTCAAGCCTCGCTATTTCCCAGAGTTCTTCCTGATGCGCACAGTTGTCGCAACACGGATCTGCCCACGTTCCTGGTGTATTATTTTTTATTAACGGACGCAAGTAAAGAGGCACTTTGCCTGAATCTAGAACACGTGGTTGCTGTGATAAGTGAAACGCATTCAGACTTGGCCACATCTTGACGTATGTAAGTAGCTGAAATTGTATCTAACATTTGTGCGATGGTGAAATTTAAGCATTCGTATCGCTGTTACATCGCCCTCGTTTGAAGGGTTACGCCACTCTGAGATGCTCAAACCACCCCAAATTTCACTTTTTTTTTATGATAGGGGAGACCGGGGCAGTTTGAAACAAAAAAGTTTTCACAGTTTTTTCACGAAAGTGTTTTCCTCAATCAGGAAATAATTTGCGTGACTTATTACTTACATATGTGGTGAACTGATTGCGTGAAAGTACGCGACAAAATCTTGGACATTTAGACATCAAGCTTCATTTTAAACAAATCTGAACCTTTCCCTAGTATCACAAAATATTGAATGCGCATACATCCAATATTAAAAGGAGGTTGAATATCTTTTTGATATTTAAACATACATACAATATTTATTTTAGATTAAGAAGCAAATTTATTTTCCAAATATGCTGGAAATATTCATTTTATATTATGAAAAAAATATTCTTTTTTCAAATATAAAGTAAATATTTATTTACTGTTTGAAACAAAACATTTTTTCCGAATGTTCGCGAAATATTCATTTTATATTATGAAAAAAACATTCTTTTTCAAATATAAAGTAAATATTTATTGAATAGTAGAAAGAAAACATTTTTTCCGAATGTTTCATATTTTCTAAACCTTTATTTCACATTTTCAGTATGTGTATATAATATTTGGAATCAACATTTTTTTCATATTAAAAAGTGTGGCTAAAAAAATATTTTTTTAATATTTGGAAAAAATATTTAACCAATATTTTGTGCTACTAGGGTTATTACAATGTGCCCCAGTCCGGGGTAACAAGTAACACCATGTAGGTTAAATTGTAACACATCTGTTTTACTTATTTAAATACAAATATGAACACAAATAAACATTTCTAAAAAATATAAATGAAAACCCAATCAAAAACAATCATTGCTTATTCATCTGATTCTATCAAAATCTTCTTCGCTTTCTTGACTTTTGCCTTTATACTTTTTTTCTACTTTTTGGATTATCGATTGTTCTGTTGTTCGTCTAGAGCAGGCCTGTCCAACTTTTGCTCTTGCCCTCGATGAGCAGCCGCGGGTGGTTGCGAGCGACGGCAAGAGCGACGGCAAAAGCGACAGCCGTAAAAGAGTGGGGATAGTGACGTTTACAGATTCCCCCACCAAGAAGACTTTTCGCTCTTGGGCCTGGCTCGGTGCCTCCGAGAGCGAAGAGCAACTCGCGGTTGCTCGTACGAGCAAATCCCTGGACAGGCCTGGTCTAGAGCATCTTTTTTCCGGTGTTGCAGCAAATAGCTTGCTTTATCAGCACTTAGAGCGAAGTAAGTAGTAACATGATACAATTGACCCTGAACTTGAATTTTTGCGTTTTATCTCAACAAACGAGAAACTAAACATCAAATTACTAAAATGCGTACACATTATAATAAACCAATGTGTGCTGATTCGTTTGCGACAAAGAAGCAAAAATTCAAACGCTTTCTAATGACGGTTACCTAATTGAAATAAAAGTGCTAAGACAAAATTTATTTACGTGCTCTACATACTAAAATTCTGGACTATAACCACAAAATGAATATATAACGCTCGTTTGTGTCACTAAAAACGACGGTACTAATATCGTCAAACAGCTCTCGCAAGATTTGTCGTTCAAAAGATTTTACTTGTGTCACAATTTACCCCGTGTTACAACCTACCCCGGTCTCTCCTATCTACTATGAGGTTGAAAATTATTTCTGTACGTCTTATGTTTAGGGCATGTAGTAATGAATATATTATATAAATATATGGAAATGGATATCGCGGTTAGGCTTCCTAACAGTGTTACCACTGCAGTCTCGCCTTTACTCTTATTGTCTATGTCATATGTAATATTCAAGTTTCTTCGCTCTGTTTGAGTAATAAAGACGTTTAATAATAATAATAATAATAATAATAATAATAATAATAAATATTGTAAAGAAATATTAAAAAATGTCCGAGTTATGTGTTTTCCCGCGAAGCTCCTCCGCGTGAGCGGTGCATCAAATTATAACGCCCAGGTTCGTTTGAAATTATAAAGACCATGATTTTATTGTTCGTAGATAGAATATCTAAAATGTAGCATACGATTTTTTATGCGATAATCCATTTGTTTATAATAAATGTTTTCCTTTCGCCTTGTTACGTGAAAAATAATACTAATTTTCATCGTGCTCTCATTTACTAAAACCCCATGGAGACCCCATTGATGAGATTTTACCATCACTCCAAGCTCCAAAAGATTAGATCTTAGTAACTTTTCATAAAGAATAAGAGTTTTCATTAACTTTAATTTAAGTGCCGCCCGAAACTACATTTTGCGAAGATGCTCGAATTTGTTTTGAATCGATTGGAACCTCCGTTTTTGAGTTATCACTGCAAAGCAAAAGAAACTTTTTTTAAAAAGCCTCTTTAATGACCCATCTGTAGCGTCATATATAATGCATATTTTTAACTAAACAAACAAGTTTTTTAAAGCTTATGATGTTAATAAACTTCATGCCAAAGAACAAGTCTCGGTTGCAATTTGTTTCTTTGTAATTAATTGAAACAGAAATGCTTCATTTTAGACAGGAACGACTGCCTAGTTCCCTTATATTAACCCGCAAAGACACGGGCGGCGTACGCCACTTCGTCGAAAAATTCAGTTATTTTCCGTTTTGGTGGTCTTTTTTTACGTAGTAATCACTCACCCTGTGTCTGAATTTCTGTCAATTAATACCAACCAAACTAGAATTTGTTGGGGTATTTTTACTTTTTTAATTATGATTAGATGGGTACTTTGTTTACTTTGAAACTGTTTCTTTTTCATCCTAATTATCTGTCATTAGAAATAGAAAATTATTCAATCGAAATATAAACAAATAGCCTACTGTTACCTTTTAAAATTACGAAAGAAAATGGCATGGAGTATGCAATACGCCACCTGTGCCCTAAAACGCTAACGTGAAAAATTCATGACTCGTGTCCCAGACGTTTAATACCAATAGAAATGAATACCGCGTGATGCGAATACTTTTAATCCGTTTTAATCCACTCTCACATTGTCAATTTTTCGTTTAAAATATACACAAGCACATTAAAAATGAAATGGGGAGAGAGTGAATCAAATCAGATGTCAAGCTATGCAAAGTGTTCCGAATTACGAATGCAAAGATTTGTTAAAGAGTAGAAATATGATAGCAGTGATTTTTTTCATACAGCCAAAAGCCAGCAATGCTAAATCTGTTGATAGTACCTACTGCATATCTGGAATATCGTTTTAGCGAGTGACATACATGATCATCTTCGTACGTCGTAATCAATTGCAAGCTTTGAAAATTAATTCGATCCGTCGCAATAGTGAAACTCACTTATTTCCAAAAAAGTCAGAAAGAAAATAAAACAATAGAGGAGGTGATTCGTTTGTAACTTATCAACATTCTGTTTTCAGCGAACCAGAGCCATGAAACAGCTACTTCGTACCGTGGCAGTATTAATTTCCTTACTGTCACCCACATTTGCAAATACCGTTCCGATCAAGCCTAACGGAGACGAAGACTATCTGGATGCCTGCGAAACTAACAACCTGACTTTACGTTTGCCTATTTTCTTGATCGTCGAGGCTTTCATTTCTTCTGCCATCATAAAATGCTTAACCATCGAGGCCAACCACATTCATGATGCAATGTATGGAGCTTTCGATAACATGCCAAATCTGTGGTACCTGAATCTGCAAGGAAACAGTATTTCCCCAAGAAGATTGTTTTCTTTCGGTAATCTTCCAAATGTGAGGATGTTGATTCTCAGCAATCAAAAGGAGGCGGACCTGTACGACCACGAGAACCAACCAATTCGCACAACAGTGCAAATCCAAGGTGTATATCCGCAACTTCGGTATTTGGATTTAAAGAACGCCGGCATTAGCAACATACAAAATGCACAGGAGAATCCTTTCCCAGTTCTAACGTACCTCGATCTCTCAATGAATAGAATTGAAAACTTCAACTTTACACGGCCGTGGGCTGAAAAACTAACGCATCTGTATTTCAGCGATAATAAAATTTCGCAAATTTCGTTAGAGCTTCCCGATTTAACGTGGTTAGTGTTAGACAACAATAATATCCAAACCATAGGCGATGATGGCTTGAATCTGGCTAGTTTGTCCGATTTGAAAAACCTTTCGGTAGCGAACAATCAAATCGATTCTATACGTAAAGGAGCATTCAGGAACACCACCAGTCTTCGATACTTGAACATTTCCATGAACTTATTGTCGAGCATCGATCCCGGAACGCTTCCGGACCTGCACTCTCTGCAGATTCTTGCACTGGATCAGAATTCTTTCGAGGACGTTGTTACGATGTAGAGAAGACACTCGTGCTTTCTCAGTAACTTTAGAGTTTTATTAGGAATAGACTTTTGGTACAAGAATGAAAACCGTGCTTAAGGTTACGCGTTAACAAGTGCTTGAGTCGAAGGTTCGTACTGGAGTCTCTCTCGTCGGTCGAGCTCCAGAGGTTTTATACCTCTTGAGGGCACGACGCTTTCCTTGGTTTTTGGCGGGAAAGTCTGGCGGGAAAATCAGGCGGGAAGATTTGGCGGGAAGATCCTCTTGGGAGATCTACCGCTAAGATCTATTGCGAAGGTCCGGAGAAATCTAGCGCTAGGATCTATCGGTAAGGTGTATCGAGTGGACCTAACGAGAAGTTATGCGATTGTCCTTTGTCGCGGGTTTGGGATGATCCTTGTCTTTTGGCGCCAGCCTGGCGCATAGCGTAACACCTCCCCGCTTAGATTGAAGTTCGTCCTCGAACTTCGAAGTACTGGTGATCCTCAATTCAAGTCGTATGATGGGGCACGCTTCGGTCGTCTTGTCTTTCCTTTTTCCTCATATGTGATTTGAGGGATGATTGTCGTTGTAGCTGTTGTGTAGATACGTGGACGTACCTGTGATTCCGTCGAGAAGACAACATATCGCAATACAAGTACTTCTCGCAATAACGCTTCGCACTGAGATATTACATTACGATTGCCCGAGTCATTGTGTGTGTTATACCAATTTACATAGCAATATGACTTAAATAAGCAGAACGCCAGCTCGTGTATTTTAAATTTATATAGTACGTACATCAATACGCAGCCAGACAATACCATTAGACTGAATTTTATCGTGACCCATCGTGACTCTGACGTAGATACGACTCGAACTTGATTTTCCATCGATTCTGCTTCTAAGCGAAAGTTATCTATGCTCCTCATTTTCTCATGTAAGGTATCGGAATGAAATGAAATCTCCTTGATATCAGGAATAAAAGTAATCGCGAGATTGTCTGGTAACGTATGATTCGTTTGCGAGGAACCTAGGTCCAGCGACGCGCGAGAGGTTCTTTCATCGTTTGCTCCACTCATTGTTAGTATTGCTACTGCTGACGCCATCGTACAGCCGGACTTGAGTTCTAATACAAAAAACCCCGTTTTAGAGATGGTGTCGTGGAACCCGTTTTTACAAGACACCTGCCTATAATCGTTGAAGAGTACGATCCCTATCCAAACATTACTCTCCTCTAACTGATGCCAAATTGAGTGTGAACTGTTGTCTAAAGCCATTGGGCAATATTTTGACGGATTGTTATGTAAATTTTTGGTTTCTATTCGAGTGCAGGGGTCCTGCAAATGCATCAAGTAGCGTGGAGCGTACCGTTTACAAATTCGCTTATCCTCTAGTTTCTTGCATGAGTTAAGTTCGCGATTAGAGGTAGGCATGTAAGGATGCGTAGTATAATCCATCGCGGCATCTGTAATTGACGATTGTATATATTTTAATCCTAGTTGCGGTTGATCAATCGCGGGTACTAAATGATGGGCTGAGAAATCTTGTTTCACGGTTTCTAATTTACATCGGAAAGTTTCTAGACTAAACAATTTTTCATTATCATCATCCATGCTTTTACTATAAGAGTTCCCTATCAAATAGTTAGCGACACTTTGCAAAACACTTATACGGTTTTCCGGAGTAACTGAATTTTCTGAGCTAACTACGATTTCCGTCGTGCGATTTACCCTGAGGTATTCCTGGATGCTCGCATGCATCGGGTCCAAACTTCCGTTGGACTGTGGAGTCAGGTTGTCTTGGGTCGTAAGGATGTAAGAATGGTCTTGTTCGGTGGTTTCGAGTGGTCCTACGTTGTCCAAGGCTATCTTCTGGTTAAACTCGGTCGCAGTGTCCGTGATCTGCATAGGTGCCCTTTCCCTCTGTCTATGGATCTTCTTTCTTTGACACTCTGCGCAGCTCGCTATGTAGTCGTGCACTTCCTGGTGTATTCCGGGCCAGTAGTAACGTTTGCTGAGAAGTTTCAGGGTCTTGGTTATTCCCTGGTGTCCAAACTCTAAAGATTCATGTAATCGTTGTAAAATCTGTCGTCGTTCTTCCTCGTTTTCGGGTTGCTTCAGTAGCTCTGCTCCTAGCTCCACGGTGATTGCGGGGTCGTTGAAGATGTCCCTCAAGATCGTCTTCAGTTCTTTCTTATCCCCTTCGTACAAGTTCTCGAACTTGGCCAGGTTCATGTAAATGCGGTTGATACCTTCGGATATCAGATCCTGTAACACCTCGGTTAGGAAAGTTCGACATGTTGCTTTGTCGAATTTTTCATATGTGGCTACCACCAACAAAAGTTTATCTTCTTCGAGCATCTTGCTTAATTGATTCCTGTTGCTTATTTCGAATTGGAGTGGAAGCGCATCTTCGGAGACCTCTTTTACGAATACGAAATTTTTTCGCCAGCCTGGTGGTTGTACCTCGGTAAAACACACTGGGTTACGGCTCAAAGCGTCGGCCACAAGGTTCTGCTTACCCTTTATGTAACGGATCTTGTAGTCGTATTCCTCCATTGAAATTCTCCATCGCATGAGTCTTGATGAAGGATCTTTCACGTTCATTAACCACGTCAGCGGTTGATGATCGGTTTGAATTACAAATTCCTTCCCCAATAGATAAGGTCTGTAATGTTTTAGGTTCCAGACGATGGCAAGCAACTCTTTCTCAGTCGTCGAGTAGTGTTTCTCCGCCGGGTTTAGGCTCCTACTTGCGAAAGAAACTGGCCTCAGCGAGCCTCCTTCATCCTCCTGTTCCAAAACGCCGCCAATTGCTGCATTGCTGGCGTCAGTAGTTAAGACGAAGGGTTTTGTAAAATCTGGAAACTGCAGCACGCAAGAATTCTTTAAATCTAGTTTCAGGGTTTGAAGAGCATCTCGTTGGTCTACCCCAAATTCAAAGGGGGTTCCTTTCTTCAATAGGCGGTTGAGGGGGACTGCTTTTCGGCTGAAATCCTTGATAAACCTCCGGTAGTACCCTGCTAGTCCGAGGAACTGTTTCACCTGCTTCTCGTTTTTGGGTTCCGGGAATTCGTCCACTGCTCTGAGTTTTTCGGGATTAGGTTTTACACCTTCTTTCGTGATGATGTGTCCCAGATATCCAAGCTCCGGCTTCAAATACTCGCACTTGTTGGGCTGCAACTTGAGATTTTTGTCGCGCAATCTATCAAAGAGCTGGCGAATTTTGTGGTTATGCTCCTCCAAGGTTTTACCAAAGACAACTATGTCGTCTAGATAAACGAAGCATACAGTCCCTATAAGACCAGTCAAGGCGTTATCCATGGTCCGCTGAAATGTTGCCGGGGCATTTTTTAACCCGAAGGGCATCCTACAAAATTCGAAGTGTCCATCGGCCGTGGAGAAGGCGGTCTTTTCGCGGTGTGGCTTATGAAGAGGGATTTGGTGAAACCCGCTTGCCAGGTCGAATGCGGAAAAATAGCGAGCCTGTCCCAAAGAGTCCAGAATTTCTTCCATGTGTGGGAGGGGATAATTATCCAGTGGCGTCTTGAGATTTAATTCCCTAAAATCGATCACGATGCGCCATTTCTTTACTCCTGATGCATCCATCTTTTTAGATACTACCCATAGAGGGGAATTGTAGGGAGATTTGCTGGGTTGGATTACACCGTTTTCCAACATCTCCGTAACCTGTTTTTTTACTTCTGGCTTGTGTACAACAGGATACCGAAATTGTTTCACGTTAACCGGTCTATCGTCGCTCGTATCTATCCGATGTTCCGCAATATCCGTTTCGGGAAGCTGGTCACCGGGGAGAACAAATATATCCGGATAAAGTCGAATAATGTCCCATAACTCGGCCGCGTCTTTTTCGTTGACATGTCCCAACCTTGTATTCTCGCGTAAAAGTGCTTCTCTCGCTGGGCAACTGCTGGGCGATGCGGTTCGTGCCATGAAAATGATCTCTTGTTTTTCCATGTCGAGCTTGATACGCTCCGATCTCATCATGGCCATACCGATCAATCCGTCGTATTGGCCGAGGGTCCCCGTTTTCACTACGTTGAACTGGTATCCATGTAGGTCGATGCAAAATTTGGACTCCCCTTCGCTTCCGTTGGATGTTGAATACTTACAAGTTTTATGTTTTAGCGGACACCCCAGCGCAGCTTCTTCGGAAATGAGATTAATTGAAGCTCCGGTATCTAGCAAAAATTCGCGAGGTCCACTAGGTGTTTTTACCGTTAATGTGGCTAGTTCGACTGATTCTCTGGCAGTGTATGCCCGGTGTCGTGTATTGAGGCTGTTGTCTGAAAATTTCTCTCATCGCGGCGATTTTCACGCGGGTCGTCGCGTCTTCTTAAATCCCTACGTTCGGGACATTCATTTGCGTAGTGAGGCCCGTTGCAAGTGTAGCATCGCAGTGTGGAACGTGGTTCATCGCGTCTCCTCTGATCCCTGCGTTCAGGACACTCGCTTGCATAATGAGGTCCGTTGCAGTTGTAGCATCGTAAAGAAGAACGCGATTCTTCTCTGCCGTGCTGTCCCCTAGTCGTAGACCCACGTCGAGCAGGGAGACCTCGTTGGTTCTTGTCGTATGCGTGTCTGGGGTCCTGATGTTCGCGATCGCGATGAGAAGTGAAGCTGCGATTTATTTGTTGCCCTACCGATTCTTCCTGATCGAACTGAATAGCGAAGTCGGCAGCTTCGCGTAGTGTTGAAGGTTTCATGGCAGTACTTAGAAGACGGGTATTTCCGTTTAGTCCACGGAGGAATTGAGTGCATGCTAATCTATCTTCGTTACTCTGTATGGCTTCTTTATATGCCGCTGAATGAAGAGGGTCGTCAAGTACGGCCCGGCGCACTTCGCGCTGGCATTCAGTGAATCGCTTTACGTAGTCGAGCACGGGATCCCGACCTTGTCTGATTGACATTCGTTTCTGCACCGCTAATTCGTAACTTTTAATACTCCCGAATTCTTGTCTTAAGATTCGGCATAATGAATCGATTGTTGTGGGAATGCTACCATCTATTGCTCTACGAGCATCACCTATTATTTTTTGGGTCAGGAGAAGCCGTACGTAGAAATCTTCCGCTGGTGCGGTGGTGTCGAATAGGCTCTTGATTTCTCCAATAAAGGTTTCGACGGAAATGTTCTTACCGTCAAACGTAGTAACTAACTCGAGGCTCTGACGAATATTTTTAATTTCTCTAGTAGTGTCTCTACTAACATGGTTAGCCCTATCAGAAGTTCCTGCTGCAGAGGCAATTCTTGGCGCGGACGCGGCGCTCGTACCCGGTTGATCGGGCTCGCGTTCATTACCGAGTCCGGTACTTCCACCCGGTTGATTAGTTCCGAACTCATGCTCACTATCAGACTCGTCTGTCGAGGTAGTATTTTTTGGCTCGCGATACGTAGAGAACGACATTCTGATATAGTTTGTGTTGTTACTTACAGGGTAACTAGAAGATGTACTCGCATGGATTCCTCGGAGTCGATGCTTTGTGTCTTCTGTCGATCACCTCGATGATCGTGGCGCGTCCCAAATGCACGGATCCTCAGATCGAATTTTCTTCTCGTGGATCGTCTCGACGATCGTAGTCTATCCCACCGCTGCCACCAGAAATTGTTGTTACGATGTAGAGAAGACACTCGTGCTTTCTCAGTAACTTTAGAGTTTTATTAGGAATAGACTTTTGGTACAAGAATGAAAACCGTGCTTAAGGTTACGCGTTAACAAGTGCTTGAGTCGAAGGTTCGTACTGGAGTCTCTCTCGTCGGTCGAGCTCCAGAGGTTTTATACCTCTTGAGGGCACGACGCTTTCCTTGGTTTTTGGCGGGAAAGTCTGGCGGGAAAATCAGGCGGGAAGATTTGGCGGGAAGATCCTCTTGGGAGATCTACCGCTAAGATCTATTGCGAAGGTCCGGAGAAATCTAGCGCTAGGATCTATCGGTAAGGTGTATCGAGTGGACCTAACGAGAAGTTATGCGATTGTCCTTTGTCGCGGGTTTGGGATGATCCTTGTCTTTTGGCGCCAGCCTGGCGCATAGCGTAACAACGTGCCTATATCTGTACCCCTGAATATAACGACCCTATCGATGAACTGTAATCGCATAAAATTTCTAACGATTAACTCCCTGTATAACTTGACCCAATTGAAGACGCTGTCTTTGGCCGGGAATATGATGAGGAGCGTTCACACCGATGCGTTTCAAAATCAAAAAATGTTAGAAACGCTGTATCTAAACAGCAATGAATTAAGTTACTTGCCAAACGGTTGGTGTAAGTTCATGGGGGAGCTTCGCTATCTGGACTTGTCTAACAACGAATTTACATTGTTAGAATCAGTGTTCCAATCCAATATTCCGTCTTTACAGCAGCTCTATTTCGAGCGTAATCCTCTTAAGTATATAAACGCAAGTACGTTAGGAACGTTTTCGAACTATGTAACTGTCTATTTGGACACTCAGGCGAATCGCACTACCGTGAAGTGTCAGCCTAGTCCGTCATACCAAACCAGTACCACTACCACTACCGACAGTTTTGATTCCTTCGTAATACACTATAATGACTATACTAATGACTATACTGATGATAATATAAATGCCACGCTTTGGTTGATAGATGGGACAACTGAATAATGACGTTACAGTGCTACAGAAATTTTATTTTCGACTATTAGGACAAATGTCTTCTATATAAAGAAGTGTTTTCTGTTCCTGCTTTTAATTGCAAAAATAAATCTATACTTATGGTTTATAAGACATCGTTGCATGTCACTTGCTATCTTGTTCTTCTTCCCTCAACTATTTCTCTACTTGTTGAATTAGTTTCAGTGTGAAACAAGTGTATTACGCAATTATTGCGCTTTTATAAATTTTCTAGTTGAAGAAAATGACGAGCAATCATTATTATAAGGTAGGGTAAGTCCGGGTGAGATGGTCATAGTTTCGTTTAGAGTCTGCTACAGCCAACCTATTTGAAATAAAGCAACGAAAATGATGTAGAACAAAACTTCAATCCTTTGTATACATGTCCGTTAATATCAATAAACGAAAAATTATTATTTAATATACAAATCTTACAAATGAAAAAAAATGGCATTGCCCATATCTCCCTTAATGTCCGGGAAGAGGGTCATGTGTACCTTTCAGGCTAACAAGTTGTGGTCCTTAACTGGTTATCTCAAAATCTTTCTAGTTTTCGTCCACCTTCGTTTTTGCCCGCTCAAAACTTCTTTGGGCTCTTGCTCTGAGTCTTCTAATCCGCATGTATGACACACAGTGTCAAACTCTGTACAATTTTCATGGGCCCAATAACCTAATGACTTTACATCTTAGCCAACCTTGTTTTTTTTTGGTATCGAAATAATTTTCTCCGAATTTCACCAAAATATCTGAAATTACATTAAATACAGCTATGGCCAGCTTTCCTGGACAACAATTGACCATCTTTCCCTTAAAGCCCTGGTAAGATAGCCATTCCCCTTTCGCTTAGACTAACAAACGTCACCCCGAATACTTTAAGGTTAATAACACTGTAAACAATGCACTATCGAAAATACATCTTGAGAATTAAAAATATTCAGCATAAATAACACAAACAAGATGACCAAAATATTGATCAAACATTTTGAAGCACTAACTTAAATTTCACAGTGGATTTACAAACCTTTAAAAACGTTCTATTCCAACACTTTGAACTAAGAATATTACTTTTCTATGACACTTTGTACCCACGTCGAGGCAGCGCAATCAGGCGTTTCCTTCTAAAAAATACTGTCACTACCCATCTCTTCCGTATGACCATCTCACCCTGACTTATCCTATTTACGCGCAGGGAAGTATTCGAGGATACTCTTATCCTTTACTAATTTAATTAAGTGTATTCTATTATTAAATTTACTTGTTTGAGATAAATTAGTGAACCCGACGGCTTAAGAGGGTATAGGACTATTGGAATATCGAAAAATCAATTTTTTTATTATTAATTCTGGAAGTGTCATCCTTTGTGAACATGTACAAAAAAGTTTCATGTGGAAATTCGAATAATTACGGAAATTACAGCACTGAACGTCACTGAGTGTAACGCCTTGCAGAGCAGTATTAGCATAGAGCACTTATCTTTGAAGCAGGTTGTCTCGAAACCCCATTTTCAGAAACGGTGTACATCATAACTCTTGAATCAATGAATATTTTCACATAAAATTTTAACTGGAGCTGTAGAATTCCTTTCTCTATCGTGTGGAATTTGCGCATCAACATTGGATGTTTTTAAAACATTTTATAACTAATTAAAGACGTTTTTTTTCATAAAAATGTGGGGAAAAAATTGATTCGTGTGTAACTTTTACAATTTTTGTTTAAATTCGCCCAGCAAAATTTCACACGATAACTGTTAGTGTAGAAATTACTAATCCCAAAGCATTCTGCTTTTGGATGATTGGTTCACCTCGGACTATGTACACCGATTACAGCTGCGCGCTACGCGGGACCATTTTTAGCGTCAAATAACTAGAATAATTTTCAACATTCTGACAATTTTTTTATTTTACATTACTTCTAAAAGCGTACATAAAAAACTGTGAAAAGTGCCGGTATGATGATTATTTGGTATCTAAGCAATCCAACCGACAAGAAACCGTCGATTTTAGTCGTTCAATAGTCCTATACCAGAGATGGACAAAGATAATATCTAGATAAAAGGTACTTTACATTTATCCGTTATTCGAAGTTCGAATAAGTTGGTTCATCGAAAGGCCTTTTAACTTGGATTTCGAATAACGGTTCAACTTTCATTCTATCTTTATACTAGAAGGTCGAATAACCGGCGTGAGTCTTTGCGGCCCGACCCGCGTGCGGTCCCCTACGGTCAGATTCTACAGAATCTGAATTTGTTTATTTTTCATCGTATCAATATGAAAGCGACACCAAAGAATTCCTGGCGTTCCCCCGATTAATTGGATAGAAAATAATTTAAATCGGACTATTTTTAACGAAACGGGTTTTGAATTCTGCAAATAAATTTATTACGTAATATCCTTAATTATGGTCCGAATTATATCATTTTTGCGGCCATTTTCATCGGGGAGACATGAGGAATCGATTGGTAATACTTTCATCAACACTTGTCAAAAACATGAACATTTTATGTGGCCCGTCGGTTTTAATGCTCTCGTGCGGTCTCCGGGGCCCGAAGGGTAACCCACCCCACTGTTTTGCTTTCTCGCTGCGAGCGAGGACCTTCGGGCCCCAGTAGACCGCCCGTTGACAGCTGAGAGCAATAAAACCGACTCGGATTAAGGATATTACGTAATAAATTTATTTGCACAATTCAAAGCCCGTTTCGTTAAAAATAGTCCGGTTTAAATTATTTTCTGTCCAATTAATCGGGAGAAGGCCAGGAATCCAGTGGTGTCACTTTCATATTGATACGATGACAAATAAACAAATTCAGATTCTGTAGAATCTGACCGGTAGGCGACCGCGCGCGGGTCAGGCCGCAAAGGCTTGCGCCGGTTATTCGACCTTCTAGTATAAAGATAGAATGAAAGTTCAACCGTTATTCGAAACCACAGTTGATAGCCTTCGAATAAACCCAGCTTTACCCGTGGCGCTCCGAATAAAGCTAACTTTATTTGAAAATTTATTTCATTCGATTTTTATCTAGATAATGCCCATCTCTGTCCTATACCCCCTTAACTGTTCGGTCTGATCTTGACTCCCTGGCTCCACTTAAGAAAGTGACTCCGCCCGTGACTCTGGGAAGTATTAATGAGAGGACGGTTAACGAACATAGACATTCGAGAGGTATCAAGCTGACATGGTTCCATTAACGATCGCAATGAGACGCTACGTCGTCGTCTCTTGGAAGTCGATAACCGTGTAAACATTAAGTCGCATAGTCTCTAGACGAACATGCCTCCGTAATGCGTGGATGGAATGATAAAACTGTTGTTCGTGTACAATGTTCCTACATCAAGATTAACAACAACGGGTTAATCACTACCACCGTCCTTTGCGACTTGGAAAATCGTCTGCCATAGATTAAGCTACAGTCTCAGTAGTATTTTTAATTAGATACACAAAGAATACAGTAAGGAGGTCAAATTTACTTTCTCAATGTCCCCTACATTGTATTGTATGATTTCAAAATGTCGAAAAGGTGGACACTTTGTTTCATTGGCATGGGAGCTTCCGCGCACTGACGATAATTTGTTAACCGGCAGTTTCCTCCCTCGTGAGAAATGCATTGGCTTCTGTTTTTGTGGTCTAGCAACAGAACATCAACTGATCTGTTAGTTATAGTCACCGATTAGTTTAAAACTTGCAACGTTTATTGATAATATTGAGAAACTAATTTGTGAAAAATTATAGCCTCCTAGTGGCAACGGTTTACAAGATATTAAACGTTGAATTTTTGGAAAATCGGGCAAAAATGACCGACACACCATTTTAAAGGTAAAGGAGCGCTTTTCTAAATAATGTAAAACATTTTTCAATTATTATTAGTATAAATAACAATATTCCACATTAAACTTTCGACTTCTGATTTATCTCAGACCTAACCCAAAATCGATAGAATCGTGTAGAAGTATAATGATAAACACTTCGATGCAAACATACATTTTCCTCGAGAGTGCAAAATCTGTTCTCGTGAATTTAGGAGTATCAAGAAGATTATCAATGACCTAGTTTGCAGTTTGTGTATTTCTTTCTCTTGACGATGAAGAAAATATCTCAGAGAGATATTTGCACCACGCTACGTGCAACACACAACGCATTCGTTAGAAAGCCCACCGTCCACCGCTACCTATGAACAAGTCTCCACTGGCGTTACCCTAAAGGGGTTGAAAGCCCACAACTGTTCCCGCACTGAGTAATTGGAAGCTTGTCTGCTGGTCAACATAGGCAAATTATAACAATATTAACAAGCACTTCCCGATACGACTAACATTTTTAGAAACTTCCTGCACACACACGGAACCATTACTTTCAGAAATTTCTAGTGCACACGGAATCGTCATTCGAACGTATAAATACAGGGTGTTTATAAATATGTGGGACAATTTTTCAGTATGGGTTCTACTCATTAAGATAATAAGACAAGTTGGTATACGAAAATGTGGGAAAATGAACAGTTTCGCAGTTATAAGCATTTTCATATTCCTTAAAATTCGGGTCCGAAACGCCTATTTCAGAATGCAATCAGCTGACAGACGCGTTCGCCTGTTCATACATCGACACTATCCCCTTTGAGGTTGAATGACCGGGAATTGTATTTTTCCGTTCTAACAGGATTATTGTTAATATTAGCATTATTATTGCTTATTATTACTATTACTATTACTGTTACTATGAAGATTTATTACTACTGAAATGATATTTACGGAATAAATGGCAATAAATGGCAATTGAACAGCCTTAGCCATAATTTAAGGTTTTGATACTTAATGGTTGTAACTAACACGTTGCATCTCGACCATGGTTACGGTAGTCGGTCCATTCGTGAAGTTACAACCGGGAAAGCTGATGGCTATCGATCCAAGAATTGATTCAAATTATGTATCTCACATTTGCACCGATCGTCGCTTAATGGGTTACATCCACCTAGAGGTCCAGAAAAATCATACAACTTCAGGATTTTTTTTAGGAAAAGTATAAGTGAAAATCATACACAATGTTTTTCTACTGAAAGATACATCTTTTAACCATATTATTTTAAATGTTCATTACGTATTATTATTAACTAAAGGAGATATCGGCTTGAATATGAGCCGTGTTTTTTTTTAAGCATTAGCTGGTGGACATTCCCTAGACCAAATGATACATCTGAAAGCAAACATTCAAATAGATTTTAAATATATATAACTTTCAGAAGTACCTGACGTTCTCATATTTTTAAATATTGCTTTCACTTGTGCAATAATGGAAATACTTGCAAAGGCTTCTTGAAAAACAAGAAAAATATTTCCAACGAAATTCGATATTTCAACTTTAAACTGTCGCCATTTTTTAACGAAATACAATATTCAAATTCGGAGAACGTCAGGTACTTCTGAAAGTTATTTATTTTTAAAATGTATTTGAATTTTTGCTTTCAGATGCATCTTGGTCACACCTTCTTATAATCACAAGTTGGTCATATGGGGTTCACTGCACCCCAACTTCATTTTAGAGTTACCATTTTCGTATCTTTGAATTCTTTAACTTTTGAGTGACACCTGTACATTTGTAATGCTCATACGATCGTGCGTTAATAACCTTTATCTAGAAATGTAAATTTTAATATGATAAAATTTGTAGTTCTAAAGGAGAGATTTTCCACGGTTGTGGAAAAAAGCAATATTTTTATTTTTATCTTTTTTTCACGATAAGTCCCCTTTGGAAGTTATAAAGGTGCGATATTTGAATTCGAAAATTGCTCTTGGGGTGCGATACGCCCCGTGTAACCACGAAGGGTTAATAATTGATTATTAAGAGGAGATCCCATAAACCAAAAAGTAGAGGCTTGAAGGGATTCGTTCACAGAGGGCGTAGATAGATACTAATAGGCACTTTAAACGCGGATGCCTTTAAAAGCGCGCAAATTCGTACAATATTTTTCAATTGGATATCAATTGACATATAATTTTAAGTCACGAAACTTGTCACTGCGTGAAGTACAGTGAATAACATAACAATTTTCGTTCCGTTGTACTAAACTAAAATATGCCTAAGATTTATGACATCTTAAAGAGAGAAGTACAAGAGTAAACGCAAAGATATTTTGCATTGTTCATGTGCAAAATGTATGGTTGTAACACGTATTGTAATGGTAAAATATTTTATACACGAATTTTTTAAAAATAAACTTTATGCCATTTGGCTTTTCAAGCCATTTGAGAAGCACGAAATTTCGTTAACTTTAATGGCCTATACATCAGTGTGTATGCCATTAACCGACCACTATATTTGAAATTTTCAAAAGACATTTGATGAACTGATATAGATATGTATATATTGTGCAAGTTCTTAACAGTGGAGGAAGGAAACATAGATAGATAGAATTTGCTTATTTCCAAATGGTTTCCTACGAAAGGGCTTTTTGTGTATAGTTTCCATCAGAAGAGATAATTTCCAAATGTTTTCTTTAAATAACTATTACAACAATGTCACTAAATTTAAAACATTACACGTATACTAATAAAAAATATATAATTTTTTTTAATAAACGTTGGTACCACAGTTTTTCGGGTTATTGAAAATCTATTCTATGTGGAAACCTGTCCTTTTAAAAAATCACTCCTCAAATGTGCCATACTAAAACTATGCAACTACGAAGCTTTATAAGAAACATTTTTATTTAATTTTAATTATAGCAGAAATATTTTAGATGCTAAAATTAGGTGAAATACCCTCTGGGGTAAGTCTGGGTGAGGTGGTCATAGTTTCGTTTAGAGTCTGCTACAGCCAACCTATTTGAAATAAAGCAACGAAAATGACGTAGAACAAAACTTCAATCCTTTGTCTACATGTCCGTTAATATCAATAAACGAAAAATTATTATTTAATATACAAATCTTACAAATGAAAAAAAGTTTCATTGCCCATATCTCCCTTAATGACCGGGAAAGATGGTCATGTGTACCTTACAGGCTAACAAGTTGTGGTCCTTAACTGGTTATCTCAGATTCTTTCTAATTTTCGTCCACCTTCGTTATTGCCCGCTCAAAACTTCTTTGGGCTCTTGCTCTGAGTCTTCTAATCCGCATGTATGACACACAGTGTCAAACTCTGTACAATTTTCATGGGCCCAATAACCTAATGACTTACATCTTAGCCAATCTTGTTTTTTTTTGGTATCGAAATAATTTTCTCCGAAATTCACCAAAATATCTGAAATTACATTAAATACAGCTATGACCAGCTCTCCTGGACAACAATTGACCATCTTTCCCTTAAAGCCCTGGTAAGATAGCCATTCCCCTTTCGCTTAGACTAACAAACGTAACCCCGAATACTTTAAGGTTAATAACACTGTAAACAATGCACTATCGAAAATACATTTTGAGAATTAAAAATATTCAGCATAAATAACACAAACAAGATGACCAAAATATTGATCAAAACTAGCTGAAATTTGACAGTGGATTTACAAACCTTTAAAAACGTTCTATTCCAACACTTTGAACTAAGAATCTTACTTTTCTATGACTCTTTGTACCCACGTCGAACCAGCGCTATCAGGCGTTTCCTTCTAAAAAATACTGTCACCGCTCATCGCTTCCGTATGACCATCTCACCCTGACTTATCATATACAAAAGAATGCCCAATTTGAGCCAGAAATAATTCGATTCACATTTAAATATAAATTCGTTCCCATGGATTCGCTACGATATACCAAGATAACAATGCCCCGTAAAAAATTTCAGATTCTCGGCGAAATCATCAAACGTAACAAGCCCTGCAGCTGAATTATTTTGCAAAGCCATAGCGGCGCGCATAGAATTATCAGATTTGTCCCCAGGATAATTTCTACCTAAACGACACTTTCCTTGGGGTTGGGGGTTGGCGCGAGCGACGAAGCATGCCAAAACTGCATAAAATAGATGTTCTGCGTATTTCATGGCATCCAGGGAGCGATAAAATATTCTCGGGAGTACACTTTGCACGGAATTTCATTCGTCCGAGGAAGCTCGTACGTATTACGCGCGTAATATACCAAAGGGAGTCGTTGTTGCGTCCGACGGTTGGCTCGTGACAGCGCGCGAGCTTCGAGAAGGTCATTCGGGCCGCCGTGGAATTCATATTAGAAGGGCACGAACAGCCTGATCGTCTTGACAAAATGATTGCAGCACAATTTGCGACGTTTCAACGAGGAAGGTTATGGCTACGATTGAGCGTTGCGAATATTCGGTCGTCTATTCAATCGAGCTTCTATAGTGGGTAGAAGAAATCTAGCGAGCAATGATGTGCTTCTGGTCACGCCGAACCACTTCGAATATACACTGCGATCCAACAGTTTGAAATGCACTCTGTTAATTCAGAGAAATTTGGACTTCTTCGTATTTTATTGAATTAAAAAATATTACGATCATCATTGAAAGTATTAACTTTGAATATGATTTGAATGAAAGCCATCAAGCTTTCTGTTACCATTATGTGCAAGGTATGTGTAAAAATAGGGCGAATAAAATATTTTCGCACGGGGCTTTGTTTTCGAAACAGTCGGTTCTGAAATTTCGTTGGATGTGCTTACGACTGCGTATTATTTGACTGGTGTGCTTAGTACTTACTACTTTCACTTGTGTAGGGGCTAGTTGATACAGGAGCAGGTTGATACAGACGAGAAGTTTGTTGTTCAATTATTTACTACGGTCCAGCGTACGTCTGTGTACCTTGACGTTAACAATCGTTTGTTAACTGTTTTCGTTTATATAGAGAAAAAGTAAATAGTTTTGATATATCCAAATTGATCGGCCAAATAACATTTTCTCATTCATTTGTTATGCATTTTCTCAAGTTTTTGTTTATTATATATTAAAGAGGAAGGACTAAAGTATATTTTCGCATATTTGTTATTAAGTACTTAATTCGGATAAAAATGAACAAAATTGAAAACAGAATAACGTCTCAGCTAGGCCCGCAGTGGGATAAATTAATACTTTTTGCCTTCGTCCAAATAGCATTTTTTCATTCATTTGGTATGTATTTTCTCAAGTTTTCACTTACTACATATTAAAGAGGAAGGACCAAAGTATATTTGGGCAATTTGTAATTAAGTAATTAATTCAAATAGAAATGGAAAAAAATTGAAAGCAAAATAATGTATCAACTAGCCCCGGTCTCCCCTACTAATATTTTTACACATTGGTTTGTGTTTATTATTATTTTAAAAATTATGTTTAGATTGGTCACGGTGGTGTAATAACTTCGCTTTCAAAATCGTCGGACATCACACTTTTTAGTTTCTATGTAGTGGTCATATGCAGGCATTAATTAAAGAGCAAGACTACAAAGTTGAAATTGAAAACGGTTTCCAAACTAAAAACTACAAGATCAATTTCCACGCGAATCTAAAAACTTAGGAAATGAAAATACATTGATGTTTTCTAGAATATTTCCAATAAATTTCAATGTAATAAAAAAATAATAATTTCTGTTCAAATACATTGATGTATCTTCTTTAAGGCACGCCTCTGGTAACGTCTACAAATACAAATACACAGACAGAAATATAAAATAATGAATTATTTAATCATACTGACGTGACGAGCCTTTAAAATTGGTTTTCTCCAAACCGAAGGGACTTAAAATTTTATACCACATTTTCGATTCATTTCTACCTGCAGAACCCGTATGTAACAACTCTACAATGTATGAAACAATTCTTCATCGTTTCAAAGATTATTTAAAGCCTGAAGTTTTAAAAAATCTTGGAGCTTTTGAGTGGCTAGATTTAACGTGTATAGTTAGTCGACCCAAGTTTATGCTGCACCATAACATACTACAGTGGACCGTAAAAGTATTCGGACACACTGTAAAACAGAAGAACTTTTTAAAAATTGGTCCAAACGACTTGAATCATTTTTTAGAAGCTAGAATGATTAATTTACTAAGCAGCTGACATGTTTTATCGTTTTGAAAAAAATGTAGATGGTCGGAATAAAAAGGAAAATAGTGAAGGCCGCTTTTTCAACTTCTTTATTTGAACCTGTAATGAAAATTTAATAATTCCGTTTGCAAAAAGTAAGTTTTACACAAGTTGAAAATTTCATCGAAATCGATTAACGTAGCTATGAGCTACAAACAGTGAAAAGTGGCGAAAATTTTCGGCCTATAACTGTAATAAACCCAAAGATTTTGACATATTTCGATACCTTTCGCTTGTTTCTGCATCAACCAATCTCGTTGCCAACTTTTGTTCAGGACCATATAGTAGTTTACGCCGAAATGTGATAAAAATATAGTACATTGTGAAAAAACATTGTACATTTCAGAGGAAAATTGTGCAAAATAGAACTGCATTAAAACAACATCTTATTTGTTAAATATGTATTCTCACGCATTTTGTATTATTAATTAATTTCTGTTCTTTAACAAATATGTCAAAGATTTAATTGCACTGAAAGCCCAAATTAACATATAAGCAGCTCATTTTTTATGAGGGATAGACTGCTTCCCGCCACTTTATATTCACTATAAAAAAAATCCTTTCTGCAAAAGCTGAAGTGGCGGAAACAGAGAGAAAGTGTGAAATTATTTTATATAAATTTTAACAAACAGATTATAGACAACACTTTTAGTAAGTCGCGTTCAGAAGTTTGAAGTTTCCAAATTAAAGTTTTGGTGTTGCCATAGAATAAAAAATTAAGTAAAAATTGTAGAATTTGGTTGACGTATCGGAAATAAAGTATTTTTATGTACTGTTTCTATTTCTAACAGTATATAGTACACTATACAAAAATATAGTACAGTACTATTTATTATAGTAGGGTATTTTCAAACAATTAATAACTCGGAAGTGAAGCCTCAAACGCAATTTCGTCATTCTTCATTTTCGTATTTTTTTTTTTTTGCCTGTAGGTAACCACCCCCTACAAACATGCCCACCTGTAGTCAAACGCCTTGTATCGTCACACTTCACTTTCACACTGCGAAATTAAATGGAAAGAAACCTACAGAGAACAAAGTACACAACAATTGGTCCCTGTATATGTATAAAATCGATGAGACGGGTGGTGTTCTTGTACATAGGTGCATTCGCAATGGATAGTAGATGCTCTCTACAAAATTAAACATCGCTGGGCGACTATATTCAGCGTTAGCAGTGACAGGAGAGTTACAAACGGTGTTTCATCGATTCCTGCGGTGAATTGTGATACACAGTAAGACAACAGCAAACCATTACTGTAATGGAAGAATACACACGCATTTTTCTTCTCGCCTTGTATTAATGTGGTCTGAAAATAATATTTAAGGAACATGTTGTGTTTGAATAGAAGAAAAAGGACACCACAAGTGTTGATATTGCTGATTCTCCTTAGAACTTCTTACGAAAATGTAATTTCAGAATGCAAATTCAATTTAGAAGTATTTCTCGCGTTTATTTGATTATTTTATTCAATGCGTTCCGGACTATACTTGCACATGCATAATCCAAAGCATAAAACACACTTGAAGCACTTCAGTGACGCATATTATTTTTGGAAACTAACACTGTATATTTGTTATTATTAACACCAAATATTCTAGCTCACACTCACACTTTAAACATTGTCGATGCTAATAACAATTTAAATTTCTGCATTTTCTCTTAGAACTTCTTAATTACTACTACTATTCTTAATTATTCATAATAATTGGAATTTCTAACTTCTGTAGACCCTATACGTCACATATGATTGAAAATCATCTGTGTGAAGTTGAGATGGAACACTTTTCCATCAGGGAACCGTCGATTGGCCGTATTTTGAAAAATAAATGAATATAAAGACATACCAACGTTATGCCTTTTTTTAATGAACATATTCATATTCCTTGTACTTTCTTTCTTCGGATGCAATCAATATTTCTCCACTCATTATATACTGCGATTATGTATAAAAGCAAATAGGATGACTCGGCTTTGAAGCTTGGAAATTACAGCCATTTAATCAAAAAACCATAAGAGTACAGTTGAAAGTTTGCGAATAGTTTACTGTATCTATGATATGTATATATCTCATAATCGGTATATATCGATAAATAAAAGTTGAAACTTTATAAAAGAATCATTTATTTGTAAAAATTATATATATATTATGAAAAACACAGGGGGCCAACAACTGTCATATGAATAATGTTGAATGATAGTAATTGGCGGGACGGCCAGTGACTGTTTTTTAACCATGTTAATGGTGAAACAGTAATTATCCGCCTGCTAAAAACAGAAACAAACACGACAAAAACATACTAAATAAAATATATCCATTTTTATTGAATAATTTTAATCTTATTTCTATCACCAAATCAGGTAACATTTTCTTTTAGGTTATATTATGTATCAAATTGCGGCCAATCACTGTCGAACCGATTGGGCAATTACTGTCTTGACCATGCCAATAACTATATTTCTTCGTGGGAATTTATTTTTAGATTATTAGGGGTTTTTCGTACTTATTTATATTGATTTCCATTTCAAATTTACTAAATTCACATTTATAATTCATTATTTATGTGGCACTCTTACTTAAGTGGCCAACCATTGTACTCTTTACCCTAGCGTATTGTTTTGCAAACTCATTCTTCAAACTACAGAATTGATCGTACAACGTTACATCCGCGCCCAACAGAAATCGACTTCTTTTCATTTCCTAGTTTTCAAAAATTTGGAAAAATATACGTATGTAGTTTTCAATTTGGTATGTGTGTACTAACACATTTCTAAAAAATAAATTATATTGTACAAGAAATATTTTTAAAAAATACTTTTCTCACTACAGAAACGCTATCTGTGATTTGGTAGATGTTCTGCTTATATTTTTTTGTTCCTCATTAACAACCATGCAACTTTCTTCTTTATCATTTTTTTCTATCTCTGGAGTTCTTCGACCCGAAAATGATTTTCCAATGCCCCAACTTTGACGGGTAATTTCATCCACTAAACATGAATTTCCGCTGTTAAAAAACTGTGTCTAATATTTTTAGGTACTCCACCTGTATGCCGAGTTTCATCAAAATCGGCGTGTAACAGTTGGGTGACGTCGCTTGTCAGTTTGTACAATAGCGACTCTTATTTCTGCAATTGGCAGCAATCACCAGCAGAAATTTAACCAATAATAATAAAAGTTGAAGTACATCGGGTACACTTCAATTTGCTTCATTCGTGTCACCAATTTCCGGTGAATGTCGGTACTCTCTTGCTCAATTTCGATCTTTCGACACACGGATTATTGACAGGCAAGGGGAGAGAAAAACGAACGCTCACAGAAATATATCAACATTCCAGCACGATATTATTTTTGAATCGCGCTCTCGAACACGAAAGCATTGCTCCGCCTCTTGTCAAAGACTGTTTTACCATCGCTAACGATTTGCTTTCGTTATTTCAACAGCAATAATACAGCAGCAAAAACACTTCGCTTCCCAATAAACACGTCGATCAGAAAAGTATTAAATATGAAACAATATTTAGTTTATTTATGTTTATTATTGCTCTCGTATTATTATTTAAAAATCAAAATCTAAAGCAGAACTGCGTCTCTAGTTTATTAATTTGATATTATATTATTTTAATGATAATATTGAGAATTATAAACGAAGATACATTAATTTCATTCACGCTATAAAATCTTTTATGCATTTTGTTTCCATGAAATGTTTTCTATGCGAGCAGATTTTAATGAAAGCATTGATTTCTTTCTATACAGACAATCGCAAACGTTGATTAAATCATAATTTTGTATCTATGGTTGTCATGAATATTTAAAATCTACAATTAATTCAAAAGAATTTATTTATTATGGCTCGTATCCTCTTTATTATATTTAAAAAATCTTTGAACTCCGGATTTTTTCCTTCCTCGTGGAAGACTTGCTTAGTCTCCCCTATATTTAAGGGTGGTGATAATTCACTTGCCAGTTCCTACAGGCCTATTAGTCTGCAGAATATTATTCCTAAAATATTTGAAAGCATTGTTTCAAATAAGCTCTCCTTCATTTGCAAGAACATAATTATCGACGAGCAATTTGGCTTTATGTCTGGTCGTTCTACTATTACTAATCTTCTCACGTATAATCATTTCCTGTCTAATTGCTTAGAAAGTGGTCAACAGGTTGATGCCATCTATACCGACCTACGTAAAGCCTTTGATACGGTTGACCATCCGACCCTCCTCTCTAAACTTCACTCCCTCGGCCTTCATGGCGCATTTTTTGCCTGGCTCTCCAGCTATTTGACTAATAGAATTCAGATAGTTAAGTATAATAATTTCCTATCTAAGGAGATTGCTGTTCTTTCTGGTGTTCCCCAGGGATCTCACTTGGGTCCGCTTCTGTTTGTATTATACATTAATGATATATCCGAAGCCTTTTTACATTGTAAATTTTCACTTTTTGCAGACGATCTAAAAATTTATAGACAAGTGGCGAGTGTGTCTGATGCTCTTTTAATACAGTCTGACATAGATAGACTCTGCTTATGGTGCTCGCGTAATAAACTTGGTTTTAACTTATCTAAGTGTCATGTTATACGTTTCAGCCGTAAATCTAGTAAATTAATCTTCCCTTACTCTATTCAAAACTCATCTCTACAATCTGTTGAAACTGTACGTGACCTTGGTATCTATTTTTCTAGCACTTTAACGTTTCATTATCATTATCGACATATTGTTAATTCCGCGTATAAAACATTAGGTTTTATTCACCGCACCTCCAAGCTATTTTCTAATATCACCACACTCCGAACTCTCTATAACTCCTTGGTTCGTCCTATTCTTGAATATGGCTCCGTTATTTGGGCTCCTTATTATAAATGCCACTCTGCATTAATCGAGGGTGTACAGCACAGGTTTCTTAGACTTGCATCATATCGCACGGAATCACCAATGTCTATTTTTTGCCATAATTATGACTTTATGCTGTTACGCCTTGGATTAATGAGCCTGGATCAACGCCGTGTCGTTGCCGACCTACTATTCTTATATAAAATTATTAACCATCTTATCTCATGTCCTCAAATCCTTCTAAAACTTACCTTTTATGCACCTGTGCGCTGCCTTAGAAATCATACTCTTTTCCTTCCGGAGTCACATCGTACACTCTACGGCTATTACAATAGTCTTAATCGACTTTTGATAACTGCGAATCGCTATTGTAATTCTGTTGACTTCTTCAATAATTCCTATGATTCCTTCAATCACTCTGCTCTAATCGCTGTTCGTATCTCCTTTTCCCCCTAACTTTTAATATTATGTTTTCTTGTGTTATTATATTATTATTATGATTCTTTTATATCTACTTTTATCACTATCATTAATGGTTCTTTTGCGTTTGCTTCTTGCCTTTGTTTCTTTTAGTTACTTCTATTTGTACTTCCTATTTATATAATATTCTCTCTATGCTTGTGTGACTGTGGCTTGTACTTTTTATAACAAAGGGTTTATCCCGTTGAAATATATAAAAAAAAAAAAAAAAAATAATTTTCCTTATTTTCCTACCTACATATCGGTTTAAATTTACAAATGAGAATCTATTGGTTTGCTATTACTTTGTTACTAACTAATTTCACTGGCTATAATTGAGGCAATTTAACTCACAAGTGATCGAAGCATTACCAATTATGTCAAAACACGCTTCAAAACGTCTCTTAATATTATCTATATTATCCTGTTAAATGAATACGTGCTAATACCAGTAAAGGTGGCTTAATTTCATTTTAATTTTGCGAATATTCGTGCAACGGTTAAACAAATTTTTTTTACAGAATTTGCTTCAAAAGATCTAGGAGTGATGTCAAAGTACGTCCCAAAAAGTGCAAAAATAATAAAATCGCGATAATTACAACTTTACTTACGATAATCCTGATGCTTCATTAATAATAATAATTGTTGCATCCATTTTTATCTTAAATCGCTATTTTCTTTGGTAATAGTGCAAATGGAAAACCGACGGAAGTGTAGTCCCCGCGAAGTGGCATTCCGCTATTCAGGTTACTTTGAACCAGCTACAGAAATTCGAGTGGGTAGTCGGTGTCAAAGGCAGAATTGCCGACCCTTGAAAGAGAATATCGTTTGACACCGAAAACGTACCTTTGGAGTGCCAAAGAGCAAAGTAATAACACAAAACACAATATTGCTAGGAAAGGAACCCACTATTTATATTTATTTCATTGAGCTATTTACCCACCGTTGCTTTTCCCACTGAAAATTATTCTCAAGTGAAAGTAAAGAATATTGAAGAAGTCTAAAATGAAGTTTGTAGAGATTAAATAAGCAGGTTCGTTAAAAATTATATTTGCCAAAAAAGCAATTGCTTGAAATTTATGCAGGATGTCCCACTGGTTTCTGTACCAATTTTTCCAGCATGTTGCGTAGTTGAGAACAGTACAAAATATCGTAAATGAATAGGGTAAATCCGGGAGACGCAGTCGGGTCGGAGAGTTGGTCGAGTTGTTATATTTTTCGGAGTCTATATGTAAAAGTGCCTTAAAGTGCAGAGCAATTACTTCTCTAGAAGCCAAATACTTGAATGAATAGCGTCATTTCCCTCCCTTCTGAATTTTTCTGGATTTATAGGCTATAAAAGGTAAATTGTGGTTACATTTAATCTCTTAGTCAAATAACGGTGTACAGAATCATATTTAAAACATACTTCTAAGTTTATTTTTGTTTAATGTTTGGAATAATAAGATAGTAGAGATATTGAGTGACAATGCAGCCAAAGTATTTTGCCATATTAACTCTTCCTCTCAAAGCTAACGAGAAGACCATCTCTCGCTGCAGAAAAGTGAGATGGTCGAGTTATGATTTTTTTTATTATTTATGTTTATTTTTTCATTTTTTATTATTATTTTTGTTTATTTAGTATATTTATTCACTTTTGTATCCATTTGCCTTGCTAACCGTCAGTAGGTGGTTCACTTTTTCTTTGATGTATTCTTTACTTATTTAACGTAAACAAATTAAATATCAATAAATCTGTAGTTGTATTCACTCATAAATAATTTTGCTTTGTCCTTTGTTAATTGTCCATGAATAATTATGCGAGTGGCCTCTGCCAACGACGAAAACCATTCCTCCTGGCACCTCGGGAGAGGTGGTCTAATGTCATGATTTCAGTTTTCAATCCGATTTACAGCCAGTTTATACTAGGTCGACCGCGACTCCCGGATTTACCCTATACGATTGCAAATCCTAAGTTGAAAAGTTATAACAAGAACATGAAATATTTTGGAATAGTTGAAAATGAATATTGATGCATACTGTGTGGCACGGTACTATTCTATTAAAACAAATTAGAAACTATTTTTGTTACATTCTCGAGATCGTAAACTGGTATCTGACGAGCCAGATCGGAAATGGAAGACAATTAATTACCTACTTCCAACTAATCGTTTCAAAACAGTATAGATTTCTGACTTAACTCAATAAATAACATAAACATAATTCATTTATTCTCGCTTTGTATGACACTAAAAGTAAGATCATCATATTTCATATTTTTGTTCAAGCTTTTTAAGGAAACATTTAGAAATTAGAAACCTATTTTTATATGAAATTTGTATCCTAATTTCATCCGCAGAACACGCTGGCAAAGTTTGTGCGGAGTCCTGTGAGACACCCAGTATTTATTTCACACGAAAATGTTATCATTATTGCATGCTTTCATGCTCTTATTGTTATTTTTGACATTGGCAATTGTTTTAGTGTAAATGTAGGGGAAGAAATCAAAAAAACGTAAAAAAAACATGTAATGAAAAATCACGTTCGTTCGATATTAATTGTTAGTATAATAGATATATCGTTGGTTTTTAATTTCCGTCTTTATTTTCTATACTTTACGCGCTCCGAATTAATAAGACAATTATTGAAAGAGTATTTACATACATTACTTGCAACGTTATTGATACCAAGTGTAAAAGTATTCGGTAAAAAGATGTAAAACATAATTTGCTTCCACACTTGAAAATTTCTATTTTATTTTCTATTTAAATAGAGTTATATTGATTCCATTGATACAGTTTGCTTAAAACTTGTTAAAATTTATTACAAAACCATTCTCTTCTCGAAGAATGAAAAAGATTATTTATGACCTAACAATTACGACCATTTTGCTTTGAGAATGATCTTATTTATTGCTAAGAAAAGAAGAAAGCAATAATAACTACAAAACATGCGTAAGTATTTCAAAGTAAAGCTCCAGTCTTTGGAGGCAAGAGGCTCAAGTACCAATTTTCCCTTATTCCTACTTCTTTAGTTGCACCATTAAAGATTCTGAATTGGCGTTTTCAGGCAAGTATCATATTTTACAATATTCTGATATATTCATCAATCACAAAACATTCTCATTTAATCATCTGCCCCTTAATTCCTTTTAATCTGATACTGATTTATACTGAACAAACTCCACACTTGTCATAGAGTTTCCATGAACTGACGCTTATTACGAACCTACCACAAGCAGTGCAAAAACAAAGCATTCGTCACTGCGCGATCGTTCGCCTGGTTATCAATGATTGAGGGCGATCTTTTTAACCCCAGGAGGACTTCTAGGTTCTCGATTGAACCGAAGCAATTTCACATTATTTCTAAATTATTTTATTCCCGTTAACTATTTTCACAATGTGCAAATTATTACGTCACGTGTAAATATGAGTTTAACATCAATAAAAAAAGTAAAATTATTTATTTTATATATATAATTATATATTCTTATTTCCCCCCAGTATCAACGTTTATTTTAAAATCATCACTAATTGCAAATTTAGTATTGATAAATAACTAATTCAAATTTAACTAATGAATTGGTATTCACAATTCACAATCTATTGCAGTAAATAGTAATCACTACTTTCGAGTGCCAAGATGTGCAATGTAAATCAATTTTCAAATTAATTTTGTGGCTTTTAGATCGAAATTTCTGAGGGAAGATAAATTTCCCAATGTCGTTTTACAACATCGATTAAATAATTTTCTTTGCCACATCGTCCAAGCAATTATTAAACTATCTATACTAACCACAGATTGACAGTAAAAAAAAGAACAAGAAATTGGAACGAAGTAAAAGGGACGAAAAATATATTTTACATTTTGTGGCAAGTGTGACAGCTACATTTATGTCTAACGTTAAAAGAATACGTAATTTTTTAAATTTTTTGGGTCACGTTTAATAAAGTTAATAGTGTATTATAATTTTAAATTAATCACTTGCACTGAAATTGTGTTCTTCACATTTGACGACGTATTCACTCTGCACTTCCTACACCTCCACTTATCGTAAACGAAGAAATATCCACATTTTATACAAGGTCACTATTTTTCTGTAATGGATACTACAAGTGCACCCAGTTCACATATATTAAAATTTAAATTCGAGGATGGTTGGCAATGTGGTTTCTAGAAGTGAAACTGGAGAGAAGTCATGCTACTGTTAAGTGACACCCCCTGGCGATGATTAAATTTCGACGAACCTAGGATTTACTTACCAAGCGGCAAGGCAAATCCGACGAAAAGCCATACGACACACAGGAGCCACCGAAGTGTTACACTTTTCTTAGTACACATGGCGCGCGGCGCACCGTTTTCGCCCGTTTTCAAACACCCGTGCCGTGTCGCGCGGCCACTCGCGTGGCTCTGAGTGTTCCTCGTTAGATTTCGAGTTTGAATCTCGGTCTTTCTCCGTCTTTCGCTCTTCGTCCCGCACGCAGCCGCCGCTGGCGGTCCAGCGCCTGCCCGCTGATAACTTCCCAAGTGAATCCCCTAAGTAGGTGGCAGCACTTACCAAGCAAGTAGTGAAACCACCTTCGAACGTGTGCGACAAAACCGACGGTGGGTAAACGCGAGTACTTTGGAATCACTTAGAACTGTTTTGCAAGACATTTACCGCGGATAATTATTTAATGAACTTGAAACTTTGTGTTACTCGAATCGACGCGTTGACGATACCTCTGTAATCTGGTGCAATTGTGATCAAAAGAGAATATAATCTTCGAGAAGAGTCCTTCTATACCAACGAGTCGATGTTGGTAAAACAGAAATCACTTTTCTCTGCGGAACAAATTATTTCTTGCGATTAATTAACTGAAAAATGGTCCCAATACATGCACTTCGTCGTTGTTTTCTCAAAAAGGCAGTCGAAATATGATTTTCCCAATGTGACGTATACGTCAAACTGGGCGTGTACGGATTAAAACTGCGATTTTTTTTAATAAATCAAACTTTACAAGCATTAGTCTTTTAGTATAACAATTAATTTACACGTATCTACCAAATAAAATGTAAAAAAAATAATTTTACTCTCAACTGTTTAAAGAAAACAAGAGCAACCTTTCGGGTTATCGAAAAATGTCCAACATGCATTCGCCAGAAACGTTTCCATGGTTATTATGAGCATTATTTACAGCGGTAAACGTTTCAGTGGCTTGCATCTTGGAGCCATTTAGAGAACTGAACCGTTTTAGGACCCAAAATTATCGACTATCGATATTTTTGTACGTCTGAAAATGATGCGACTTATACATTTCACTGGGCGCTAAAGGGTTAAAGAAAAATTTAAAAGGCAGTAAAACTGTAAAAAGGAATTTCAGAAGAAGGGAAATTTTATTCTCACGAGGGTAGATCCGAACCTGAAAATTCAAGAAGTTATGAAACTTTATGAATCTGTAGGGAATTTCCTCCTGTTTATAACGCAATTCTTGCTTGCTGTCCAAATTCACCCTAAGGTGGTGTAATTCACCCCTGAAAATCCGGTTATTTTTCAATTTTGTGTTATAACGCGTGAACTGTAAAATAATTTTTTTACCAAATGATAGATCTAATTAAAAGAAGTAACTTTTGTCTTGAAACTTTCTTTTCATCTCTTAGTGTTCGCAAGTTATAACACAAAATCGGAAAATAGCCGAATTTCCGGTGGTTAATTTGACCCCCCTCGAATGAATTTGGGCTGTAAACAAAAATTGCGTTGTAATCAGTAGGAAATTCCCTACATATTCATAAAGTTTCAAAAAATTTTGAATTTGGGGGTTCGGGTTCTTCCCTTCTCATTTACGTAAGAATTTATTCGAATGATCATGGTGTCTTAGATTAATCGTTTACTAGTGTAACTAGTGCAAGGCACCGTCAGCTTTTAGCTTTCTTGCTAAAATTGACATTCTAATTGTTAGTCCCCATTGGCCTCCTGGTTTTTTTCAGTGATCCCATTAGCATCCATATCTCGTTCATTGACCCGTTACCTTCGTTTTTTCATTGATTTTGATAAATAAATGAATTGGATGAAACGGTTAAGAAGAAATATTCAGAATATTTTACCTATTAATTTACTCGTGACTTCATGTACATATTACTACATTTGTTTATAGTTTTAATAAAAATAAGACTGCAAACAATTGATTACAATTAATAAAAAAAAAAGTGCAATCGTGGAATTATTGATTGTACGCAATATAATTAATTACTTAGCGAAATTAAAATAATTTCGAAGAATATTAAAAGGAACCAATGTCTTCGATCATTCTTATTTTACGGTAATTTGTTAATGCTTCGAAATAAAATATTCGTATTTAAACTGTTGTTTTGTTACATGTTCAATAACGGAGCGATTTACTTTAATGTTCTGTTAAAATCCGGAGACGATACACATGAAATATTTTCTGTAGAAAACCACAAGGAATGTTTAAGTTGAAACAGAGTACCCATCTTTACCGTGCCTTAGCTCCGTAAACGCTAAAACTTTGCAGTCACTTGTCGATTTTCATTAAAGCCAGATCGTATAAAAAATTTTCTCCTAGGTAGTTCTTAACATTTTCAGGGATAACCGCAATTTTCTTGGTAAAGAAGTTACTTAAATTTCATTTTCTAACGAGAAAATCCCTATCTCCCTTAATCCGTAGAATAATTCTAAAGTTTTGGCCGATAACCCAAGTAGATAAAAATATATACATATGTTCACTGAACATTTCTGTCTATTTTTGTGAGTACTATACGCCCCAAAACGATTCAAGCTTTTCTCTAGCTCACCCTGTAGTAACAATAACGCCTCTACCAGTGCTCACAACGGCGTGTGGTGATAGCATTACCGACCAGAGTTCAAGGGCTTTAGACTTAGAAAAAGTTCGCGCAAAGCAACAGCGCGCCAATCCTGCGCCAGCCAGCGCCGTGAACGTGGACGCGCGAGTCCGGTAGTCTATTATCAGCTAACGTGGCCAGCCAATCATTGGTTGAAATCGTTGTTCACAATTCACATCGATCGACGAAGGATAGCAGAATCCGGCGGACGCTGACGTCGCTGAGGAAAGGAAGACCGTTTTCTGACGAGAGAGGGAGTTCACAGTCGCAGACGTGGTCGTCCTCGTTGGTGGCATGACCTAACTGTGGTAGAGGCGCTTTGGTATCGATCAGCCAGTAGCTCGGTACTCTCGACAACGACGCAAGCTCGATTCGGAACGAGAATCCGCTGTGGCAGAAGGGCAGTTGTTATCGTCCCTCTCTAGTTGCTGTTGGGTTTAATCCACCTATTCCACCCGTATCACCCACTGCTCCCTCCGCTCTACTGCTGCTGCTCCTGCTCCCCTTCAACCCTCTCCTCTTTCTTCCTCGCCCTCTTTCTCTCGCATCCTCCGGGAGAAGGAGGATGAGCAGCAGGAAAGATGAGCGATCAAGAGGATCTCGACTACCACATCATGTGCCCTTCGTTTCCACCGTCCTCCCAGGACCCAATGTTCACCACCGACAGGCAGGATGAATGGGAGAAGTTGATGTCCGTGTGCAGCAAGGACAAGCAGCCGGTGGTCGTCCTGTTAGGATGGGCCGGCTGTCAGGACAGATACCTAGCCAAGTACAGCGCGATCTACGAACAGAAGAGGTATTGAGATTTGTTAAGTGACCGAGCGATCCAGTGTGCATGTTCCATGAACAGTCGATTGTCTTTTTTACAACGAAACCGCCAGCTCACGGAAAATAAAGCTCTGCGAGTGTCAACGAGTGCGCGCTCATTGCGATTTCATGCGTAAGAGTCGAGGTGAAGCGGTGGACTTCCACGGGGTAGTTGTGAGGTGGAATCGAGTAAAATAGATTCGTTTGGATTTCAACGAACTCGGTGGAGTGGCGAGATACCGGCAAGTCACGCGGACAATACTGTTTATTTCTACAATCAGAAACACCGCATTTCGTAGCAGATTCGAGTAGCGTCTCATATCTCGTAAAATTATCCACGATACGAACATGATTTCTTAATATAATTTCTGAATAAAAACACAGTGAATTCCATTTACCGTATCTCCACATTTGACTGAATAAATGCTTTCTTGTATAAAAATATGCAGCTCTGTTCTCGTAGCTCAAATAATCAACAACCATGTATTCACAATTGCAGTGAACTTTATATTACAACACACACATGCTAGCTTTAAGGAATTTACATTGCCGACAGTGGCGGATTTATGGAAAAAGGCCCAGGTGGCAAACGTTCTAGGGGCCCATTTTGTCGGAGAAATGAAGAAGTAGTTTACTAAAAACGGGCTAAGTGTATAGAAAAGTACAGAAAGAATATAGTATCTGGATAAAATTATAATTTTTTATGGGGCCCTAGAGGGCCTGCTGAGCGGGCCCATTTTTCGGGAAAATAAAAAGGTAGTTAACTAAAAACGGGCTAAGTGTAGTAGTGCAGGAAAATATACAGTGTTTAGATAAAATCATAATTTTTTATTGAAGATGGGGTCCTAAAGGGCCTTCTGAGCAGGCCCATTTTTCGGGAAAATGAAAAGGTTGTTAACTAAAGACGGACTATATGTAATAGTGCAGGAAAAAAATATAGTATTTGGATACAATCATAATTATTTTTTTTTTTTTTTGAGAATGGGACCTTGAGGTCTTTTCTGGGAAGGGACCCAGGCGGCAACTACTGAGCGGTCGCCCGTTAAATCCGCCACTGATTGTCGAGATAAATTGCAGAAATTGCTCTTCTTCTTTTAATTCGTGGTGCGCCTAAATTGATTATCAATAAATAATAGGCATACGTTTATCTTTTAAGCTGCATCACGCTGCGGTATACGGCGCCAGTAGAATGCCTATTTTGGCGAAGGGATAAAATGCCTTATATCGGCAAACAATTGATCCAACTGATCAGGGACAAGAGTCTAGATGAGCACCCGATATTTTTCCACGTCTTCAGTAACGGTGGCGCATTTGTATATCAGCACTTGAGCCTCGCGATGCAGCAGGCTAAAACGCCGCTCAAGGTAAAAGAAATATTTCCTTTGCTCTTCACCTGTGGTCTACATTATTCCCATCTCACTGTTTAACGGATGTCCTGAACTTACAGGTGAAAGGGGTAATATTCGACAGCGCTCCAGGCGAAAGAAGATTAACCGCCCTCTTCAAAGCGATCAGTGCGATCATTGGGGGACATCCGTTTACGAATATACCGATGTCCGTCTTGATTACGATCTTCCTCTCTATTCTTTGGTTCTTCGAGGTATGAATGTATCTTGGTTCTTACCGCACTATACTATAATCCGTTTCCATCAGCATTTTAATTTCAATTTCAAATTTTACACACCGTCGACACTTACGCGAAATTTGCACTTACGTATTTCCATATTTATTCAAATCGTTTTTTCATTGCTTCGTCGTTGTCATAAATTCAGTTTTCCTCCACTTACCTGGTCGATAAAATATTTAAATGCGCACACGTATCACGGAGGGATTGAATATCATGAAAACGAACCCTCATCTTAATAATTGCGCAAATTAATCAGCAATGTGTGTTAATAAAAAAAATGACTTCATGAAGGACGTGTTAAAACATGATCATTTAAAACTAAATACGTATACTATATTTAAAATTATCGGGATCATAAGTTCTTTAAGCTTTTAATTATATCAAATTTTAAATACGACATTTAACGTTCAGGTATAACTATTTACAACGAAATTGCATTGAAAAATATATTCCGCCCCTTATTATTTTTTTTCATTAATGTAATATTAAAAAGATTAAACTGTTTCTATTAACTTCTTACACAAGCACGATTCATCAATTTTTAAAAGTATCTTCTCCCTTCGTTTACGTTGCAATCACTTTTATTTCTTCTTCGCTTTCACTTATCAACAATTAAATCCACTTACTTCGTTTCTCTTTTCCCACTTCCCCTTTCAACCCCCCCCCCCTTTCTCCCAAGTTTGTTAAACGTGTCCAAAGGCACTGAAAATATGATACGTCTCAGAAATCTAATACTAAAATATTTGCTTAACTCTGGAATAGGTACCTACCAAAGTAATGTGTTCTTTAGTGATTTTTATTGAATATTTCTTTTATTTTTTATCAATATTTTAGAAATTGATTTTTCCTATAATTGTTTCCTTTTTTTACTCTTAATGTACAATTCAAATTTATTTAAGTTTGACAAACTTTATTGAGTAAAAAGGGAGGTAAGAAAATGAAAATAAAACACCGGTAGTGACACTGCTGTTCGGGCAAAAAAGTAGAGTAAATATTATGTACATCAGTATTCTAAGATTAATTGCATTGAACATTTTAAAAAGGTCACGTATAAAAATATACACTTAAAAATTTGCTACAAATTTTTTTTTACATCAGCATATTCTGCTCATTGCGAGGAGAAACAGTTCGAATGGAACCATATATCGCAAACGAATCGTTTCGTCAGGAGAAATTATTAAAGCTTTCGCAACCATTTGATTGTGTAGGTAGAATTACACGTAGAGGCAATGACCTACCATTGCTCTGCCGCTTGGTGGTGTCTACATTCTACTCAAATGGTGGCCACAACACGGCGTTTTGTTTGTGTAGAAACATGGCATTTGTTTTGTTATATCATATTATAAATATTGGAAAGGAAATACCGTTACACATGATAAAACGTGTATGATAAAACTGCACAGTTATTTTGGCCTGCGCAGCCGACCGGAGCGTGTATAGCGATGTTCAGTTTTCCCGATGCAGGCCAGACAGAAACCGTGTCAGAATCTGTAATCTAAATCCTAATCAAAGTTGATTCCATCGATACCGATGCTATCAATAATATTCAATCAATTCGAGACCAAAGTACTCAATAGGAAGCATCGATACATATCCAAATTTTTAGTACTTCGCATCAATTGAAGCAGTGAGAGCAATAACAGAGTAACCCACATTAAAATATTTTTTTCCTATTTCATGTGATTAGTAGAGCCTATTGGAATACAATATTACTACTAATTCAATTTCGAAAAAAATGTGGGTTAGTCCATTTTTGCTCTCACTGTGTCAATTGCTTATCGATACCGATCCTTCTACAACCGATACCAAACCAATACCTACTATACTGAATCAAAACCCCTTTGATACTTGGCAAAGGTCTGGATACCCGTTTAATACCTAACGAAAGTTAGGTAAAGTATCGATAGTTGGTTGATACTGTACGAAATTATTAGTATTCATTTGATGATTCTTAGGTCAGATGGCCAATCCTGGTATGTCCCTTTTTTCTAGCTAATAATAAGCATACTATGGTCGAAATGTTGTCTGTTGATGTCATGTTCAGTCGAAAAAATTGTGAATACTGTCAGGTTGGCCGGATCGTGTGGATGGACTACGGACCTCCGGCCGGCCTGCGCAGGCCGATCTGTACAGTGCACACTCGTTATAGGCCCGTTTCTACCATGCGTTGTACGCCCGGCGACTATCCCCACCATTTCTTGGAATCCTTCGGACGAGAGTGAGAGAATCCGAGAGGCTCTTTCATGTCCTCTCGCTCGCTCTTGGGTTTTCTCACTCACGCAATTGGCCGCGCGGAATAGTGTTCACAACGCGCCGTAACATTTGAATGTCTTGAATGGTTGTAAATGGCTATCAAAGTTTGAAAAAGTATTGATGTGCAATTTACAACCATTCAAAACATTAAAATTTAATAACAATATACACTGATATATTGAGCAAACTCTCCTCTATCTTTTGAGACTAAGTTGAACTTTCTAGCGTTCTTAGTTTTCACGTAATACCTCACTTCTGCCCAAAATCGTGTGTTTTCACAAAAACTCATGTTTTTTAAAAACTGTGGGTGATAGAATAATTCTGTTTCCGGATTCGTGTTCAGTACGAAAAACTCTACAAGAGTCGCCCAGTGGATATTGCGGACCAAAAATCGTGTTGGACAGTGTAATTTATATGAGGCATTCATATTTATTATAAAAACTTAAAATCCCCCAAAAGATAGTTTTCCTCGTTGTTTTAGAGATTTTTAAAGAAGACGATACGCTGAAACTGCCATACTTTTGTTATGATTTATTATTATACTTATTTTTAAAATTGGATGATTTTCATCTGGGAACATCCTACTTTTAGCGATCGCCTACATCAGGAGAGTTCGTTGCTCATGCGTCCAACATAATATAAACACATGCTCTCAAACTCATATCATCTCTGAAAATAAACTGAAGACGAAAAGAATTCTGTACAAAGCCATGTGCAATCACAGTCATACAGGAAACTGGGTCTGAGATCGCTAGCACCTATATCGAGGAAAACATGTCATAACATTTTATTCGCGACATTTTACTTTATTAACAAATAATGCTTTGCATACAATATACATATCAAATACTTCCTATATTTTCCGCTGTATTGAACTCTTTTGCTACTCGCTTTTTTTAATGTTCAATCCATTGCGGTGCTAAGGTCGTGTTCAGATTTATTGGCCGGTGAGTTTCGTGAGGGATATTCTCCCACCACACCGCTTTGCCTGCCTCGGTGCTCCTTGTCTCTACGTTCTCACTCTCTCTTGGGCTACACCTGGGCGTCGCGCGGTGGGGATTAGTGTCCGTCGGGCGCAGTGTTCGGATGGCCGTAGCTGCAGTGATGGAGGGGGAAACCCCTACAGGAGCGGTGGTTATGCGTGCGTGACTGATGCAGGCGCAGTTCATCCACACAACCACCGCTCCTGTGGTGTTTCCCCCTCCGTTCACTGTAGCCGCGGCCCTCCGACACTGGTCAGGCGAAGCCGAGCAGAGTTCTCGTTACCCCACCATACCCTTCGAGGGCCCGTCAACTTCAACTGCCAATCCACGATCGTCAAGTGGTGGTGGTTGATTTCTCCTCACGCGCTGCTCACGAAACCGAACTCACCGGCCAATATATTTGAACACGACCGTAGTTCGCGTGGTTCTCGAGATAAAACTAGCTGACAGGATATGCTATAAATGGCTCATTCGGCCTAAGACCACTTACGGTTACAAATTAAAACAAGACAAATAGCAAAATAGTAATATATGTAAAGGCAAACTGAATGAGAATTTGATATGCTATGTGTAAAGAATTATTAAATGGTAAACTAAAGTTTCGTCAATCAAATTTCATCTTGCCTTAATTTTGATAGCGGCTAGCAGGCAATTATTTGACTATTGTCATCGTTGAAGAAAATAGTGAAGTTCTAAATTAGACGCGACCATAAACGGAAGTGTGTATTGATTTTTGGGTCAAGTGGTTGAAAACGAGAGAAACTCTAAGCTTTTTTAAATTCTAAGCTTTCTAATGGTTAAATGTGATGTAAAATTGATGTATATGCCACTGAGTCCGTAGAACCTTGCTGGGCTAGACTCTTAAAACCTGCTCCTATCTCTTACCCACTGTGTAATCCATGCTGTTACCTACAGTCTGTTAAAAGAGTCGAGTCACCAGTTGTAAATAAATTATGCACGTGCTGAAGTTCGTGGGCAAGGCAGAGGCCACAGCTATCGGCTGCCATAATTGTTATCAAACACTAGTGAATTATTAATCACATGGCCGTCTTTGTATCAATTTGTAAAACGCGGCACGCCAAAAAATTTGAGGTAATAATAACAGCGACAACGATAGTAGTTTGGAATCAAGCACAGAATCAAATGCTAAATTAAAAAAATATTAATCGTTTAGAACTTGATTTGCTTATTGCGTTAAGGTACGTCCACACGACGACACTATTTTGTCCAGATCAAGCGTATACGACACTCAAAAAAAAATCCAGAAGATTGG
Source organism: Andrena marginata (assembly GCA_963932335.1). Classification (NCBI taxonomy): domain Eukaryota; kingdom Metazoa; phylum Arthropoda; class Insecta; order Hymenoptera; family Andrenidae; genus Andrena; species Andrena marginata. The sequence continues at coordinate 17,437,221 of OZ010662.1, read as the reverse complement.
AAACTGCCTAGAGCAGTCCGTGACAGTGAATTCGACTTATCGTCGCGGGAGTTGCAGCTAAAGCTGCATTGAAGACACTGCAACTAGCTCTAGCTAGACACAAAAGACACTTGATCTAGACACAAAAGTTTCTCGCGTAGACGTACCTTTAGTTATATTCTTATTTGCAACGAATAATATTATGACAGATACGTCCCTGTTCTGTCTGAACTATAGCCTGATTGTTAAGGCGGTATATATGAGCGTACAAACCATTTGCGTCAAAACTGCATTCATTTGGTCACATTTATATATATCCCAGGACTTTAAAACTACTAAGTAGTGTTCAAAATGTATGCTAAATACGTCCCTTATGCTTTTGCATCATTATATTCCTGGAAGATACAATAAAATACGATTTCACTATTTTTCAACCGTCCGTCAAAATATTGTCTCCAAGAATGTCGCCCGCTGCAATTCGTCAAGCGGGATAGTTTAGTCAACGAAGACGAAAGATACACTCTGAATATACCCATTGAAAAAAGGTTCAACGGACATTTGACTGATAGTTGCCTGCTACTTGCTAGACAAATAGTAAGAACCAAGTATTAAATTGCATTAAAACACAAACAAATGTCTTGAATACGCAAATGATGACTGGGCAAGGAGATGAGCTTCCGCTTCCGGTCCCGAAACTGTTAAAGACTACTTGCTTTTAGAATGACCCTTAATAAGATCTGTCTGTTTTTGTGTTAATAAGTCACCTCAGACTTGTATATTACTTCTATCGAACGGTAATTATTTACAAACGAGAAGTCCTCGCTTATTTCGATGACCTTGAAATACGTTGTTAAAGTTAACATTCTGAACCACTTTTTCCTATACACGTTACCGTCACTTGGCTGTAATATTGGAGATATGTGCAAAAATCTGTGATCGATAGTTGGTTTATGTTAGGCCCGGTGCAGACCAGCGGTTTACGCGTGCGTTTTAGCAGAACACAAATTTATATCAAGCAGTTCACACGGAACGCAAATTAGGCGGCATGTTTGCGTTCGTTTTCACGAACGCACGTATTGCTTCACCGCGAATGAACGCAGCGGCAAACTGCCGCAAACCGCTCGTCTGCACCGGGCCTTAGATGGTTTGGCAACCCCCTGTGAGGGACCACGCAGGAACCACTACCGATCAGTGACGAATTTAAAAAAAAGGCCCAGGTGCCAAACGTTCTGAGGGGCCCATTTTTTCGGGAAAATGAAGAGGTAGATTACTAAAAACGAGCCAAATGTAGTAGTACTAAAAAAAAATGTAGTGTTTGTTATGGCCCAGGCGGCAACTGCTCACCAACAGCCCTGTTAAATCCGCCACTGTTACCGATCACAGATTCTTGCAAATATCTCGAAAAATAAAACCGAAAGACGGTAACATGTACGAGAAAAAGTCATCGGAATCGATGAGGACGGCCCTTTTCTAAATAATTACCAATTATAAATATCAATTATTCTCCTTAATCATTCCTATTCACGAACGATAAGAGATTGAATTAAATGACAAGAGTAAGAAAATTCCGATGAATTTAGGTGATCGCTCACGCCTTTGGACGCGGCTACCCGGTTCAGACGAATCCGATCGCCCTGGCGGAGGAATCCTATTCCTGGCCCCAGTTATTTCTCTATTCGAATGCTGACACTTTAATCCCGGCATCGGTAAGTGTACACAAGAAAAACATTTCCTTTCATAAGACGCGAGAAAACCAAATCAGCTTGTTCTGTTCGTTTTCAAGGATGTCGAGATGTTCGCGACCCGGCGAGCAGAGCGCGGCGTACAGGTGCAGTTGGTGCTATTCACGGATTCCCCGCACGTAAAGCATTATGCCACATATCGTGACGTCTACGTGAACACGGTTTGTACTTTCATCTATGATTGCCTGACGCCACCGATGCCGAAAAGCCCGGATTCGCCTCAAGAGCACGGAGAAGAAACTAGCTCGCACACAGATAATTCTTCGCTATACGTCGTTAAACGAATTGTGCTACCTCACGAAGCCACCATGCAGATAAATTAGAGAAAAACGTGGATAAGAAATTAGCAACTTGATCGACGAGAATACCGTGCGCAGTGTGCACGATTTCACACGTGTGGTCGTGAGTAAAAGATCGAACAAACTGGAAGGCAGAGAGGATCGGCATCCTACTTTTACGTTTCCCTTCAGATTTCTTGCATTAGAATCTACGAAGCAACGTTCGTGGGCAGCGTTGAGTCTTGCTTGTTCCAGTTCCTCCTCGTATTATATCGGTCACGCGTTGTAACGAAACGTTAGATGGTTTTAAATGCACTCTATACAAAATAAATTTCTATTGTAACACAATCACCCGTTTGTTTTATCGACCTCCAAATTGCAGATTGTCAATTTACACATTATTATGAACCAGATACAGACTTACAGGAGTATGAACGTAGTCGTACCTTTGTAACAAGACTCAACACTGATTCGTGAACTCGATCTCTCTCTCCTTCCGTTGTCCTCCTGCATTTATGTGTTCCATTTCCGCTTGGTATTTCCTTCGTATCTTCTACTTTCTTCCTACGCTGTGCGTCCGTGAACGGTGATGTGCTTGAACTTACCGAGTTGACACGATTGCGTTCCTTTCGTGCTAATAAATATAAATATAGGGTGATTCCAGGGGAGATGGCCATAGTTTCGTTGGGAGTCTCCTATAGCCAACCTATGTGAAATAAAGTAAGGAGAATGGCATAGAACAGACCTTTGATCTTTTATCTACATATTCTTTAACAAAAATAAACGAAAAATTATTATTTATTAGACAAATTTCACAAATAAAAAAGAAAGTATCATTGGCCATCTGTCCCGCAGTACCCGGGAAAGATGGCCATATGTATACTCAGGCTAACCAGTTGAGGGCATGACCTGGTTATCATCGATTTTGACCTGTTTTCGTCCGTTTCCGTGTTCGACCGCTCAAGTCTTCTTTGGGATTTTGTTGTATGTCTTTTAATTCACAAGTATGACAAACAGCATGAAGCTCCATACAATTTCGGTATCTTAAATTTTATTATTCAATGCGGTAGCTTAAATTTTAAAGTGGATTTACAGTAATTCGTCGTTATTGTCCCGTTTTCACCATGCGTAGAAGGCCCGGTAACTATCCCCACCATTTCTTGGAATCCTTCGGTCGAGAGTGAGAGAACAAAAGAGTCGACGGCAACTTCGTGTCAACTGTTTCGTTCCCTCTCGCTCACTCTTCGGAATTTTCACTCGCGGCATCGGCCGCACGGAATAGTGTCCGCATCGCGTCGTACGCCCGCCGCCAGCCTCGTTCGTCGAGTTTATAACGAGGAATTACTGTACATGTCTTTAACAACGTTCTGTTTTAACGATCTGAACTGAGAATGCTGCTTTTTAGTAATACTTTGTACCCACGTATAGGCAACGCAGTCAAATGTCTCTTTCTAAGAAATACTTTCATTGGCCATCTCCCCCCCGAATTATCCTACGTTTGGTATGTCGCTCGATTTTGTACGAAGGATACGGAAGTGGGATTCTAAATTATCATGAGGCAAACGTTGCGGAACTACCTGAATTTCTTGCTTTGGAATTCGATACTGTCGTGTAGTGAGTTGCTGAAGACTCTAGGCATACTTGACAGAAAATTCAATGAATTAAGCTAAAATTAATAAAAGATTAAATCGAATTGAATAAACTTACCATTAGGAATATAGAAGCTTGCTGATATGGAATCGACACGCGCACGAGGAACATACGTCGGCGATTGGAAATTAAAATTACAATGCGCGACGTCCCGGCGTAACAATTTCGCACAAAAGGATCAAGCTGGTCTTGATTTAGCTTTCAATTTAATTGCTGCGTAATTAAAATACTGATTAAGCAACAGAATTTTCTTGTATCCCTCCCTGTCAGATAGTATTACGTCTATATACATATACATATAAATATATTTTGATCTGTCGATTAGTTACGAATAAAGACTGATAAATTTACTTGACTTGTTGCTCTCACATTATAAAGTACTTTACCACCATGATAACAAATAACTACCTTTTTCTCCATCTGCTTGACAATAGAGAATAAATTTTATCAAAATTTCTTTTAAAGTAAACCCTTTAATACCTCATTGACAGTGGTGATTTTATTTAATAATATTTTTACCATGTGTTTACTACCCGCACCATCCGCACATAAGACTAAAACTAAAGAGAGGGTACCGTTTTTTACTGATTCAAATACCTGCGTATGTATGTACGCATGTGCAAAGTACAGCAGGCAGAAGTATGACTAAATAGAAATACATATGCAACAATTCCCACGTAACACAATATATAACTATGTGACTTTTAAATTGCAACATCAAACAGGAATTTTTATGCTTATGAAAACTTACACGTGAACATGTATGTTTCTGCACAATAGTTTTATGTTACACGATTTATTATAAAATAGGTATGTATTTATTATTTTTGAAAAGGTCTATATAGTTGAATTGAATTTAAGAAATGTTTCAGAAATGCAGAAAGAAGATATGGTAACACCATTTAATTAACCCGTTAGCTGCACAAGTTAGTTTCACGATTTTGTTTTACCAGTTCGAAAGTTGCATGTTCGAAATGCAGTCGAATTACAATCACCGACTATTTATATTTTTATTCAAATTCAAGTCATTTATGTATAGTCTGCAGTGCTCCAGATTTAAAAGTTACATGTAGAGCAGAGGTAAAAATCTGGAGTATAAAAGTTAAGTTCAAAGTTTTGTGACTGTTAATATCCTATAATATGGCGATAAAGAATTTTCAACAAAAATTAATTTTTTCACAATTTATCCCCTCCATCATTTTGTCAAAAATTCTGTACCTTCATATTGTAGGGTATTAAGAGCCATACAGCTTTAAATTAAACTTTTTGTCGATATCTGTTATGGTTTCGCAGATATTCACGATAATATGAAAACTCACATTTCTTTGAAGGGGTGTTTGCAGCCCTGGAACGGTTTCATTGCCGAAATAAAAAATGGTTAAATTACTAGGTTCACTTGAACTAAGTATCAAACTGTTTTGAATTTTCGAGTTGCAAAACGTCCTTTTTAATTTAGGTACGAGATTTATATCTCCAAATCAGAGAATGAGAATTTTTGATTTATTATAATACGAAGAAGAATTCATAGCCGTTGCCAACAATTTGAATTTAAATCACTCAACAGTACGAACATTTAAGAAAAATAAAAACAAAATAATGGCTACAGTTTCTATATGTAGAATCTTCAAAAAGCTTGGAGTCAATCACATAAAAAATAATTTAAATATAAAAAATGCAAAATTATATTATAATATGAATTATACATTACTTATGTGTATCTTAATATATCAAGCAGAAAGTGTTTGTGTGTTTTTCTGTCGCCTAAAAACTTTCGAACGGTAAACTCTGGGGTCACGAAATATATCCCAGCTCATTATGCCTAACAAATCCAGACGAATCTGATTATTTTCATAAAAAAAAGAAATAAATTTTTTTATAAAATCAGAATTTAAATTTCGAGCGAAGCCGAGTGATAAAGCTAGTATAGTAATAATTGGCTTCAACCCACGACAAAAATAAAAAATTTAAAAAATGAATAATACAAGGTGTAGATATTCAAATGTTTACAAATCCTTCACGATTCTTTGTTTGTTTATTTATTTATGTTTCTTAATTTATTTACGAACGGGTAACGGTTTGTGTTAACAGTCATACAACAGAAATATAACTATACGAAGGCGGCAAAAAAAAGTAAGACTAGAAGAAATATCCTATACTTATTAAAGAAAAACTTAAGAAAACATCCATAAAAGACTAAAAATGAAAAAGCGAAAAAAGAGAAATTTGCGTTAATTATTAATTTTCAATAATTACTCAACATTTCCATTTACCCTTTAGATTTCTCGTATTCGTATTGTTAATAACCATTATTTACATTCCAACAGGTAAACATTTTCGAAAATAATATAGCAATTCGACACAGTCGAATTGCTCGAATTCTTCGAGCCGGTTGAATCAATTCAAGCTACTGATACCTACTCGATTCTTTCGAGCGACTCGGTTCCTTCGGGCCGCTCGGTTCTTTCTGGCCGCTCGAAACAATTCGAACCGCTCGGTTTTTTCGAGCCGCACGAACAAATTCGAGTACCTACTGGGTTCTTTTCAAGCCGCTGGATTCTTTCGATCTGCTCGGTTCTTACGAGTACTCGGCTCGCCTTGGTTAAGACCTCGAGTTGCTCGAATATTCGAGTACTCGAGCAACCTTAGGCACTATACACTATGTAGTACACAATAGGGATCGTAACCGTATGTAACCCGAACTAGGTTCGGTTCTCAGTTTCGTAGGCCGTAGGACTGAAAATAAATACCTACTAAATTCGAATCCCTCTTTTTTCTTCTTTTTCGTGTACCTATGTATATATGAACGTATTCATATACTTCTTTTTATTTTATCTTTCTTTCCTTTTTACTTTTTGCGGCCCGAAAGAACCGAGCGGTTCGAATTGTTTCGAGCGGCCCTATTATATTTCTGTCGGGTCACTGTTAACAAAGGAGGTTACCCGTTAATAAAGGCTGAATAAGTAATAAATAAATAAACAAATACTTGTGAAGAACAAATATTAAGTACAGTCAAAATTAAAATATGTCTTTCCATGTGTGTCTAATAAATGAAATCTAAATGTTTGCAAAGTATCACATCTCTACGCTGCGTAGTTTAGAAAAAAAAGGGAAGTGACAATTCATAGTATGTCAAACTGTTTGTTACTCTAATATGTCATGATGTCGTTCTAAATAATATACTATGTCATGACTGTCTTCTTCAATGCTTTTTGCTGGAAGTCAATAATTATTAAAAAAAAATATGTGTAGGTATAGAAATACTGGCCTTGTCTCAAGGAATTAAAATCTGCTCGCTGGACACATATTTAGCCTAAGATGGCTATGATAGAAATTTGTTTAACTTCCACAATCATAGATATCAATCATATAACACATAAACGTTACTAAATTTTTAAGTGAAAAGAGATTCAATGACATAAACCGAGAGAATAATTAAAAATTAATAATATTCAAGAATTACATGAGAAGGAACTAGTATATAACTCGCAGACATTGATTGCATGGAGAAATAATATAAAAATTATTTAGTTTAACATGAAATAAAATTATGTTCCAATGTTAAAAAACATGTTTATTCTTTTATAATTAGAAATGTATCTCTACAACGCAATTCATCATGTTAGATAGGAGTCTATTACATACTGAGTTGAATAATTAAGTGGTAAGAAGCAAGGTGGTCCATCATATCATCAGACAGGATTAATGTAAAATGTAAAATAGCAAACATGTATAAGATACAGGTACTTAAAGTACATAGGAAAGAAAGAAACCATATTTAGTTACAAAATAAAAAATTGTTCACTATGTACTATCTATTTACAATTGTGGTTTGTATACAAAATTCTTAACATGTACATATAACTTTTAATTCGTGGTACCTATTCGATCAAGCAAACCAAAATGTATCAATATATCAATACAGTAAAGAACATTAAATTAACAAAAAACTACAGGAAAACTGATTACGAAAAATAAAGATCAGATGGATCAGATTGAGCAGTATTTACTACAAACTGTCAAAGAATATCATTCTCGCTTCCCTCATTGCAAAAAGGAAACATTTTATCAAGTGCAGAAAATTAGATGTCTTTCTTTTATTGTATAATTAATATATTAAATTTGATTAGTCTAAAGTGTCTATTTCAAGCCTTTCCCGACAGAGCATAGTTACACTTTCTCCTTTCAATGCCACCAGTTAAAACCCATACATTAATACATTCATTAAACATGAAAATAATCATAATTACTTATAGAAACTAATTACAAGGTGTTGTTTGCAAGTTATGTTTTATTTCAAAGTTTTTTTATTGGGATACTAACATTTCCCTGATAGCCAAATCTGGGGAACAGAGTCTGACGGCAGAACCATAGCCATCTGTGTCGTCATTAGACTATGTTCCGAGGAACAGGCTCTGCAGCGGATCTGCCATCAGACCCTGCTCCTCAGAATGCAGTCTAATGCGAACACAGATGGCTACGGTTCTGCCATCAGACTCTGCACTCTCCTGCCAGACCCTGCTGCCAATCTGCTGATTACGGTGACAATCTACAGCGATTTTAGATATGATTTGAATAGGAGTTGGAGTAACAGTTGCATGTAAATGGTTTTACACGTAAAATTTGGAGAGGTTTTGGGATTCGTTTTTCACATTTTACCTGATTGTGCACGAATTGTACAAAAATCTTTTTACATGATTTTACTTAGCTTCGATCCTCTGCATGTTTGCTGGTGTCTGTTTGGTTCAAATCTGGCAACTCTATTTTCACCCACTTCCACCAATCCAATTGTTTTGAAACTTTGCATGCGTGCGTAGGTTGGATGATAATACAATTTGTTAAAAAAAAATGTAAAAAATAAAAAAATATAAAAAGAAATGTATAAGCAATAGGCAAACACTAAAAACTAGAACATAAAGAAATATATACAAAAAATCATGTTAAACGATTTTATTAAAAATGCACTAAAAAATAATTCTTTTCATGTACTACAATTTCGATGGTGTTTTCTCACTTTAAATAAAATCGTGGTGCTGTATTAAATTGATTCATATTCTGTTATGAAAAATCCTGTGCCACCATTTCAGTTAAAGTGAGAAAACACCATCGAAATTGTAATGCAAGAAAATAATTATTTTTTACTTTTTAGTGCATTTTTAGTAAAATCGTTTAACATAAAAAAATTATTTTATATATTTTCTTTCCGAATTAAATCCACTTTGTAGGGTTAATACAAGAAATTTTCAATCATCTATAAGAGCTAAGGACCACCCTAATAATCATCGTCGCTTGAAGAGACTTCTCGAAGATTTCCATAACAACCAACTTTCTTTCTAATTAAATCCCCCCATAAGACATTAGTAATACAAGCAGGACAGGTACCATCGACTGGTAAAATCATGTTGCCTTTACGAAATGTATTTGCTAAACAAATTAAATGAGCTACTAAAAGACAATTAGGCTTTATACAACTAACCGACTCTGTTTCATCTAGGGGTAAACTACATATAGAACAAAACACCAATGTTTTGTCTATTTCCATTCTATTAACAACTCCATTATTCTGCGTTTTTTTGATCTTTTGAGAAAATACTTTCCCACAACATCTAGGCATGTGCAAAGGAGCTGAAATATAAGTAGAGTATTCTTCAAAGAATTCATAGTCCAGCCAACGTATCGTTAGAGGTAAACGACACCATGGGCCAACTTTCAACATTTCTGACAGAACTACTAGACAAAACTCAAATACATTCTGGCGCGATTTTTTCTTAGGTACATGTTTCAGACGCCGACTGACGTGCGGATGTTGCCAAGCCCATTCAAACTAAAAATGAACATGGATTAATTACTGTAAGTCGGTACGATGTTATCATTTAACTACTTTGGTAAACAAACCCTGAGCGCAGATATCATGTTTGGGAAACCATGAACAATCAATACCATGTTCCTAGAAATAAAGAGATTGTACCATTTTTAACGCAACATTCGGAAATAATATTTTAAAATCGAGTAACAGGAATATAATTACCATGGTCCTTTGTTGCTTGTTTTCCAAGCTCCTTTATGCTCCTTTCCAGCATTATGTTCCTTAAGTCTACGACGAGGATCTACTGTATATCCGATATATGTTCTTCCTTTATATTTCGAGTTCATACAATATAGCAAATAAACACCAAAAAAGTGCTCTATTACTTCTGCATCTCCCATTTTAAAACTTACTAAATATACTAAATGTATGTTATGTTGTATCGTTCGAACAATAAATCTGCAGATTGCAATGATTCCAGGGGGAAAAAATATAACTAATTCGAAAGTAGAAATTGTACGATGTTGTATCAACTCGACATTATGTCGGCAGAAACAACAGTAGTATACATATGTCCATGTTAAGTTATAAAAGTGTATTTAAGTGATTGTTTTCATATAACCTAAAATATGTACGTTTGAAAATTAAAGATCCACCTAACCGAACCTAAAGTGACAGTTCCAAAGTCAAGTTAAATACAATCATTGCAAAATGATTTCGTTATCAAAATATATGACAAAAAAGATTAGGAAAAAAGCGGCTTTTATTACAGTGTGTCATGTTTCTTAAAAAAAAATTAATTACGTAAATGAGATAAATTACGTTCCATTGAAAACCTCAAAAACTTTATTCGTATAAAATACTATATGTACTACGTATATGTATGTACTGTCTTTTTATGGAAAATAATTCAAGGACTTAATGACAAAATTGCGTATAATTAATAAAAATAAAAATTAATAAAAATCGGAATGCTGTATTTAAGAGTTACAGGATCCTCTTACAATTCATATGCATAAAAATACATATATGTTATACGAGATATACAATATTCACTACTCAGGTAAGAAAGTTGAAAAATTTATACAAAATTATTTTTATAGATTTCTTTATTGCAATCGATTGCAATACTAATAAAAATATACTCATATTGTTATCGTTCCATGAGAAAGCGATTACGGCATAATAATGATGGCGCATAAATATTACGTCCCGATACAAATGTTCCGGCCGGTTTTCACCACGAGGCAAAAGCCGAGATGGAATCAGTGATATTTGAGCGTTGCTTAATACTAAAAAATAATAAACAGTTTTATCGAAAGACGCAGGCGCTGTGACATTGAAAATCCGTAAGTTTATCAGGCGAGAGAGCACTCTCTATGGTCGCAAAGTCTGCCACCGTCTGACATCGCGTAGAAAGAAAAGATCCTGAGTGGAGATTATGAATAAGAATAAATCAGCATTAGTTGACGATTTCACCGAGAGTTTAATCGAAAGCGCCGCGTGTTTAGTTGCAGCGCTGTCGAAATTGGGCTCCGATCTTGATTGGATACAGACCAGCGGAGATCTCTAAGCGAGGGTCCAGTAAGAATGGCTGCCGTTTTAAGAAGATTCGGAGCCGCGCAAATCACGGTGATCGGCAATACTAAACTACCGTCATTTATTACCAGCCGGTAGGCGACCACGATTCCAAAACATTGAGGAACGCTCCTTTTTTTCATGTTTCGCGTATAGACTACGCGAGCCAGTCTAAGCGGCGGCTTTTTAGGGCAATAGCCACATCGTGTGTGTTGTAGATCTTTTGCAAGGTCATCGGTCCGACAGGATATCAGTGAAGGATGGATAAACAAGCTTTTCGTAAGAAAAATCGAGCCAACCAAAGAGTCTCACTCGCGGATGCTGTCAGACAAAGGAGTTATTTATGCCTTGCATACGCACAACGTCCGGCCTGATTCCATTGACAAATACTTGGCCAATTAGTGAGTAAACCCGAGGCTCTATTGTTCCGGTCTTTTTTTTTTTATTATCCGTTCTATTATCAGGTAGTCGGTTTGAATAAATGCGAAATTTCTTCTCAAGTTCTTGCAGTTTCAAAAAAACATTAGGTTTTATTTGTGTCGCAGAATTGGCACGCGCAGAGAATTCTTTTATATTAGGAAAATTATATTGGCACATGTTTGTATTTTGGGGTATTACAGTGGAGAGATTGTTAACATTATAAGCTCCAAGAAGTCCGAATTGAAATTGGAGTTAGTTGGTTCTTGGACTGTCGTAGCTGGCGATGTCGATCAAGCTTTACACCTTTGGCAATATACAGGCGGTTATGATAGCGTTGATCGCACACAAGTAGAGTTATCTAAAGATAAGGTATAACTAGCTTAAAAATATATTATTTCTACACTACAGTACGAAATAGAAATGTTCTAACAGATTAATGTTACTTTCAGGCATATCAACAGTTATTCAAAGAAAGTGGCCAATACGTACGATCGCGTTACTTGCAGTATTTATTGGCATTTAGTTACTGGCCTCCTCTTACGAAACGAAATGGTTCAAATATATACGAGATACGTAGTTATAGATTACAACCTGGTACAATGATAGAATGGGGCAATAACTGGGCGAAGGCCATCAATTATAGACGCAATAACAATGAACCGTTTGCTGGTTTCTTTTCACAAATTGGTCGGTTATATAATGTTCATCACATTTGGTGTGAGTATTAAATTAAAACTGAAAAAATCTTCATTCAGAGTTCATATTATTGCACGAATGCTCAAATAAGCTATTTGTATATGTTACGAGTTTGCAAAAGCGAAAAACAATGAATTTTACTTTTAGGCTATAAAAATTTCCAAGCCCGAATGGAAACTCGTGAAAGTGCATGGAGATCCCCAGGATGGGATGAATGTGTTGCGTATACTGTACCGCTAATAAGAGAGACACATTCCCGTATATTAAACCCAACAAGCTTTTCACCGACGAAATAAAATTCCGCTTACAAGAATTTAAATGCATTTGTATATTATATCTTATTTCTTACATCTATATTATATATTGTAAAAAAAAAACATTTGTTACAGTATACACTACATTTATAACTGTGTAAAATAAGCGCTCAATGTGAGAGGGAATGTAGCATTTTGTTGTATCACAATTACTAAAATGTATTTTAATAAAATCTGAATTTCTTTGTTACTAGAGTGTTTTATGGTATATCTTTATTATTAATTAAAGCATGATACTTACATAAACAAATACATTCGATCGTCGGATTTATGGACGTCTATTGTTTTTCTTTTTTTTTTTTATTAAAATCTGTTCATAATTGAAGGGCCGGGAGCAATAAGGAGACTAACGCTCGAAAATGCGAAAAAGTATTGTTCAAACGCTAACAAAGAAAGATCCTCAATCCGAAACTTTAAAAAATTCTGAAACTGTGAATATGTAGGGGATTTCCTCCTGATTACAACGCAATGTTTGTTTGCTGCCAAAATTCACTCGAGGGGGTTGAAATTAAGCCCTGAAAGTTCGGCTACTTTCCGATTTTGCGTTATAACTCGCGAACTCTAAGAGATAGAAAAAAGTTTCAAGACAAAAGTTACTTCTTTTAATTAGCTCTATTATTTGGTAAAAAAATTATTTTACAGTTCACAAGTTATAACACAAAATCGGAAAATAACCGGATTTTCAGGGGTCAATTACACCTCCTTAGAGTGAAATTTTGGGCAGCAAATAAAAATTGCGTTATAATCGGGAGGAAATTCCCTACATATTCACAAAGTTTTAGAATTTTTTGAATTTCCGGGTTCGGGATTTTGTAAGAAAAACTGGCAACAGTCAATGCCTGTGCTACTTTTTTTTGTGCCCTTTTTTTGTACCTATTACCCGCCTGTGAATGTGCATGTTGCTCCCGATTGTGGGTTTTTAGAAATTTTATTTTCTACAGGGAAAACTTTCAAAAACCTGTGGTCATTGTGTGGCGCTTAAAGTGACATGCCAGTGCTAAGTAGCGCAATACTTCTTATATGCGGCTGCTGACTGCTGGTACCGCGCGAGATTCATATATACCACCATATCTTCTACAATTCTTTATTAATAAGTGTGAAAATTTTCCTTGTATATTATGGAAAAACTTTTCCGCTGCATGTTACTTATATGTACCTCAAAATTGCCTTGCTACTTGCTGCATATCAGCAGCAGATCTGCCGTCAGACCCTGCAAGCAGGCCCTGCTCTTCAGGACGCAGTCTAATGCGAACACAGATGCCTACGATTCTGCCGTCAGACTCTGCGCTCTTCTGCCAGACCCTGCTGCCAGTCTGCTGTCAGACTGCAGACAGTTGGTTATCTGGTTTATTAATTGAATTTTAAACATAATAAAATAATAATAATCATCATTGTAATGAAGAAATATCGAAGATTATTATTTCATATTACCAAAAAGGATTTTATATGAGCATATTATTTACTTTAGCATTCTGATCATTGATTGAAGCATTCTGTGCTCGATGTAATCTAAAACACATCAGCATTGCTTAAACTCTTACCAATTTTGTGGTAAGATCAATTTTTACTTCTATTTAAAACTATCAAGTTTGGAAGTTAGAGCTATCTTAATGGTACATACATCATTTTTTACTTATGCGTGTGTATAAACATGGAATCAATAGCGTTGCTTGGCAGAACACAGCCTAACGTGGGCACAGATGGCTACGGTTCTGCCGTCAGACTCTGCTGCCAATCTGCTGTCAGACTGCAGAGAGTTGGTTATCTGGGAAAGTAAAGGACAATTACTATATATGATCTACAATGCTCATTTTATTAAAAGTTATTGCATTAATGTACACATATGTAATGTACATCATACGAAGTTATATATTGTACAATTAAAATTGTTTGACACATTTAACAATGAACTGCGATTTGTGCAGCATTGACTTTAATGCTGATGCGTTTTAGAAATATAAAAAGTAGAAAATGAATTTGCGCTTGAACTACAGCAAATTCTTTTTACGATCGTACGAAGGATAATCCATCATTAAATGATTTGCGTGCTTGACGGTATTGTAAATAAAAAAGTGTCTTCAGAACACAGAAATAAATATCGATGAAATCTTTTTACGATTATTTACAGCATACAAGTATATGTACAGGATGTAGACAAACGTATATAATTTATGAAAGAGAATAAAATTCTTTTTCAATACTGTAGCTTCAACATTGAGCCATTCTGTGTCAAGTGATTATAGTGCACTGATTTCTATTAATCACAGTACAATTTTTGAATGATTTTTCTTTACGAAGAGAGTATATTTCATATTCCTTGATAAAATTATTTAAAAGTTCGTAAAGATATTACAGATATGTAGTAAGTTCATTAAATCGTTCATAACTTTTAATATCAAGGATAAAGAGAAAGTCTGCAACAATTTCTAAATTCCAATTCTTTTACACAAAATCACATATAAACTCATATTAAATCGTTAATCGCCTTAAAATAATTTTAAAAACTTGTCCATATAACCATTTGACATAGAATTATTCTGTTAAACTTTTAACTTGAAGCAAAAACTGTTAAAATTCATAATTACTTTTTTTTACTTTATTAGTCTTATTTAATGTTAATATGTATAATGTTTTGAATCAACTGAAGTACAAACAGTATAATTTCAATTTAAAAAACTTAACTATATTATATTACTGATAACATGAAGTTATCCAGAATTATATCCAACAATATAATTTGATTTGCAAAATTCTTGCACATCGAATAAAAACCGGCGTTTATATATACCTAGTATATCAAATGATACTCCAAATACATTATACACATACATACATGTTCGTTAAACGTTAAAATAAAACAACTTGGCTTAATATAATACTAGAAAATGTTTAGCTCATTATTTAAGTGGAAGGCAGATATAGATATTCTACCACATTTCCCATGAATATTCATAATTATATGTATATAAAACTTTTGTAGTTAGATTATCAACTTTGCATACAGTTTTATTTTTCTATTCGCTTAGAATATGTGCAAATATCGTCACAAAGTCTCTCATAAATTTAATCTCCGCCTATGTGTGCTCCGACGTGTTTTTCTATCTTTTATAATTTGATCAATATTAATCCTTGGACGATTATCATAGCATACATTTTTCTCTTTGGAAAACAGAGCTACTATAAATGAGAATTATTAATTTATCTAGTTAAAACCAAAAGTTATATGTGCATTATATATTTCTATATTCGCCAGTATACTTGATACTCAACAGGAGTAATATTTTGTTATTGACCATCGATGTAACAGAAAAGTAATACTTTAATATCTTCTTTCGCATTTAAATCACTGATCTTAATAGCAGAAGCGAACTTACTGTAACAAAAATTATTGTTGAAACTATAAAATCACACATGGATGGAAATAAGTGAGGAATAAGCTGATCGAATACTCAGTTATGTATTGATTTAGTAGTTGACAACTGATATGCAATGTTTACGATGAATTGGCTAGCTGACGTGTCACGTGTCAAATTCAGATTATTAAGTTTCAGTAGCCGTCACTTTGGACAATGTAACAGATTTTGTAAAATTGAATTCTAGTCATCGTAACTTAAGATTCAATTTCAATATTTTATACATTAAGCAAATGAATATTGGCAAAATGCTAGCGACAGCAAAAAGTAATATTCTAAATTAATAGTCAGCAATGTATGGCAATGGTCACACAGTTATAATCAAGAATTGTATTTTTCTTTGCATATCTTCTCGCTTTTTTCCTGTTTTCTTCTTTTTTGAGAAACACTCAGGTTTATAGGGAATTCGTGCCACATTTACAAAATGAATATAAAATTTAATAATTAAAATTCCATTAAATTTCATTTCATGATTTGGAAAATAGATGTTAAAACCATTATGGACAACAATTAAGATTTATTTTTAATGCAGCATATCAAATACTACTTATTTTTTCATACAAACTTTTAAATCTAACTTAACTGTTTAATTTTATATGAAACATAGGGAAATAATTTTTTTTATCGTTTCTGTAGTCATATCTATTTGTTTAAACAATGATGTTGCTGATTCTTCATATTTTAATGAAATGAAAGAAAATGTTATTTATTTACAATTTTGCAGTCTAGTAGGAAGACTTGTACTTTGACATTGAACGTTAGCCTTTGTATGCAATCCATAAAGTTCTAAATGAATATTATTAAAATACTGTCTGTATTATGATTAATGTCTTATAACATTTAATTACTCTGTGAGTAAAGACATTGCGAAATCATATTATTTTCAACAAATTTCATGTACATCCTAGGCTGAAAGGCAAATATATATAAAACATACCGTTTTTTAAACTTATCACGGGCAATGAACAATAAATTCTTTTTGTAACACAAAAAATTATTATTACAAGATTTTCTTTTTTATATATATGCATATACAGTGGCGGACGAAAAAAAGTTTACAACTTTTATAAAATTAATCCAAACGAGTTGAATTTTTTTGAGAAGCTACAAGAATTATTTTTCTAAGTGACGTGTTTCGTCATGTTAAAAGAAATGCACTTAGTCGGAATAGCAAACAAAAATAGTAACTATTTTTTTTTTAACTTTTGTATGAGCCTGTAATGAAAATTCAAAAAACCCGTTTGTAAATTGAAGTATGTTGTATAGATGCCTAAAATTTCATCAAAATCGCTTAACGTTGCTTTGAGTTATAAACGCTTAAAGATCGCAGAATAAGGTCGAAAATCGCGAAATTCTCGAAATCAGCGATTTAAAAAAAAGTTTAAAAAACGACATTTACTATTTTTTTGTTATTCCGACCAATTGATTCTTTTTCCAAAACAACGAAACACGTCACTTAGCAAACTAATCCTTCTAGCTTCTAAAAAAGACTCGTGTCATTTGGACCAATTTTAAAAAAGTTTCAAACTTTCTTTCATCCGCCACTGTATATTATACCAGTATAAGTCGTGGACATAATGTAAAATTTATGCATCTTAGCTTTGATATATGATTTAAGGATCCTGATTTTCTTAAAAATTCTGTAACATAATGTTGCAGACATATCTATGCTTCTTGTCCTAGAAAACTTCCTTTAGATTTATGAATTCCTTTCGGGTATGTATTTTTTTATAGAAGATAAACCATGCTAATCTAATTAAGACGTCATTATTTTGGTAAAATTACCTACAAAATTAATTTCGTTGAAATTAAAATGGTTAGAAAAGGTATTTTGCGAATGATAGTAGTCATTGAATGTGCTAACAAAATTATTAATTATACTTTATACATAAGAATTCTCGGCTAAAATATTATTCATAATGTTAGGAAATTACTTTTCAACTTTATATAATTATTACTTTATAAAATGTATGGATTGCAAGCGGACTAGGATTGAGATATTACGGCTAATGTTGCTTAATTATCTATAATTTAGAATGTAGCACGAATACCTCTGTAAGTCTGCATTGTTTATTATTAATTATAATAGTTCACTAAAAGTGTCTATTGAATTCATACATCTTCCTAAGAATACAGTCTAAGGAAGAATTTAAATGTGATACACATACGTAATTCTACAGGCTTCATTGCAATTAATCGCTTACATTCGTTTCTGATGTATAACATGTGTATATATTTACATATTGTATTATTACAAAAACATGTATCAGTTGATTGTGACCATCTTCATCAAACAGTTTTGAACACATAATTATAAAAACGTTTTTTTTTTACCTCAACTTTGATCGTTTCCATTAATGTACTTGAACACATTTTTAATTATTCTTTTAATTTACGCTACTTATTCTGGAATTTTGATTTTTTTTGTTTTTCTTTTTTAGTAAATCATCATCAATAAACAGTAATATTTTACAAGGAAAGTTCGTTACATTGGTAACGTAACTAATGGTAAGACATGTCACACAAATGTTTCTTGACATTTGCATAAATGTTTTAATTCTGCAATATAATTTGAAAAAAAGAAGAAATAATTCACAATAATTCCTCATTATTTTTAAATTAAAGCTGTTTACTATATTTAATATACTACATAATTATTATTTCCACATGGAAAATATATTCTAAGATATATTTAACTTAACTTATGTATTATACAAATTGATATATTTACGAAAAGATATAAATTTTTATTGCATTAAAATGTTGAGTAGATAACTATGCATTACATATTATATAGTAGAAATTTTCTCGAAACATATTTTATCAACGAATTGAATGTAATTGAATTTAATACGAACAATCACATGTCGAAATAATATTCTCATGGATAATATTTTAAGGAAGATTAACAATATCTACCATTACAATAGATTAAATATCAGTAAGAAGAGCAGTCACAATCATCTGACATTAAATTCAATACTTTATAATGACGATGAAGATATATAAAACAGAAAAAGTACATGGAAATGTATTAAATGAAAAGAAAAAAAAATTAGATACTATAATATAAGAGTACAACTTTGGGATGTGTACTGGATGGAAACTTCAGACAATCACAACAAAATACAATATAATACAACTGAAATGTTGATAATACAAGCATAATTATAATGCTATTATAATCTTCTTACTCAAACAGCGAAAGAAGAAGTACTGTATTGTTACCAGCAAAATTATTAACATAAAAAATTTCTGGTCCACCAGGAGCAACATACAGACTAGAATAATATTTGCAGATTCATTTTGGCCGGTAAAGGTAAACTGGTATGCGTAAATTTCTGATCAAGCAAAATCAAATGAGTCGTTGGATGTAAGAATGGAATACTTTTCATTATACCGTATATAATCTATAATTTAAACTCCTAGTACATGAGTAACAAAAACATTTATCTTATTGGTTACTTCTATCTTGAACAAATGCATGCACTGAATCCAGTTATACGCTACGTATGGAGAGTTCTCGTAAAACGATACTGTTTACATTATATGTAATAAACTGTTAAAACTGTATTCTTCAAGATCGATCTATTAAACCCATAGCAAGCAGATATACCAATAAAATGTCTTTTATACACACTCGACATCTCTTTGCTTTCCTGTTCTCCGTTTAGTGAATACAAGAAAAAAAACTTAAATTTCCTTTGTAATACAAACAAATTAATATTTATTTTTACATAATTTTTTATATAAAATGTTACAAATCTGAATTTATGTAAGAATATATACAACCTGAGACACTCGAGAAAAGCTGCGCAAATTGACTATAACATTTTTGAACATTTCTTTAGGTGAAAGTGTAAAACACATTTCGCAGTCATTTTAATTTGTTTAAGTAAGATACTAGCAATAGTAATGTCATTCCAAATTATTCGAGATAAGTTAGAAAGACCTTAGTGGATTAACATTTGATGTAAAGTTACAAGGTGAGCACTGAAAGAAGAAAACTCTCACCACAAGATGTTCAGACACAATGCCGAATGTTTATTATTTAAAATATTGTCTCCGATTTGCAAAAATGTAAAACCTATTTAGACGAGCTGTTTTAGGTGTCTCATTCTGCATAAAGTACTTCCTTCCTGTTTCATGTGTATCATTCATAGTACTGCTATTTAAAGAATAAACGTCGACTTGTCGATTAAAAAATTGGTACAAGAATAGAGAAATTAACAAAATTACATGTACAGCTCATAGAGGATCATATCGAGGCTTCATATCCAATGTTACCAAATTAAAACCAAGATGATTAATGTTGAAAGGAATTTAAAGTGGACACTATCATATTTTTGTAATTCAACAATAATTTTATTATCAAGTTAATTTTTTATATTGACATTCCTTCTTAATAATGTAAAACAAATTGTATAAAATAGTAAAAAAAAAGTGTCTTTCAATTTTAGAAATTAATCTCTCATTGAAATAACGAATATTCTCTAACATGAATGTATTATCGTAACTAAAACATAAGATACTGTAACTAAATTCTTTTATTAGTTTGTCATTTTGTTAATCTAATAATCGCATTAAGAATGCAGTTAAATAAATAGTTCGACTCACTCAGTTTTTGTTAAATCAGACCAAGTGTCGTTGAAAGCTTGAAATAAGGTCTCGATGATCAACACATGTAATTATCGGTAAGATCGGTTAATACTAGATCTCCGATAAGTTAGGATCTTACCCAGTACACTGTTCCGTGTTGCTCTTATTCCAAATCTTCAATTAGTAAAAAAATCAAACATATAATTCGAACATTACGATTACACTATTCTTCTTTTATTATAATTGCAAGATATTGATAAATAAATGTATCTAAACATTTTCTGTAGTCGCATATAAAATTTCCTGTATGCTATAATAGCTTGGCTCACTCTTCAAGCCCCAAAAACGTTAAGATTCATTTTTTTCAATAGAATAGACAAGACTGATACTTAAAGTTTTTCTTTCTTTACTTCTATTTACGTCACAAGATATTTGGATATGATTAATAAATATTACAACGTTGCAAAAAGCATCTAAGTTCTTCTTCAATATGAAGCTCTCTTTCCAGATAGATCACGTTGACATATTTTGATAATTAAAAAATATGCTGTTACATTAATTTCAGTCCAATACACATTCCCAACCCTAGACAAACCTCTTAGGTTTGGGTTGATGCACGTAACGAGCCAACTTCTGCTATGTATGTAAGTCATTGAATTAAACATTGGTAGGCTCGTTATGTATTCACTACAGGCAAACGTACATACATACATATTCTATTAATATGATTAAAATTAAAGACTATTAGGGGGGAAGGATGTAGAACTATTACTGTGAGCCAGACTTAACATTGAGCCACTAAGGCTTTCATCGTCTGGGTAAGATTCTTTTGATGCCTCAGCTATCGCCAGAGCACTGCAATAATTTAAAAAAAAATATGTATATAGCCATTGCTACAACAACACTTTCTTCAATTCTTAAGTCTACCTATATATTTTCTCATATACTAGGAAACTCTAATGATCAGCTTAGCACAATTGTAGCTTGGAACAAAAAACAAAAACAAAAAGAATACAAGATTACAAATGGAAATAATCGAAACATTTTATCTTCACCCTCGCGTTTTCAAAACACATTCGTGCAAAGATTATATTATATGTATAGATCGTTAATTACATACCTGAATCCTATTCTTGCACTTTCCTCGTCAAATTGTTGTAATTCGCGTTCCTGTCTTTCGTGTA